>LR738711.1:630807470-631073006 GCA_902687465.1 Secale cereale
ATCTGGACTATAAGGCCCAGCAAGCTCACAGGGCAGCGCGCAGAGTTAGGCCTAGAAGCCTACAATTGAGAGGAGCTCAACACAGCCAACGCAGTGCGGTTTATAAACCACTCCGAGCCCCTGTCAACTAGCGAGGTGGGACTAAATATTTGCGCCGCGGGGCAGGACAAGCGCTTTGGTCCCGGTTGGTGCCACCAACCGGGACCAAAGGTCCCTCCTTCCCGCCCTTTGGGCTGCTGAAAAGGGACCTTTAGTCCCGGTTGGTGGCACCAACCAGGACTAAAGGGGGGTATTAGTCCCGGTTTGTGCCACGAACCGGGACTAATACGCCTCCTATATAAACAACACTTGTGAAAATTTCGTTCAGTTCTTGTTCTCGACGCCCCCGACGCCGCCTTGCTCTCGAGCTCGCCGTCGCCCCGCGCCGTCGCCCCGTCGCCCCGCGCCGTCGCCCCGTCGCCCCGCGCCGCCGCCCCGCCCCGCGCCGTCGCGCCGTCGCCCCGCCCCGCGCCGTCGTGCCGTCCCCCCGTCGCGCCGCCCGTCGCCGGCACCCTTTGCCCCCGCGCTCCTCGTCGCCGGCGCCCTCTGCCTGCCCCGCGATGTGAGGAGATTTTTTTTATATGTGATATAATATATATATGTGTATATATTTTGTATGTGTGTATATATAGTTGCATATATGTGTATATGTTTATGTGTATATAGTTGCTGTATGTCATGTGTATGTGATGTATATGTGTCTAGGTGTCTAGCGACATGATCGCTAATGATCCGAGGATGGTGCCCGGTTATAGCAATCTTGGAGATTACCTGTCCGACGATGTACATTATGATTTCTTGGAGGTGCAGATACAAAGATACGAGTACGGGAAGCCTCTCGTCAAAAATGAAAGATCTCTATCAATGAATATGCGAAGATTGCATGATTGGTACTTGAAAATCTGCAGAGAGTCTGGGGGAGGGATAGTTTGTATGTGAGAGTTAAACCGGAGCATGACCTCGTTGGAATTGAACTGTTGGCTATTCCATTTCAGGAGTTCTATCAGTTTTTCAATCAATTGGCCCTCGATAAAGCAACGGTCACCTGCTACTGTCTGTAAGTAGTACTACTTCTGTCATTAAGTCTCTCTATATAGCTCAGCTCTTTCATTGCATGTATTTATAATTATCCTCACTATATTATGCAGATTGAAGATCGTCGAATTGAAGAAAAGACAAGTCGGTGATATTGGGTTCATTAACAAATACCTCATAGATGCAACCGAGGTTAAATGGCGTCCCTCAGATACCGAGACCAACTTGCGACGATCGTTGGTGGTAAATGAAAACAAAGATATAATACTCTTTCCTTACAACTTCAAGTGAGTGTTACTGTCTTGTGCATATTTGGTTTCCCTGATATATCAGTCAAGGTTATAGTAAAGTAATTGATGAGTTCATGCATGCGTGCGCAGCTTCCACTATATTCTCTTAGAGATTAAGCTTGAGAAGGGAGTAGTAACTGTCTTGGACTCTAAACGTAAAGATCCCGAGGAGTATGCGGACATGACTCAAATGCTCGACAGGTAAGTTAAATCGATCAATATTATCCACCATGCATATCAGCAACTTTGTTCATTTCTGATATCAAGTAATTGTTTTCTTTGTCTGGCAGGGTTTGGAGAAAATTCACCAAAAAAGCTCCGGGACTGCCGAAGAAGCTAGAATTTAGACACCCGAAAGTAAGTACTATATAGTAGCATGTTCCGCGCATCTCCTATATCTTGATTCAAGCGGTAGTTTCATCAATACCATTTGGCATTCTTGCTTATCAGTTTGATTGACCTCTATTTCTTGTAAAGTGGTTGTGGCAGGAACCCGGGAATGATTTCTGTGGATACTACATTTGCGAGTCCATCCGCCACACGACCTGTGAGCGGGGCTACTCTGAAGCACAATTTGAAGTGCGTAAGAAATTAATAATATTCACAGTTTTATTTCATTACCATCATTTGAAGTGCGTAAGCAATTAATTAATAATATTCACAATTTTATAGCATCATTTCATGTATTGACCCCCTTCTTCAAATTAGATGTTTCGAATGCGGGATGAACTCCTAACACCAGATTGTCTGCGAGCAATTCAAGAGGAATTGTCGGCATTCTTCCTTGAACACGTGATCGCGCCAGACGGAGAATACTATGTGGACCATGCGTCCATCGTATAGGAGATTATATTTGTAAGAGATAATTATTGTATATATGCGTACCCAGTAGTGTCGGATAGATATACGAGAACTTGTTGTTCGACCAATCTCTCGGAGAAGGAGAGGTGGTCGATATTACTTCTCTCTGTATGCATATATATATGTTGATTACGATCTTCTATTTCCTTCGTTTGCTTACTAGCTAGCTAGCTAGCGTGTCTAGTCCTCTCTATACGTATGTGTAGTACATAGTGTCGACCAAGCACGGACATAAGAGAGGACACTTCTCTCTATTAATTAGCTAGCTAACACAATATGAAACACCTAAATTAACCCCCCAAAACCTCCAACCCCCCCTCCCCTTTCAAAAAAACAAAAACCATAGCAACAGAAATGCTGACGCGTGGATGCCTTTTGGTCCCGGTTGGTGCCAAAACCGGGACCAAAGCCCCTCCTGCCTGGGCTCGGCGCACAGGCTACGTGGACACCCATCTGCCCCGGTTCTGGATCGAACCGGGACTAAAGGGGCCAGGGCATTAGTACCGACACTGTTGTCCCGGTTCAAGAACCGGGGCTAAAGGCCCTAACGAACCGGGTCTGATGTCCCTTTATCTACTAGTGGGCCAGGGCATCCCTCTACTCACCCACACCCCCTGTTATTCTGCGGCGACGGCAGCCTCACGCCGCAGCAGAACCAGTGAACCCTCGTACTCCTCTCCGCGTGGGCATCCACTGCCACGTCTTCCCCGGCTCCGCGTCGTCCCCTTCGTAGGCCTCATCATCGTCCACCGCCTTGGTGCTCTCGGCGTAGCGTGGTGAATGTGGTCAACGACCGACTTCCATTGGAAGAGTACTATACGTGGAGAGGCTGACAGCTGGGTCCACGACCGCAGATGGGTCCACGACCACAGCCCAGTTTTTTTTTGTGATTTGCCAAGTAAGTCGATTTGTCAGGCCTGTTGGGCTGCAAATCATTCAAGACGAGGAGAGCTTATTTCGGCTGGTCGAGAAAATGGCCTATCAGTAATGAGAAATGGGCTGTACATTTTTAAAACAGATCAAACCGGCAATTAGTTTCAAATTTATTTTTTTCATTTTGAGATTTTAAATTGCATTGATTTTTATGCGTGGAAAATTTGTTGGATTTTATATTCATATACATTTATTTTTTAAATCAGTTTGAATGTGACTCGAAATTTCGGGATTAAAAATTGTTCAGACCGCACCGAAATATGCAAAATTTCGTATAATTTTTTAAGGGAAAATTTGGTTTTTGCCACTCTAGATTTTGCCGATTTTCCTTACGCCACTCTCATTTTGACATTTCACTCTTGCCACTCTTAGTTTTTGACAATTATCACAATTGCCATTCCTGTGGCAAAAGTGTAATTTCCAAAGTGGCAATTATGATAACTATCGAAAGCTAAGAGCGGAAAAAATGAAATAAAACTATTTTTTCTTTTGCCACAAAATGGCAATTGTGATAATTGTCAAAAACTAGTGGTGGCAAAAGTGAAATGTCAAACTCAAGAGTGGCATAGGCAAAATTGGCAAAATCTCGAGTGGCAAAAACAAAATTTTCCCATTTTTTAACCATGGCCACAATATGGGCTGTAATGCTAACAAAAAGAATATGGGGTAAAAAACCCTTAAGAATTAGCAAATAGGCTGTAAATTATTAGAAATAATTGCAGATGGGTTGTATGCTGTTTTCCACAGATTTGAGGCTTTCCGAAAAAAAGGTTGACGCACAAGCAGTGACTTTGGGATTTCCATCCAACGGCCGTCGTGCTTCTTCAATCTCTGCTCTTCCTGCTCCAGCCGCTCAAACAAGCGCCGGCGGGACTGTCTGCTCCCTCCTTCCCGCGGTCGGCTGTGCTGCCGCGCAGGCCTCACAGCCCACCGTACTCCCATCGATGGCCTAGCCATCCCACTACTCACCCACACCTGTTGTTATTCTCCGGCGACGGCAGACGAACCAGTAAACCCTCGCACAGTCGTACTCCCCTCCGCGTGGGAAACAACTGCCGAGTCTTCCCTGCCTCCGTGTCGTTCCCTTACTAGGCCTCGCCGTCGTCCACCGCCCTGGTGCTCTCGGCGCGGCCTGCTCAACGTGGTCGACATGCATCTGAAGTGGACTATACGTGGAGAGGCTGACAGCTGGGTCCACGGCCGCACGCAAGGAAATGCCTCCTTATTACGCGCAAAATAATGATTCCTCCACCCGACATCTGGGACCCACGAAAGGGCCTCTGTATTTCGCAAAAAAATATTACCGCCGCTGACAGCTTGGACCCACCAGTTATATCTTCGCACGCAAAGAAGTGCCTCCTTATTACGCATAAAAAAATGAATACTCCCCCTGCTAGCTGGGACCCAATATAGTGGCAGGCTGACTTGTGGGCCTACTAAGTTGACGGGGACGGAGGGCTTGGTCAACTTAGTCAATATGCACGATTCTAGCTCCAGTGACCGTACGATGTCCATCCAATGGCCGTAGTGCTTCTTCAACCTCTGGTCTTCTTGATCCAGCTGACCAAACCAGCGTCGATCGTGCCTCGTGCTCCTGCCTCCCGTGGCCGGCTGCGATGCGGCAGAGGCCTCACGGTCCCCTACTACTCCCACCGCTGGCCAGGCCATCCCTCTACTCACCCACACCCCCTATTATTCTGCGGCGACGGCAGCCTCACACCGCCGCGAACCAGTGAACCCTCATACACCTCTACGCGTGGGAATCCACTGCCGCGTCTTCCCCGGCTCCACGTCGTCCCCTTCCTAGGCCTCGCCGTCGTCCACCGACCTGGTGCTCTCGGCACGGCGTGGTCAACGTGGTCAAGGAACGGCTTCCATCGGACGTGGACTGTACATGGAGAGGCTGACAGGTGTGTCCACGGCCGTAGCAAGGAAGTGCCTCCTTATTACGCGCAAAATAATTATTCCTCCACCTGACAGCGGGGACCCACCGGACGGGCCACAATATTTTGCGGAAAACAACGTCCCCCCTGACTGCTGGGACCCACCACCTACATCTTCGCATGCAAGGAATTGTGTCCTGGCAAAAAAACGATTCGCCTCCCTGACTGCTGGGACCGACCAGCTACATCTTCGCACGGAAGGAAGTGCCTGACAGTCGGGACCCACCTGGTCGAAGCGTACGTAGCGTTGTCATTCTGGTCGCGAACGTGTACGTACATACTGGTCGATGTAGGGGCGCGCAAGTGCTGTAGCAGAGGCGTGCACGTAGCATGTACATGTACGTACAACGGCCAGAGTGCAAGAAAGTAAATACGACCACGTACGTACATACGGGCGGGGTCTCGAACGCCTACTCGCGCGTACGTACGGCAAGGGCTCGTGTACATGGTTGTGTTGGAACGGAGAAACAGCGTCGTCGTCATGTTCATGGGGAGCCAACCGGCTGGGTCGGAATGGAATGTGTCGTCATGTTCATCGGGAGGGCTTGGATGGAACAGTCGATGGAAACGAGGCCTGGCGTACCGCAGAACAAAGGAAAGGGCCTTGTGTTCGACCGGCCACGGTCGAAACGGGATACTGTTCATCGGGAGGGGTCTGGCGTACCACAAAACGGAGGAAACGGACCTCCTCCGGTTGAAACAGGGGTCCTGTTGATCGGGAGTGGTGTGGCGTACCGCAAAACGGAGGAAACGGACTTGTGTTGGAGCGCTACGGTCGAAACGGGGGTCATGTTCATCAGGAGGGGTGTGTTGTACCATAAAATGGGACTCCACGGTATACTGTTCATCTCCACCGTCGACCCTCTCCAGCCTCCACGGGCTACTGTTCATCCACCGTTGACCTCCTCCTCCCTCCACCTGCGACTGTTCAGCATCCACCGTGCGCTACTCCACTGGCTAATGTTCAACCAGCCCTCTCCACGGGCTCCTGTTCAACTACCCCTCCACTGGCTACTATTCATCCAGCCCTCCACCGTCTATTGTTCATCCTACCCTCCACGGGGTGGTCCTGTTCATCCAGCCCTCCACGGAGTCTTGTTCATGCTGCCCCAACCGGCTCGATTGATCGGGGTCCTGCTCATCCAGAGGCAACACCATGGGGTCCTGTTCAGCCACCCCCACCGGAAACTGTTCATCCAAACCCCCAGCAACGCTCACTGTTCATGCAGAGGCAGCATCGATCGGCTTCAGTTAGCAGCAGTAGCGAAGGAATCGCTCGATCGGGTTCAGTTAACAGCCATTGATCGATGGCTCGGGTTCAGTAACGCGTAGCCTGCAGTGCAATTGCTCGGGTTCAGTTAGAGCTCAACGCCTCGCTCGGGTTCAGTTAGAGCCCTACGCCTCGCACCCCCGCGCGTGCGTGTACGAGAGAAACGCGCATCGCTCGGCCCTGACCACCCACCGTAACCGAGAACACCCCAATATTTTCCTCGCCCTCGCTTCTACCACGGTTTTTTCTGTCATGGACGGCCCAAAGAATGTCATGCAGCTGCGTCTTCGGCCCGCCCAAGACGAAAAGCCCATTTTCTGTCATGATTTTTTGTCATAGAATTAGGACCCCACCACATCTATGATGATACCGTGTTTTGTCACAATTATTGTCATATACGTGTCATAAGTATGACAGAAAAAAAATTCGTTCGGCCCAAAATGTCACGGATGTGACTTTTTTTGTAGTGCATGGGATGGCGCATCGGCGGCTCTATTAAAGTTATGCGTACTTAGACTTTGTTTTTAATGTTGGTCTTTTGTTAGAGCAATGTTTAGGTTAACTGGCTCTTTTTTATTACTAAAATTGCTCAATTCTTTTTTTGAACATAAAATTGCTCGATTAAGTAAGTGTGGTCTGTGTGTTGTACGCTCTTATCTATCTCCTGACACCGTCTTTGCGACATCCCGACGACCCTTGCTCTACTGCCCCAGCTCCCCACGTGGCTGCGTGTGGATCTTTTTCTACTTCCGTCGTCTCTTCCAAAGCAACCTTGACTTTTATACTATCATTAGAGTTAAAGCTAGTTCACACAGTCAAATCTAAGAGTTGGTTCAAATAGGGAAGAGTGTGGGAAAGCTATAGCATGAATCTAGGACTTGGTTCTAAGAGGAAACAGGGGAAAGTAGTAGATACCCAACCGGTCTCTTGGTTCAAAAGGCGAAGAAAGCAGGGTGGATGGCGAAGGGTGGTGGAAGTGGACCTATCTCTTGGTCGAAAAAGGAAAGAACGTGAGGGGTGTTGGGGGGACAACGCAAATGAGAACGAACAGGTCTAGCTTTCCTGTGATCACATATGAAAATTTCGCTGAGGAGATAAAAAATGTTTGCCACTCTCGGCAACCACATCTGCCTCACTACTTAATGTCACTTTTTCATACTGTCAATGTAGACACAATAGAGGTTGTTGTTAATCATATGCCACTACAAATAACTGTCACTGCTTAAATAATCATATTTCATATTTGTGCAAACATGGATGTCTGTCTCCATATCGTTTCTATTTGTGCAATCAGAAGTACACACGTCAGTTCTAGTAGAACTGCACAAAATGAGATGGCTATTCCTCACTGCCATCCTCTAACCTCCTGTCTTCAAGGTATTCCTATAATGGTAGTGACTAGGTAGAATGACCAACGCAATCTAAAAGAAGTTGATTCATATGTTTACTTCCTGATTGCAGTGCAGGGACGAGCGAAAACAACTGCATCCTAGTCGGGAATGCATTTTCTCCCAGATCAAGGATGGACACAGGACTAGCTGGCACGGCTGCGCGGATGTTTTTGGGACATGTTTGTGGACAATAGGGGTTGTGGTCTGCTTATTTCTGCAAATAGTGTTGCTTAAATTTAGTGGAACTGCACAAGAAGTTCAGAAGGTCAATACACTACATGGTTCAGTTCAACATTCCAGCTAAGAACCAAATTATAGTTTGTTATTCTGGAATGAGAGAACCTAACCATGGATGGTGGCAACAAGAAAAACCAGAGTGAACTCTAGGAAATTAAAGCCTGCCTAGGGGGGCCCTTTGCTTAGAGAAGCCTTGCTAGGTTTTTCCTGATTTGTAAACCTTATCACAACTTTGTCTTTTGCTGTGAAGTAGTAAATGTTTGTTATGTTCTATGAATCATTGAGATGTATAAAATTGCTTCACTTATGCTTTTCAAGTATTTTATGAAGCCGAGTTTAATGTGAATGTTCCACATGAATGCTGGACTAGCATGTGAACGTTTTGAATTTACACTGTGGCCTCAGTTAACTGCATGAACCACTGCAACAAGATATCGTAGTTGCTTATATGTTAGACAGCACAGTTCTTGAACAAGTACTCTATTTCATCAAACACACACTGCTCGTATGATAAACCAATAAACCATGACAACTTATGTCTTACCATGCCATATTACATGAAAAAACTAGTGAGGACGCATCTGTTTCGGCAACAATTAGGATGGTTCTTTCTTGATTCACGTGCACACAAAAGTAGCAGTAGTTCCATTGACAGATTCAAACAGAGTACTATCCCCAAAGGGCTCGACAATAGCCAAGAGTCGGATAATTAGACACAATCCAAACTACTTTTCAACACTAGCTGGGGCAACTATTTCATGCCTCGATCTAATTTGGGATGGACACAAGACGGACCTTGCCACGAATATCATCGAGGACGTCTGGCAGCAGCTCAATCCTACGAACCTTTCTGAAGATAACCTTGTGGCCTTGCCACTCGTATACTTGGTTGTGGAGGCATGCCACGTCATCTTCCTGCTTAAGCTTGACAAGAACAGTATGCCTCACAAATGAAGGAGTAGCTTTGAAATTCTTGTGCTTCAGTACACCCTGGACAAAATGCCTGACAATAGTGAGGCTAGAATACATCTCGACTTTGGTATAAGTGCAGATGGCTTCTAGGATCCAATAGCCTAAGAACTTTGTTTTCCCAATGCGTATATTCAGGTCATCCACCTCATAGCGAGTGACATGTACAACCACACAATCCTTGTCTGCATCAGGGCTCTAATTGAAACAGAGACAAATTCTGAATTACTTTCCAATATAAGAAACACAAGTTATTTTAACCACTATGCAGAGTCAAAAGTATGCTGACATGGAAGCTAGGATGGCATCGAAGCTAATAAATTTTTGGATTATTTATCACCACATACTTAGATGAAAAAATACAATCGAGATCAGCAAAGAAGAAAACCACCTTGGGCAGCTCAGCGGGGGGGACACATCCTCGAAGGGGGGAAACTACTCCTGCAGGGCCATGGGTGCTGTAACATCAAACGGGGCATTGACAATCTCGGTAGTGGCCGTGAGTGTATCTGGGGTCGGCTCGGTGGCGGCCTCCATCTTCTTGGAGCTCTCTGTCTCGTGGGGATCAGCCTCCCGCGTCTGCTCCATCATCGGCAGATCTTTGCCTGGTTCTCTTTGGTCCCTCATGAAACTGACGAATACTAGGAGATAACTGAAAGGAAAACACAATCGCAATAACAATGCAACCAAAAAGAGAGTGACGGTCGGTTACTACTTTGCAAAAGTTCTTTTTTTTGAAAGAAAATATACCAACATCATGGTTCCGCTTACCTTCCATCCGTTGGGAGATAAGAACAATGGCTGATGTGAGTGTTGGCTTTCTTGAAGACGGTGAGGGAGAATGCATTCAGTGAAGAGTGAAATGATGGTTGCTTCATCTGTCAAACTTAGACTGTCGGGAGGTGGGGTTTTGTGATATGACGGCTCGTTACAGTCGCGCTATGACCGGGGTGACTCTCCACCTGCATACTGCCTTTTAATTTGGTGGATGGTATTTGGGACCGCACGCTGCATGGCCCGCATGTCGGTGAACCAAAGTAAAACGACATTCAGCAGAGGGAAACGTTTTGATGACCTCAGAGGATCCAGAAGCGGCAGTGTATCCACATTAATATTATTAATTGTTTTTCTTGGTAGCTATAGAGTGTCTCCGCTGTACTAGTAGTAATTGTTTCTCTAGGCCCAAGACAAAACAACCCATCCACCCTAGTAAATAATAAAATTAATTTAAAATCCCATATATTTACTTAATGAGAGGCGCTACCTGCTACTTCTCGAGCATGTGTTGAATTCCCTCGAAGAGGAAAGGGTGATGCAGCATAGTAGCGTAAGTATTTCCCTCAGTTTTTGAGAACCAAGGTATCAATCCAGTAGGATACCATGCGCGAGTCCCTCATACCTGCACAAACAAATAAGAACTTCGCAGCCAACGCGATAAGGGGTTGTCAATTCCTTTACGGTCTCTTAGGAAAGTGAGATCTGATAGATAGGATAGTTTGATATTTTTGGTATTTTTGGATATAAGAACAGAAAGTAAATAACAGAAAGTAAAGTAGATAGGAGATTAATATGTTGAGAATAGACCCGGGAGCCATAGGTTTCACTAGTGGCTTCTCTCATGATAGCAGAATTCTACGGTGGGTGAACAAATTACGAGCAATTTATAGGAAAGTGCATAGTTATGAGAATATCTAGGCATGATCATTATATATAGGCATCACGGCCGTGACAAGTAGACCAAAACGATTCTGCATCTACTACTATTACTCCACACATCGACCGCTATCCAGCATGGATCTAGAGTATTAAGTTCATAAGAATAGAGTAATGCTTTAAGCAAGATGACATGATGTAGAGGGATAAACTCAAGCAATATGATATAAACCCCATCTTTTCATCCTCGATGGAAACAATACAATACGTGCCTTGCTGCCCCTGCAGTCACTGGGAAAGGACACCGCAAGATTGAAACGAAAGCCATGCACTTCTCCCATTGCAAGAACTATAGATCTAGTTGGCCAATCCAAACCAATAATTCGAAGAGACTTGCAAAGATATTATAATCATACATAAAAGAATTAAGAAAAGAACCAAATATTTCTCATAGATAATCTTCATCATCAACCCACAATTCATCGGATCTCGACAAACACACCGCAAAAAGATTAAATTGAATAGATCTCCTCGAAGACCGAGGAGAACTTGGTATTGAGATCCAAAAAGAGAGAAGAAGCCATCTAGCTAATAACTATGGACCTGCAGGTCTGTGGTAAACTACTCACGACTCATGGTGAGGCAATGGTGTTGATGTAGAATCACTCCGTCGAACACCCCCTGTCGGGGGAAACTGTCCGCCACGAACACCTATGGGACCGGAGCCCCTTGTCTGTGCGGTACGAGGGCGGAGGGAGCACGAAGAGCAGATCGAAGCAAACACGCGGGCAGTTTTACCCAGGTTCGGGCCGCACGGATGCGTAAAACCCTACTCCTGCTTGGTTGTGTATTGAGTTGGGCGCTCGGGAGCTTGAAGAAGCAGTTACACCGGCGCCAGAGTGATCTAGCTTTCGAACCCCCTCCACGTTGTGCATGGGCCTCCTTTTATAGTGCAAGGGGTCACCGACAGGTGTCAACGTAGGAGAAAGGGGTAAAAAAGTAAAAGAGGGGGTAGTTGTAACAGTGCGGGAACAGTGGAGCTACAGTACAGAACAGTGGCCTATACCTACTTTAACAGTGGGGGACAAGGGCATTTAATGCCCGTCGCCGTCGACCCCAAAAGCTCCCGCCTTAGCGTCTCCGTCCGCCACGGCGACGGATTTATCGCCGTGGAGTGCCACCGTGTACCCCAGGCTGCACAGCCATCCGCCACGCGTCCCTGGATAGGCCCCAGGGCGACGCGTGGGCCGATGAGCTGGAGCGCGGGCACACAGCGCAGCCTTCCCGGCAAGCACCTTGCCGGGGCCTTGATCTTGCCGGGCCCGGGAACTTGCCGCTCCCCGGGCCCCTTGCCGGGGCACATGCAGTGCCGAGGCGTTGTCTTCTAGTCTTCCTGACAAGCTCCTCTTGCCAGGGTCTTGTGTTAGTGGAACAGTCTTGAGCCTGGCATGGCCTTCCCGGCAAGCTCCTCTTGCCGGGGTCTTGATCTTATGTCTTGCATACTTTGTTTTTGAATGGCTTAATAGGGGGCAGGAAGGTCTCCGGCGAGCACGTAGTAAACCTTGCCGCGGGAAGCTGCAACTGCCCGTGCACAAGTCGGGGTACTGAGGTACCCCTACCTTAGTGCACCGACAGGAGCCCTCGGGCCTGGGCCACACACGGTGCCGAGCGCTGTTGGGCCAGGCCCAAAACAGTGCACGGGCACCCGCGGCCCGCGGCGCGCCGAATCCACTTCCATATCCGCCGCACCCCACGGTAACGGCACGCGTCGATTGCGGCGCCGTGGGATGGGACGTGCCCACGATCTCTTAATGGAAAGGGCGAAACGCTCCCCACTCCCCCATAAAAGCAGAGGTAGCGGGCGCGGTTCCCCTCCCTGTGCTCTCATTACGTCGTCTTCCACCTGCAAAAGATTCCTTCTTGCGCTCCGCCTCCACATCTCCGCCGCCGCCGAGCTCTTCGTCCCCTTCCTTCCGCCGCGTCCGCCATGGCCCCAAAGACCGACAAGGCGAAGGCGGAGAAATCCAAGAAGGAGAAATCGGAGCAAGCGGCCAAGCTCATTGCTTACCGGAAGAGGCACGTTGTCTTCCCGCCGAAGCTCGGCGTGCAGGAACTCTGGAACAAGTATTACTTGTTCTGGTCCAAGGGAACCGATGCGCATCCCCGCACGCGAGCATACCCGGCCGCCGCCAAGGACAGCTATCCCGGCGGGTATCACTTCTTTGCTGCCTTTTTCCATTGTGGTCTCTGTCCTCCTTTTTCGAACTTCTTCTGTGATATCATGAACACATATGGCTTCCATCTGCTTGACTTCACCCCCAACGCCATTCTCACCATGGCTGTTTTCGCACATATGTGCGAAAACTTCATAGGAGTCCACCCCAATGTAGCCCTCTTTAGACACTTCTTCACTCCTAGAGCCGAGGCCGATGCCCCCCTCTCCGGAGGAATTTCTTGGGTCTTCCGTCTCAATAAGAAAGGGGCGTACTTGCCGGGGGAGCTCCGCGGCAAGTGGGAGGAATGGCGAGCGGAGTGGTGCTGGATTGTAGAAGACCAGCCGCAAGCCTTCACTGCGCCGCGCACAACGCCCATCGTGCGCGGCAGGGATTAGAGTGATCTAGACTCCGACGACGTCAAGCTCGACATCGCCCTCGTCCGGATTCTTCGTCTTCGGATGGCCCGGCTGTCAGTTGCCGAGGTGGGCGCAGATTTCCTCCGCCGGCGCATCGCCCCTCTCCAAGACCGGAAGAGGCCGGCCTGGGAGTACGGCGGCCCGGCAGACATCATGAGGCTGCGCCCCGGGCTCAATTTCAACTTCACCACTCTGGAGCTGCGCGGAATGGTACGGGAACTCTTCAAGTACGACCCGACGCACCCTGAGTGGTTCCGGACTCCCCGGGAAGTGGTGCCGCTCTGCAACAACGCCGCGAGGGACCGGATCCTTGCCATGATGCCCATGTGCGACTCACATGGCTTGGACCGCTCGTGGATCGCCCCGAAGCCCATCGACGTCCTCAACTTCTACGACAACCTCGCCGAGGTGGCGAGTAACAAGGAGGACCTCAAGCTGCACACGCGGGACACCACCGAGCAAGAAATCGCCTATATAGCTTCTCGGGCTGAGGAGGCCGCCGCAGCCGCGGCGGCAGGAGTCTTCGGGTTCTCGCCGGAGGAGGCGGAGGCCGAGGAGGCGTCCACCCAGGCGGAGGAGGCGGAGATCCGCCGGTTGCTGAACCTTCCACCCGACGCGCTTGCCGGGGTCCCCTCGCTGAGGCACTCCGGGATCCACGGGATCGCGACGGAGGCTGCGGCAATGGAGGGCACCGCCGGAGGGAGTAGAGGCGCCGCGAGGGGCAGAGGCGCCAAGGGAAAGGGGGCCGCAGCGCAGGACGCTGGGCCCAGCGAGCCGGCCGGGGCAGAGGAGGAGGAGGAGGAGGAGGCCGAAGACTCCGGCGGATCCACGGAGTTATACGCCGACGACCTCTCCTCGTCGGAGAGCTCCCCGCCCCCGGCAAGCCCGAGGCAGTCCCCGGCAAAGCGCCTCCGCAAGGCGGCGACGGGGGAGAGGGCGCAGGCGCCCCGGCAACAGCCGCCTCGGCGGGCGGCTCCTCGGGGGAGTCAAGCCGCGCCAAGGCCGTCCGGCGCACCAGCCGCAGCGGAGGCGGCCCGCGCGCGGACCACGACGGAGGCGCCCCGCAGGCCGGCAGCGAGCCGGCAGGGGTCTTCTCGGAGCGGAGCAACGGCTCCGCCCGCTCCTCGGGCGCCGGCAGCCACAGGGGCTGGGTCCTCGCAGCCCCCAGCCCCGGTGAACACCAAGCGCGCGAGGGAGTCTTCATCTTCCGCTCCTCGCGCCGACGCGCCCACGGTGGAGTATGACTTCTCCGCCCTGAGCGAGGACGACGAGGAGGACCAAGAGTAAGGATTCGGGACCTCATATCTTCTTGATTTCTGTCTTGATTTTTCCGCTGATGCTGACTCTGTCTTCTCTTCTGATTTCAGGACCCTGGCCCATCGCGCAGCGAAGAAGGCCAAGGCGCCCGAGGCCGAGGTCGCGGAAGGCTCTGCAGCGGCGGCAACAGGGGGTGTGCCGGAGCCAAGCCTGCCGGACTCGAGCACTGCTCCGATGAGCAGCCCCCAGCGCAGCCCGCAGCGCAGCCCCCAGCGTAAGTCTGGGTTTTTCTCTTTTCGCTTGTCGGGGTACGCCTGAGGCTTTGATTTTGTCTTCGTGTCTTGACTTTTCTTGTCTTGCTTTGTGTAGAGGAGGAGCCGCAGCGGGAAGAGCGCCCGGAGACCACCGCTGAGGAGCCACAGGCCCCGCCATCCCCGCCAAGGCAGAACTCTCCGACAAGGGAGAGTGCTCCGTCAAGGGCGAGTACTCCGCCAAGGCAGAGTACCCCGCCAAGGACGAGCAGCCCGGCGAGGGCGGCCACCCCGCCAAGGCCAAGCTCCCCGGCGAGGGCGACTACTCCGACGAGGCCGAGCTCCCCGGCGAGGGAGCCCGCCGCTGAGGACGTCCGCCAAGGTAAGCCTTGTGACTTGTCTTCTTGGCTTGTCTCTTTTTTGGATATTTGCTTGAATCTTGAATTTCTTGTTCTTCTTCTTCTTTCTAGATCTTCCTCCTCCTGCGCCCATGGAGACGGAGGTGATTATCCTCGAGGAGGAGGACGCGCAGGGCGGCGGCGGCGACGCTCCAGTCGTCGAGGAGGTAACCGAGGCCGCCGAGCCGGCCGCAAAAGAGACTGCTCCGGCTGCAGACGCAGCGGCCTGGGAGGGGGACGGTGGCCGCACCGCCGACCCGGAGGCGGCGGGAGCATCGGATGCTGCGCCGGCCACCGGTCCCTCCGCCGGCGAGGAGCAGAGATTCTATCTCGAGGCCCCCAATGGCGTCTTCATCCAGATGCCGTGGGGGTCTTCGTCGCGAGCTCCTGCGGAGGGCGAGGCGTTCGACGGAGAAGTCCTCGCCTCCGCAGGCCTGAAGATTGTCCAGGCGCCCGGTGGAGGTGAGGGGCCCGAGGAGGAGCGATTGCTTCATCAGCTCCTGGCCCTTTATCGGGCCAGGCAAGCAAAGCTCGCTTCCCGGGAGGCTCTTGCCGCCAAGGCCGCGGCAGAGATGGAGAAGCGTGCGGCGGAGCTCAGCGCCGCCAATCAGGCTGCCCTCCGCCAGGTGGCGGAGGAGCGTGAGCGTCTCGCCGGCGAGTACCAAGAGTGGGTGCTCGAGAAGGCTGAAGCCGATGAACAGCAGCGTCTCGCCGGGGTGGAGATGTCCCGGCGAGAGGGAGAGCTCGCGCAGCGGAAGGTCGAGCTGGACTCTCATGAAGAAGACCTTGCCGCTCGCGAGGCCGCCCTTGGCGGGGAGCTGGAGGAGGCGAAAGCCGCCGCGGTTGCCGCGGAGGACGCCAAGAAAGAGCTCGCCGCCAAGGTCGAACAGCTGGAGAAGGCGATGAAGGTGAGCGCCGAGAAGGTTGCCGCGCTCATCTTGGAGCGCGAGAAGGATGCTCACACAAACTCCGAGCTTCAGGTGAGTTTGTCAAAGAGGGGCGACGAGCTGAAGGCCGCCAAGGACTCCATTGAGGACTTGGAGCTGAAGGTCACCACTCTGAAGGAATCGCTCGATGCTGCCCGGGCCCAGGAGACCAAATTGAAAGATGAGCTCCGCAAGGAGCGGACCTTGGTGGAGAGCGTCAACAAGGCATCCGAGCTCTTCCGGCAGACTATCGAAGTGTGGACCGAAGAGCTGGTTTCTTCTGCGTCCAATATTGACCAGGAGCTGCTGGCGCTGAAGGTCGAACACCTTATCTATTCGCCGGACCCGGATCTCCCGCACAGCGCCAAGCTCAGCCTCTTCTTCAGAGGCGTCGCCCCGGCTCTTGCAGGTCTCCGGAACCGCATCCCCGCGCAGATGGCCGAGGAGTCGCGCCGGCTCTGCGCGGGAACTCTGGAGCGGGTGCTGACGAAGATCGTGTACCGCAACCCGGGAATCAACCTCACGAACGTTCTTCGCAGCTTGCCGGCAGATGCAGACACGGAGGCCCTGAAGGAGCAGGTCGGCCACATCATCGCCAAGGTGGCAAAGCTTGGCAGGAAGGAGGGCGACCACGTAGACTAGGGCTCCATTTATCTTTATCTTTTTGTTGCTGCATATCATGTCATGAACCTATTAGTCCATCGCGACAAACTATCCTTTGTAAGATATTTGCTTTACTTCGATTAATCAGTGCAATGTTATCTTCCTTGTTCCAATCTTTGACTTTGTATGTTTTTCACCCTACGCTTCCGGGGAGTTTGTCGGCAAGGGGCCCTTGCCGCGAGCGCTGAGTGCTGGACTCTGAGCAGCCTGCTGGCCAAGGTCCTCGCCGGCAAGCAACCTTGCCGCAGCTAGCCGCAACACACTTAGCTTGATGAGTGTACTCGGAAACGAAGCAAGGGCGCGACACTTGTCGCAGCTCACTTAAATCGTTGAGTGAACTCGAAAACAAGATAAGGGTGCGGCAAGCTACGGGTAGGTTCCTCCGCGCACAGGTTTTCCATACAAAATGTGATCGTTCAAGGAAGACAACCAAAATTTAAAATTTGAACAGGTCAAATTCTAATAACTTATCTTTCATATGCTGCTTGCTTATATTGCTTGCTTTCCGGTAAGGCTTCTCTTTCTTGAACAGCACTTGGCTCCTCCTCCAACTCCTTCCCCCCCGGCAAACTTGTGCGCGAGGAACGTCCCTTCTGTGTAAGATGAAAGAAAAGGGGGAGGAGAGCAAGTATCTGGCCTGTTGGCGTAATAGTGCTTACCGTATATCTGAGTGTTGCATCAAATGCCAAACAGAACACGCAAACAGCAAAGAGAAGCATGCAAAAGGCAATCGATGCGAAAAACACAAAAACTTTACTGATGCACGGGGTCTGCGCCCGGCTTTGTACAAAGGGTTACATGCAACAGCGGCAAAGCTTGTACAAAAGGTGGTTGCCGAAGCGGATCACGGCAACCGCGCCTTAGGGGTGAAACTTGCGAAGATGCTCTATGTTCCAGGAGTTGCTCACCGGTAAGCCTTCTTCGGTCTCGAGGCGGACAGCGCCGGGCCTCGTAACTTGTCTCACCCGATAAGGGCCTTCCCACTTCGGCGTCAACTTGTTGGAATTCTTGGCGGACTGAACACGCCGAAGAACAAGGTCGCCTTCCTCGAGGCTCCTGGCCTTGACCTTGCGGCTATGGTAGCGGCGCAAAGCTTGCTGGTATCGAGCAGCTCGTACAGCAGCCTGGAGACGTCCCTCCTCAAGGAGCAATGCGTCATCTTGCCGCAGTTGCTCTTGCTCGAGCTCATCATAAGCGAGTACTCGAGGAGATCCGTATACGAGTTCCGTGGGGAGAACTGCCTCTGCTCCATAGACTAGAGCAAATGGTGTCTGTCCGGTGGCTCGACTTGGTGTCGTTCTGATTGACCAAAGAGCCGCCGGGAGCTCCTCTATCCAATTCTTTCCGCACTTGCGCAGCCTGTCAAAGGTCCTTGTCTTGAGTCCGCGCAGCACTTCAGCATTTGCCCTCTCCGCTTGACCGTTGCTCCTCGGGTGAGCAACAGAAGCGAAACAGACCTTGGCGCCAAGGTCTTGGACGTACTGCATGAAGGTGCGACTAGTGAATTGCGTACCGTTGTCGGTGATGATCCTGTTAGGGATCCCGAAACGGCAAACAATCGACCTGAAGAACCTGACTGCTGACTGTGCTGTCACCTTTCTCACTGGCTCCACTTCTGGCCACTTTGTGAACTTGTCGATTGCAACGTACAAGTACTCAAAGCCCCCGACAGCACGAGGGAAAGGGCCGAGGATATCGAGCCCCCAGACCGAGAAGGTCCATGACAAAGGGATTGTTTGGAGAGCTTGAGCTGGCTGATGGATTTGCTTCGCATGGAACTGGCACGCTTCACACTTGGTTACTAGTGCAGTTGCATCTTGGAGGGTTTCTTGCCAAAAGAACCCTTGCCGGAAAGCTTTCCCGGCAAGCGCCCTTGCGCCAATGTGGTGGCTGCATATGCCTCCGTGTATTTCTGCCAACAGCTTCTGTCCATCTTCTCTGGAGATGCACTTCAACCTGACACCGTTGAGTCTTCTTCTGTACAGCTCGTTATCCACGAACTGATACATACTTGACTGCCTGGTTATCTTCTCTATCTCTTGAGGGTCGTCGGGAAGTTCCCCAGTTTGCAGAAAACGGACGATCTGCTGCGCCCATGCCGGAGCCCGAGGCTCAACGGCAAGGACAAAAGGCTCGAGGGCCGCTGCGGGAACCTCAGCTTCTACGGCAAAGGCCTCTGGTCCTGCCGGAGCTGACGGTCCCCCGGCAAGCTCGCCGGGGCGAGACTTGTCGGGAACACTTGCTTCAACTGCACAAGCCCGAGGACTTGCAGGAGCAAACTGTTCCTCAGCGTTGTTGTTGTTGATCTTGGGAACTTTGGCGGCGGTTTCTGGAAGATCCGCCGGCAAGTAATCGCCGGAGACCAACTTTCTCTTCTTGGACTGCCCAACTGATGGTGTAACGGATGGCTGAGTCAGCTTGAGCAAAAAGGTTCCTAGTTCCACAGGTAACTTCATCGCGGCGCACTTTGAAAGGCCATCTGCAATCTCATTTTGAGCTCTTGGGATGTGCTCCATCTGCAGACCTTCAAAGTGCTCCTCAAGCTTCCTCACTTCATCGACGTAAGCTTCCATCAAAGGGCTCTGGTAGCTCTTGTTAACTTGTCGGACCACCAACTGAGAATCGCCCCGCACAATCAGCTTTCTGATCCCAAGTTCGGCCGCAATCCTGAGGCCGGCAAGCAAGCCTTCATATTCTGCAGTGTTGTTTGTCGCTTGCTCCCTGGGAAAGTGCATCTGGATAACATATTTGAGGTGCTCTCCGGTGGGCGCGATGAGTACCACGCCGGCACCGGCGCCTTGCAGCGAGAAGGCACCGTCAAAATACATTACCCATTCACTTGTCGCTTCTTGCACGGGTGCGCTTGTTTCTTGAATTTCTTCGTCCGGCGTCGGGGTCCATTCGGCAATGAATTCTGCCAAGGCTCGGCTCTGTATGGTTGAAGTACTTTCAAACTTGAGTCCAAAGCTTGACAGCTCCAGTGCCCACTCGACGATACTGCCTGTTGCCTCGGGATTGTGCAATATCCTCTTCAACGGAAAGCGAGTGACCACTGTTATCTCATGGGCTTGGAAATAGTGGCGCAGCTTCCTCGAGGCCATGAGGAGGCCGAAAAGCAATTTTTGCACTCCAGAGTATCTTGATCTAGCCCCCTGGAGAAGGGAACTTACAAAATACACCGGGCGCTGCACCATCTTCTTCCGCACCTCTCCTTGCTCCTGCGCAGAGTCTTCCTTGTCGGGGCCAGAGCTTGTCGGGACAGCCCCCTGCTTGTCGCTAGATTCGCTTGCCGGTGATGCTGACTCCTCGTCGGACTCCCTCTCCGCTACTAACGCAGCACTAACCACCTGGTTGGTTGCCGCTAAGTATAGCAACAACTTTTCCTGTGGTCTAGGTGCGACAAGTATAGGAGTGGAGGACAGGTACCGTTTCAAATCCTGCAATGCCGCCTCCGCTTCTGGAGTCCACTTCATGGGACCTGCCTTTTTCAAGATTTTGAAGAAAGGTAGGGCGCGTTCTGCGGACTTTGAAATGAACCTACTGAGGGCAGCAACGCAACCTGCAAGCCTTCTGACATCCTTGACGCGCTTCGGGGCCTCTATCTGCTCGATGGCTTTGATCTTGTCGGGGTTGGCTTCAATCCCCCTCTGTGATACAAAGAACCCGAGAAGCTTGCCGGAGGGGACTCCAAAGACGCACTTCTCGGGGTTCAACTTGAGCTGTATCCTGCGCAGGTTCTGAAATGTTTCTTCCAAGTCTTGAATCAGGGTTTCCTTGCTTTTGCTCTTCACCACGATGTCATCCATGTAAGCTTCTACATTTCTGTGGATCTGTGGCTCAAAAGCAGTGTACACTACCCTTGCAAAGGTTGAGCCTGCATTCTTCAGTCCAAATGGCATGCGGATAAAGCAATAAGTGCCACATGGAGTGATAAATGCAGTCTTCTCTTCATCCTCCTTGGCCATGAAAATCTGATGATAGCCTGAGTATGCATCAAGAAAACAGAGTAGCTCACATCCGGCAGTGGAGTCCACGATCTGGTCAATGCGCGGCAAAGGGAAGGGATCCTTGGGACATGCTTTATTCACATCGGTGAAGTCTATACACAGTCTCCACTTCCCGTTGGCCTTGCGCACGACGACTGGGTTTGCCAGCCACGTCGGATGGATCACACCTCTAACTAGGCCAGCTGCTTCTAGCTTCTTGATTTCCTCATTGATGAACTCTTGGCGCTCCACGGCTTGCTTCCTCACTTTCTGCTTGATGGGCCGCGCGTGAGGACAGACAGCAAGTTTATGCTCAATCACCTTCCTGGGAACACCGGGGATGTCAGATGGTTGCCAAGCAAACACATCGACATTCGCCCGCAGGAAGGCAACGAGCGCGCTTTCCTATTTGCTGTCAAGGGTGGCACTGATGGTGAAGGTACCACCAGTGCCGTCCTCCTTTGCGGACACTTTCTTGGTTGCCGGAGGAGCAGCCATTCCTTTCTTGCTCTTGCCGGTGGAGCTCGATGGAACGTCCTCGACGGCAGCGCAGCACTCCGAAGAGGTGCGGTTGCCGGAGTGGGTCCCAGAGCACTTGCCGGACTTGGTCTTCGTCTTCTTCCCCCCGGGAGCTTCAGCGGCAAGAGTATCCCTCTCGGCCGCAGCTGCCGCATCCCGGTAAATCTTGTCGGCGCAAATAAGCGCATCCTTCTTGTCGCTGTGGACAGTGATGACGCTTATCGGCCCCGGCATCTTTAGCACGTTGTAGGCATAGTGGGAAGCTGCCATGAACTTGGCGAGGGCGGGACGGCCGAGTATTCCATTGTAGGGCAATGGAATATCAGCGACGTCAAAGGTGATGCGCTCAGTCCTGAAGTTGAGCTCCCCGCCAAAGGTCACCGGCAGAGTGATCTTTCCCTTGGGCTTGCTCCTTCCCGGGTTGATTCCTTGGAATGAACCGGTCTCTTCGAGCTCGCCATCTTGGATCTGGAGCTTCTTGATCACAGCAGAGGAGATCAAGTTCAAGCCGGCCCCGCCGTCAACCAACATTTTGGTGACCTTGAGGTTGCGGATGGTGGGAGAAACCAGCATCGGCAAGCACCCGACCGCGGTGGTGCGGTCAGGGTGATCCTCAAGATCAAAAACGATGGGCGTGCTGGACCATTTGAGGAGCCTGCGCGACTCCACGGGCGGCTCCGCTGCGTTTACCTCACGCACCCACTGCTTGAGTTGGCGGTGGGAGGTATGCAGGGAGGCGCCACCGTCGACACACAGGACCTCCGTGGCCTTCTGGAACTCCTGCTCGCTGTTCTCGTCGTCCTCCATGTCTTCATCGTCGTCTTCGTCGTTATCGCGGCCCCGGGGAGGTCGATCTCCTTGCCGCTGCTTAGCCTTGCCGCCGCGTCCTCCCCGGCCATTGAACGGCCGCTTCTTGCTGGGCTCTTCCCCGCCACCTTGGGCCTTCTCCTTGTCGCGCCTCTCGTACTCAGCTTTTTGCTGCTCGACGAGGTACTCGACGCGCTTGCAATTGGAAAGATCGTGACCCTTGGTGCGGTGAATTTTACAGTATTGCTTGTCGGATCTACCCGGCTTGTCGGCCGCCGCCGCAGGGGCAGGCTCCTTGCCGGAGCCGCCAGCCTGCGCTTGCTTGGCGGGGGCCTCCTTGCCGGACTTCTCGACGGCAAGCACTTCCTTCTTGCCCTTCTTCCTGTTGTTCCGCCGCCGGCTCTTCTTTGCCGGGGCGGCGTCGTCGCTGTCGCTCCCCCCTGCGCCAGCATCCTCCCCGGGGAGTTTCCTCCCCTCTTCCGCGCGTGCGCACTTGTCAGCAAGAGCGTAGAGCTCGCTGACGTCCCTGATCTTGGTCATCGCCATTTCCTCACGCATGCGGCGGTTACGCACGTTCTGATGGAACGCGCTGATAACCGCGGCAGGGTGAACGTCAGGGATGTTGTGCTGCACCCGGCTGAAGCGTTGGATATATTTGCGCAGGGGTTCGCCTTCCTTCTGGGCCAAAATATGGAGATCGCTCTCCTGGCCATGAGGTTTGTGGCCGCCGGTGAAGGCGCCGACAAACTGATGGCAGAGGTCGGCCCAAGAAGAGATAGAGCCTTCCGGCAAGTGCATGAGCCATGAACGGACGTTCGGCTTCAGCACGAGCGGGAAGTAGTTGGCTAGGATCTTCTCATCGCGCCCCCCGGCAGCTTGTACTGCGATAGTGTAGACACTGAGAAACTCCGAGGGGTGAGTCTTGCCGTCGTATTTCTCCGGTACGTCGGGCTTAAAGTTCTTCATGCTGGGCCACTGGACGCGCCGCAGCTCGCGGGTGAACGCAGGGCAGCCTGCCGCGTATGGCAGGTCGCCTGGTTCACCGGGCGCGTGCGCGTCGACAGTGTTCCCAGCTCTCTTGTCGGATTGCCGCCGAGCTTCTCGGCGGCGCTCGATCGTGGTTCGAGCGTCTTCATCTCGCCGGTCGTCGAGGACCTGGCGCTGGTCCCGACGGGCCCGCGGGTCCGACGAGGCTGTGGAGCCGTCGTCGGGGTTGTTCCGGCGGGGCGGCGTCTTCTGCTTCTGCGGTGGGGAGTGCACGCTTGTCGCACCCCCTGCAGTCTTGTCGCCGATAGCCTTCGTCTTCTCAGCTTGCCGCGGCCGTGAGGTCGACGGCTGCTGCGGAGAGTCGTTGTTGGCGAAGTCTATCAGGCTCCGGATAGTGGCCCTCCATTCTTCGGCCTTGTCGGCCGCCGGAGGAAAATCGAGGAGCAGCTGCGCCCTTGCGAGCGCTTCTGCCGGAGTAGTGGGGAACGCGGGTGAGCGGTGCGAGGAGCGGGATACGCTCGGACTTCTAACGACGTTAGAAGGAGCGGGGTCCCGCGCCGGCGCCTTCGCTTTGCTTGTGCCCGGACGGGGGTCCGGGGCGTCCCGCGAACCTCCAGTTTGGCCTTGCCCCAGCAAGCGGATACCACCTCCCGTGGTATGGCGCTGCGGGGTCGTCGTGTGCTGTGATGGACGCGGCGCGTCCACGGAGACCGAGGTCCGGTCGTCCGTCTTGTTCTTGGATCTGGTGGCACCGTGAGTGTCCTCGCCGGCAACCACCCTTCCGACGGCGTCCCCCCCGCCCACCGTTGGCTCTGGTGGCGGCGGGTGAGACGCAGACGGGCCTCCGACCTCCGAAGGCTTCTTCTTCGGGGCCATGGAGTTGTCGCTGACGAAGTTGTTGATGAAGCTGGCGAGGTTGATGAAGAATGCGCCCGCGCGAACGCCGGATCAGGTTCGCACAACCTCGACGCCCCCTACCTGGCGCGCCAAAGATGTCGGGGGAAACTGTCCGCCACGAACACCTATGGGACCGGAGCCCCTTGTCTGTGCGGTACGAGGGCGGAGGGAGCACGAAGAGCAGATCGAAGCAAACACGCGGGCAGTTTTACCCAGGTTCGGGCCGCACGGATGCGTAAAACCCTACTCCTGCTTGGTTGTGTATTGAGTTGGGCGCTCGGGAGCTTGAAGAAGCAGTTACACCGGCGCCAGAGTGATCTAGCTTTCGAACCCCCTCCACATTGTGCATGGGCCTCCTTTTATAGTGCAAGGGGTCACCGACAGGTGTCAACGTAGGAGAAAGGGGTAAAAAAGTAAAAGAGGGGGTAGTTGTAACAGTGCGGGAACAGTGGAGCTACAGTACAGAACAGTGGCCTATACCTACTTTAACAGTGGGGGACAAGGGCATTTAATGCCCGTCGCCGTCGACCCCAAAAGCTCCCGCCTTAGCGTCTCCGTCCGCCACGGCGACGGATTTATCGCCGTGGAGTGCCACCGTGTACCCCAGGCTGCACAGCCATCCGCCACGCGTCCCTGGATAGGCCCCAGGGCGACGCGTGGGCCGATGAGCTGGAGCGCGGGCACACAGCGCAGCCTTCCCGGCAAGCACCTTGCCGGGGCCTTGATCTTGCCGGGCCCGGGAACTTGCCGCTCCCCGAGCCCCTTGCCGGGGCACATGCAGTGCCGAGGCGTTGTCTTCTAGTCTTCCTGACAAGCTCCTCTTGCCAGGGTCTTGTGTTAGTGGAACAGTCTTGAGCCTGGCACGGCCTTCCCGGCAAGCTCCTCTTGCCGGGGTCTTGATCTTATGTCTTGCATACTTTGTTTTTGAATGGCTTAATAGGGGGCAGGAAGGTCTCCGGCGAGCACGCAGTAAACCTTGCCGCGGGAAGCTGCAACTGCCCGTGCACAAGTCGGGGTACTGAGGTACCCCAACCTTAGTGCACCGACACCCCCCCTCCGGCGAAGCTCCGGAACAGGCCCCAAGATGGGATCTCACGGGAACAGAAGGTTGCGGCGGTGGAATTAGGGCTTTCTCCGTTGCCTCGATGTTTTGAGGGTACATGGGTATATATAGGAGGAAGGTGGGCATCGGGGGAGCCAGAGGGGGCCCACTAGGGTGGGGGCCGCGCCCTGTAGGAGGGGGCGCGCCCTGGACCCTCGTGGCCGCCTCCTTCTTTCCCTCGCATGTACTCCAAGTCTTCTGTGTTGATATTGTTCCAAAAATAACTCTCGCGAAGGTTTCATTCCGTTTGGACTCCGTTTGATATTCCTTTTCTGCGAAACCCTGGAATAGGCAAAAAACAGCAATCTTCACTGGCCTTTGGGTTAATAGGTTAGTCCCAAATATAATATAAAAGTGGATAATAAAGCCAATTAAACATCCAAAACATAATATATAATAGCATGGAACAATCAAAAATTATAGATACATTGGAGACATATCACTACCCAGCACATCGCCCCCCAAAAAGACCTGGGTTCTCTTCTTCCTCCTCACTCCCACCCACCTCACATCAGCTCGCTCCACTCGTACCCCCAAATTCCTCACCTCACTCCTACAGAAAACCCTAGTTATCACTACTACAAAAAACCCCAGCTCCCCTTCTTCCTCACTTCCACTACAACTAGGATTGTCATTCGTCACTCTGCTCAAATCCGTGAGCTTAACGTGACTCTGTGGAAAAGGATAGTATCATTGTCCCTTCTCTCTTTTCTTTCATTTTTTTGGAGGGGCTTTCTCCTTTTTTTATTTAGCCCCTCTCTATGTTTTTTTTGGGTCATCTGTTTTTTTATTTGGCCTTTCCACACATGGGACAATGCTCTAATAATGAATATCATCACACTTTTATTGACTTACAACTCAAAGATTACAACTAGAAGCTAGAACAAAATATGACTCTATATGAATGCTTCCGGCGGTGTACCGGGATGTGCAATGAATCAAGAGTGACATGTATAAATGAATTGTGATGGTGTCTTTGCCACAAATACGATGTCAATTACATGATCATGCATGGCAATATGACAATATGAAGCATGTCATATGAACGGAACGGTGGAAAGTTGCATGGCAATATATCTCGGAATGGCTATGGACATGTCATGATAGGTAGGTATGGAGGCTGTTTTGAGGAAGGTATATGGTGGGTGTATGGTACCGGCGAGAGTTGCGCGGTACAAGAGAGGCTAGCAATGGTGGAAGGGTGACAGTGTGTATAATCCATAGACTCAACATTAGTCATAAAGAACTCATATACTTATTGCAAAAATTTATGAGTCATCAAAACAAAGCAATCAACTCATGCTCCTAGGGGGGAGGTTGGTAGGAGTTAACCATCACGCGCCCCCAACCTCTACACAAAGGATGACACTCAATAATTACCTCATGCTCTAACTTCGTCACATAGTGGTTCACCATACGTGTATGCTACGGGAATCACAAACTTGAACACAAGTATTTCTCAAATTCATAATTACTCCGCTAGCATGACTCTAATATCACTATCCTCATATATCAAAACAATCATCAAGTATCAAACTTTTCATCATATTCAATGCACTTTATATGAAAGTTTTTACTATATTCATCTTGGATGACTATCATATTAGGACTAGTTTTATAACCAAAGCACATTACCATGTTGTTCTAAAAGACTCTCAAAAGGATATAAGTGAAGCATTAGAGATAAAAAAAATTCTACAAAATAAAATGACCACCGTGCTCTAAAAGATATAAGTGAAGCACTAGAGCAAAACTATCTAGCTCAAAATATATAAGTGAAGCACATAGAGTATTCTAACAATTTCTAGACCATATTTATCTCTCTCAAATGGCGTGTCCAGCAAGGATAATTCTGGCAAACTAACAAGCAAAGACTCAAGTCATACATGACGCTCCAAGAAAAACACATAACATGTGGTGAAGAAAAATATAGTCCTAGAATAGTTACCGATAGATGAAGACGAAAGAGGGGATGCCTTCCTGGGGCATCCCCAAGCTTAGGCTTTCGGTTGTCCTTGAATTTTACCTTGAGGTGCCTTGGGCATCCCCAAGCTTAGGCTCTTGCCACTCCTTATTCCATAGTCCATCAAAGCCATACTCAAAACTTGAAAACTTCACAACACAAAACTTAGCCAAAAATCTCGTGAGCTCCGTTAGTATAAGAAAACAAACCACCACTCAAAGGTACTGTGATGAAATCATTCTTTGTTTATATTGATGTTAAACCTACTGTATTACAACTTTTCTATGATTCATATCCTCCAATACTACTAATAGATTCATCAAAATAAGCAAACAACACACGAAAAATAGAATCTATCAAAAACAGAACAATCTTTAGTAATCTGTAACTTTCGAATACTTCTGTAACTCCAAAAAAAATTAAATAAAGTGGTAAACGTGAGGAATTTGTCTACTAATCATGTGCAAAACGAATCAACCAAATAGCACTCTCCAGTAAAATCTGGTGACTAATCTCGTGAGCGCTAAAGTTTTTGTTTTTTACAACAAGATCATATAAACTTCACACAAATCTTACCAAAGGTTCTACTTGGCACAAACACTAATTAAAACACAAAACCACATCTAAACAGAAGCTAGATGCAATATTTATTCCTAAACAGAAGCAAAAACAAAGAAAATGAAATTGGGTTGCCTCCCAACAAGCGCTATCGTTTAACGCCCCTAGCTAGGCACGATACAAGGATAGATCTAGGTATTGCCATCTTTGGAAGGCAATCCATAAGTGGCTCTCATAATAGATTCATAAGGTAATTTGATTTTCTTTCTAGGAAAATGTTCCATGCCTTTCCTTAACAGAATTGGAATCTAATATTTCCTTCTTTCATGTCAATAATTGCACCAATCGTTCTAAGGAAATGTCTACCAAGAATAATAGGACGAGAAGGATTGCAATCTATATCAAGAACAATGAAATATACTGGCACATAATTCCTATTGGCAACAATAATAACATCATTAATCCTTCCCATAGGTTTCTTAATGGTAGAATCCGCAAGATGCAAATTTAAGGAACAATCATCAAGCTCATGGAAACCTAACAAATCACACAAAGTTTTTGGGATAGTAGAAACATTTGCACCCAAATCACACACGGCAAAGTATTCATGATCTTTAATTTTAATTTTAATAGTAGGTTCCCACTCATCATAAATCTTTCTAGGGATAGAAACTTCTAATTCAAGTTTTTCTTCATAAGATTGCATTAAGGCATCAACTATATGTTTGGTAAAAGCCTTATTTTGACTATAAGCATGCGGATAATTTAGTATGGATTGCAATAAGGAAATACAATTTACCAAAGAGCCATTATCATAATTGAAACCCTTGAAGTCCAAAATAGTGGGTTCATCACTATGCAAAGTTTTAATCTCTTCAATCCCACTTTTAACAATTTTAGCATCAAGATATAAAAACTCCGAATCATTGGGACGCCTTTTAACTAAAGTAGACTCATCTCCAGTCCCGTCTTTATCAAGATTCTTACTAGAAAACAAGGATATAATAGGAGACACATCAACAACTTTCAATCTTCATCCTTATTTTCTTGATAACTAGAAGAACACGCTTTCATAAAACACTCTTTTTTGACACGCATCCTAGCGGTTCTTTCTTTGCATTTATCAATGGAAATTCGCATCGCTTTGAGAGACTCGTTGATATCATGCTTATGTTTAATAGATCTAAGTTTCAAAGAATCAACATCAAGAGTAATTCTATACACGCTTCTAGCCAACTCATCAATCTTAAGCAATTTTTCTTCAAGCAAAGCATTGAAATTCTTTTGCGAAATCATAAACTCCTTAACACTAGTTTCAAATTTATAGGGCATCTTACCAAAAAATCCATTAGAGTTATTGTAGAAATAACCATAATTACTATAGAAATTAATAGGAAAAGGCCTAGGATTAAAGTTTCCTCTATAAGCATTGTTACCAAAATTATTCCTACCAACAAAATTCACATCCAAAGATTCATTATTATTTTCAATCAACGTGGATAAAGGCATATCATTAGGATCAGAAGAAGCACTCTTAGTAGCAAATAACTTCATAAGTTCATCCATCTTTCCACTCAAAACAGTAATCTCTTCAATAGCATGCACTTTTTTACTCGTAGATCATTCGGTGTGCCATTGAGTGTAGTTAACCATAATATTATCTAGGAGTTTGGTAGCTTCTCCTAAGGTAGTTTCCATGAAAGTGCCTCCTGCGGCCGAGACTAAAAGATTTCTAGAAGCAAAACTCAAGCTAGCATAAAAGTTTTGTATAATCATCCATAAGTTCAAAACATGTGTAGGAAAATTATGTATATTAATTTCATTCTCTCCCAAGCTTGTGCAACATGCTCATAATCTAGTTGCTTTAAATTCATAATATCTTTTCTAAGAGAGATAATCTTAGCAGGCGGAAAATACTTAGAGATAAAAGCATATTTGCACTTATTCCATGAATCAATACAATTTCTAGGCAAAGAGGAAAACCAAGTTTTAGCACGATCTCTAAGTGAAAACGGAAATAACTTCAATTTAACAATATAATTATCCGTATCCCTCTTCTTTTGCATATCACACAAATCAACAAAGTTGTTTAGATGGGTAGCAGCATCTTCACTAGGAAGGCCGGAAAATTGATATTTCATGAGAAGATTCAAGAGAGCAACATTGATCTCACAAGATTCAGCATTGGTAATAGGAGCAATCGGAGTGCTAATAAAATCATTATTGTTGGTATTGGAGAAGTCACACAATTTGGTATTGTTCTGAGCCATAGTGACAAGCAAGCAATCCAACACACAACCAAACAAGAAGTAGGCGAACGGTAAACACACGGCAATAAGAAGGGCAAATAAAAAGGCAAGGGTGAAGTGGGGGAAAGGAAAACGAGAGGCAAATAAATATAATGCGAAGGATAAGGGTTTGTGATAGGTACTTGGTATATGACTTTTGCGTAAGCCTCCCCGGCAACGGTGCCAGAACTTCTTCTTGCTACTTCTCGAGCTTGCGTTGGATTCCCTCGAAGAGGAAAGGGTGATGCAGCATAGTAGCATAAGTATTTCCCCCAGTTTTTGAGAACAAAATTATCAATCCAGTAGGAGACCATGCGCGAGTCCCTCGCACCTGCACAAACAAATAAGAACTTCGCAGCCAACGTGATAAGGGGTTGTCAATTCCTTTACGGTCACTTACGAAAGTGAGATATGATGATAGGATAGTTTGATATTTTTGGTATTTTTGGATATAAGAACAGAAAGTAAATAACGTAAAGTAAAGTAGATAGGAGATTAATATGTTGAGAATAGACACAGGGGCCATAGGTTTCACTAGTGGCTTCTCTCATGATAGCCGAATTTTGCTGTGGGTGAACAATTTACTGTCGATCAATTGAAAGAAAAGTGCATAGTTATGAGAATATCTAGGCATGATCATTATATATAGACATCACGTCCGTGACAAGTAGACCGAAACGATTCTGCATCTACTATTATTACTCCACACATCGACCGCTGTCCACCATGCATCTAGAGTATTAAGTTCGTAAGAACAGAGTAATGCTTTAAGCAAGATGATATGATGTAGAGGGATAAACTCAAACAATAAGATATAAACCTCATCTTTTAATCCTCGATGGCAACAATACAATATGTGCCTTGCTGCCCCTGCTTCCACTCGGAAAGGACACCGCAAGATTGAACCCAAAGCCAAGCACTTCTCCCATTGCAAGAACTATAGATCTAGTAGGCCAAACCAAACCAATAATTCAAAGAGACTTGCAAGGATATTATAATCATACATAAAATAATTCGGAAAAGAACCAAATATTTCTCATAGATAATCTTGATAATAAACCCACAATTCATCCAATCTCGACAAACACACCGCAAAAAGATTACATCGAATAGATCTCCTCGAAGACCGATGAGAACTTGGTATTGAGATCCAAAAAGAGAGAAGAAGCCATCTAGCTAATAACCACATCTATGATGATATGGGTTTTTGTCACAATTATCGTCATAGAAGTGTCATAAGCATGACAGGAAAAAAAATCTTTCGGCCCAAAATGTCACGGATGTGTCTTCTTTTTGCAGTGATAAGTGAAGGTCATTGAGTGTTCTAACAAATCACAAATAATGTGTGTGCATCTCAAAGAGGTGTATCCAGCAAAGATGATTGTGACAAACTAAAAAGAAAACAAAGCAAAGACTCATATAATACACGATGCTCCTAGCAAAACTCATTGAAAGAACATGTGGTGCCCACATGTTTGGTTTTGGTAATCAATGAAAATATCTATGGACTAATCGTTGCCTTGAGTTATATTTGAAGGGTCAGTCCATAGGCTTTTCTTGGAGTCCATTTGTTGGTTTCAAGGAGAGTTTGTGATGACCAAGGTGTTATTAAGGAATTATCCAAAGATTGGTCATGTGAGTGTTGAGCTTATTGCAAGCATGTCTTGAAGAAGAAGAGTTTTTTTCATTCATGTTTACCTTCAAGACATCATCCAAATGAAGAGAGTTGGAAATATTCAAGGTTGATCAAGACTAAGTCAAAGAGTGAATCAAGTTGATCAACACACAAAGCGTAGAAGATGCACCAAGAGGGATCAAGTGATCCCATGGTATGGTAAGCATTTTCAATTACGCTTTCTATACTAACCCATGGTGTTTGTGAGAGTTCTTTGTGGGGTTAGGTTGCGGTGTGCAAGTTCAAGTGGATCATCACGAAGAGATCATATACCGGAAGCCTACCGTCCATTGTGGTGGCAATGGACTTGTGAAGATGTGCCAAAGAGTGGCTCACCCATAGTGGAGTATGGGGGAGCAATCAACTAGTCTTCACCAAGCTAACGCAATCAATAAAGATGGTCCAACTTGAGAAACCAAGACCGTCATCATCTAGCTCAAGTGGACTTTGTGCAAAGCAAAGGTTTGCCCTTGATAGGTTTTCTATTTTACCAGTCTCATGGTGGTAGTTGGGAGACCGGGCTATAGGATTGATTGTCGTACTATCAAGGGGGGCTCTTGATGATTAGCTTGATTGTATCATTCGTAGAGAGCTCAAACCATTCCATCCTTGGATAATCTTTATTGGTTCTTGTTTGGTTCTTCTCCTTGTGAGATTTGGAGCTTATGGTCATTTTCATGACAAGCTCAAGTTCAACCAAAACAGAGTTCACATGCATCTCCTATGATGTTTTCGATGTTGGGGTTTTTGCTGGTTCTCTTTGTGAGTCTTAGAGCTTATGGTCATCTTGATGACAAGCTCGAGTTCATAAAAAACGGAGTTCACATGCATCTTCTATGATGTTTTCTATGTTGGAAGTTTTGTCTTTTGTTCTATGATGGAGGGTTCACTCCTCTATATCTTAGGCATACCTCCCCTGCCGCTGTTTTGATGCTACTCATCTTCCTCTATTCAACAAGCTTGAGCTTTCTCAATTCGAAGCTCATTTGTAGAAGTTATGGAAGTTCTGGTTTTATTGTATCCTTCTATTGTATTTAGCTGTGATATGAAGGAAGCCAAGTGCTAAAGCCTCAGTGGTGTGCGGTAGTACTGCTCAAGGGAGCGGTAGTACTACAGGAGCCAGCGGTAGTACCGCTCCTAGTGAGCGGTAGTACCGCTGCCCCCAGCCCTGACGCAAACGCATGCGGAAGTAGGCGCGGATGTAATTTTTTACATCCGCCATCATGTCGTAGTACCGCCACTCCTGTCCAGTACTACCGTGCTGGACTTTTGCCCGCTCCAACCACAGCGGAAGTTGTCACGAAAGTAATTTATTACTTTCGTGCATTTTTCCGGGCCAGTTGACGCCTGCCTTATGGTAGTACCATAGGGGTGCGCGGTAGTACCCCTCCGGCGATTCTACCGCTCATTGCCCTATGCAACATGCCCTCATCTGGCCTCTGCCGCACAAGTGGTAGTACCGCAACCTGCATCAGTAGTACTGTAGCCTGCTACTTCTCGAGCTTGCGTTGTATTCCCTCGAAGAGGAAAGGGTGATGCAGCACAGTAGCGTAAGTATTTCCCTCTGTTTTCAAGAACCAAGGTATCAATCCAGTAGGAGACCACGCGCGAGTCCCTCAAACCAGCACAAACAAATAAGAACTTCGCAGCCAACGCGATAAGGGGTTGTCAATCCCTTTACGGTTACTTACGGAAGTGAGATCTGATAGATAGGATAGTTTGATATTTTTGGTATTTTTGGTATAAGAACGGAAAGTAAATAAAGCAAAGTAAAGTAGATTGGAAGATTAATATGTTGAGAATAGACCCGGGGGCCATAGGTTTCACTAGTGGCTTCTCTCATGATAGCAGAATTCTATGGTGGGTGTACAAATTAGTGTTGAGCAATTGATAGAAAAGTGCATAGTTATGAGAATATCTAGGCATGATCATTATATATAGGCATCACGTTAGTGACAAGTAGACCGAAATGATTCTGCATCTACTACTATTACTCCACACATCCACCGCTATCCAACATGCATCAAGAGTATTAAGTTCATAAAAACAGAGTAATGCTTTAAGCAAGATGACATGATGTAGAGGGATAAACTCATGAAATATGATATAAACCCCATCTTTTTATCCTCAATGGCAACAATACAATACGTGCCTTGCTGCCCCTGCTGTCACTGGGAAAGGAGACCGCAAGATTGAACCCAAAGCCAAGCACTTCTCCCATTGCAAGAACTATAGACCTAGTTGGCCAAACCAAACCAATCATTCGAAGAGACTTGCTAGGATATTATAATCATACATAAAAGATTTCAGAAAAGAATCAAATATTTCTCGTAGATAATTTTGATCATAAACCCACAATTCATCGGATCTTGACAAACACACGGCAAAAAAGATTACATCGAATTGATCTCCTCGAAGATCGAGGAGAACTTTGTATTGAGATCCAAAAAGAGAGAAGAAGCCATCTAGCTAATAACTATGAACTCGAAGGTCTGTGGTAAACTACTCACAACTCATGGTGAGGCTATGGTGTTGATGTAGAAGCACTTCGTGGAAGATCCCCCCTCCGGCGGAGCTCAGGAACAGGCCCCAAGATGGGGTCTCACGGGAACAGAAGGTTGCGGGAGTGGAATTAGGGTTTTCTCTACCGCCTCGATGTTTTTAGGGTATATGGATATATATATATATAGGAGGAAGGAGGGCATCGGGGGAGACAGAGGGGGTCCACGAGGGTGTGGGGCACGCCCTATAGGAGGAGGCGCAACTTGGACTCTCGTGGCCGCCTCCTTTGTTCCCTCACGTGTACTCCAAGTCTTCTGTGAAGATATTGTTCCAAAAATAACTCTCGCGAAGGTTTCATTCCGTTTGGACTCCGTTTGATATTCCTTTTCTACGAAACCCTGAAATAGGCAAAAAAAACAGCAATCTGCACTGGGCCTTGGGTTAGTAGGTTAGTCCCAAAAATAATATAAAAGTGTATAATAAAGCCCATTAAACATCCAAAACAGAATGTATAATAGCATGGAACAATTAAAAATTATAGATATGTTAGATACGTATCAAGCATCCCCAAGCTTAATTCCTGCTCGTCCTCGAGTAGGTAAATGATAAAAACAGAATTTTTTATGTGGAATGCTAACCAACATAATTCTCAATGTAATTTCTTTATTGTGGCATGAATGTTCAGATGCAAAAGAATGAAGACAAAAGTCTATATTGACAAAATAATAATAATACTTCAAACCTACTGACAAAGCAATCATGTCTTCTCAAAATAACATGGGCAAAGAAAGTTATCCCTACAAAATCATGTAGTCTGGCTATGCTCCCTCTTCATCACACAAAATATTCATATCATGCACAACCCTGGTTTTATCCAGGCAATTGTTTTCATAATCAAATTCTTTCAAACCTTTCAACTTTCACGCAATACATGAGCGTGAGCCATGGATATAGCACTATAGGTGGAATAGAGTGGTGGTTGTGGAGAAGACAGAAACAGGAAGATAGTCTCGCATCAACTAGGCGTATTAATGGGGTATGTAGATGCCCCGATTTGAGTGAGTAGGGATTGCCATGCAACGGATGCACTAGAGCTATAAGTGTATGAAAGCTCATCAAAAGAAACTAAGTGGGTGTGCATCCAACTTGCTTGCTCATGAAGACCTAGGGCATTTGAGGAAGCCCATCGTTGGAATATACAAGCCAAGTTATATAATGAAAATTCCCGCTAGTATATGAAAGTGACAAAACAAGAGACTCTCTATCATGAAGATCACGGTTCTACTTTAAAGCACAAGTGTGGAATAGGATAGTAGCATTGTCCCTTCTCTCTTTTCTCTCATTTTTTTGAGGGGCTTTCTCTCTCTTTTGTTATTTTTTTATTTATCCCATGTCTATTTTTTTGGGCCATCTCTTTTTTTTGGCCTTTCCTCACATGGTACAATGCTCTAATAATGAAGATCATCACACTTTTATTGACTTACAACTCAAAGATTACAACTCGATACTAGAACAAAGTATGACTCTATATGAATGCCTCCCGCGGTGTACCGGGATGTGCAATGAATCAAGAGTGGCATGTATGAGAAATTATGCATGGTGGCCTAGACACAAATACGATGTCATCTACATGATCAAGCATGGCAATATGACAATGATGAAGCGTGTCATATGAACGGAACGGTGGAAAGTTGCATGGCAATATATCTCGGAATGGCTATGGAAATGCCATCATAGGTATATGGTGGGTGTATGGTACCGGCGAGAGTTGCGCGGTACAAGAGAGGCTAGCAATGGTGGAAGGGTGAGAGTGCGTATAATCCATGTACTCAACATTAGTCATAAGGAACTCATATACTTATTGCAAAAATTTATGAGTCTTCAAAACTAAGTAATCAACACACGCTCCGAGGGGAAGAGTTGGTAGGAGCTAACAATCGCGCGATCCCAACCTCCACACAAAGGATGACAATCAATAAATACCTCATGCTTTAACTTCGTCACATAGCGTTTCACCATACGTGCATGCTACGGGAATCACAAACTTTAACACAAGTATTTCTCAAATTCATAAATACTCCACTCTCATGACTCTAATATCACCATCCTCATATCTCAAAACAATCATCAAGTACCAAACTTCTCATCATATTCAATGCACTTTATATGAAAGTTTTTGCTATATTCATCTTGGATGCCTATCATATGAGGACTAGTTTTATAACCAAAGCACAGTACCATGCTGTTCTAAAAGACTCTCAAATAGATTTAATTAAAGCATGAGAGATCAACAATTTCTAAAAAATAAAACCACCACCGTGCTCTAAAAGATATAAGTGAAGCACTAGAGCAAAAATATCTATCTCAAAAGATATAAGTGAAGCACATAGAGTATTCTAATAAATTCTAAACCATATTTATCTCTCTCAAAAGGTTTGTCCAGAAAGGATGATTGTGGCAAACTAAACAGCAAAGACTCAAATCATACACGACGCTCCAAGAAAAACACATATCATGTGGTGAATAAAAATATAGTCCCGAGTATAGTTACCGATAAGTGAAGACGAAAGAGTGGATGCCTTCCCAGGGCATCCCCAAGCTTAGGCTTTTGGTTGTCCTTGAATTTTACCTTGGGGTGCCGTGGGAATCCCCAAATTAGGCTCTTGCCACTCTTTGTTCCATAGTCCATCAAAGACATACTCAAAACTTGAAAACTTCACAACACAAAACTTAGCCAAAAATCTCGTGAGCTCCGTTAGTATAAGAAAACAAACCAACACTCAAAGGTACTGTAATGAACTCATTCTTTGTTTATATTGGTGTTAAACCTGCTGTATTCGAACTTCTCTATGATTCATACTCCCCAATACTACTCATATATGCATCAGAATAAGCAAACAACACAAGAAAAACAGAATCTGTCAAAAACAGAATAGTCTGTAGTAATCTGTAACTTTCGAATACTTCTATAACTCCAACAAAATTGAAATAAATTGTTAAACGTGAGGAATTTGTATGTTAATCATCTGCAAAAAGAATCAACTAAATATCACTCTCTAGTAAAATCTGGTAGCTAATCTCGTGAGCGCTAAAGTTTCTGTTTTTTACAGCAAGATCATATAAACTTCACACAAGTGTTCCCAAAGGGTCAACTTGGCACAAACACTAATTAAAACACAAAACCACATCTAAATAGAAGCTAGATGCAATATTTATTCCTAAACAGAAGCAAAAACAAAGAAAATAAAATTAGGTTGCCTCCCAACAAGCGTTATCGTTTAACGCCCCTAGCTAGGCGCGATACATGGATAGATGTCGGTATTGCCATCTTTGGTAGGCAATTCCTGAATTAAGCACTTATAATTCTTAGGAACTTCTTTATTCTATTGATAATCAAACTTCTAGGCAAGAAATCAGGAAATTCATTTGTATCAAAAGGTTCTCTTGCGAAAGTGAGAAAGTTGGGATGAACACTTATAGATTTGAGATTCGCAATTTCTTTACTAGATAATTCACCCTTATTTTCAGGAACATACATAAACTTGGCCAATTTAGCGGTAGAAGGTTTCAAAGTAGTTTTCATAGCAGAAAGAGCAGACCCTACATTAGTAATAATATCCTCAAGTTTATCAATTCTAGTGGAATCTTGGTCTATTTTCTCTTTAACTATGGGTTCTTTTTCTTTACAAAATTTCAGAATAACTCCTACCTTGGATCCATATTGGGTAATTTGGTTATGGATCTTCCTATCCAAACTCTCAACCAACTCTACAGTATCAACTTTATTTTCAATAATCAAGCCTTTGCATAACATGTTCAAGAGTTAAAAGAGTTCCATTAACCAGAAGAGGTGGTGAGCCAAATAATTCATTCATAGCATTATAAGAATCAAAAGTATGGCTACCCAAGAAATTCCCTCCGGTAATGTTATCAAGAATATATCTATTGCACAGAGTTGTGCCAACATAAAAATTCCGAAGAAGCACTGAACTGGAAACCTTCCTAGTAGATCTATTTTGAGCATTACAAATTCTATACCAGGCAACTTTTAGATTTTCCTTCTCCCTTTGTTTAAAATTAAGAACCTCACTCTCAGGAGTATTGATAATGATAGGTGTGCTAGCCATGACGGTGAAGCAAAAGCGAACGGTAAACACATGGCAAAAGAAGGGCAAATAAAATGGCAAGGGTGAAGTGGGGGAGAGGAAAACGAGAGGCAAATAAATGTAATGCGAAGGATAAGGGTTTGTGATAGGTACTTGGTATATGACTTTTGTGTAAGCCTCCCCGGCAACGGCGCCAGAAATTCTTCTTGCTACTTCTGGAGCTCGCATTGTATTCTCTCGAAGAGGAAAGGGTGATGCAGTATAGTAGCGTAAGTATTTCCCTCAGTTTTTGAGAACCAAGATATCAATCCAGTAGGATACCACGCGCGAGTCCCTCACACCTGCACAAACAAATAAGAACTTCGCAGCCAACACGATAATGGTTTGTCAATCCCTTTACTGTTACTTACGAAAGTGAGATCTGATAGATAGGATAGTATGATATTTTTTGTATTTTTGGTATAAGAACAGAAAGTAAATAAAGTAAAGTAAAGTAGATTGGAAGATTAATATGTTGAGAATAGACCCGGGGGCCATAGGTTTCACTAGTGGCTTCTCTCATGATAGCAGAATTATACAGTGGGTGAACAAATTACTATCGAGCAATTGATAGGAAAGTGCATAGTTATGAGAATATCTAGGCATGATCATTATATATAGGCATCAGGTCCGTGACAAGTAGACCAAAACGATTCTGCATCTACTACTATTACTCCACACATCGACCGCTATCTAGCATGCATCTAGAGTATTAAGTTCATAATAACAGAGTAATGCTTTAAGCAAGATGACATGATGTAGAGGGATAAACTAAAACAATATGATATAAACCCCAGCTTTTTATCCTCGATGGCAACAATACAATACGTGCCTTGCTGCCCCTGCTGTCACTTGGAAAGGACACCGCAAGATTGAACCCAAAGCCAAGCACTTCTCCCATTGCAAGAACTATACATCTAGTAGGCCAAACCAAACCAATAATTCAAAGAGACTTGCAAGGATATGATAATCATACATAAAAGATTTCAGAAAAGAATCAAATATTTCTTGTAGATAATCTTGATCATAAACCCGCAATTTATCGGATCTCGACAAACACACGGCAAAAAAGATTACATCGAATTGATCTCCACGAAGATCGAGGAGTACTTTGTATTGAGATCCAAAAAGAGAGAAGAAACCATCTAGCTAATAACTATGGACCCGAAGGTCTGTGGTAAACTACTCACAACTCATGGTGAGGCTATGGTGTTGATGTAGAAGCACTCCATGGAAGATCCCCCCTCCGGCGGAGCTCTGGAACAGGCCCCAAGATGGGGTCTCATGGGAACAGAAGGTTGCGGCGGTGGAATTAGGATTTTCTATGTTACCTCGATGTTTTTAGGGTATATGGATATATATAGGAGGAAGGAGGGCATCGGGGGAGCTAGAGGGGGCCCACGAGGGTGGGGGCGCACCCTGTAGGAGGGGTCACGCCCTGGACCCTCGTGGCCGCCTCCTTCATTCCCTCCCGTGTACTCCAAGTCTTCCGTGAATATATTGTTCCAAAAATAACTCTCGCGAAGGTTTCATTCCGTTTGGACTCCGTTTGATATTCCTTTTCTGCGAAACCCTGAAATAGGCAAAAAAACAGCAATCAGCACTTGGCCTTGGGTTAGTAGGTTAGTCCCAAAAATAATATAAAAGTGTATAATAAAGCCCATTAAACATCCAGAATAAAATATATAATAGCATGGAACAATCAAAAATTATAGATACGTTGGAGACATATCACAGCCCTCTACGGTAGTACCGCGGCAATGTGCTTTAGTACCACGTCGTGCGGGTTGAGAGATGGGATGAGTGTTGGATTTTACCCTCCTATAAAAGGGGGTCTTCTTCCCCTTTGAGCCTTATCCTTTGAGCTCTTGTTCTTCCCCCATTGTTGACCTTTTTTTGAGTTTGCTATCTCTCAATCCCTCCATGGATTATTGCTAGTTTAGGAAGGAAAGAGAGAGGAGATCTAGATCCACATTTGCACCAACCACTTTGTCCTCTATATGAGGGGAACGCTTTGGATCGATATCTTGTAGTTCTTCGTGTTCTCTTCTCCGTTCTTCGTCTCATTTTCCTCCCTAGCATTAGTTGCTTTGGTGGGATTTGGGAGAGAACGACTTGGGCACTACGTGTGCCCTATCCATTGTATTTGCTGAATTGGTCTGAGTTCTCCCCGGTGATACGTGGAAGTGAAGTTGAGAAGCTTAATATTCTTGGGTGCTTGGTACCCTTGAGCTTGTTCCTCTTGGGTTCTTGGGCGCCCTAGATGGTTGAGGTCACCTCGGAGCCATATTCCATTGTGTTGAAGCTTCGTGGTGTCGTTGGGAGCCTCCAATTAAGTTGTGGAGATAGGCCCAACCTTGGTGGTGTTCGGAGCTCAATCATTGTGGTGTAAAGCTCTGGGCAAGCGTCGGGGTCTCCAATTAGGTTGTGGAGATCGCCCCGAGCAATTTGTATGGGTTCAGTGACCGCCCCCAAGGGTTGCCATTTGTACGGGTTCGATGACCGCCCTCAAGGGTCCCTTAGTGGAATCATGGCATCTTGCATTGTGCGAGGGCGTGAGGAGATTACGATGGCCCTAGTGGATTCTTGGGGAGCATTGTGCCTCAACACCGCTCCAAACGGAGATTAGCATCCGCAAGGGTGTGAACTTCGGGATACATCGTCGTCTCTGCGTGCCTCGGTTATCTCTTACCCGACCCCTTTACTTATGCACTTTACTTTGTGATAGCCATATTGTTTCTTGTCATATATCTTGCTATCACCTAGTTGTTTATCTTGCTTAGCATAAGTTGATGGTGCACATAGGTGAGCCTAGTTGTTGTAGGTTTTGTGCTTGACAAATTTACCGCTAGGTTTATTCCGCATTTGTTCAAGCCTAAACTATAATTATTTTAAAGAACCTATTCACCCCCTCTAGGCGACATCCACGATCTTTCACTCATATCATTTGATGAATAAAAATATAGCTCTAAGTAAAATTACCGATAGTTGGTAGAAGAAAGAGGGGGTGCCTCGAGCTTAGATGCTTGGGAGTCCCTGAATATTACCTTGGGGTGCCTCGAGCATCCCCAATCTTAGGCTCTTGCCACAACTTATTCCTTAATCCATCGTGATATCACCCAAAACCTGAAAACTTCAGCACACAAAACTCAAGAAAAGCATCGTGAGATCCGTTAGTATAACGATGCAAATCACTACTTTTAAGTATTGTTGCAAACCCAATCATATTTTATTATTGAATTATACCTACTATATTTTAACTTCACCACGGCTTATACCCCTCGATAAAAAACATATATTTATCAAAACAAGCAAGCAATGCAACAAAAATAGAAGGGACATTTCCATTTTCCCCTAATTTCCTCCCGACCTCATCTTTAGCCCTAAATAAAAACAGTGCTCAACTATACCCCTCTTTCGTCAGGTGTCATTATGGAAATACCTTTCCGTGCCATTTCCTTCTGGTCAAAGGTGTTTCACCATTACCAAAATGTTCTCTGAGCCACAAAACATGAGCGTGGAAATCCTACATCAAGTGAATCGTCGTCGTCTTTACTGCTTGTAGACGTGATTCACCATCGTTGATTCTTCGCCATCAAGCCTTCCCCAAGCATGCCGATTATCCAATCGAACTCACCCTGATCTCCTACGTATTTCCTCTCTTCTCCCGCTTCTGATTTCTCCCTCTAGGCATGTTAGCCGTGTAGCCCATTGCCGCTTGCCGCCGGCCATGTTCCCGCCATGTCCAAAGCTCAATTTTGTCGAGCGCAAGCATGTTCTCATGCTCCTGACGTCTATAGGAACCGAACCCGCACCTCAGCTCGCTCGCTCGAGTGTTGTAGCCTCACGCCTGTGCGAATAGATCTCCGGCTGCCGATGAACTCACCGCCAGCACAGCTATAGACCACACTAGCAAATGCTATTTGCACCGTTCGATGTGGAATGCTTCTAGGAGCATGTAGGAGCAAACCACACATCAAACTATGGCCCGTAGCTTAAATCCGAGGGCCTCCGCTGCGTGGACTGGTCGCTGTCGGTGAATCTGCGATGTAGCTAATGCGCTGTCGTTAGTTCGATCGCTAACCACACCACGTCCAATGATGTGCGGGCCCTGGGATTTAATTAACCTTGGGTTATCTCTGTTTTAGGTTTAATATCCCCACTATTTTAGTTTTTTTGTTGGCCCACATGTAAGTGGGAGAGCAGGGTGGGAGAAAGAAAGTTTTTTTATTAAAGGGTAGGTCCCACATGTTAGTGGCTTATGTCCAGAGAAAGTCTCGATGATGGTCAAACCCCTTTGACCCGATGGAAATGGGACGAAAGGGTATTTCCATAAGCGCATTTGACAGAAGAGGGGCAAAGTTGAGCACTATTTTATTTTAGGGGCAAAGATGAGGTCGGGCCAAAGTTAGGGGGGAAATGGAATTGTCCTAAAATAGAATCTATCAAAAACAGAATAGTGTGTAATAATTTGAACAATGACCATACTTCTGTAACTCCAAAAATTCTGAAAACGTGTGCAATTTGTATATAAATCATGTGTAAAAAAATCAGAATTTTTCGTCGCTCCAGTGATTTGTAACAATTCTGCTACTGGACGTAAAAGTTTCTGTTTTTGCATAGAATCAAAGCAACTATCATCCAAATCACCCCAAAGGCTTTACTTGGCACAGACACTAATTTAAACACAAAAACACAACCATAATAGTAGCATAGTTGTGCCTACACAATAAAATAGAAAAATAACAATAAAAATTAAGAAAACTATTGGGTTGCCTCCCAACTAGCGATATCGTTTTACGCCCCCAGCTAGGCATAATGCATAGTTTCAAGTGTTTTCATCTTTCTTGATGTCATTTAAAGATGTATTCTTATCTGGAGGCGTCTCAAAGACATTGTGGAGCACATCATCGATAGAAATTTTAGCACTACTAAGTTGACTGTCTTCATATCCCTCTTGATTTCCTTTTACAATCCAATAATATTATTTATTAATTTCATTGAAAACCTATTGGCTTATATTTAAGGGAGGGACCTACTTCATGGTATTCTCATCAAAAGTAGGATCGTCAGAATATAAATATCTCAACAAATAATCCTTATTATATAGAATCTCATCTACCACTGGTTTTTCATGATTCATACCATAAAAACAAAAATCTCTCTAGCTTCCCTTACTATGTAATCAAATTCGTCCATGATGAGAAGGGTAGCTAGATATATTCTTAGCCCTAGGATTTTTTATAACCGGCAACTCATAAAACAACCTTTGCAAAGTTGAATGGGTACGAATAAATCTTCTCTCGAGTTTAAGAAGTAGCGCAGAGATAGCTTCGACATAGTTTTTGGTTCTTTTAATAATAGGAGTATCATCACGACCCAAAGTTCAAATGCAAGTAAAGAATTCTTGGACATCACTTTTTCCTATAATATTCCCATGCCTCATCACAAAAGTATTAGCGTCTAAATTGGTAGGAATTTTGATTGTGCGAGTTTTACCTCATGGAAATATGCCCTAGAGGCAATCATAAAGTTGTTATTATTATATTTGCTCAATCATGATAAAGGTTTATTATTCATGCTATAATTTATTGATCAGAAACCTAAATACATGTGTGAATATATAAATAAACAACAAGTCCATAGTAATTAAGCCTCTACTAGACTAGCTCATTGATCAAAGATGGTTAAGGTTTCCTATCCTTAGACATGAGTTGTCATTTGATAACTGGATCAGATCATTAGGAGAATGATGTGATGGACAAGACCCAACCATTAGCATAGCATATGATCATTATGTTTATTGCTACCGCTTTGTTAATGTCAAATACATGTTTCTTCGACCATTAGATCATGCAACTACCAGACTCTAGAGGAATGCCTTATGTTCCATCAAACATCACAACATAATTGGGTGATCATAAAGGTGCGCTATAGATATCTCCGAAGGTGTCTGTTGAGTTGGAATGAATCGAGACTGGGATTTCTCACTCCAAATGACGGAGAGGTATCTCTGGGCCCTTTCGGTAATACAGCATCACAAGAAGTTTGCAAGAAAAGTGACTAAGGAGTTAGTTTGTGACACCCCGAGACCGATGTGCAAGGTGTCTTCCTCTTATTCGTCGTCGTTGCCATGTCATCTGCCTGCGTGTTGCACTTTGCCATGTCATCATGTGCATTGCATCTGCATGTTTTTCAAAACTTCCATCCGTCCATAGTAGCGGAGCCCCCTCGTCCTTTCCATTGTCCGTTCCGAGCCCAGACACACTTGCACGCGCATGCGGCACCTTCGAATATTTATTTTATTAGTGGCCTAAAAACGTTCTCGGAATGGGTTGAAACTTGGCGTGTGGCCTTATTATAGTGTAGACAGACCGCCTGCCAAATTTCGTCGCATTCAGAGCTCGTTTGATAGCCCAAGCGGTAAACATATAGAGGCACCGTTGCCGGTTAAATCTTCGGACGTTTTTGGTCTCCGAAATCCCTGTCGGGCCTCTCCCTCTCTTCTCTCCACTAAGCCCGAGGCCTTCTACACAGGCCACTAACCAGCCACTATCCCAAATAAACTCCCCCTCCGCTCCGGACCGTCAGATCACGGGGTCCGAGTCGGAGCAAAAACCCCCCTAACCCTAGCAGATGCCCTATATATACAAACTCCACTTCCAAATTTGTTTTATTCCTAGTCTAAACCTAGCCTCCCCCTACCTCCAGCCAGATGCAGGCACCTCTCCTTGAAATTCGCGCCGGCCAGCCTCCCACCGCCACTTGGCACGTCGCCACAGGGCAGCCACCGCCGCGCAGCCGTTTCCCCTCCACTCCGCAGCCGCCACGTCACCCTCCCTCGCCTCCACCACCGCAGGCCCGCCTAGGACCACGCGGGGCCCACCAAGCCCGCCCGGCCTGAACCGTCCGCCGTCGCGGCGCCCGAACTCCCCCCGCTCGCACAGCCGCGCCTGCCGCCGAGCCTCGCGCCTCACGCAGCCGCCGTCCTCGAGCCACACGTCCCACCACCAGCTCCTCAATCTAGCGACTGCCGCCTTGCGCTCGCCTCCCTCCACATCGTTAGGGACCACCGCCGCCGGTCGTCGCCCCCGTCGGTGCCTAGCATCGTGCCCGTGGCTCGCCCGTGACGTCGCCTTCGACTTCTCGCCGCTGCTTCGTCCTTCACCTCGCTACCGGCCAGATCGGCCCTCTTCCGGCCAGATCTGGAGAGCCCCTACACGGATCTGCCCTTCCTCGACCGCACCGACCCTCTTCGTTCCGTCCCTCGCCGGCGCTCATAGCAGCTGTGCCGCCGCTGTAGGTGCTGCTCCCTAGCGACGCCGACCTCGTGGGCCACGGCCTGTCCCGGTCCAGCAAGGCGCAAAGGCCGAGCCAGCCCAGCAACCACGGCCCAACTCCACCTCGGCCCCGCTCCGGCCCATCACTCCACCAGCCCCGAGCCGGACTGCCTCCCTGCCAATCTGGGCCAAAGCCCAGTGGTGAGCCCCCTATATCCCGCCCGTGTGTTATGTGCTATTTAGCGCTCACTCTACTTTTTTCCGAAAAATAACCAAGTCCCTGATAAACAACATTATGTGTGCATATTGTGCGTGTTGTAACTTTGTGCACATTCATCCAAATGGAGCTTATGATATGTCAAAATGTCCGTCTGAGGATGATCTACATGATAGTATAATTTACATGCATGTTAGTATTCATCTTGATGCCTTAATCCTTGTTGCAAAAGTGCAAGTGGGTGTTAACTGCTAAAAATCATCATAACTTGATGATTTGTCATTTTCATATATTTTTGTGTGATTTTTGTTTGAGCATCATGTCAACATGTTTTAGGAGCTATGTCATGTCATCTTTTCTGTGGTGCAATCCACTTTTCATGATATGCCTTGTGGTGAGTGCAACAAGCTTGTTAAGTGACCTACTTGATGTTTGCTGATTTCTGAGACTTGGTAAAAACTGCTAAGTCTGTATCTGTTATATTGTGATGCGATGTTTGCTTGATGCTACAGTCATATCCATGCGTAATTTGGAATATCCGATGATCATGTTTTGAAGTCCATGTTATGCTCTATCCATCCATGCCCTTGTTTGAAAGTATAACTGTCGGGGAAACTGGTCGCCCACGAACACCTATGGGACCGGAGCCCCTTCTACGGTACGGTGAGGGAGCGGAGGGAGCACAAAGAGCGGATCGAGGGACGCACGCGGGCAGTTTACCCAGGTTCGGGCCGCACGGATGCGTAAAACCCTACTCCTGCCTTTGGTTGTATTGAGTTCTTGAGCTCGGGAGCTTGAAGATCTACAGTACTAGCTACACCGAGCGAGGGAGTGATCAAGTTTCTGCAACCGAACCCCCTCTACGTTGTGCATGGGCCTCCTTTTATAGCACAAAGGGGTCGCCACAGGTGTCAACGTAGAGGAGGGTAAAAGTGTAAAATTGGTGGTAGTTGTAACAGTGCATGAACAGTGTATGCACAGTGGTCTATACCTAACCCTGACGGTGGGGGACAAGGGCATTGAATGCCCGTCGCCGTCACCCCAAAAGCGTCCGTCCGGGCGTCTCCGTTCGCCACCACGATGGCCTCGTCACCGCGGCTCACCACCGTGTACCCCAGGCTGCACAGCCATCTGCCACGTGCTCCTGGAAGGGCCCCAGGGCGACGCGTGGCCAGATGAGCTGGAGCGCAGGCACACAGTGTAATCCTCCCCCGGCAAGCACCTTGCCGGGGTTGCTATCTTGCCGGGCCCGGAAGCTTGTCGCTCTCCGGGTCCTGCCGGGGCGCATGATGCGCCATGAAACATCTTCTGAGGTGCTGTTCTTTGGTCTTCCTGGCAAGCTCCTCTTGCCATGGTCTTGTGCTGGAACGATAACCTTGAGCCTGGTGCGGCCTTCCCGGCAAGCTCCTCTTGCCGGGGTCTTGTCTCTTAACTTGAATACTTTGTTCTTGAATGTCAAGGGGTCTAGAGTGGGCTTTGGCGGGCGCGTGGTGAGCCAGACCACGGGACGCTGCTACTGCCCGTGCACAAGGTGGGATACTAAGGTACCCCTACTTTAGTACACCGACAGGAGCCCCCGGGCCTGGGCCACACACGGTGCCGAGCGCTGTTGGGCCAGGCCCAAAATAGTGCACGGGCACACGCGGCCCACGGCGCGCCGTTTCCCACTCCGCATCCGCCGCATCCCTCCCTAACGGCACGCGTCGATTGCGGCGTCGTGGGAGAGATCGTGGCCTGCTTCTTTAATGAAAAAATGCGGAACGTCCCCCACTTCCCCCTTAAAAGCAGAGGAAGCAGGGGCAGTTTCCCCCCATCGCTTTCATTGTGTCTTGAATCTCCAGAAACCCCCGCCGCCCTCCGCCTCCCCAAAGGTCGACAGAGAGCCGAGCTCCACCCCTCCTCCGCCGTTTCCAGCATCCGCAGTGCCGTCGACCCCCCTCGCCGCCCTCGCCATGGCCCCGAAGAGCGACAAGGCGAAGAGCGACAAGGCGAAGAAGGAGAAGTCTGACAAGGTGGCGAAGCTGGCAGCCATGCGGAGGAAAATGGTGGTCTTCCCGCCGAGGCTCGACGCGAGGGAGCTGCGGGACAAGTATTACTTGATCTGGGCGAGGGAGACGAAGGCTCACCCGCGCACCAGAGTCCTCCCCGCCGAAGCCATCGACTTGTACCCGGGAGGTTACCACTTCTTCGCTTTGTTCTTCCATTGCGGTCTCTGTCCTCCGTATTCAGAGTTTTTCTGCGATGTGATGAACACATATGGGTTCCACCTCTTAGATTTCACCCCGAATGCCGTCCTCACTTTGGCCTTTTTCGCACATCTGTGCGAAAACTATGTCGGGGTCCACCCAAACGTAGCTCTCTTCCGCCACTTCTTCACACCTAGAGTAGAGTCCGGATCTCCACTCTCCGGTTGTATCTCCTGGATCTTCAGGCTCGGCAAGAAGGAGGCATACTTAATCGGAGAGCTCCGCGGCACGTGGGAAGAGTGGAGGGCTGATTGGTGCTGGGTCATGGAGAATGAACCCCAGCAATTTACCTCGCCGCGCCGGACTGCAATAGTGCGCGGCAAGGATTGGAGTGACTTGGCCCCGGACGACGACAAGCTGCAGATTGCCCTCACTAGGATCCTTCGCCTCCGGGCCGCCAACCTTACTGTAGGTGAAGTTGGGGCTGACTTCCTCCGCCGCCGCATTGCCCCTCTGCAGGAAAGGAAGAGACCTGCCTGGGAGTTCGGCAACGCGGCATACCGCATGAGGCTGCGCCCCGGGTTGAATTATAACTTCACCGTCTTGGAACTCAAGGGGATGGTCCGGGAGCTGTTCAAACATGACCCCAAGCACAAGGAGTGGTTCACCCCGTCCCGGGGAGTAGTTCCTCTTTGCAACAATACTGCTCTTAGTGCCATCCGCGCGGCAATGCCTGAGTGTGACTCCCACGGGGTTGTTCCCACTTGGCTGACGCCTTTAGAGGAGACCGTGCAGACCTTCTTCGACAGCCTGGTCAAACGGCCACGCAACCCCGAGAAGAAAGGGCTCACCCGCGCGACCACCGATCGAGATGTGGCATATATAGCCACTAGAATGGAGGAGGCCGCCGCAGCTGCAGCTGCGGGTGAATTTGGGTACACCGTGGACGAAGCGGAAGCAGCGGACGCGGTGAGTCAGGCCGAGGAGGATGAAATCCTCAAGCTATTGAAGATTGCGCCCGAGAATTTCGTCGGGGAGCCTGTTGGGAAGCCTGCCGGGGCGAGCGAGGCTGCCGGGCAGGGCTCCGAGTCCAGTGAGCCCGCCGAGGAGGACGCCGAATCGGGCGATTCTGACGAAGACTCGGGCGGATCACTGAACCTTGACGACGCCTCCTCATCCTCAGAGAACTCTCCGCCACCACCAAGTCCCCCGCCACAGCCGAAGAAGCACCTCCGCAAGACCGCTGAGACTGCGAGGCCACCGACGCCCCGACAGCAGCCGAAGCGTCGTGCGACGCATGCCACCACGACGAGTAAGGTCGCCAAGGAGGCGCCCCGCGTCCCAGCGGCAAGCGGAGGGGGATCTTCCCGGAGTGGTTCTGGTGCTCCCTCCGCCCCTCGGTCCTCGGGGACGACCAGCGCGGGGTCTTCACAACCGACAGCTCCGGAGCCCGCCAAGCGCTCGAGGGAGCCTTCTCCTCCAGCTCCTCGCGCTGGAGCACGTGAGGCGCAGTTTGACTTCTCCGCCCTCAGCTCCGATGAAGAGGAGGAAGAGTAAGCACTTGCAATTTCTATTTCCTTTGATTTTCATTACTTTTGTCTTGATTTCTTTTTCGTCTAACTCTGATCTTGTTTGGCTTCCATGACCTTGACCCAGCGGATGGCGAAGAGGGCCAAGATCCCTGTGGTTGACCTCGAGGATGACGAGCCTGCCGCAGCGACGGGGGATGCGCCAGCGACAAACTTGCCGGACCAGCCTGTTGCTCCGGAGAGCAGCCCCCAGCGTAAGCCTTGTGTTCACATTTCTGCTTGACGGGCGCACTTGAGGTAGTTATCCTTATTAATGTTTTGTTGCCTTGTGCAGAAGTGGTGCCGCAGCCGCAGGAGCACCAAGAGGTCGCCCCCGACGAGCCGCTTGTTCCACCCTCCCCGCCAAGGAGGAGCTCCCCGGCGAGGGATAGTGCTCCGCCAAGGATGGGTACTCCGCCAAGGGTGAGCACCATGCCAAGGGCGAGCACCCCGACAAGGGTGAGCACCCCGCCAAGGGAAGGCGCCAGCGGCCCTCCGCCGGCAGGGGCTTCTTCTACGCCGCCAAGGGAGAATTCCCCGGCGAGGGACCCCGTTGTTGAAGAGGCCCGCGAAGGTAAACCCTTGTGCCTTTCTTCTTTGAACTCTTCTTTTTTGGATATTTGCTTGACGATTCTTTCTTTTCTTTTTCTTCTGTTAGATCCGTCTGCCCCGGAGTCGATGGAGACGGAGACCATTGCCGGGGAGGAAGTGCGCGGCGATGCTGGCGACGCCACCACTGCAGAAGGAACGGCTGGCGCTGACGAGCCAGCCGCCGAGGAGACTGCCCCGACCGCTGACGCGACAGCTGGGGAAGGGACCGGCGACCGCACTGCTGGCCCTGAGGCCGCAGGAGCGCCGGACGCTCCGCCGGCCACCGACCCCTCCGCCCCCGCAGCTGGGTCGGGCGTCTACCTGGAGGCCGCCAACGGGGTCTTTATCCAAGTCCCGTGGGCGTCTTCATCAAGGGCACCCGCGAAGGGGGAGATCTTCGACGGAGAAGTTCTCGCCTCCGCCGGGTTGAAGGTTGTCGACGCGCCCGGCAGCAGCGACGAGCCCGAAGAGGAGCAACTCCTACGTCGACTCTTGGCCTTGTACCGGGCCAGGCAGGCTAAGTTGGAGTCCTGGGAGGCTCTGGCTGCCAAGGCTGGTGCTGATCTAGAGAAGCGCGCCGTGGAGCTCCGTGCCGCCAACCAGGCGGCCCTCCGGAACTTGGCGGAGGAGCGCGAAGAGCTTGCCGGAGCACACCAGGCGTTCCTCCTCGAGAAGGCCGAGGCGGAGGAGCAGCAGCGACTGGCCGCCGAGGATCTATCTCGGCGGGAGGAAGAGCTCAACCAGCGGAAGGTTGACCTCGATAGCCACGAGGACGACCTCACCACTCGCGAGCAGGCCATTGGCGAGGCTCTGCAGGAGGCGAGGGACGCCGCCGCTGCCGCAGAGACCGCCAAGAGGGACCTGGAGGCTAGGGTGGCGCAGTTGGAGACGAGCTTGAAGGCGAGCGAGGACAGGGTTGCCGCGCTCAACGTGGCGCGGGAGAAGGACGCCCACACCAATTCAGAGCTGCAAGTCCGTCTCTCCGAGAAGGGCAAAGAGCTCAACGATGCCAAGGACTCTATTGCAGACTTGGAGCTGAAGGTTTCCACCCTCACCGACTCGCTTGACGCCGCCCGGGACCGCGAGATGAAGCTGAAGGACGATCTCCGCGCTGAGAGGGCCTTGCTGGACAGCGCTGCCGTCTCGCAAAACAACTTCCAGCGTACGGTGGAGCAGTGGACCGAGGAGCTCGTCGCCTCCGCCGCCAACATTGACAGGGAGATGGTGGCGCTGAGAGCGGAGCACCTCGTGTACTCCCCCGAAGAGAGCCTCCCCCACAGCGCCAAGTTGAGCCTGTTCTTCAGAGGAGTGGCGCCGGCTCTCGCGCAGCTACGGGAGAAGATCCCCGCGCAGCTGGCTGACGAGGCGCGCCGGCTTTGCATGGGTACTATGGAGCGGGTGTTGTCGAAGATCGTCTACCGCAACCCCGGGATCAATCTCAACAACGTCCTCCGGACCCTGCCGCCCGAAGCTGACCAGGAGGCGTTGAAGGCACAAGTTGCCCACATCGTAGCCAAGGCGGGCAGGATCCAGAGGGTCGACGGAGACCGAAGAGACTAGGCTCCCTTCTTTCTGCTTCCCTTGCCGCTGTCGATTAAGTCATAGGTAGTAGTTGGTTAGAACAGCGGCAAGTTATCTTGTAATATAACTTTTATTTTGGGTAGTCAATGCAGTATTATCTCCCTTTCTTTGTTCCTTCACTTTGTATGCTTCTCACCCTATGCTTTTAGGGAACTTGCCGGTAAAGGGACCCTTGCCGCGAGCACTGAGTGCGGGACTCTTAGTAGCCTGCTGGCAATGCCCTTGTCGGCAAGAAACCTTGCCGCAGCTAGTCGCAGCACACTTAACTTGTTGAGCGAACTCGAAAACGAAGTAAGGGCGCGACACTTGTCGCAGCTCACTTAAGCCGTTGAGCGTGCTCGAAACAAAGTAAGGGTGCGGCTAGCCACGGGTAGGTTCCTCCGCGCACAGGTTTTCCATAAAAGTGTGGTTGTTCAAGGAAGACAACTAAGAATTTGAAATTTTGAATGCTCAAACTTTATCAACTTATCTTATGTGTGCTATTCGCTTCCCGCCAGGGCTTCCCTTTCTTGAACAGCACTTGGTCCATACCACTATCTCCTTCCCCCCCGGCAAACTTGTGCGCGAGGAACACTTCTTCTGTTTAAGAGAGAAAGAAAAAGAGGAGGAAACACAAGGATGGAGCCTTGTGGCTTGTTGCTGCTTACCGGGGACGTGTGCTGCACAAAATGTCACATGATACATGCCAGTAAAAAGAAAAGCATGAAATGACAAACAGTGCGAAGCACAAAAGTTTTACTGATGCACGGGGTCTGCGCCCGGCTTTGTACAAAGGTTTACATGCAACAGCGGCAAGACTTGTACAAAAGGTGGTTGCCGGAGCGGATCACGGCAACCGCGCCTCACGGGTGAAACTTGCGAAGATGCTCGATGTTCCAGGAGTTGCTCACTGGTAATCCTTCTTCGGTCTCAAGGCGGACAGCACCGGGCCTTGTGACTTGTCTCACCCGGTAAGGGCCTTCCCACTTTGGCGTCAACTTGTTGGAATTCTTGGCGGACTGAACGCGCCGAAGAACAAGGTCGCCTTCCTCGAGACTCCTGGCCTTGACTTTGCGGCTATGATAGCGACGCAAAGCTTGCTGGTATCGAGCAGCTCGTACAGTAGCCTGGAGACGTTCCTCCTCGAGGAGCAATGCATCATCTTGCCGCAACTGCTCTTGCTCGAGCTCATCGTAAGCAAGCACTCGAGGAGACCCGTACGCGAGTTCCGTGGGGAGAACTGCCTCTGCTCCATAGACAAGAGCAAAGGGTGTCTGTCCGGTGGCTCGATTCGGTGTCGTCCTGATTGACCAAAGAGCCGCCGGCAACTCCTCTATCCAGTTTCTTCCACACTTGTGCAGCCTGTCAAAGGTTCTTGTCTTGAGCCCGCGCAGCACTTCAGCATTGGCCCTCTCCGCTTGACCATTGCTCCTCGGGTGAGCAACAGAAGCGAAGTAGACCTTGGCGCCAAGGTCTTGGACGTACTGCATGAAGGTGCGACTTGTGAACTGTGTGCCGTTATCGGTGATGATCCTGTTAGGGATTCCAAAACGGCAAACGATTGATCTGAAGAACCTGACTGCTGACTGTGCGGTCACCTTTCTCACTGGTTCCACTTGTGGCCACTTTGTGAACTTGTCGATTGCAACGTAAGAGTACTCAAAGCCCCCGACTGCGCGGGGAAAGGGGCCGAGGATGTCGAGCCCCCAGACCGACAAGGGCCAGGACAAAGGTATTGTCTGGAGAGCTTGAGCTGGCTGGTGTATCTGCTTGGCATGGAACTGGCACGCTTCACACTTGGTTACTTGTGCAGTCGCATCTTGAAGGGCTTCTGGCCAGAAGAAACCTTTCCGGAACGCCTTCACGGCAAGTGCTCTAGCGCCAATGTGGTGTCCACATATGCCTCCATGTATTTCTGCCAACAACTTCTGTCCATCTTCCCGAGAAATGCATTTCAATCTGACACCATTGAGCCTTCTTCTGTACAGTTCATTGCCGACGAACTGGTACATACTTGACTGCCTGATTATCCTTTCTATCTCTTCTGGTTCTTCGGGAAGTTCTCAAGTTTGAAGAAAACGGACGATTTGCTGTGCCCATGCTGGAGCCCGAGGCTCAACAATAAGGACTAAAGGCATCAGGGCTGCTGCGGGAACTTCAGCTTCCACGGCAAAAACCTGTGGCTTTGCCGGAGCTGAGTGTTGCCCGGCAAGCTTGCCGGGGCAGGGCTTGTCGGGAACGCCTGCTTCAACTGTACATACCCTTGGGTCCGCAGGAGCAGACTGTTCCTCAGCATCTTGGTTGTTGATCTTGGGGACCTTGGCAGCGGCTTCAGGAAGATCCGCCGGCAAGTAGTCGCCGGAGACCAACTTCCTCTTCTTGCTTTGCCCAACTGATGGTGTAACAGATGGTTGAGTTAGCTTGAGCACGAAGACCCCTGGTTCCACAGGTAACTTCATTGCAGCACACTTTGAGAGGCCATCTGCGATATCATTTTGAGCTCTTGGGACATGCTCCATCTGTAGGCCTTCAAAGTGTTCTTCAAGCTTCCTCACTTCATCGACATAAGCTTCCATCAAAGGGCTCTGGTAGCTCTTGTTTACTTGTCGGACCACCAACTGTGAATCTCCCCGGACAATCAGCTTCTTGATCCCAAGTTCGGCCGCAATTCTGAGGCCGGCAAGCAAACCTTCATACTCAGCAGTATTGTTTGTCGCTTGCTCCTTGGGAAAGTGCATCTGAACAACGTACTTGAGGTGCTCTCCGGTGGGCGCTATGAGTAACACGCCAGCGCCGGCGCCTTGCAGCGAGAAGGCACCATCGAAGTACATTATCCACTCTTTGCTTGCTTCTTGGACGGGGATGCTTGTCTCTGGAACTTCTTCGTCTGGCGTTGGTGTCCACTCTGCTATGAACTCTGCCAAAGCTCTGCTCTGGATAGTTGAAGTACGCTCAAACTTGAGACCAAAGCTCGACAGCTCTAGTGCCCACTCGACGATCCTGCCTGTTGCTTCTGGATTTTGCAATATCCTCTTCAACGAAAAGCAAGTGACCACTGTTATCTCGTGCGCTTGGAAGTAATGGCGCAGCTTCCTTGAGGCCACGAGGAGGCCGAAAAGCAACTTCTGCACCCCAGAGTATCTTGATCTAGCCCCCTGCCAGAGGGAACTTACAAAATAAATCGGGCGCTGCACCATCTTCTTTCGCACTTCTCCTTGTTCCTGCGCAGACTTGTCCTTGTCGGGGCGAGAGCTTGTCGGGGAAGCCCCCTGCTTGTCGCTGGATGCGCTTGCCGGGGATGTGGGTTCCTCATCTGCCTCCCTCTCCGCTACTAACGCAGCACTAACAACTTGATTGGTTGCCGCTAGGTACAGCAGCAACTTCTCTTGTGGCCTAGGTGCGACAAGTATTGGAGTAGAGGACATGTATCCTTTCAAGTCTTGTAGTGCTGCCTCTGCTTCCGGAGTCCATTTCATAGGACCTGCCTTCTTCAAGATTTTGAAGAAAGGCAGGGCGCGTTCTGCAGACTTTGAAATGAACCTGCTGAGAGCAGCCACACAACCAGCAAGTCTTCGAACATCCTTGACGCGCTTTGGTGCTTCGATCTGCTCGATGGCCTTTATCTTGCCGGGATTGGCTTCAATCCCTCTCTGGGACACAAAGAACCCGAGAAGCTTGCCAGAGGGGACTCCGAAAACGCACTTCTCGGGGTTCAACTTGAGTTGTATCTTGCGCAGATTCTCAAAGGTTTCTTCTAGGTCTTGAATCAGGGTATCCTTGTTCTTGCTCTTGACCACTATATCATCCATGTAGGCTTCTACATTCCTGTGTATCTGTGGTTCAAAAGCAGTGTGGACCACCCTTGCAAATGTTGAGCCCACATTCTTCAATCCAAAAGGCATGCGTATGAAGCAATATGTGCCACATGGAGTAATGAATGCAGTCTTCTCTTCGTCTTCCTCAGCCATGAATATCTGGTGGTAACCTGAGTATGCATCAAGGAACGAAAGCAACTCACATCCAGCCGTGGAGTCAACGATCTGGTCAATGCGCGGCAAGGGGAATGGATCCTTGGGACAAGCTTTATTCACATCGGTGAAGTCTATACAAAGTCTCCATTTCCCATTGGCTTTGCGCACGACAACTGGATTGGCCAGCCATGTGGGATGAAGTACACCTCTAACAAGGCCTGCTGCTTCCAACTTCTTGATCTCTTCAGCTATGAATTCTTGGCGCTCCACCGCTTGCTTCCTGACCTTCTGCTTGACGGGCCGCGCGTGAGGACAAACAGCAAGCTTGTGCTCAATTACCTTCCTGGGAACGCCGGGGATGTCAGACGGTTGCCATGCAAACACGTCGACATTCGCCCGCAGGAAGGCAACGAGCGCGCTTTCCTATTTGGGGTCGAGCGGAGCACTGATGGTGAAGGTACCACCAGTGCCGTCCTCCTTGGCGGACACCTTCTTGGTTGCCGGTGGAGCTGCCATTCCTTTCTTGCACTTGCCGGTGGAGCTCGATGGTGCATCCTCGACGGCAGCGCAGCACTCCGAAGAGGTGCGTTTGCCGGAGTTGGCCCCAGAGCTCTTGCCGGACTTGGTCTTGGTCTTCCCCCCGGGAGCTTCAGCGGCAAGTGTCTTGCTGTCTGCCGCGGCTGCTGCGTCCCGGTAGATCTTGTCGGCGCAGATAAGCGCATCCTTCTTGTCGCCGGGGACAGAGATGACGCTTATTGGCCCTGGCATCTTGAGCATATTGTATGCATAGTGGGAAGCTGCCATGAACTTGGCGAGCGCAGGACGACCAAGTATCCCATTTTATGGTAATGGGATATCAGCAACGTCGAACATGATCCTCTCCGTCCTGAAGTTAAGCTCTCCGCCAAAGGTCACCGGCAGCGTAATCTTCCCCTTTGGCTTGCTCCTTCCCGGGTTGATTCCTTGAAAAGTCCCGGTTTCCTCGAGCTCGCTGTCGGGGATCTGCAGCTTCTTGATTACAGCGGAGGAGATCAAGTTGAGGCCGGCCCCGCCGTCAACCAACATCTTGGTGACCTTGAGGTTGCGGATAGTTGGTGAAACCAACATCGGTAAGCACCCGACCGCAGTTGTGCGGTCAGGGTGGTCCTCAAGGTCGAAGATGATGGGCGTGCCGAACCATTTCAGCAGTCTGCGCGACTCGACGGGTGGCTCAGTTGCATTCACTTCCCGCACCCATTGCTTGAGTTGGCGGTGGGAAGTGTGCAGAGAGGCACCTCCATCAACGCACAGAACTTATGTGGCCTTCTGGAACTCCTGCTCGCTGTTATCTCCGTCATCCATGTCCTTGTCATCGTCTTCATCTTCATCCTTGTCGCGGCCCCGGGGAGGTTTGTCTCCTTGCCGCTGCTTGGCCTTGCCGCGGCGTCCTCCCGGGCCATTGAACGGCCGCTTCTTGCTGGGCTCTCCTCCGCCTCCTTGGGCCTTCTCCTTATCGCGATGCTCGTATTCAGCCTTCTGCCGCTCTACGAAGTACTCTACTCTTTTGCAGTTCTGGAGATCATGGCCCTTGGTGCGGTGGATCTTGCAGTACTGCTTGTTGGAGCCGTCCTGCTTGTCGGCTGCCGCTACAGGGGTGGCCTCCTTGCCGGAACCACCAGCCTGTGTCTTCTTGGCGGCAGCCTCCTTGCCGGACTGCTCGACAACCAGTACCTCCTTGTTCTTCTTCTTCTTGTTGTTCCGCTGCCGGTTTTTCCTTGCCGGGGCGGCATCCTCGCTGTCCGTTCCTCCTGCACCAGTATCCTCTCCGGGGAGTCTCCTCCCCTCTTCATCACGGGCGCACTTGTCAGCGAGAGCATAAAGCTCGCTGACGTCCCAGATCTTGGTCATTGCCATCTCCTCCCTCATCCGGCGCTTACGCACGTTCTGGTGGAACGCGCTGATCACCGCGGCAGGGTGGACATCCGGGATGTTGTGCTGAACGCGGCTGTATCTTTGGATGTACTTGCGCAGGGACTCTCCCTCCTTCTGGGCAAGAATGTGGAGATCGCTTTCCTGGCCGTGGGGTTTGTGGCCGCCCGTGAAGGCGCCGACAAACTGGTGGCACAGATCTGCCCAAGAAGAGATGGAGTTCTCCGGCAAGTGCATAAGCCAAGATCTGACGTTTGGCTTAAGCACGAGCGGGAAGTAGTTCGCTAAGATCTTCTCGTCGCGTCCCCCGGTAGCCTGCACCGCAATGGTGTAGATGCTGAGGAACTCCGAGGGGTGCGTCTTGCCGTCGTACTTCTCGGGTACGTCGGGCTTAAAATTCTTCATGCTGGGCCACTGGACTTGTCGCAGCTCTCGGGTGAACGCAGGGCAGCCTGCCGCGTACGGCAAGTCGCCTAGTTCACCGGGCGCGTGCACGTCGACAGCAGTCCCAGCGCGCTGGTCGGACTGTCTTCGGGCTTCTCTTCGACGCTCGATACGAGTTCGAGCGTCCTCTTGTCGCCTGTTGTCAAGGACTTGGCGCTGATCGCGGCGAGCTCGCCGATCTGACGACGCCGTGGAGTCGTCGTCGATGTTGATCCGGCGAACTGGCGATTTCTGCTTCCGCGGCGGGGAGTGCACGGTAGTTGCACCCCCGGCGGTCTTGTCTCCCTCGGCCTTCGCTTGGCTAACTTGCCGCGGCCGCGACGTTGCCGGCTGCTGCGGCGTGTCGTTGTTGGCGAAGGCGATGAGGCTTTGGATCGTAGCCCTCCAGTCTTCGGCCTTGTCCGCCGCTGGAGGGAAGTCAAGGAGCAGCTGAGCTCTAGCAAGAGCTTCTGCTGGAGAGGAGGGAAGCGGTGGTGAGCGGTGTGAGGAGCGAGATATGCTCGGACTTCTAGCCGCGTTAGAAGGAGCAGGTTCTCGCCCCGGCGACCGCGCCTTGCTCGTGCCAGCGCGCTGGCCTTGAGCATCCCGCGACCCGCCGGCTTGGCCACGTCCCAGCAAGCGTATGGTACCCCCGGTACCACGTCGCTACTGGTCCGGCACCTCCTGAGAGGGGCGTGGTGCGTGCACGGACGCCGAGGTCTTGGAGTTCGCCCGGTCGTCCGTCTTGTCCTTGGACTTGGTGGCGCCGTGAGTCTCCCCACCGGCGTCCACCCTTCCGCCAGCATCTCCCCCACCAACCATCGGTTCTGGTGGTGGTGGGATCGACGCAGACGGGCCTCCGACCTCCGAAGCCTTCTTCTTTGGAGGTATGTTGATGTAGTCGATGAGGTTGATGAAGCTGGAAAAGTTGCTGAAGATTGCGCCCGCGTGAGCGCCGGATCAGGTTCGGACAACCTCGACGCCCCCTACCTGGCGCGCCAAAGATGTCGGGGAAACTGGTCGCCCACGAACACCTATGGGACCGGAGCCCCTTCTACGGTACGGTGAGGGAGCGGAGGGAGCACAAAGAGCGGATCGAGGGACGCACGCGGGCAGTTTACCCAGGTTCGGGCCGCACGGATGCGTAAAACCCTACTCCTGCCTTTGGTTGTATTGAGTTCTTGAGCTCGGGAACTTGAAGATCTAAAGTACTAGCTACACCGAGCGAGGGAGTGATCAAGTTTCTGGAACCGAACCCCCTCTACGTTGTGCATGGGCCTCCTTTTATAGCACAAAGGGGTCGCCGACAGGTGTCAACGTAGAGGAGGGTAAAAGTATAAAATTGGTGGTAGTTGTAACAGTGCATGAACAGTGTATGCACAGTGGTCTATACCTAACCCTGACGGTGGGGGACAAGGGCATTGAATGCCCGTCGCCGTCACCCCAAAAGCGTCCGTCCGGGCGTCTCCGTTCGCCATGACGATGGCCTCGTCACCGCGGCTCGCCACCGTGTACCCCAGGCTGCACAGCCATCTGCCACGTGCTCCTGGAAGGGCCCCAGGGCGACGCGTGGCCAGATGAGCTGGAGCGCAGGCACACAGTGTAATCCTCCCCCGGCAAGCACCTTGCCGGGGTTGCTATCTTGCCGGGCCCGGAAGCTTGTCGCTCTCCGGGTCCTGCCGGGGCGCATGATGCGCCATGATACATCTTCTGAGGTGTTGTTCTTTGGTCTTCCTGGCAAGCCCCTCTTGCCAGGGTCTTGTGCTGGAACGATAACCTTGATCCTGGTGCGGCCTTCCCGGCAAGCTCCTCTTGCCGGGGTCTTGTCTCTTAACTTGAATACTTTGTTCTTGAATGGCTTCCAAGGGGTCTAGAGTGGGCTTTGGCGGGCGCGTGGTGAGCCAGACCACGGGACGCTGCTACTGCCCGTGCACAAGTCGGGATACTAAGGTACCCCTACTTTAGTACACCGACAATAGCCTACTGTAGCATGTATCTTTCTTGCTCTTAAGTTGCTTGATAATATGTCTGTTAGCCTATCAACATCATGTTCAATTTTGCAAAGCTTGTTGTAATTAATCTATGCCTCCTATGGAGTTGTGCCAATGGAGTTATTTGGAGTATGCCATGCCTACTACATGTCCATGACCTTTGTATGCTTATTAGAATTGCTATCCTTGCTATTATATGCCTCCAAATTCAGCATTATAATGTTGTTGATTGCAGTCCTAGATTTTCACCAAGTCTGAGAATCTGCTATATCATGTTTGTATCTTGTTTTGACGAATGCCATGAACCTGTTGATCCCATGTATGTGCCATGTTGTGTTCCTTGAGCTCCAGGTTATGTACTAGCATGCCATGATCTTGTGCTACAGTTTAATTATTTCTTACCTCCAACATGTCAACATATTAACTCTACTCATGTATATGCTCTGTTTTTCACAAAGTCATAATCTGTGTTATAAAGTTTGCATGTGGTCTTGATCATGTTGGTTTACTCTTGATGACTATGGACCATATCCTTGTTGATTCTTGAAGCATGTAATCTTTACTTTGAGCTCATGCTATACTTGTGCCTATCTTGTACTTTTAGCTTGTAGTTTTGATGCTTGTGATATGCCTAGTTGCTGTTTTGGACAACTTGTCCTTTAAACTTGTTTCGTGTGTATGTGTTGAACTATTGCTCTGTCTTTAGCGTGCTCTATATGAAACTTGCTTGGTTTTGCATGTAGATACATCATGTCATGTTGCATACAAGTTTTGAGAGTGTTTTCTTGATGTTTAAATGCATTTTCCATCAATGCCATGTTCAACTTGTTTTCCTCATATCTTCTAGGTCGTATCTCTGAATTAAATGAACTTTGTATGTAACTTGACTAGAATTTCATGTAGATCATCATGGTGCATGTTAACTTGCTGTAACAACTTTAACATACGGTTTGTTCAGATCTGGACCAATTTCGAAATTTGCATATGAGGACTTACCGGAATTGTTATATGTTGTTTCCGACCTCATTTAAACTTGCCTTGTGTGATGTTCTTGTATGCTTCATATATTGCCATGATTTGCATCATGTAGCCTTGCCATGCATCATACTTAGTTGAGCATCCTATCGTGTTTGTGCGTTCTGTGTTTACCATGTTGTTTGCTTCTTCTCATTAGTTCATGTTTCATTGCGATCATGAGGATTCGTTCGACTACGCTTTGATCATCTTCGTGGCTTCTTCTTCTTCATGGAATCGTTCTTCTTCCTGGCGGAATCTCAGGCAAGATGACCGTCACCTAGGATCTCATTACTATCATTGCTACGCCAGTTGTCTTGATGCTATCGCTATATGTCGATCTACCTATATATTTGTTGTCAGCCTCTCCATATTGCCATGAAATAGCCTGTAGCCTTTGACACCATCCCAGCAAATCGTTGTTTGGATATGTTACCGCTTGCTCAGCCCCTCTGATAGTGTTGTTAGTTGCAAGTGAAGATGGAGATTGCTCCATGTCGGAACCTGGATTGTTGGAATATGACAATATAAATTACTAAAATTAACACACATATATACTTGGCAATGGGTGGATGGCTCGGCCTTTTGCCTGGTGTTTTGTTCCACTCATGCCGGCTTAAGAGCCGATAAACCGGTGTTATGTTCCTTGAGTTTGCGTTCCTAACACGGTTGGGGGTATGGGACCCCCTTGACAGTTCGCTTTGAATAAAACTCCTCCAGCAAGGCCCAACTTTGGTTTTACCATTTGCCTCAGAATAAAACTTAATTAATTAAATTAATTTGGATAGGGGGTCGCGTCCCCGGGTTCTTAATTCCACATAACAAGGGGTCCAGTGCTAATGGTGTTTGTCCCAAACTAGAGCCCCTTGCAGCGCCACCACGGGGAAACTCGAGGATTGGTTTTAGATGTACATAGTGTTCATCTGGTCGTGGCGTGAGACGAGATACGCACGGCTATTATCAGGGTTTCAGCACGTCGGGAGGTCTTGCTGGACTTGTTTTACCATTGTCGAAATGTCTTGTGCACCGGGATTCCGAGTCTAATCGGGTTATCCCTAAGGTAAGAGGTTTTACCTCTGCTGATCTTGAGAGCTTGTTATGGGCTAAGTTGGGCCACCCATGCAGGGTTACGATCTTTCGAAATCCTTGTCCACGGTTATGTCGCAGATTGGAATTGGTTAATGTCCAGTTGTAGAAAACTTGATAGAGGATCCGAAATAAAATACACCAACTTCGTGAGTAACCGTGACCGTCTCTTTTCATTTTGAGAAGAGAACACAATGGAGTTATGCTTGACTCATAGGTAGTCTAGGATCACTTAGCGATCATTACAAGTTCGCGACCCTTTGCGTAGATGCTCATCTTATTATTTTACTCATAAGTTAGCCACCAGATAATGCTTAGCCACTGCTGCATCCTCACCACTTAGCTTTGTTAGTCTTGATACCCATGATTATGGGATTGCTGAGTCCTCGTGGCTCACGATTACTACAAAAACAGTTGCAGGTGCAGGTTTCCGATGACTTGACGTGAGAGAGATGTTTACCTGTCTTTAGGTTCTTCTTCTTCTTCGCCGGTCTTGGGATAGGTTCCTGGTCGGTAGCCTGGGATAGCAGATGGATGTCGTTATACTTTTCATGTGTTTCTCATCCATTGTCGGATGTCTTGTCTATGATGATGTTGTATTCATGTGGAGTTGTATGACTTCTATGTATCCCCCATATATTTATGTAATGATAAGATGTAATGATATCCATCTTGCTAAGCGCCCGAAATGCGGTTGTGCCCCAATCATGAGTTCGCCACGTGATCTGGATAGAATCGCATCTTGGGCGTGTGATACGTCCAAAACGTATCTATAATTTCTGCTTGCTCCATGCCTCTTTTGTGTGATATTACTATGATATTTATGCACTTCCATACACTTTTGATCATATTTGGACTAACCTATTAACTCAGTGCACCCCAGTGCCAGTTTCTGTTTTCTGCTGTTTTTATATTTCAGGTTTTCCCATTACGTAAACTGCCAGAAAAATTCCGGGAAAAATATATAAAAAATCAGCGTTCCGAAAGCTTCCATGTGGCAAAAGTAGGGCCGGAGGGGGGCCACCAGGGCTCCAGGCGGCCAGAGGGCGCGCCCCCCTCCTGGCCGCGCCGCCAGGGCGCCTGGGCCGCCCAGGCCTCCTCTGACGCCCCCTTTGGCATATATTTAAACCGCGTCCCGAAACCCTTGAGGACGGAACCCTTTTTCGTGATCTCATCTCTGTTCCGCCGTCGCCGCGCTTCCAAGATCGGGAGCACCAGGAGAACTCTTCCCGGCACCCTGCCGGAGGGGAGGATCACCACCGGGAGCCTCTCCACCACCATGGACGCCTCCCGGATGAGTTGTGAGTAGTTTCCCTTGGACCATGGGTTCATGACCAGTAGCTATATGATGTTCTCCTCCCCTCTTTGTTCTTCACCGATTAGACCTCGTGAGCTGCCCTACATGATCGAGGCACATATGTAATCCTTATGCTGTTGCTATGATGAGTTTGCTGGGATCCGATGGATTATGAGATTATGTTCAGATTGTGTGTGAGTAATATATTTGATTTACCTCTTTTATATTTATGTTCTTGAGTAATTCTTGCATGTTCTCCGTTGCTGTTTATTGCTTTGGCCAAGTAGTAGGTAGTAACTCCAAGAGGGAACGTTATGCTTGATTGTGGGTTCATGCCCCTCGATGACTAGCTTGAGTGACAGAAACATGAGTCTAGGGGATGTGCTGTTGCCACAAGGGGGAAAACAATGGTGCTTGTACTCGCGGGTGCAAGGATTCTTTACTTTACGCAAAGTTCTTTTAATGCAGTTGTCTGTTGCTTTGAGTTTACACTATGGGTGGGACTCACAACTTAATACCAGCGAGATGTTCTGGATAGATATCTCAAGGTGGATGATTAGTAGTAGATGCAGATGGATTTCGGTCTACTTACCTTGGCGTACCTCCCATGCTTTTGAGCCTCTACCTTTCTTTGCAGCATAGTTAGCATTGGTTTGCGCACATAATCCTGTCAATTGACCAACTGTAATTCGTTTACCTCACTTAGTTGTTTTATCGTCTTTTGGGAGAGAGACATCACTAGTGAACATCATGGGACCCCGGTCCATATTACCATCACTGATCACATCCGCTATTTACTTTCAGTTCTTACTTACTAGTTGCAGTCATACCTATCACTATTATCTCTTGCGTTTGATCCTTTGTAAACGACAAGGCCGGAGGGATTGACAACCTCTCTGTACTCGTTGGGAGCAAAGTTATTTGTATTTGTGTGTAGGTCCGGTCGATCGCTAGTTGCGCCGCTAGCAGTTGACACCTTCTTGTTGATCCTCGGAGTCTCAGGGGATTCGATCCTTGGTATCTTTGCCAAGGGAAAACTACCGCTACGCTGCATCTCAAACCTTCCACTTGGGGTAACCAACGAGGGGCGAGAAGCCATCAAGCAAAGTTTTCTGGTGCCGTTGCCGGGGACTCCACTCTTCAAGATAGGGGGGTTGCACGCTATCTTTTACCTTTGCTTTTTAGTTTTGTTAGTTTACCTTTCAGTTTTTGCTTTAGTATCCTTTATCAAAAATCACATAAATAGTTATCTTGCTTGCTTGCTGCTATGGGTTCCACCGAGAACACCAAGTTGTGTGACTTCACTAGTCATAACAACGATGACTTTATCTGCACACCTATCACTACACCTGCCACTTCAGCACCTTCTTATGAAATTAAACCTGCTTTACTGAACTTAGTTATGAAAGATCAATTCTCCGGTGCTAGAGATGATGCTGCTTTACACTTAAACAACTTTGTTGAACTCTGTGATATGCAAAAGTACCAAGAAATATATGGTAATATTGTTAAGCTTAAGATTTTTCCTTTCTCCTTGAGAGGAGGAGCTAAAATTTGGTTTCAATCCTTGCCTAGAAATAGCATAGATTCTTGGGACAAGTGCAAAGATGCCTTTATTGGAAAGTACTATCCACCTGCTAAAATTATCCAACTAAGGAGTAACATAATGAATTTCAAACAATTGGATAATGAAAACGTTGCCCAAGCTTGGGAACGCATGAAATCTCTTGTCAAGAACTGCCCTACTCATGGTTTGACTACTTGGATGGTTATCCAAACTTTTTATGTAGGCTTGAACTTTACCTCGCGGAACTTGTTAGATTCGGCCGCGGGAGGAACCTTTATGTCAACTACACTTGGTGTTGCCACGAAGCTTCTCGATGAGATGATGACCAATTATTCCCAATGGCACACCGAACGCGCTCCAACAGGTAGGAAGGTAAACTCTGTCGAGGAGATTTCCTCCCTAAATGAAAAAGTTGACTTGATCATGTCTCTACTTTCCAAGCAATCTTCTATTGATCCTCGTGATGTTCCCTTAAATTCTTTGATTGCTCAAGAACAAGTAGATTTGAACTTTATCTCTAGAAACAATTTTAATAACAATGCTTATAGGAGTAATTTTGGTAGCAATCCTAGACCGTTCCCCTCTAATTCCTATGGGAACAACAATGCTTATCCTAGCACCAAGAACTCCACTTCTGAACTAGAGATTATGCTTAAAGATTTCATCACTACCCAAAAAGCCTTCAATAAGAGTGTAGAAGAAAAACTAGCCAAACTAGATAATCTCTCTTCGAAGGTAGACAATTTAGCCCATGAGGTAGAGTTGCTTAAAATTAGAACTTCCCCTCTTGAGGAGAGGAAGACCACTCCTATGAATGCTATTCAAGTGCAAATTAATGAAAACATTAGGATGTTGGCTAAACTTAAAGAGAGATGGGCTAGAGAAAAGGAGGAAGAAGATAGAATTAAGAACCTTCCTACCCACCACACTGTTGCTACTATCCTAGTTGTTGAGGATATCCAAACTCTTAGCACCCAATGCACTCCTGGTCCCGTTGGACCTATTAATGGTGATGCTATGACCATAGAAACTACCAAACAAGTGAGCCTAAAGGACACCACTACCACTTTACTTGATAGTAGTGACCTTGATTTTGATAGTTGCACCCTTACCGAAGTTATTGATTTCCTTCACAAGATGTCTAAAGATCCCCGCACTAGCACACTTAACCTTGCCTTCACAGAGCATATCACTAATGCTCTCATCAAAGCTAGGGAGGAGAAACTTAGGGTAGAAGCATCCATACCTAGAAAGCTAGAAGATGGTTGGGATCCTATGATTAAAATTAAGTTGAATAACTTCTCTTGCTATGCATTATGTGATGTTGGAGCTAGTACCTCCGTTATGCCCAAAAGAATATATGATATGCTTAAACTGAAACCTTTTGATTCTTGTTCTTTTGGTGTTCGTCTTGTTGATTCTTCCATAAAGAAACCCTTGGGGAGGATCGACGATGTTCTTATCATTGTCAATGACAATTATGTTCCCGTTGATTTTACTATTATGGATATTGAATGTGAACCTTCTTGTCCAATTATTTTGGGACGTCCTTTTCTTTGCACCGTTGGTGCCATCATTGACATGAAAGAGGGGAACATAAGATTCCAATTTCCTATCAAGAAAGGGATGGAACACTTCCCTAGAAAGATGATTAAGTTACCTTTTGAGTCCGTTATACGGGCTAGCTATTCTTTTACTCTTGATAAAACTTGATCCTCTCTTTTTGCATTATGCCTAGCTTAAAGGCATAAAAGAAAGCGCTTTTGGGAGGCAGCCCACAATGAATAAAGTTTTATTTTGATTTTTTTGTGTCTTGATGTTTGTTACTACAGTAGCATCATCATTGTATCTTTACTTTTCAGCTTTGTGCCAAGTTTAGCCTCTGATTGCAAGAAAGTTCAAAAGTTGTGACGTGCTGTCCAGGAAACATATTCTGTCCTTGGACAGAAAAATTCGTATAAAATCACCAGATCATATTTTTGGTCTGAATTTTTTCGACAGCGTGCTCTATACAATTGGCTTTCGGGCGTCTGTTCTGAGTTTTTTGATTTGAGTTGCGGAAGTGCCCCGAAAAAAATATTTACTACCTGCTGGTATGTTTTTCACAGATTCTGTCCTGTTTTGCCTTTTCTTCGTTTTGCAAACCTTGAGCTTGCTTTTTCTTTGCAAAAACCTTTTGGCAATCTTGAGAAACAGTAGACCTTCAAGAATATCCTTATTTCAAGCAAGGAAAAATTATTTTATTAAGGGTACTAACCTCGCTAATCAGATTATGATGAGTTATGTATGAAGGGAGTTTTCAAGTGTGCGAGGGAAGATGATAAAAAGATTCAGGTGTGTCAAACGCTCAAGCTTGGGGATGCCCACGTGCACCCCCAAGAAATATTCAAGAAGACTCAAGCATCTAAGCTTGTGGATGCCCCCGTGTATCCCCTTCTCCATCAACAATTATCAGTTCGTCTTTCGTTCCACTATATTTTTATCACTTCATGTGTTATGTGCTATGCTTGGAGCGTCTTGCTTTTTGTTTCCTTTTTAGTTTTCTTTAGCTTTGCTTGCTGTTCATAACGAGTTGGAACTCAGCTTTCTTTGTGTGGGAGAGAAACACGCTCCACTTCAACCTAAAACATAACATAGAATTTTCATGTCTATCCTTGCTGTGTGTGTTTTTTGTCTTTCAATAGCTACTATCATGTTCAGCTCTTAGTTTTCATGCTTTACATTTTAAAGAGCTTTTGTTTAGTTGGTCGCTGGAACTCTCTTTGGTATCATGCTTATCTTGTTAAGAGAGTTGGCTTCTGTTGCACTGGTTGATATGTCTATGATAAAAATGCTATGTGCATAATGGTGCTTAGTAGTTCATGTTTTCTTATGGTTAGTCTCAAATAGCTGGGGGGTTCTTAATGTGTTATTGAAGTACCAACATGATTTGTTTGCCTATGATGTGGTATGTTTTAGTGGTATCTTCCTCCAAGAATTTATTTTGATTGACTTGGCATATGGTCACGCATATTTAAGACTGTAAAGAAAGTCTATCAAGCCTTGATGATCTTTAATTTCTGAGTAACGATATAACTTCCATGCCTGATTAAATGTTGCTTTGTCGCTCTGCATGATTATGACCATCATTGCTCTTTTAGTTGGTCGCTCCCAGTCTATTGCTAACCTTCGCCTGTACTAAGCGGACTGACTGCTTGTGGATCCAAAATCCTTTAAACCAGTTATGCCATACGAGTCCACCATACCTTCCTATACATGGTATTTACCTGCCATTCCTAACGAAGAATTTCATGTACCATCTCGAAATTATTCAAAAAAAAGCATTTCTCTTTTGTGCCTCTGTTTTAGCTCATGAGGAAGTAGTAGTTAATTCATGATCTTTTTAAGTTGGACAAGCTTCACCCCGGGATTGCATGTCTAATGTGCAAACCCATAATACGAGAAGGAACTGGCATAGAGTGCGCCCGTCTCATTAAAAAATTATACAACAAACAAACCCTCCTTCACGCTTTGTTCATCAGAAATCAGAAAACTTTGGCAGTGATAAACAAAGGAGATTAAGAGGATGTGATCGTCCTCATGCGGAAGCCGTTCCTCGAAACTTGTCCAGCTCAAGAAGTGATTGAGTTATCTGCTAGCATTCGTTGACGAAATATGCATATTCTAAAAAAATTTAATTATTACCTCTGTTTTTTAAAACCAAGAGCTCTGGTACATGTTTAGTTTTTGTTTCCGACCACGGGTTTTCAACCTTGACAACAAAAGCCATGATTCGGGAGTCTCCACCTTCTTTCTTTAAAGCACCAACTATTGAGAGCATGATTGTCATTCTGAGTGTAATGTGCATTGTCCCAAAGTACCATTGTCTTCTGCATGATTATGATATGGTTTATTCTGAAATCATTGTATCTAGTCGTCACTTAAACTTTGGAGGTGCCCCTGCATTTATGTTTTGCATCACTAAAGGGGGCAAGCGAGATATCACTTTGCCATGTTTGCACACCATGCTCATTGCAAATCTATTGAGTGTTTCAGTATCATATTGTAAAACTTTTAGTTCTTTGTGATATTCTCATGAGGCAACTTAACTACTACAGACCCATTGTCTCAGTAAGCACTTGTCATGTGACTATGAAATGTTCTCATATGGTTAATAGCATGTCACCACAGAAATTATGCTTGTTATCATTTACCTACTCGAGGACGAGCAGGAATTAAGCTTGGGGATGTTGATACGTCCAAAACGTATCTATAATTTCTGCTTCCTACATGCCTCTTTTGTGTGATATTACTATGATATTTATGCACTTCCATACACTTTTGATCATATTTGGACTAACCTATTAACTCAGTGCACCCCAGTGCCAGTTTCTGTTTTCTGCTGTTTTTGTATTTCAGGTTTTCCCATTACGTAAACTGCCAGAAAAATTCCGGGAAAAATATATAAAAAATCAGCGTTCCGGAAGCTTCCATGCGGCCAAAGTAGGGCCGGAGGGGGGCCACCAGGGCTCCAGGCAGCCAGAGGGCGCGCGCCCCTCCTGGCCGCGCCGCCAGGGCGCCTGGGCCCCCCAGGCCTCCTCTGACGCCCCCCTTTGGCATATATTTACACCGCGTCCCGAAACACTCGAGGACGGAACCCTTTTTCGCGATCTCATCTCTGTTCCGCCGCCGCCGCGCTTCCAAGATCGGGAGCACCAGGAGAACTCTTCCCGGCACCCTGCCGGAGGGGAGGATCACCACCGGGAGCCTCTCCACCACCATGGACGCCTCCCGGATGAGTTGTGAGTAGTCTCCATTGGACCATGGGTCCATGACCAGTAGCTATGTGATGTTCTCCTCCCCTCTTTGTTCTTCACCGATTAGACCTCGTGAGCTGCCCTACATGATCGAGGCACATATGTAATCCTTATGCTGTTGCTATGATGAGTTTGCTAGGATCCGATGGATTATGAGATTATGTTCAGATTGTGTGTGAGTAATATATTTGATTTACCTCTTTTATATTTATGTTCTTGAGTAATTCTTGCATGTTCTCCGTTGCTGTTTATTGCTTTGGCCAAGTAGTAGGTAGTAACTCCAAGAGGGAACGTTATGCTTGATTGTGGGTTCATGCCCCTCGATGACTAGCTTGAGTGACAGAAACATGAGTCTAGGGGATTTGTTGTTGCCACAAGGGGGAAAACAATGGTGCTTGTACTCGCGGGTGCAAGGATTGTTAACTTTATGCAAAGTTCTTTTAATGCAGTTGTCTGTTGCTTTGAGTTTACACTATGGGTGGGACTCGCAACTTAATACCAGCGAGATGTTCTGGATAGATATCTCAAGGTGGATGATTAGTAGTAGATGCAGATGGATTTCGGTCTACTTACCTTGGCGTACCTCCCATGCTTTTGAGCCTCTACCTTTCTTTGCAGCATAGTTAGCATTGGTTTGCGCACATAATCCTGTCAATTGCCCAGCTGTAATTCGTTTACCTCACTTAGCTGTTTTATCGTCTTTTGGGAGAGAGACATCACTAGTGAACATCATGGGACCCCGGTCCATATTACCATCACTGATCACATCCGCTATTTACTTTCAGTTCTTACTTACTAGTTGCAGTCATACCTATCACTATTATCTCTTGCGTTTGATCCTTTGTAAACGACAAGGCCGGAGGAATTGACAACCTCTCTGTACTCGTTGGGAGCAAAGTTATTTGTATTTGTGTGCAGGTCCGGTCGATCGCTGGTTGTGCCGCTAGCAGTTGACACCTTCTTGTTGAACCTCAGAGTCTTAGAGGATTCGATCCTTGGTATCTTTGCCAAGGGAAACCTACCGCTACACTGCATCTCAAACCTTCCACTTGGGGTAACCAACGAGGGGCGAGAAGCCAACAGCATGACAAGTTGGTATCAGAGCCTCGACCGACCATAGGATCCCCCTTGATTGATCGTAATTTGGCCATTGTGGAGTCTAGCAGAAAACTTTTTTTAGGAGTCTAGTTATATCGGAGAGTAGGATTTCTTTTTACTCCTCAGCCCCTTCGTCGCTCTAGTGAGGAATCTTGACGTAGGTGTTTTGAATTACTCCTCTTCCCCTTCAAATCTTTTTAGGATCACGCAGTTAGTTTTCATTCATTGCGATGTTAGCTCTAGTCTTCCAGTGCAATTCTCATCGAGTTGATTAGATCCTCTTCGTCTTTTGCTAGTTCAATCATCACTTCTTTCCAAACGACGTCGTTTCCCCATCCAAAGTGGTCTTTCTTTTTCCCAGCCGCCCACCCTTTTTCTTCTTAGAGCCGGAGTTCTTAATCGAGTATCCATCCTACTGGTGTGAAGTCTTTGAATTCCTTTCATCAATTATTTCAATCGGTGAATTCTCGTCTAGTTTGTCCTTCTTATCTTTTTTCTTCTTTGGTGAAATTTAGTTCAAGTTTTTGGTGTTGATCTTATTCTTTTCCCTTGGCTCAATTGCTTCCCCTTGCTCGTTCGCCTCTCGCCATTTAATTGATCCGGAGTTTCGAAGACATCTCAGGAGATTCGTCTGTGTTCTAATGTATTCGAGGTTGTTACCTCATTCGAGTCTTTCAGTCATTCTGGTGCATCGTTTCTCATTCAAACAATCCTTCCCAACAATGTTTCCTCTTAAGTGGGCTCATAACCCACAGGTCTTTTCCCTGGATCTTACCTGACTCCTCTAATATTTCTGGAGGTATTCCCAATTTCTTTTCAAAGTGTGACATAAGAATGGATTCCATCAGTCATGTGCCTTCTCCAAGATCGTTTTCAAATTCTTTTCATGTTTGGTTCAACATATCCTCTTTTCATTATTCCGGAGTATCTCGATAATTTTGGTGGTGTATCTCATCATCATTCTCAACATTTGAGGACCGAAGAAGAGTTTCTCTCAAATCTTGTCCGTTCTCTTCACTATTCGTCGCTCAAGCTTATTGTTATCCCCTCAAATAGTTTGGATCGTGATAAATTCTTTTGACTCACATCTAGAGCTTTTCATGAATTCTTTCCATTGTGATCCTCCGAATGCCATCATATCAGAAGATTTCTTCGTTCTCAGTTTTCAACATCGTCCTCCAATATTCTTCATTGATGCCTCTTTGTTCGTCTCCATATTCTTTTGGTGCTTCGTTCAACTATTCTTTAATCTGTTCGCGATCTTTTCGTTCTCCTCTATCTAATTTCCTCAAGCTCTTTATTTGTTTTCTAATTCTTTGGCCGATTCATTCTCTTTTCTTCGCCAAATTTCAATTCTTCCCGGTGGTTCGTTCTTTTTCTTCACTTGGCTTCAATTCTTACGGTGGTTCGTTCAAGATTTTCACTTTCGTTCTTGTCACGTCAATTCATTCGTTCTTAAAATCCAACCGGTGGTTCATGAAGACTTTCTCAAGTTTTGTGCTATATCCCTCTTTATTCAACAACATGAATAAGTGGTATACAAATCCATTGCTTCTCATCAATTTAATTGATGGAGGATAAGCACAACATAATTCTTATTCTTCTTTCGTCAAGGTGATATATCCGTTCCTTCAGAATTGGTCTTGAGGAATAAATTCTAATCCCAAGTGTTTATTTTTTTCTTTTCCGGAGTTCAAAGTTTCCTTGGCTATCTTGTCGGAACCTCCATCTAAATCATCGCAAGGCTGTAATCTTAATCTTTTCATCCTTCATTACTATCTCATCATCCTTTTGTCAATGGAGATCTTCATGGTGGTTCTTCATGATTTAATTCATTTGTCAAATGTTCATCAATAATTCGTGTGGAGCAGCTCATGCATTCTTCTTCTTGCGTCACGAAGTGCAATTAATTATCCTATTCTTTCGAAGTGGAGTTTTGCATTTTTTCGTTCATCTCAACTATACAATCTTTACTAGTCGTAGAAATTCACCTCAAGTTTTGAGATGTTTTTCCATAAGTCCACAACAAGCTTATTCTTTCGTTGTTGATTTGACAACAAATCTGTTCAATCCTTCCTTCTAAGGATGCTTTCAAATTCATTAGTGCTAGAATTTGTCATCTTCGTCTCCGTTCTTTTCATTCCACTCTCTCAATTCTTCCAGAGGTTGTGTTGTTCCTCTCATCGTATCTTGTTCCATCTTGTGAAGATCTTGTTCTATTCCTTCCATTTTCAGCCGGAGTGCTGCACAAATTCCTTTGTTTGAATTCCTTTCCTATCTCTTTTTAACAAGAGTCGTGTCAATGTCTCTCTTGCCACTTAAGCTCTTGATTCTGGTAATGTTCCTTGTTCCTCTTTCATAACGGAGCTTCTCATATCTTGTTCATCTCCGTTGTATCCTCTTTCCCAAGTTGCTCAACTTCTCCAGATTCTTTGGCTTCACTCTTTTGTATAAGAAGAAATTTGTTATTCCTTCCTCTTCCATCTCGTTCCTAAGATCTCGGGATGAGATCTCTTGTTAGAAGGGGAGTGTTGTGACACCCCGAGACTGATGTGCCAGGTGTCTTCTTCTTATTCGCCGCCGTTGTCATGTCATATGCTTGCGTGTTGCACTTTGTCATGTCATCATGTGCATTGCATCTGCATGTTTTTCAAAACTTGCATCCGTCCGTAGTTGCCGAGCCCCCTCGTCCTTTCCGTTGTCCGTTTTGAGCCCAGACACACTTGAACGCGCCCGCGGTACCTCAGAATATTTATTTTATAAGTGGATGAAAAACGTTCTCGGAATGGGTTCAAACTTGGCGTGTGGCCTTATTATAGTGTAGAAAGACCGCCTGCCAAATTTCGTCGGAGCTCGTTTGATAGCCCAACCGATAAACATAGAGCGGCACCGTCCTCAGTTAAATCACCGGACGTTTTCGGTCTCCGAAAACCCTGCCGGGCCCTTCCCTCTCTTCTCTCCTCTAAGACCGAGGCCTTCTACACAACCCACTAATCATCCACTAGCCCACCTACACTCCCCCTCCGCTCCAGACCCTCAGATCACTATCCGAGGGTCCGAATCACAGCAAAAACCGCCCTAACCGTAGCACCTACTCTATATATACAACCTCCACTTCCAAATTTGGTCTATTCCTAGTATAAACCTAGGCCCCCCTACCTACAGTCAGATCCAGCCACCTCTCCTCGATATTCGCACTGGCCAGCCTCCCACCGCCACTTGGCACGCCGCCATAGGGCAGCCGCCGCTAGGCTGCCGTTTCCCCTCCACTCCTCACCGCCGCGTCGGCCTCCCAGCGCCTCCACCACCGCAGGCCCGCCTAGGCTCGCGCGGGGCCCGCCAACCCCTCCCGGCCCGAAACGTCCGCCGCCGCCGGGCCCGAATTCCTCCTGCTACTCCCGCTCGAGCAGCCGTGCCCACCGCCAAGCCCTGCGCCTCGCACAACCACTGACCTCGAGCCCCACGTCCCGCCGCCAGCTCCTCCCACTAGTGTCTGTCGCCTTGCGCCCGCCTCCCTCCGCATCGTCAGGGACCACCGCCGCTGGTCGTCGCCCCCGACGGCGCCCAACATCGCGACCGCGGCTCGCCCGCGACCTCGCCTTTGACTGCTCGCCGCTGCTTCGGCCTTCCCCTTGCCACCGGCCAGATCGGCCTCCTCCGGCCAGATCTGGAGAGCCCCTGCACGGATCTGCCCTTCCCCGACCACGCCGACCCTCTTCGCGCCGTCTCTCTCCGGCGCTCGTAGCAAACGTGCCACCACAGTAGGTTATGCTCCCCAGCGACGCCGACCTCGTGGGCCACGGCCCCGTCCTGTCCTAGCTCTGCCTCGGCCCCGCTTCGGCCAATCACTCCACCAGACCTGAGCCAGCCTGCCTCCGTGCTAACCTGGGCCGAAGCACGATGGTGAGCCCACTAAATCCCGCCCGTGCGTTAGATGCTATTTAGCGCTCACTCTTTTCTTTCTTCTGAAAAATGACTAAGTCCCTGATAAACAGCATTATATGTGTGCATGTTGTGAGTGTTGTAACTTTGTGCACGTTCAACCAAATGGAGCTTATGATATGTCAAAATGTTCGTCTTTAGATGCTCTACATGATAGTATAATTTGCATGCATGTGTTTAATCTTGATGCCTTAATCCTTGTTGCAGAAGTGCAAGTGGCTATTAACTATTGAAAATCATCATAACTTGCTGATTTGTCATTTTCATATCTTTTCGTGTGATTTTTGTTTGAGCATCATGTCAACATGTTGTAGGAGCTATGTCATGTCATCTTTGCTGTGTTGTGATCCATTTTTCATTATATGCCTTGTGGTGAGTGCAACAAGCTTGTTAAGTGGCCTACTTGATGTTTGCTGATTTCTGAGACTTAGTAAACACTGCTAAGTCTGAATCTGTTATATTGTGATGCCATGTTTGCTTGATGCTACAGTCATATCCATGCATGTTTTGGAATTTCCAATGATCATGTCTTGAAGTCCATGTTATTCTCTATCCATCCATGCCCTTGTTTGCAATTATAGCCTGATGTAGCATGTCTTTTTCTTGCTCTCAAGTTGCTTGGTAATATATCCGTCATCTTGTCAACAACATGTTCAATTTGGCAAAGCTTGTTGTAATTAATCTATGACTCCTATGAAGTTGTAACAATGAAGTTATTTGTAGTATGCCATTGTCAGGCCCAAGATGCGATTCTATCCCGATCACGTGACACTTACATGATTGGGGCACAACCGCATCTCAGGCGCTTAGCAAGATGGATATCATTACATCGTACCATTACATACATACATGGGGGATGCAACAATTCATACAAGTCACATGAATACAACAACATCAATACAAGGCATCCGACTACGAATGCAAACATGAAAAGCTCAAAGACATCCATCTGCTATCCCAGGCTGCCGACCAGGAACCTAACCCAAGACTGAAGAAGAAGAAGAAGAAGAAGCAAGAACTCCAACACAAGGTAACATCGCTTTCACGTCAAGTCATCGTAAACCTGCACCTACAACTATTGTTGTAGTAACTATGAGCCACGAGGACTCAGCAATCCCATAACCATGGGTAACAAGACTAGCGATGCTTAATGGGAAGGAAGAGGATAGTGGTGAGGTTGCAGCAGCGGCTAAGCAATATGGATGGTGGCTAACTTACGAGTACAAGAATAAGATGAGCATCTACGCAAACGGTCGCAAACTAGTAATGATCGCTAAAGATCCTGAACTACCTACGAGTCAAACATAACCCCACTGTGTTCGCTTCTCAAAGTGAAAAGAGACAGTCACGGTTACTCACACGGTTGTGTGTTTTATCTCAGTTCCTCTGTCAAGTTTTCTACAACTGGACATTAACAAATTCCAATCTGCCACATAACCGTGCGCACGGCTTTCAAAAGATCATAACCCTGCAGGGGTGTCCCAACTTAGCCCATCACAAGCTCTCACGATCAGCAGAGATAATAATAATATTACCCCTTATCTTAGGGAAGGCCCGATCAGACTCGGAATTCCCGGTGCACAAGACATTTCGATAATGGTAAAACAAGTCCAGCAAGACCTCCCGGCGTGCCGACACCCTGATAGTAGCCGCGCGTATCTCGTCTCAGGCCACGTCCGGATGGGACATGCTACGAGTAAAACCAGCCCTCGGGTTTCCCCTAGGTGGCCCCGCAGCACCCCCGTTTGGGACCAACACCATCAGCACTGGCCCCCCCTGCTATGTAGAAAAGAATCCTTGAGGGCGCGACCCCCTATGCAATTTAATTAATTAATTAAGTTGTTATTATGAGGCAAATTAAAACTAATGTTGGGCCTTGCTGGAGGAGTTTTATTCAAAGACGAACTGTCAAGGGGTCCCCATATAACCGACCGTGTAAGGAACGCAAAATCAAGGAACATAACGCATGTTTATCGGCTCTTAAGGTGGCATGAGTGGAACAAAACACCGAGCAAAAGGCCAAGCCTTCTACCCATTGCCAAGAATATAGGTGTGTTAATAATAATAATAGATATTGTGATAATCCAACAACAAGTTCCAAGAAGGAACAATCTTCATCTTCACCTGCAACTAACAACACTATAAGAGAGGCTCAGCAAGCGGGTAACATAGCCAAACAATGGTTTGCTAGGAAGGTGTCAAAGGTTAGAGGTTCATGGCAACAAGGAGAGGGGATGACAATAAAGATGGGTAGCACGACATGTAACGATAGCATCGAGACATCTAGCATGGCTAAGATAGTAAAAGTATCCAAGGTGATGATCATCTTGCCTGAGATCCCGCAAGGAAGAAGAACGAATCCATGAAGAAGACGAAGAAGAAGCCTCGAAGATGATCCAAGTGTAGACGAACGAATCCTCACGATTGCAATGGAACAAGCACTAGCGAGAAGAAAGCACACAACAAGGTAAACACACCACTCAAGAACATGACAAGATGCTCAACCAAGTCTGATGCAAGACAAATCTATATGATGCAATCCATGGCAAGGGATGAATCACACAAGAACAACACCCACCAACAAGTTTAAACGAGGTCGGAATCAACATATAACTATTCCGGTAAGTCCTCATATGCATGTTTTGAAATTGGTCCAGATCTGAACAAACCTTAAGTTAAAGTTGTTAAACAGCAGGTAACATGCACCATGATGATCTACTCGAAATTCTAGTCAAGTTTCATATAAAGTTTGTTTAATTCGGAGCTACGACCTAGGATATATGAGCAAAACAAGACAAGCATGGCATCGGTGCAAGATGCACCCAAACATCAAGCAAACACACTCCAAACATGTAAACACTATGATATTATGCTTCTACATGCAAAATCACACAAGTTTCATATAAGACACGCTCAAAACGGAGCAACGGGCTAAAAGATACGAGCAAAACAAGTTACAAAGCAAAGTTGAAGTTAACAACCACATAGCAACTTTGGAGCAAGGTAAATATATGCTACAGCACCCAAACATGATAACAAGAGGCATGGATGTGAAATATACATGATACTCAATAGGCGTGAACTTAGAACACACCCAAAAGCTTGCTGGAACACAATTAAACAAGCATGGCAAGTTGCAATAAATTTATCCAGACTTAGTCAAAATCTGGGAAGGCAAAAACATTATCACGATGCTACCTTCGGAGGCACAAAACAACAAGCATATTAACTCTACTAAGTATATAAAGATCATGGACATGTAATAGACATAGCATACATCAAACAACTCCATTGGAGCAACTCCATAGGAGGCATGCATCAATAACAACAAGCTCCACCAAATTGAACATGCTGATAAAAGTCTGACAGGTAAATTTTATAGCAACTTGAGAGCAAGAAATAAATAAGCTACAACAGGCCATATATGCAAACAAGGGCATGAATGGGTAGAGCATAACATGGAAAACAAGAAATGATCATTTGACATACTAAAACATGCATGGATCTGAGTGAGGCATCAAGCAAACATAGCATCAGGTTTAATAGTTTTTAGACTTAGCAGTTCTTTCACTAAATATAAAACAGCAACATTGGCATGGCATGTTTACAAGCTTGTTTAAGTCACCTCAAGGCATATCATGTAAAGTGAATTGCACCACAGCAAAGACCATATGATTGTGCTTCCAAAATATATAGACATGTGGCATGAAGACAAACACACCAATAGCAATGAGCAAGTCAAATCAGCATCTCAACAAGTTTCAGCACTTAACAGCCACATGCACTTTTGCAACAGATATTAACATGGCAATATGGCAGTTAACATGAATGCTACAGGAACCATCATGTAGAGCACTTCACAATGAACAATTTGACATATCATATGCTCCATTTGGATCACCATGCACAAAGATATCATCACCACAAGTATGCAACAAATTTACAGTTATCAGCAGTTTTAAACATATAGCAATCTTGCAACGAGATTAGGGCTTCAATATGAACTCAAACAAGCATGCCACAATGGAACAAAATAAAGAGCATATCACCATGATCATTTTGACATATTATTCACTCAAATTGGATAAGCACACTAAAAGTTACAGGCAGTCAAACATGCACACATTTTTAAAAAAACCAGGGACTTACGAAGAAAAAAGGCAACCCCGGGGTGGACGTGTCCGTGCCCAACCAGACACGTCCGGCGGCTGGGAGTCCACGGGTCACTGTCACAGGTGAGGCGTGTCAGGACCCCGATCCTAAGTCACACCGATCTAGCTTGTAACACGTCATATCACTTTGCGGCCTCACGCACGGTATCCCCATGGGTGCCACCTTACCTGGCCCAGGACCGTTTGCGCATTTTGGCACACGTCTATGATAGTGTCGCTAGCATCCATATGACAGAGAACCCGGGTCGACATGGCTACTTATAAACCTAAAGTGGCACTAAATTACAGAGACAGGCATCCATGACCCAGCAACGAACGTGTCGGTCATCAACGTATGAACCCAAGTCGTAGCAAGCTACATGGACTTAAAGGAACAACGCGTGACATTTCCCCTAAGGGACAGACACAGGAACGAAGAAGGACACATGCCGGCCAGCCTACGTGTTCCGAGCAGTAGCAAGCTACCAAGGCTCAGTGGAAGCACTAGGAGGCATTTCCCTGTAAGATAGGCTACCAAAGGTAAACAACTAGGTGTCGGATCCCACACATACCAAGCATTTCAATCATACACACAATATTCTCAGTATGTGCAAATACAACATTGCATCACAACAGAACTCTATGACTCAAAGTACTTTATTTAAGAGGCTCCGAAGAGCCATACATAACATATCCATATAGGTAGGGGTCACATGACCCAACACTCAAGTCATACAAACATACAAGCACAAGCGGAAGCTAACATGTCTGAGTACAGACAACTTGGAAATAAAACAGGCTTGGTGTAGCCTGACTATCTACAAGGCCCTTCAGAAGCTCAGGATCTCCATCTGGGTAGCAAGCTACTCGTCGACGTCAACGTCTATGTAAAACCCATCAGAAGGGGCAGGGTTCTCCTCTGCAACAGTTATTAAGCAAACATGAGTACAAAGGTACTCAGCAAGACTTACAACAGAACCTATCATACATGCATCATTATCAACAAGGGTAGTGGAGTTCATAGCAGCAAGCCAACTTTGACTCCTGGCTAACCTATACTACAACTTCCAGCAGACAGCAAGATAAGACTACGTACACGAGTCCTCTACTCACCACAACAATACACCACCGTGGATCCTCTTCCGTCATCCTACGGAAGGGCCATCCACGGCACTCACACTTGTCTTGAGGCCTTTAGTAGTATCCATCACCTTGTCTATGAACTATATAGGCAACCAAGTGGTCCGTACCGCGAACAACGGCTATTCGAATAGATTGGTAACCCTGTAGGGGTGTACTTCTTCACACACGCTTCCACCACTTATCGATGTTTACTCGACAAGTACTCGGCAACCTTCAAGCGGAAGCCCAGCGAGGGTGTCGGCCACGACCTGACTAACTACACAAGTCCCTAGTCCAGGTTTATCGCCTATTTGGGTTCCATCCGTGGGGAGATCCGGCCGGGGTGTCGCTCACGGCCCCAAACGATGTGTATAGGGTTCCCGAGTCACCAAACGAGCGACCGGTACACCGTGCCACGTACCTGCTGCATCACAGCCCACCCCGAGGGTCAGCGCTGTGCACGACCACCAGTAAACTACAAACACCAGAAACTAGTTGCAACTCCTTGATAGAGGACAAGGGCAGTTAATAAGCCGAGAGGGTCCACTGGTTTCGGGCCCAATGCATGGTAGTAACTGATCCTTGAACCACACATACAGATCTCAGGTCCTATGGACTGTTCCAATGAAACAACCCACCATGTACTCCTACGTGGCCTTTCATCGATACCTTTACCAAACATGTTCCACACTTCCCTCTCTTTAACGAGCATGATCATTTCACTCTGATCCATCACCCAGATGAACCAGACCTGACACAACTCTAAGCATAGCAGGCAACATAAACAAATAGCATGGTGGAACACACATCACATGGCTCAATCAACTCCTACACATGCTAGTGGGTTTCAACTATTTACTGTGGCAATGACAGGTCGTGCAAAGGAATAGGGTTCAACTACCGCAGCAAGTAGAAGTTCACACGATGTTGCCTTAATGCAGTAAAAGAGAGCAGGAGCGAGAAGATGGGTTTGTATCGGAATGATCAATGGTTGCTTGCTTGACAGATTGGTTGTCGGGTACTGCTCTTCAGTTGGATACGCAGTTGTATCCTCGGGAGCAGGACCGACCACGCAGAACACAAAAGATACAATCATTATACAAACAAATGCAACAATATGATGCATGCTCATGACATGGCAAGATGATTGTGTTTTGGGCTAATGCAACTATAAACAGAAAGTTTTGAGCCCATTTGAATCAAAGATTCAATTTTAAACCCAAACAATTATTTATTAAAGGGCATTATTATGTTTTAATGTCAACATCAAGGTTAACTTGCTCAAACATGCATGAAACCAGTGCCCTTGGAAAGATTGGATTTTTCTGATCAATTTTCATATATAAATCTTTTCCATCTGAGCTACTTTGAATTTATATGATTTTTTGAAGTTTAAAGAATTTTCTGGAATTTCCTGAATTGTTTTAAATCAATTAATCCCAGAAAAGCATTTACTGCGTCAGCATGACATCATGCTGACGTCAGCATGTCAACAGACCTGGTCCAAGTCAAACCTGACTGGTGGGTCCCGCGTGTCAGTGTCACAGTGGGTAATCCCGGTCAAAACTGGAGCTGACTGGGTTTGACCACGCGGAGGGGCCCACTGTCAGTGGTTGTGGTGGTTAAACTAAACGTCATTAGTCCCTAACTAAGTGGCCATGTTAGCCCGCCGGAGTTTGGCCAGCGGCGACCATTTCGCGCGGCGGAGGCACGCCGGCGTTGCTCGGGACGGCGCTACAGAGCACCATTTCATGCGCGGTTTGCTGCTACGGACAACTGGCGGTACGGCACAAGCGGTGCTGGCCGCGTGCTGCGCTGGGGCGGCCTGGAACGTCGCTGGCGACGACCTTGGCGGTCGCCGGAGTCGGTGAAGTCGAACTCGAAGCTACGGGGCACGACGAGGCACGTGGACTAGTGCGTTGGGCTCCTGGTGATGCGGTGAGCACGTTGGACACAGTGGTGTGGACAGTGGGTTGCCGGAGCATTGTCGGCGACGAGCTCGGCGGCGGCGCGTGCGGTGAACGTGGTGTGGTGCATACGGTGCAGGAGAGACTTGACGGAGAGGGGGAGGACGGAGCTGAGCTCACGGCGATTGCAGCAAGCGTCGAAACGGGCTCGGGGAAGGACGGAGCTGAGCGGGGCGATGATGGCGATCTCAGCGGCCGGAGTTGGGGAAGACGGGGTCGGGGCGGCTCCAGAGCGGGCGAGCGCTCGGGGCTCGGCCTGCTCGACGTAGTCGACGACGACGGAGCGAACGGACACGGTGACGACGGCGGACGCGATTATCACGATGGCGCGGGCACGGCAGCGTTGGCCATGGTGCGGGCGAGCGAGGGAGAGGAGCTGGGGACGAAGAGGCGTGTCTGCGGGCTCGGGGGAGAAGTGGGTGATCGACCTAGGGCAGCAGAACAGCGAGGGGAGGAGGCAGGGCGGCGGGCAGCTGCGTGGCGCGCGCTGGTGCCGGCGTCGAGCACCTGCCTCCCTTCCTGGCCGAGCCAAGCAGCTCGCTGGAGCGGTGGCTGGGCCGGGCCGGCAGGTGGGCCTGCTAGGTGGGCGCCACGTAAGTTTCATTTCACTCTCTCTTTTCTGTTTTCTATTTATTCTGTTTTGTTTTCTTTTTCAACTTTGTTGAATTAATAAAAATGCTAGAACATTTTGATAAATCATGAAACTAGTCATGCCCACTGTATATAATATGAATAGCATGGAACATTTTAGTTTATGATTATTTGGGCACCTAAATTATTTTATAGCATTTAAATTCCCAAATGCAATTATAATATGAATTAATCCAGAGACCTTTAGATGTCCTCGAAAATTGTGCACCATTTTTGGCAGAGGTTTAAGACCAAGGCAAAGATGATGAACATTTTTGAAGGGCATTTTGGGTACATTGGAAAAGATTTTATTAAACCCTAGTTGTTAGAAGAGGGGTGCTGGGGTTTGTGTCATTCCCATTTCAATTTTCTATAGAAAGTAAACATGATGCACACTCTAGCTAGTCCTAATGCAAGCACTGACTAGGCATGTGACAACTCACCCCCACTCAAAAGAATCTCGTCCCGAGATTCGGGTTCCTCCAGAAAAAGGGTGGGGTACTCAAGTCGAAGACGATCCTCCATTTCCCGAGTAGCCTCATTCTCGGAATGATGTGACCATTGAACCTTGAGAAACTTGATATTATGACGTCGAGTGGTACGCTCGGATTGATCAAGAATACGAACGAGGTATTCTCGATATGTGAGATTGTCCTGGAGATCAAGCGTTTCGTGGTCCACTCCGCGTATAGGATCCGAGAAGCAACGCCTGAGTTGAGAAACGTGGAAGACATCATGAAATCTGGAAAGGTGCGGAGGTAGTTCCAATTGGTAGGCAACTTCTCCTCGTTTGGCAAGAATGCGGAAAGGACCGATATAACGAGGAGCCAAATTTGCCTTTGATAACGAAGCGATGGGTTCCCTTAAGAGGGGTAACCCGAAGGTAAGCCTTATCGCCGACTTCAAAAGTCACAGCCTTATGATGACTATCATATTGGCTCTTCTGGCGAGACTGGGCTGTTTTCAATTTCTCACGAACGATGCGAACTTGCTCTTCTGCTTCCTGGATCATATCCGGACAAAAGAATTGTCTTTCCCCGGTTTTTGACCAGTTAAGAGGCGTTCAACACCTTCGTCCATATAGAACTTCGAAGGGAGCCTTGCCCAAGCTGGCTTGATAACTATTGTTATAAGCGAATTCGGCGAATGGAAGACACTTCTCCCAATCCATACCAAAAGAGATGACAGAGGCTCAAAGCATATATTCCAGAATTTGATTGACTCATTCTATTTGACCACTTGACTGAGGATGAAAGGCGGTGCTGAAAGAAAGATGAGTCCCCATAGCATTTTGGAAACTTTCCCAAAATCGAGAGGTGAAAAGACTTCCACGGTCTGAGTTAATCTCCAACGGCACACCATGAAGGGATACTATCCGATATACAAGTCTGCTAGATGGCTAGCGGTTATACTCTCCCGAACAGGCAGGAAATGGGCTACTTTCGAGAGGCGGTCGATAACGACGAAGATAGCATTATTCCCTTTCCTAGTCCTGGAAAACCCGGTAATGAAGTCCATACCGATCTTGTCCCATTTCCATTCAGGAATAGCTAAAGGTTGAAGGGTGCCAGCAGGCCGTTGATGCTCTGCTTTGACTCGATGACAAACGTCGCAGTTAGGGATGAACTGAGCGATTTATCTCTTCATCCTAGTCCACCAGAACCTCTGGCGTAGGTCCTGATACATTTTAGTGCTACCGGGATGAATCGTCAGAGGAGATTCATGAGCCTCCTTAAGGATCAACCATCTCAAGTTTCGTACCTTAGGAACCACTAAGCAGTTTCCAAAGAACACGACACCTTGATCATCAATTGAGAAACATCCCGCGACTCCTTTCTTGATGTTCCTCCTGATACGAGAGATTCCCGGATCAACCTTCTGTGCTCATGACCTGATCAGTAAGGGTACGTTTCGCAACCGAGGTGGAAAGGAATCCTCGAGGAACAATGAGAAGTGGTTGCCCTTGTTGTAACATCAGGTTGTTACAATAAGACATACGACTTAGTGTGTCAGCCATGACATTGGCCTTCCCAGGGGTGTAAGTCATTCCTAAGTCGTAATCTGTGAGCAACTCAACCCAACGTCTTTGCCTGAGATTCAAATCCGGTTGGGGGAAGATGCATTTCAGGCTTTGGTGATCAGTGAAGATTTCACAGCGATTACCAAGAAGGTAATGTCACCATGTCTTGAGTGCGTGGACTACAGCTGCAAACTCTAGATCATGTGTAGGATAGTTATCCTCATGTGGACGCAACTGTCGAGATGCGTATGCGATCACTTGATGATCTTGCATTAGTATGCAACCTAGTCCTTCTCGCGAGGCGTCGCAATAGATAATAAAGTCCTTGGAAAAGTCTGGTGGTACTAGTACGGGTGCAGATGTCAGGTGTCTTTTCAGTTCCTGAAAGCTAGACTCGCACTGTGGGGTCCACTCGAACTTTTTATCTTTCTTGAGGAGTTCAGTTAGAGGTTTAGCAACCTTGGAGAAATTCTCGACGAAGCGTCGGCAACAGCTAGCTAAGCCAAGGAAACTCCTAACTTGGTTGACCGATTCAGGGGGAGTCAAATCAAGGACGGCCTGAACTCGTTCGGGATTGACGGCAATACCCTTACTAGAGATTACATGACCCACATAGGTCACTTATGGCAACCAAAATTCACACTTGGAGAATTTGGCATAAAGGCGGTGCTCTTGAAGTTTCGTCAATACCAGCCTTAGATGCTCGGCATGATCTTCCTTGTTCTTGGAGTAGATGAGTATATCATCGAGGTATACCATGACGAATTTATCCAAGTACTCCATGAATATAGAATTCATTAGCTGGGAGAAAGTGGCTGGGGCATTGGTTAACCCGGAGGACATGACGGTTTACTCGTATTGGCCATAACGAGTAACAAAGGCCGTATTGGGAATGTCCACGTTCTTTATTTTGATTCGATGGTAGCCCAACCTCAAATCCATTTTGGAAAAGACTGAGGATCCAACGAGCTGATCATACAGGTCGTTGATCCTGGGGAGCGGATACTTGTTCTTTATGGTGACCAGATTGACAGGTCGATAATCTATAACCATCCGTTCCGTTCCATCCTTCTTCTTGACGAAGAGGACGGGACAAGCCTAGGGAGAAGAACTAGGACGGATGAAACCCTTTTTCAAGGACTCATCGAGTTGTTTCTTAAGCTCAACTAGTTATAGGGGTGCCATCTTATAGGGTCTCCTAGAGATTGGGACAGTTCCTGGAACAAGATCTATCATGAACTCGACATCTCTATCAGGTGGAACACCTGGCAGTTCTTCTGGAAAGACATCCGGAAAGTCACGGACTACCGGAATATCTTCGAGTTCTGGTAGAGGGCTGGCATTAAGAGAGTAGAGTTGACGCTCAGCCATTCGGGCCAAGACATTGACTGTCTTGCTGGATGGGTGTGTAAGTTGAACAGTCCTAGTGTAGCAATCAATCTTGGCATAATGAGCTGTCATCCAGTCCATACCCAATATGATGTTTATGTCCAAGGACTTGACAGCGATTAGTGATGCAAGGAAAACATGTCTATCGACAAGAATTTCATTTCCATGGCTTACCCTAGAGGTTTGCCACTTTGAACCAGGAGTTTGAATAACCATGGAAGTGGGCATGTCACAAAAGGTCATGTTGTGCATTCGAGCATAGCTCTCAGATATGAACGAATGAGATGCTCCAGTATCGAAAAGAACAGATGCCGGATGGCAGTTAACGAGAAGCATACCAAGGACGACGTTAGGATCCTCATAAGCTTCCTTAGCAGAGACATAGTTGACATGACCACGTGTAGTGGGGATTGGCTTGACATAGTTCACCTTGCCTGTTGGCTTACCACGGCCAACGGACTTTCCTGGCTGGTTCTCAGGACACTCACGCATGTAGTGCCCTGGTTCTCCACACTTGAAACATGTCACAGTGCCAGTGCATGGAGGAAAGTTGGCAGGTAGTCCTCCATAAGTCTTGGCAGGTGCATACTGTTGGGTTGGGCGAGGCGCCTCATAGGATGGCCTCAGAGTGAACCTGGGTGGCAGAGTAGTGTTAGGAACCCACACACAGAGCTTGCGAGAGCCAGAGCCGGATGAGGAACCAAAATCACGAGGATTCTTGCTTGTGGCTTAAAAATCAGTCTGGCCCGTCTCAGCACTGATGGCTTTGTTCACCAACTTCTGGAAGGAGGTGCACTCGTGCAGACGTAGATCTCGGCGAAGTTCAGGTCTGAGTCCCTTGCGGAACCTCGCCTGCTTCTTGGCATCGGTGGACACTTCCTCGGGAGCATAGCGTGCCAAGTTGCCAAACTCGCGACTATAGCCATCCACGGTTAGTCGGCCCTGGGTGAAATTGTAGAATTCCTCCCGCTTGCGATCCATGAGACATTCCCGAATGTGATGTTCACGGAATGCCTCACTGAACTCAGTACAAACTAAGTAATATTCCACAAGACGCGCAGGACTATGAAATACAACTACTACGATACTACTACTTCCACGGTCTAGCTCAGACACTCCCGTAGTAATCTTCGTAAAGATTACCACCGTAGCCTGGGAGTGGAACAGGTGGATCTAGAAACTCTCGAGCACTCGAAGGCTGTGGACCATAGGGACATGGATGCGGCCTCGGTCCCGATGCTGGTGGTAACCGACACCCACGTGGAGGTGTAAAACCCCCAACGTCACGCCAATCCATACGATCAGGCAGACGAGTCCGCACGGGGTACAAATCCCGCATATCCAGATATTCGGCGTGCACGGCAGGTGCAAGCCATGTCAAAGTAGTCCAGTGGGCGGCTCGAGTGTTATAAAGCTCCATCCGGAGGGCACGGACCTCACGGTCCCTATCCTCCAGCATCTGAGTAGTAGTCTGAAGAAGTGGCTCCTCATGAGTGGCATCGGTATACAGACCAGTGTAGTAGCCTTCCTCTCCAGGAAGTGAAGCTGGCATGTAACAGAACTCAGTGTTCAGCAGTAGGGCATGCCTAGACGGGATGATGGTCATCATCGAGTAAGCGGCATCCTGCGCTGCCATCTCGATGGTAACCCCGAGTCCATAAGACCAATGGATGGGGTCGGTAGCTCCGGGATATGAGGGGTATATCCGGACAGTGCAGAAATACTAACTCTGGTTGAAATCCCGGTACTGTTCCTCCACAGTGTACTCAGGATACCAACGGTAGCCGATCTCAGTCAACACACGGACTAGCATGGCCGTGTGACCTGGCACATTAATGCACCAAGTCAAACGGACCACCTGGTGAGGTGTGCAATCAGACATATGAAACACGAAATAATGCGAAGGCATTAGAATTTCTGGAAGAAATCGGGCAGCATAACAACTGTAAATGCTCAAAAAAGATTTTGAGACATCATACAAATGATAGCATAGCCACTCAACAATATCATATCAAGGTTCCGGGTCCAACTAATCAACATACTAGAAGGGTAGAAACTGAACTGAGGCTTAAAACCAACAATCCTAAGAGTCCACGGATTAGTAACACGTGAACCTAGTAAAAATGAGAGGCCTAGTCCTAAACCCCCGTAGAAAGAATAGGCTGACTCAGATCAGAATGGCATAAGGTAAAGAAGTAAAAAGAGCCTTACGTTCCCTTCCACAATCAATTCCCCTACATATAACTAAGAATTTTTCTAGACTCAACATCGACCAGTTTGGCTTGAGAAACCTACAAGCAGTCCGCCTCTAATGCCAACGCTATCAGGACCCCGATCCTAAGTCACACCGATCTAGCTTGTAACACGTCATATCACTTTGAGGAATCACGCACGGTATCCCCACGAGTGCCACCTAACCTGGCCCGGGACCGTTTGCGCATTTTGGCACACGTATATGATAGTGTCGCTAGCATCCATATGCCAGAGAACCCGGGCCGACATGGCTAGTTATAAACCAAAAGTGGCACTAAATTATAGAGACAAGCATCCATGACCCAGCAACGAACGTGTCGGTCATCAACGTATGAACCCAAGTCGTAGCAAGCTACATGGACTTAAAGGAACAACGCGTGACATTTCCCCTAAGGGACAGACACAGGAACGAAGAAGGACACATGCCGGCCAGCCTACGTGTCCCGAGCAGTAGAAAGCTACCAAGGCTCAGTGGAAGCACTAGGAGGCATTTCCCTGTAAGATAGGCTACCAAAGGTAAACAACTAGGTGTCGGATCCCACACATACCAAGCATTTCAATCATACACACAATATGCTCAATATGTTCAAATACAACATTGCATCACAACAGAACTCTATGACTCAAAGTACTTTATTTAAGAGGCTCCGAAGAGCCATACATAACATATTCATACTGGTAGGGGTCACATGACCCAACACTCAAGTCATACAAACATACAAGCACAAGCGGAAGCTAACATGTCTGAGTACAGACAACTTGGAAATAAAACAGGCTTGGTGTAGCCTGACTATCTACAAGGCCCTTCACAAACTCAGGATCTCCGTCTGGGTAGCAAGCTACTCGTCGACGTCAATGTCTATGTAAAACCCATCAGAAGGGGCAGGGTTCTCCTCTGCAACAGTTATTAAGCAAACATGAGTACAAAGGTACTCAGCAAGACTTACAACAGAACCTATCATACATGCATCATTATCAACAAGGGTAGTGGAGTTCATAGCAGCAAGCCAGCTTTGACTCCTGGCTAACCTATACTACAACTTCCAGCAGACAGCAAGATAAGACTACGTACACGAGTCCTCTACTCACCACAACAATACACCACCGTGGATCCTCTTCCGTAATCCTACGGAAGGGCCATCCACGGCACTCACACTTGTCTTGAGGCTTTTAGTAGTATCCATCAACTTGTCTATGAACTGTATAGGCAACCAAGTGGTCCGTACCGCGAACAACGGCTATTCAAATAGATTGGTAACCCTGCAGGGGTGTACTTCTTCACACACGCTTCCACCACTTATCGCCGTTTACTCGACATGTACTCGGCAACCTTCAAGTGGAAGCCCAGCGAGCGTGTCGGCCACGACCTAACTAACTACACAAGTCCCTAGTCCAGGTTTATCTCCTATTTGGGTTCCATCCGTGGGGAGATCCGGCCGGGGTGTCGCTAACCCCAAACGATGTGTACAAGGTTCCCAAGTCACCAAACGGGCGATCGGTACACCGGGCCACGTACCTGCCGCATCACAGCCCACCCCGAGGATCAGCGCTGTGCACGACCACCTATAAACTACAAACACCAGAAACTAGTTGCAACTCCTTGACAGAGGACAAGGGCAGTTAATAAGCCGAGAGGGTCCATTGGTTTCGGGCCCAATGCATGGTAGTAACTGATCCTTTAACCACACATACAGATCTTATGTCCTATGGACGGTTCCAATGAAACAACCCACCATGTACTCCTACATGGCCTTTCATCGATACCTTTACCAAACATGTTCCACACTTCCCTCTCTTTATCGAGCATGATCATTTCACTCTGATCCATCACCCAGATGAACCAGACCTGACACAACTCTAAGCATAGCAGGCAACATAAACAAATGGCATGGTGGAACACACATCACATGGCTCAATCAACTCCTACACATGCTAGTGGGTATCAACTATTTACTGTGGCAATGACAGGTCATGCAAAGGAATAGGGTTCAACTACCGCAGCATGTAGCAGTTCACACGCTGTTTCCTAAATGGAGTAAAAGAGAGCAGGAGCGAGAAGATGGGTTTGTATTGGAATGATCAATGGTTGCTTGCCTGACAGATTGGTTGTCGGGTACTGCTCATTAGTTGGATACGCAGTTGTATCCTCGGGAGCAGGACCTACCACGGAGAACACCGATGATACAATCATTATACAAACAAATGCAAAAATATGATGCATGCTCATGACATGGCAAGATGATAGTGATTTGGGCTAATGCAACTATAAACAGAAAGGTTTGAGCCCATTTGAATCAAAGATTCAAATTTAAACCCAAACTATTATTTATTAAAGTGCATTATTATATTTTAATGTGAACAACAAGGTTAACTTGCTCAAACATGCATGAAACCAGTGCCATTGGAAAGATTGGATTTTTCTGATCAATTTTCATATACAAATCATTTCCATCTGAGCTACTGTTGAATTTATATGATTTTTTGAGGTTTAAAGCATTTTCTGGAATTTCCTGAATTGTTTTAAATCAATTAATCCCAGAAAAGCATTTACTGCGTCAGCATGACATCATGCTGACGTCAGCAGGTCAACAGCCCTGGTCCAAGTCAAACCTGACTGGTGGGTCCCGCGTGTCAGTGTCACAGGGGCTAATCCCGGTCAAAACTGGAGCTGACTAGGTTTGACCACGCGGAGGGGCCCACTGTCAGTGGCTGTGGTGGTTAAACTAAACGTCATTAGTCCCTAACTAAGTGGCCACGTTAGCCCGCCGGAGTTTGGCCGGCGGCGACCATTTCGCGCGGCGGAGGCACGCCAGCGTTGCTCGGGACGGCGCTACAGAGCACCATTTCGTGCGCAGTTTGTGGCTACGGAGAGCTGGCTGTGCGGCACAAGCGGTGGTGGCCGCGTGGTGCGCTGGGGCGGCCTGGAACGTCGTCGGTGACGACCTTGGCGGTCGCCGGAGTCGGGTGAAGTCGAACCCGAAGCTACGGGGCACGGCGAGGCACGTGGAGTGGTGCGTTGGGCTCCTGGGGATGCGGTGAGCACGTTGGACACAGTGGTGTGGCCAGTGGGTGGCCGAAGCATCGTCGGCGACGAGCTCGGCGGCGGCGCATGTGGTGAACATGGTACGGTGCATACGGTGCTGGAGAGAGTTAACAGAGAGGGGGAGGACGGAGCTGAGCTCACTGCGATTGCAGCAAGCGTCGAAGCGGGCTCGGGGAAGGACGGAGCTGAGCGGGGCGATGATGGCGATCTCAGCGGCCGGAGTTGGGGAAGACGGGGTCGGGCGCGGCTCCAGAGCGGGCGAGCGCTCGGGGCACGGCCTGCTCGACGTAGTCGACGACGACGGAGCGAACGGACACTGTGACGCGGCACGAGGACGATGGCGGACGCGGTTAACACGATGGCGCGGGCGCGGCAGCATCGGCCATGGTGCGGGGGAGCGAGGGAGAGGAGCCGGGGAGGAAGAGGCGTGTCTGCGGGCTCGGGGGAGAAGTGGGTGACCGACCCAGGGCAGCAGAATGGCGAGGGGAGGAGGCAGGGCGGCGGGCAACTGCGTGGCGCGCGCTGGTGCCGGCGTCGAGCACCTGCCTGCCTGCCTGGCCAAGCCAAGCAGCTCGCTGGAGCGGTGGCTGGGCTGGGCCGGTTGGTGGGCCTGCTAGGTGGGCGCCAGGTAAGTTTCCTTTCCCTCTCTCTTTTCTGTTTTCTATTTATTATGTTTTGTTTTCTTTTTCAACTTTGTTGAATTAATAAAAATGCTAGAACATTTTTATAAATCATGAAACTAGTCATGCCCACTGTATATAATATGAACAACATGGAACATTTTAGTTTATGATTATTTGGGCACCTAAATTATTTTATAGCGTTTAAATGCCCAAATACAATTACAATATGAATTAATCCAGAGACCTTTGGATGTCCTAGAAAATTGTGCACCATTTTTGGCAGAGGTTTAAGACCAAGGCAAAGATGATGAACATTTTTGAAGGGCATTTTGGGTACATTGGAAAATATTTTATTAAACCCTAGTTGTTAGAAGAGGGGTGCTAGGGTTTTTGTCATTCCCATTTTAATTTTCTGTAGAAAGTAAACATGATGCACACTCTAGCTAGTCCTAATGCAAGCACTGACTAGGGATGTTGATGGCTTCTCGCCCCTCGTTGGTCACCCCAAGTGGAAGGTTTGAGATGCAGTGTAGTGGAAGTTTTCCCTTGGCAAAGATACCAAGGATCGATTTCCCCTGAGAGTCCCAGTTTCAACAAGAAGGTGTCAACTGCTAACGGCGCCAGATATTAGCAATCAACGTGGACCTGCGCATAGATACAAATAACTTTGCTCCCAACGAGTATAGAGAGGTTGTCAATCCCTCCGGCCTTGTCGTTTACAAAGGATCAAACATAAGTGATAATAGTGATAGGTTTTGCTGCAAATAGTAAGTAAAAAGCGGAAAGTAAATAGCGGATGTGATCAGTGATGGTAATATGGACCGGGGTGCCATGATGTTCACTAGTGATGTCTCTCTCCCAAAAGACGATAAAACAACTATGTGAGGTAAACGAATTACAGCTGGGCAATTGACAGAATTATGTGCGCAAACCAATGCTAACTATGTTGCAAGAAAGGTAGAGGTTCAAAGCATGGGCGGTACGCCAAGGCAAGTAGACCGAAATCCATCTGCATCTACTACTAATCATCCACCTTGAGATATCTATCCAGAACATCTCGCTGGTATTAAGTTGCGAGTCCCACCCATAGTGTAAACTCAAAGCAACAGACAACTGCATTAAAAGAACTTTGCGTAAAGTAAACAATCCTTGCACCCGCGGGCACAAGCACCGTTGTTTTCCCACTTGTGGCAACAGCACATCCCCTAGACTCATGTTTCTGTCACTCAAGCTAGTCATCGAGGGGCATGAACCCACAATCAAGCATAACGTTCCCTCTTGGAGTCACTACCTACTACTCGGCCAAAGCAATAAATAGCAACGGAGAACATGCAAGAATTACTTACGAACATAAATATAAAAGAAGGTGAATCAAATATATTACTCAAACACAATCTGAACATAATCCCACAATCCATCGGATCCCAGCAAACTCATCATAGCAACAACATAAGGATTACATATGTGCCTCGATCATGTAGGGCAGCTCACGAGGACTAATTAGTGAAGCACAAGAACGGGAGGAGAACATCACATAGCTACTGGTCATGGACCCATGGTCCAAGGGAGACTACTCACAACTCATCCGGGAGACGTCCATGGTGGTGGAGAGGCTCCCGGTGGTGATCCTCCCCTCCGGCAGGGTGCCGGGAAGAGTTCTCCTGGTGCTCCCGATCTTGGAAGCGCGGCGGCGGCGGAACAGAGATGAGATCGCGAAAAAGGGTTCCCGTGTCGAGGGTTTCGGGACACGATATAAATATATGCCAAAGGGGGGCATCAGCGGAGGCCTGGGGGGGCCCAGGCGCCCCCCGGCGCGGCCAGGAGGGGGGTCGCGCCACCAGGGCGCCTGGAGCCCTGGTGGCCCCCTCCGGCTCTACTTCGGGTGCCGGGAAGCTTCTGGAACGCTGTTTTTTATATAATTTTTCCGGGATTTTTCTGGCAGTTTTCGTAATGGGAAAACCTGAAATACAAAAACAGCAGAAAACAGAAGCTGTCTCTGGGGTGCACTGAGTTAATAGGTTAGTACAAATATGATCAAAAGTGTATCGAAGTGTATAAATATCATAGCAATATCACACAAAAGAGGCATGGAGCAAGCAGAAATTATAGATACGTTTTGGACGTATCAGATGTGACAAGGCGGGCGGACATATCCGGGCTCCCGTGGACATGTCCGTCGGCGGCAGAGGAGGCCCGACGGCGGCAGCTCCTCCGGCGACGAGGAGAGGCGCGGAGGAGGTCTACGGCGGCGGCGGCTGCAGATCTGGGGCCTAGGAGCCCGGATCTGGCCGGGACGGGGCCGGTGGCGAACAGTGTCCACTGCGGCTCTACGGCGGAAGAGCTCGGGATCCAGAGAGGAAGTGCCGGCGTGCAGGCGCGGCGGCGCACGGCGGTGAGACACCGCAGGCGAACAACGGCGGGAAGCGAGCTCGCGGGATGCGCGGGCGAGGCTCGGCGGCGGGCGCGCTCGCCGACGCGGAGGAGCAGCGGCTGGTCGAGCGGGCGATGGAGCCAGGGAGGCGGGCGGCGGCGTGGTCGAGCGGTTCTCTCGGGCCTCGGCGGCAGGGACTCGGGCCCGGGCGGGCCTGCCCCAAGGCCCGACGAGCCGCGCGGTTGGGATCCAGGGGGACGTGGAGGCGCCAGGTGGAGCGTATGGGTTGGCTAGGGCGAGCTCGGGTGGCGGCGGAGCCAATGGCTGCGCGCCATGTGGCGTTGGTGGCTGGCCGGCGGCGCTGGCTGCGGGCTCTCCGCCAAGTGGCGGCCTGGGAGCAATCCGGCGCAGAAAACAAGGCGGGATAGGGTTAGGGGGCCTAAAAATGGCAAGGGGAGGTGCTTAAATAGGCAGGGGCCCTAGGATTACGGTTTGGGGTAGTTTTGAGGCCGTTTCGGACCGGTTGATCGCCATCGGATGGTCCGGAGCGGAGGGGTAGGTAGGTGGGCTAGTGGGCTGTGTAGGAGGGTTCTGGGGAGTGAAGAGAAGAGGCCTGGGGGGGTTTTCGGAGACCGAAAACGTCTGACGTATTAACCGGCTACTAGTGCCGCTATAGTTAACGGTTGGGCTATCAAACGAGCTCCGCATGCGATGAAATTTGGCAGGCGGCCTCTCTACACTATAGTAAGAGCACACGCTAAGTTTCATCCCATTTCGAGAACATTTTCCGACCACTCATAAAATAAATATTCGGAGGTGCCGCGGACGCGTGCAAGTGTGTCTGGGCTTAGAACGGACAACCAAGAGGATGAGGGGACTCGGACGGATGCAAGTTTTGAAAACATGATGATGCAATGCACATGATGACAAGGCAAGGATGCAACACGCAAGCAGATGACATGGCAACGACGACGAATAACTGTCTGACACCTGGCGCATCGGTCTCGGGGTGTCACAACACTCCCCTACTAACAAGAGATCTCGTCCCGAGATCTTAGGAACGAGACAGAAGAGAGAAAGAAGAACAAGGTTCTTCGAGGACAAAAGAGTGAAACCAAGGAAACTTGAGAGGTTGAGCCACTCGAAAGGAAGAATACAACCGAGATGAACGAGAAAGAGAAGCTCCATTACAAAAGAGGAACAAGGAACACACTAGAACCATAGGCTTGAACGGCACAAAACAAGACCTGAAGGAACAAGAATGAATTCGAAACCACTCCGGTTAAAAGAGATATAAAAAGAACTTGAATGAAGTAATTCAGGCAGCACCCCGGCTGAAAATGGAAGGAAAAGGACACCGGTTGAAGATGAATTGAAAGAAGAATAGCTTGAGAGATGTAATAATATTTGACGAGAGGAACAACACAATGCCTCCTGAAGAATTAAAAGAGTGGTATGACACGAACGGATAAGAGAAGAACAACTTCCACCATGAATGAATTAAAAGCATCCTTGAGAAGAAAGGATGAACGGAGTTGTTGAGAAGTCAACAACAAAAGAATAAGCTTGGTGTGGATTTATGTAAACATCCCAAACTTGAGGTGATATTATGCCGCAACGAAAAGATTGAATAGATGACATGAAGGACGAAATGCAACACTCCACTTCAAAAGAATACGGAGAATTATTTGCATCTCGAGACACAAAAGAATATTGTTTGAGCTACTCCAGAAGAATTAGATGAATATTTGAAGAATGAATTATCTCGTGAAGAAACACCATGAGGAACTTCGGTAACTAAAAGGATGATGATATAGAAGTGATGGATTCAAGAATAAGAATAAAGCCTTGCAATGACTAGTCGGGGTTCCGACGAGATAGCCGAGAAAACATGAACTCCGGAAAAATAAAAGATGAAAGGACTTGGTACTAGAATTTATTCATCAGGAATAAACTCCGAAGGAAGGAATAAATCAACTGGATGAAAAGAATTAGAATTATGTTATGCTTCTCCTCCATCAATTGAATTGATGAGAAATAATGGATTTGCATACTACTTATTCTTGAAGAATTGATTAAAAGAGGGATATATCACGAACTTGTGAAAATCTTCATGAAACACTGGTACGAGTGGAATGAACGAATGAATTGATATGATAACACCGGAAAGAACTCTTGAGCGAACCACCGTAAGAATTGACGCAAATTGAAGAAAAGAACAAACCACCAGGAAGTATTAAAATCGAGTGATGAAAGAGAACGACCACCGTAAAGAATTAAAATTGAGTGAATACCAGGGAATGGATCGTCAGAAAGAATAAAGCACTTGGGAAATTTAGATACAAAAGAACAAAGAGATCGCGAACTGATTAAAGAATACTTGACTGAAGCACCCGACAAATGTGAGACGAACGAAGAGGCATCAATGAAGAATATTTGGAGGACGACGTTGAAAACTAAAAACGAAGAAATCTTCTGACATGATGACCTTCGGAGGAACACAAAGAAAAGAATTCATGAAATACTCCGGATGGATAAGGAAAAGAATTTATGACAAATGGAATAATTTGAGAGGATATCATTAAGCTAGAAGCACGAACCTCCAAGAGAACAGACAAGATTCCAAGCAAACGCTTCTTCGGTCTTCAAATGTCGACAAGAAAGACCACCAAGAATTATTGAGATACTCCGGACGAATGAAAAGAGGGATGATTGAACCAAAGATGAAAAGAATTAAAAGTGATCTTGGAGAAGGCATGTGACTGATGGAATTCATAATTACGTCACATTTGAAAGAATTTTGGAACACTCCGGGAAATAATTAGAAGAGTCAAGTAAGATCCTCGGAAAAGACCTGTGGGTTATGAGCCCACCGAAGAGAAAACACCATAGAAAGGATTGAAAGGAGATGAAGCACCGGAACGATTGAAAAACTCGAATGAGGTGACGACCTCAAATTAATTTGAACACGAACGAATTTCCTGAGATGTCTTCGGAACTCCAGAACAAATAAATGGCGAGAGGCGAACGGAACAAGGGAAAACACTTGAGCCGATGAAGAATAAGAACAACACCGAGATATTGGAATTAAATCCACGGGAAAAGAAAAAGAGATGAATAATGATGACGAGACGAGAATTCACCGGTTGAAACAGTTGATGAAAGAAAACAAAGACTTCTCACGAGTAGGATAGATACTCGATTAAGGACCCTGGTCCGAGAAGAAAAGGGTGTGTGGGTGGGAAAAAAGAAAGACCACTTCGGAAGAGGAAACACCGTCGGTTGAAAAGAACTGAGGGTTGAAGCAAAAGATGAGGAGGGTCAAGTCGACTCGACGAGAGATGCACCAGATGAAAGAAATGACAACGCAACAAACGAAAACTAACCGCGCGATCCTAAAAAAAAATTGAAGGGGAAGTGAAGTAATTCAAAACACCTACGTCAAGATTCCTCACCAGAGCGACGAAGGGGCCGAGGAGTAAAAAGAATTCCTACTCTCTGATATAAGTAGACTCCGAAAAAGTTTTCTGCTAGACTCGACAACGGCCAGACTACGATCAATCAAGGGGGCTCCTATGGTCGGTCGAGGCTCTGATGCCAACTTGTCAGGCCCAAGATGCGATTCTATCCCGATCACGTGATGCTTACGTGATTGGGGCACAACCGCATCTCACGCGCTTAGCAAGATGGATATCATTACATCGTACCATTACATACATACATGCGGGATACAACAATTCATACAAGTCACATGAATACAACAACATCAATACAAGGCATCCGACTACAGATGCAAACATGAAAAGCTCAACGACATCCATCTGCTATCCCAGGCTGCCGACCAGGAACCTAACCCAAGACTGAAGAAGAAGAAAAAGAAGAAAGAACTCCAACACAAGGTAACATCGCTCTCACGTCAAGTCATCGGAAACCTGTTGTTGTAGTAACTGTGAGCCACGAGGACTCAGCAATCCCATAACCATGGGTAACAAGACTAGCAAAGCTTAATGGGAAGGAAGAGGATAGTGGTGAGGTTGCAGCAGCAGCTAAGCAATATGTATGGTGGCTAACTTACGAGTACAAGAATAAGATGAGCATCTACGCCAACGGTCGCGAACTAGTAATGATCGCTAAAGATCCTGAACTACCTACGAGTCGAACATAACCCCACCGTGTTCTCTGCTCAAAGAGAAAAGAGACAGTCACGGTTACTCACACGGTTGTGTGTTTTATCTCGTATCCTCTGTCAAGTTTTGTACAACCGGACATTTACAATTTCCAATCTACCACATAACCGCGGGCACGGCTTTCGAAAGATCATAACCCTGCAGGGGTGTCCCAACTTAGCCCATCACAAGCTCTCACGATCAGCAGAGATAATAATAATATTACCCCTTATCTTAGGGAAGGCCCGATTAGACTCGGAATTCCCGGTGGACAAGACATTTCGACAATGGTAAAACAAGTCCAGCAAGACATCCCGACGTGCCGACACCCTAATAGTAGCCGCGCATATCTTGTCTCAGGACACGTCCGGATGGGACATGCTACGAGTAAAACCAGCCCTCGGGTTTCCCCTAGGTGGCCCCGCAGCACCCCCGTTTGGGACCAACACCATCAGCACTGGCCCCCCTGCTATGTAGAAAAGAATCATCGAGGGTGCGACCCCTTATGCAATTTAATTAATTAATTAAGTTGTTATTATGAGGCAAATTAAAACCAATGTTGGGCCTTGCTGGAGGAGTTTTATACAAAGACGAACTGTCAAGGGGTCCCCATATACCCAACCATGTAAGGAACGCAAAATCAAGGAACATAACGCCGGTTTATCGGCTCCGAAGGTGGCATGAGTGGAACAAAACACCGAGCAAAAGGCCAAGCCTTCCACCCATTGCCAAGTATATAGGTGTGTTAATAATAATAATAATAAATATTGTGATAATCCAACAACAAGTTCCAACAAGGAACAATCTTCATCTTCACCAGCAACTAACAGCGCTATAAGATGGGCTGAGCCAGCGGGTAACATAGCCAAACAACAGTTTGCTAGGAAGGTGTCAAAGGTTAGAGGTTCATGGCAACAAGGAGAGGGGCTGACAATAAAGATGGGTAGCGCGACATGTAACAATAGGATCGAGACATCTAGCATGGCAAAGATAGTAAAGGTATCCAAGGTGATGGTCATCTTGCATGAGATCCCGCAAGGAAGAAGAACTAATCCATGAAGAAGACGAAGAAGAAGCCTCGAAGACGATCCAAGTGTAGACGAACGAATACTCACGATCGCAACGGAACATGCACTAGCGAGAAGAAAGCACACAAGAAGGTAAACACACCACTCAAGAACATGAAAAGATGCTCAACCAAGTATGATGCATGACAAAATCGATAAGATGCAATCCATGGCAAGGGATGAAGCACACAAGAACAACACCAACCAACAAGTTTAAATGAGGCCGGAATCAACATATAACTATTCCGGTAAGTCCTCATATGCACGTTTCGAAATTGGTCCAGATCTGAACAAACCTTAAGTTAAAGTTGTTAAACATCAATTTAACATGCACCATGATGATCTACTCGAAATTCTAGTCAAGTTTCATATAAAGTTTGTTTAATTCGGAGCTACGGCCTAGAAGATATGAGCAGAACAATACAAGCATGGCATCGGTGCAAGATGCACCCAAACATCAAGCAAACACACTCCAAACATGTAAACAACATGATATTATGCTTATACATGCAAAATCACACAAGTTTCATATAAGACACGCTCAAAACGGAGCAACGGGCTAAAAGATACGAGCAAAACAAGTTACAAAGCAAAGTTGAAGTTAACAGCCACATAGCAACTTTGTAGCAAGGTAAATATATGCTACATCCCTCAAACATGATAACAAAAGGCATGTATGTGAAATAGACATGATACTGAACAAGCATGAACTTAGAACACACCCAAAAGCTTGCTGGAACACAATTAAACAAGCATGGCAAGTTGCAATAAATTTATCCAGACTTTGTCAAAATCTGGGAAGGCAAAAACATCATCACGATGTTGCCTTCAGAGGCGCAAAACAATAAGAATTTCTACTCTACTAACTATATAAAGATCATGGACATGTAATAGACATAGCATACATCAAACAACTCCATTAGAGCAACTCCATAGGAGGCATGGATCAATAACAACAAGCTCCACCAAATTGAACATGCTAATAAAAGTCTGACAGGTAAATTTTATAGCAACTTGAGAGCAAGAAATAAATAAGCTACAGCAGACCATATATGCAAACAAGGGCATGAATCGATAGAGCATAACGTGGACAATAAGAAATGATCATTTGACATACTAAAACATGCATGGATCTGAGTGAGGCATCAAGCAAACATATCATCAGGTTTAACAGTTTTCAGACTTAGTAGTTTTTTTACTAAGTATAAAACAACAACATTGGCATGGCATGTTTACAAGCTTGTATAAGTCACCTCAAGGAATATCATGTAAATTTAATTGAACCACATCAAAGACCATATGATTGTGCTTCCAAAATATATAGACATGTGGCATGAAGACAAACACACCAATAGCAATGAGCAAGTCAAATCAGCATCTCATAACAAGTTTCAGCACTTAACAGCCACATGCACTTTTGCAACAGATATTAACATGGCAATATGGCACCTAACATGAATGCTACAGCAACCATCATGTAGAGCACATCACAATGAACAATTTGACATATCATATGTTCCATTTGGATCACCATGCGCAAAGATATCATCACCACAAGCATGCAACAAATTTCAGTTATCAGCAGTTTTAAACATATAACACTCTTGCAACGATATTAGGGCATCAATATGAACTCAAACAAGCATGCCACAATGGAAAAAACTGAAGACCATATCACCACGATCATTTTGACATATTATTCACTCAAATTGGATAAGCACACAAAAAGTTACAGGTAGTCAAACATGCACACATTTTTACAAAAACCAGGGACTTAGGAAGAAAAAAGGCAACCTCGGGGTGGACGTGTCCGTGCCCGACGGACACGTCCGGCGGCTTGGGGTCCACGGGTCAGCGTCACAGGCGAGGCGGGCGGACATGTCCGTGCTCCGGTGGACATGTCCGTCGGCGGCAGAGGAGGCCCGACGGCGGCAGCTCCTCCTGCGACCAGGAGAGGCGCGGAGGAGGTCTACGGCGGCGGATCCGGGGCCTAGGAGCCGGGATCTAGCCGGGACGGGGCCGGCAGCGAACTGTGTCCACGGCGGCGGGGCGGCTGCAGAGCTCGGGATCCAGAGAGGAAGTGCCGGTGTGGAGGCGCGGTGGCGCACGGCGGTGAGGCACCGCAGGCGAACGGCGGCGAGGAGCGAGCTCGGGCGCGGGCGAGGCTCGGCGGCGGGCGCGCTCGCCGGCGCGGAGGAGCAGCGGCGGGGCGACGCATGGTGGCGGGGCGAGCGGGCGAGGGAGCCAGGGAGGCGGGCGGCGGCGTGGTCGAGCGGCTCCCTCGGGCCTCGGCGACAGGGACTCGGGCCCGGGCGAGCCTGCCCCGGGCCGCGCGGTGGGGAGCCAGGGGGACGTGGAGGCGCCAGGTGGAGCGTGCGGTTTCGCTGGGGCGAGCTCAGGTGGCGGCGGAGCCAATGGCTGCACGCCATGTGGCGGTGGTGGCTGGCCGGCTGCGCTGGCTGCGGGCTCTCCGCCAAGTGGTGGCCAGGGAGTGGGCCGGCGTGGAAAACAAGGCAGGGCGGCGGCTGTAGGAAGGGGATAGGGTTAGGGGGCCTAAAAATGGCAAGGGGAGCTGCTAAATAGGCAAGGGGCCTAGGATTACGGTTTGGGGTAGTTTTTGAGGCCGTTTCGGACCGTTTGATCGCCATTGGACGGTCCGGAGCGGAGGGGTAGGTAGGTGGGCTAGTGGGCTGTGTAGGAGGGTTCTGGTGAGAGAAGAGAAGAGGCCCGCGGGGGTTTTCGGAGACCAAAAACGTCCGACGTTTTAACCGGCTACTAGTGCCGCTATAGTTAACGGTTGGGCTATCAAACGAGCTCCGAATGCGATGAAATTTGGCAGGCGGCCTGTCTACACTATAATAAGACCACACACCAAGTTTCATCCCATTCCGAGAACATTTTCCGGCCACTCATAAAATAAATATTCGGAGGTGCCGCGGGCGCGTGCAAGTGTGTCTGGGCTCAGAACGGACAACAGAGAGGACGAGGGGACTCGGACGGATGCAAGTTTTGAAAACATGATGATGCAATGCACATGATGACAAGGCAAGGATGCAACACGCAAGCAGATGACATGGCAACGACGACGAATAACTGTCTGACACCTGGCGCATCGGTCTCGGGGTGTCACAGCCATGCCTACTACATGTTCATGAACTTTGTATGCTTATTAGAATTTCTATGCTTGTTGTTATATGCCTCCAAAGTCAGCATCATAATGTTCTTGATTGCATTCCAGATTTTCACTAGGTTTGAGAATCTGCTATATCATCTTTGCATCTTGTTTTGATGAATTCCATGAATCTGTTGCTCCCATGTATATGCTATGTTGTGTTCCTTGAGCTCCAGGTTATGTACTAGCATGCCATGTTTTTGCTTGGCATGATCTTGTGTTGTAGCTTAATTATTTCTTGCCTCCAACATGTCAACCTATTAACTCTGTTCATGTATATGCTCTGTTTTTCACTAAGTCATAATATGTGATATAAAGTTTGCATGTTGCCTTGATCATGTTGGTTTACTCTTGATGCCTATGAACCTTATTCTTGTTGATTCTTGAAGCATGTAATCTGTACTTTGAGATCATTCCATGTTTGTGTCTATTTTGTACTTTTAGCTTGTAGTTTTGATGCTTGTGATATGCCTAGTTGCTGTTTTGGACAGCATATCCTTTAAACTTGTTTTGTGTGTATGTGTTGAACCGTTGCTCCATTTTGAGCATGCTCTATATAAAACTTGCTTGGTTTTGCACGTAGATGCATCATGACTTGTTGCATACATGTTTTGAGAGTGTTTGCTTGATGTTTTAATGCATTTAGCATCAATGCCATGTCCAACTTGTTTTGCTCATATCTTCTGGGTCGTAGCTCCAAATTAAATGAACTTTATATGTAACTTGACTACAATTTTGTGTAGATCATCATGGTACATGTTAACTTGCTGTAACAACTTTAACATAAGGTTTGTTCAGATCTGGACCAATTTCGAATTTTGCATATGAGGACTTACCGGAATTCTTATATATGTTGTTTCCGGCCACATTTAAACTTGCCTTGTGTGATGTTCTTGTATGCTTCATCTCTTGCCATGATTTGCATCATGCAGCCTTGCCATGCATCATACTTAGTTGAGCATCATGTCGTGTTTGTGCGTTGTGTGTTTACCATGTTGTTTGTTTCTTCTTGTTAGTTCATGTTTCGTTGCGATCGTGAGGATTCGTTCGACTACGCTTGGATCGTCTTCGTGGCTTCTTCTTCTTCATGGACTCGTTATTCTTCTTTGTGGGATCTCAGTCAAGATGACCATCACCTTGGATCTCACTACTATCGTTGCTATGCTAGTTGTCTCGATGCTATCGCTATATGTCGCGCTACCTATCTATTTGTTGCCAGCCTCTACTTGTTGTCATGAAACACCCTCTAGCCTTTCACACCATCCCAGCAAACCGTTGATTGGCTATGTTACCGCTTGCTCAGCCCCTCTTATAGAGTTGTTAGTTGCAGGTAAACATGAAGATTGCTCCATGTCGGAACACTAGTAGAAAAAGGGCCATTTATCCCGGTTCGTAAGGGCCATTAGTCCCGGTTGTGGAACCGGGACTAAATTGTCGATACAAATGCCCTTGACCATTAGTCCCGGTTCTTATACCAACGGGGACAGATGGTGTTCCACGTGGCCACTGCGGCTTGCCCAGGCAGGGGGGCCTTTTGTCTTGGTTGGTAGCACCAACCGGGATAAATAAGCTTCCACGCGTCAGTAGTTCAGTGGCTCGGGTTTTTGTTTTTTTAGGGGGGAGGGGGTTTGGGGTGTTTTGTAGGGTTAATTTAGGGGTTTTATATATTGTGTTAGCCCGCTAATAGAGAGAAGTGTCCTCTCTTATCTCCATGCTTGGTCGACGCTACGTTCTATATATATACGTATAGATCGGAGGACTTGACACGCTAGCTAGTAAGCAAATGAAGGAAACCATTAAGTACAGAAGATCGACCTCTCTCCTTCTTCGAGAGAGATAGGTCGAACAACAAGTTTTCTTATATCTATCCGACGCTACTGGCTGCATACATACAATATAAGATCTCTTACTACAATTTCCTAACATCTTAAATCATATTCCAGATGGAATTCTCCGGCTTTATTGATGACGTGATCAAGAAAGAATCCCGCCAATTCTTCTTGAATTGCCCGTATGCAATCTTGTGGTAGGAGTTCATCCCGCATCTGCCACATCTAATTTGAAGAAGGGGGTCAATACACACACACACACACATATATATATATATATATATATATATATATATATATATATATATATATATATATATGAATTAAACTCCACAGAAATGATGGTAATAAAATAAAATTGTGAATATTTTTGCTTACACACCTCAAATTGTCTTTTAGAGTAGCCCCGCCTATTCTTGGCTATTGCTTTTTAGATGAACTCGCAGACGTAGTATCCACAGTAATTATTCTCGGCTTCCTGCCACAAGCACTTTACAAGAAATAGAGGTCAATCAAACTGATAATTAAGCATTATAAAGGCATTGATGAAAGTATAGCTAGAGTCAACGGGAGATGAACGGAACTAGCTAGCTAGAAGTACTTACTATCGGGTAAATCCATCGCAGTTGCCGCGGCATTGCCGAAACTTTTTTGGCGAATTCTTTCCAAACCCTGTGAGACAAAGAAAACAATTACTTTATATCAGGAAAATGAATAAAGTTGCCGATATGGTGCGGTAATGATCGATTGAACTTACTTGTTGAGCATTTTAGACATGTTCGCATACTCCTAGGGATCTTTTCGTCTCGAGTCTAAGACGGTTACTAGTCTCTCCTCAAGCTTAATCTCTAGGAGAATATAGTGGAAACTGCGCACGCATGCATACAACTCATCAATTACATTAATTACTATAACCTCGAGTAATATATAATTAAGGGAAACCGAATATGCACAAGACAATAACTCTCACTTGAAGTTGTAAGGAAAGAGTATTTTATCTTTGTTTTGATTTACTATCAACGATTGTAGCAAGTTGGCCTCGGCTTCTTTGGCATGATCTTTTACGTGATATTCATCTATGAGATTTGTGTTAATGAAGCCAATATCATAGATATCATCTTTTCTACATTCGACGATCTTCAACCTGCATAATATAGTGAGGATAATTATATATACTTGCAATGAAGTATACTTGCAATATAAAGAGCTGAGCTATATATGGAGACTTAACTGATGACAGAACTAGTACTTACAGACAGTAGCGAGTGATCGATGGTTTATCGAGGGCCTTCTGATTGAAAATGTTGAAGAACTCCTCAAATGTAATAGACAACAGATCAATTCCAACGAGGTCATCCTCCTCTGTAACTTTCAGCATCAGAGTATCCTGGCCACTAGAGTCTCTGCAGGTTTCCATGTACCAGTCATGCAAACTTCGCATCATCGTGGTTAGAGTTCTGCGATCTTTGGCGAGAGGCTTCCCGTAGTGGTATTTGTGATCATCCAGCTCTAACACATCAGGAAGTGAATCATCAGACACGTAATCTGCAAGATTGGTACCGGGCGCCATCCCCGGATGATGAGGGACTATGTCGCTAGGCACCTTGCGCGGGGGGCACGATTGGTTCTCTTGTTCGTCGAGCTGGGGAATTTGTTTCCCACTTTTTTTCTGTGCTAACCATTGATCACTGCAAGTACTTCCCGACCGTGATGCTTTGAAATATGACTTTTGAATAATTCGCTCATAGTTGCTTTCCGGCGGAGACGGTTGTGGTTTTTCCAGGGCATCAATAGTGCGCTTCGCTCTCGCCGGATCTATCTTCTGCTTTGGAGGTACAGGTTTCCTTGCAAAAAAGTCCTTCACTTCGTCTTTACAGATTTCCGCGTTCTCCTCGTCGGTCCTCTCGTATGGTAACTTCTCTAAGGGACTGAGAGATGGACCGTATCTGTATTGCCTCCTGCCTCTGGTTGTACTGCTAGACGCCTGAGCAGTCCCAGCGGCTGCCTTCTTTTGTTTCTTACGAGGCGGAGGAGGAGGCGGGGTGCTACCACGCGTCGGAGGAGCCAGAGTGTCGGTGGCTCTCTTCACGCCTTGCTGATGAGGCGGAAGAGGAGGCGGGCTGCTCGGACGCGGCGGCGCAGGCGGAGAAAGAGGCAGGCTGCTCGGACGCGCCTGCGCAGGCGGAGGAGGAGGCGGGCTGCTCGGACGCGCCGGCACGGGCGGAGGAGGAGGCGGGCTGCTCGGACGCGCCGGCGCAGGCGGAGAAGGAGGCGGAGTGCCGCCACGCGTCAGATCACCCAGAGAAGGAGATGGAGTGCGCTGATCCCTTGCCGGACGAGGAGGTGGAGTGTGCTGACTCGCCGGAGGCGTCCTCTTCACAAGGTTGATGAGGTCCTTCCGCCATAGGCATGGAGTCTTCAGAGAAGAACCCAGCCGAGTCTCCGCTTCACAGGTAGGGTGGTTAAGCTCGAGATCCTCAAACCCCTCCGTTATTTGATCCACCATCACCCTAGCATATCCTTCTGGAATTGGACGGCAGTGAAAAGTTGCGCCGGGTTCCGAAGGAAAAACAGAGCCTACAGCCGCCTTGACTTTGAATTGTATCCATTGCGTCGTAAGGTGGCAATGTTGAGACTTCATGATAGCATCCATAAGGTAGCTAGCAGCTGGAGAATCCAAGACAGGCTCCTCATGCAGCTCGGTGGAAGCCACGCTACTTTTCCGCTAAGATGGCGGGGTAGCTTCGAGGGTAGCTTCGACAAGTTGCTTGCTGTGAGATTCTTATCGTTCATCCTCTAGCGCTTTTACTCTTGCGTGTAGCGCCTGCAAAGTGGTCTCATCCACTTTCTTCTTCCTCTCCCGGCATTTGTAACCGCCTGCGTCGGGAAACCCGACCTTCCACGAAAGGGAGCCTGGCGTGCCTCATGTCCGTCCAGGGTGCTCAGGATTCCCGAGGGCCATTGTGAGCTCGTCGTTCTCTCTGTCGGGAACGAACGTCCCTTGTTGCGCTGCTTCAATATAGAGCTGAAGCTGCCTGATGGGTATTGCAAGTTGCTCCTTCGTCCAAACGCACTTCCCTGTTACAGGGTCCAAGGTTCCCCCAACTCCAAAGAACCAAGTCCTTGAACGGTCTGGCTGGTGTAATGTCTGTGGTTCGATCCCTTTAGCAATCAGGTCATTCTCGGCCTTGTCCCACAACGGCCGGGCTTTGAGGTAGCCACCTGACCCCGTGCGATGGTGATACAGCTTCTTCGTATCATTTTTCTTGTTTCTCTCTGACATCTGCTTAATCTTTTCTGATTTCTGGTGGGCCACAAATGCGTCCGAGTGATATCTGATCTTCTCAAACCGGCCGGTGAATTCTGGAGTCTTCTTTTTTACGACAAACTTTGCATTCAGCTCATTCTTCCACCTCCTGAATAGCTCCCCCATCTTCTTAAGAATGGCCGCCTTGACCAATTCCTCTATAACTGGCTTCTCTGGATCCTCCTCTGGCGGTAGGGTGAAATTGGACTTCAGCGCCGTCCAAAGATCATTTTTTTGCATATCGTTGACATAAGACACCTGAGGGTCTTCGTTCTTAGGCTTTTACCATAGGTGGATGCTGATCGGGATCATGTCCCTAACAACAACCCCGCACTGAGCACTAAATGCGTCCTTGGCCTTCCAGGGTTGACTTGGTAGGCCATCGCGCCTGATTTCTTCGATGATGAACTGTTCATCCTGGCGCAACCTTTTCTTCGGGCGTCGTGTCGTTACAGAACTTTGGCTCGATCCGGAGGGCTAGAAAAGAAGAAAGAAGAGAGTTAATACGTGTACATATATACCAAAACAATCAATGCATCAATTAGCTATAGTGTCAGCACATTCTTAATGAATACATATATACCTGGCCAGACTCCGTTCGGTCACCGGAGCCGTCATCACCGTGTCCTTCTTCCACCGGTAATCGGTCACCGGAGCCATCATAATCCTGTGTTTCCTCCTCCATTGAATCACCGGAGCCTTCATAATCATGTGTTTCCTCCTCCATTGGATCACCGGAGTCTTCATAATCATGTGTTATCTCCTCCATTGGATCACCGTAGCCTACTTCTTCATCACCATGTCCTTCCAAATGACCATCGTAGTCGACGTTCATATACATTTCGACGGCAGCTCCATCTGCTACCTCGTCTCGTCCTATGTCCATAGTTTCTGCAAATATTACGACATGGCAATTATTATACAAACATGACATAACGGATATATTAGTGGCCTTGACGCTTCTCTAGGGTTTGTGGTGGCCTCGGCGACCCTCGACCCCCTCGACCCTCGAACCCTCATGTCGAAGTTATCGGGGAGGGGGTATATCGACAAAATTGACCAATCGACGACACTCGAATCCTCGGCCACTCGACGACCCTTGAACCCTCGACCCTCCACCCCTCGGCGACCCCTCGACCCCTCGGTGACAATCGACCCCCTCGAACCACCGACCCTCGAACCCTCAGCAACCCTCGACCCCTCGGCTATCCCTCCCCCCCTCATGTCGAAGTTATCGGGGAGGGTATATATATATATATATATATATATATATATATATATATATCGGGAACGACGACATATACGTAGAAAAAATGTTATAGGGTAGGGGGGTAGATATAAATCGACCCCCCTCATGTCGAAGTTATCAGGCAGGGGTATATCGACAAAATTACATCATCATATATCATCGAATAAAATTACATCATCATCATCATATATTATACATCTAAAAACTTATTTATTTCTCCTCTTCTTCCTTCTCCTCTTCTCCTTTTTCTTTTTCTTCTGCCTAACCTAAACATAAACTAAAATAATCCTAAAACTAAACGCAACTTCTCCACCTCCTTTTTTTCTTCTCCTTCTTTTTTTTCATCCTAAAACTTTATGAACAAAATTACAACAAAAAAAACCATAAAAATTACATATGGACATAATCTTTGCATATGAACATACAAACATTTGCATATTCTACAATAATATCACCACAAAAATCTATGAACATAAAAAATTCTAACTTTTGCATACATACATATATATATATTATATATATATGAAAAAATGATATGAACAAAAAAAATTAATACAGATTATATGAAGAAAAAAATAAAAAAATGCACGAACAACCGTGGCGGCAGCGGCTCACAATCGCGGCGGCGACGACAAAGATGGTGGGGGGCGCGGGCCGGGGCAGGGGCCGGCGTGGCAAGGGCAGGGGCCGGGGCAGGTGCGACGCGCGGACGGTAACCGTGGGGCGACGGACGGCGGGGGCGGGCCGGCCGGGGCGCAGGGGCGACGAGCGGACCGCGACGGAGGGACGGCGGATGGCTGGGGCGGGCCGGGGCAGGGCACCTGCGAGGGCGTCGGTGTGAGCGAGGCCGAGGGCAGGTCCGGCAGCCTGGCGGCATCGTGCTGTTCGGCGCGGCATCGGAGAGGGAACAAGAACAATGAATCGAAAAACTGCTAAGTGTGGGCTTATATAGAAAAGCCATTGGTTCCGGTTCGTAGCACCAACTGGGACCAATGCACCCTTTAGTCCCAGTTGCTGCTACCAACCAGAAGCAAAGGCCTCTTTTCAGCAGCCCAAAGGGAGGGAAACTGGGACCTTTGGTCCCGGTTGGTCATCACATTAATTATATTCAAAGTACATGCATATATAGCTCACCACGGTGGTGCCGACGACGAGATCGGCGTGGGCGATCGACGGCAATGAAGACGGGAACAAGACGTACGACGGACCGCTCAACCTAGCCAAATCTCGGAGAAAATGGAGCTTCGAGAGGAGAAAGATTAACTAGTGTGGGTCGGGCATTTCATCGAGCACCTCATGTGCATATATGGGAGGTGAGCTAGAGCACCACACAACTCCCCTCGCCGGCCAGAAAAAACAGAGCAGTGTGGGCTCGCCGGCGATGGGGTATATATAAGCAAACAATTGGCCCCGTTACAGGAACCGGGTCTAATCGACACCCATTTGTCCCGGTTCGAGTGACGAACCGGGACCAATGGGTGTGGGCCAGGAGCGAGGCCCATTGGTCCCGGTTCGTGCCTGGAACAGAGAAAACCCTTGTTCCACCGGCGTAACCTTTTGTTCCCGTGAGATCCCATCTTGGGGCCTGTTCCGGAGCTCCGCCGGAGGGGGATCTACCACGGAGTGCTTCTACATCATCATCATTGCCTCACCATTAGTTCTGAGTAGTTTACCACAGACCTTCGGGTCCATAGATAGTATCTAGATGGCTTCTTCTCTCTCTTTGGATCTCAATACCAAGTTCTCCTCAGTCTTCGAGGAGATCTATCCGATGTAATCTCTTTTTGCGGTGTGTTTGTCGAGACCCGATGAATTGTGCGTTTATGATCACGATTATCTATGAGAATTTTTTTGTTCTTTTATGAACTCTTTATGTATGATTATAATATCCTTGCAAGTCTCTTCGAATTATTGGTTTGGTTTGGCCTACTAGATCTATAGTTCTTGCAATGGGAGAAGTGCTTGGCTTTGGGTTCAATCTTGCGGTGTTCTTTCCCAGTGACAGTAGGGGCAGCAAGGCACGTATTGTATTGTTGCCATCGACGATAAAAAAGATGGGGTTTATATCACTATGTTTGAGTTTATCCCTCTACATCATGTCATCTTTCTTAAGGCGTTACTCTGTTCTTATGAACTTAATACTTTAGATGCATGCTGGATAGCGGTCGATGTGTGGAATAGTAGTAGTAGATGCAGAATCATTTCGGTCTACTTGTTTCGGATGTGATGCCTATATATAACGATCATGCCTAGATAGTCTCGTAATTATTCGCTTTTCTATCAATTGCTCGACAGTAATTTGTTTACCCGCCGTAGAATATCGCTATCATGAGAGAAGCCACTAGAAAACACTGTGGCCTCCGGGTCTATTCTCAACATATCAATCTACAATCTACTTTACTTTTCTGCTTTTAATTTCTGTTATTATATCCAAAAATACCAAATATATCAAACTATCATCTCTATCAGATCTCACTTTCATAAGTGACCATAAAGGGATTGACAACCCCTTATCGCGTTGGCTGCGAAGTTCTTATTTGTTTGTGCAGGTGCAAGGGACTCGCGCGTGGTATACTACTGGATTGATACCTTGGTCCTCAAAAACTGAGGGTAATACTTACGCTACTATGCTGCTTCACCATTTCCTCTTCGAGGGAATACAACGCAAGCCCGAGAAGTAGCAGGCGCGCCTCCCTATGCGAGGGTAGAGGGTGCCTTGTCAGCAGGCAGGGGACCCGAGGCGGTTCCGTCAGGAGCCCCTGCGTCCCGAGGTCCGTTTGCGGGCAGATGCTTCTTCTTCTTGGGGGCGGTCTGCAGGGCGAGGACGGCTCCATCTCCGTCGGAGCTCTCGACCGCTGCAGTCTGGTAGGCGCGCTCCAGGGAATGCACTGCTTCCTTCTTGTCGCAGGCGATCATGATGACCCCGCCACTCCTGTAATGCCCAGTATGAGATTATACCTCCTACGTGTCGAGGCACGACTTAAAGGTATAAGCTCATACTAGATTGATCTCAAGTATGGTATCATTGCACGACTCATGTAAAAACAGGGATGAAATTGCAAAAGGATAGTTGGCTTACACTCGCCATGTCACACAAGACATTACATAAGCAAATCATCAACCAAATAACATCACAGTCCAACTACGGACGAAGATCCAAAAGAAAGATACCAAAAAATAAAGCCACAAGGTCCGAATCGCCCCTAGTAGAAGCCACTACTGATCATCGGGATAGTGCACATAGTATCGACTACGTTCTTCATCGAACTCCCAGTACAGCTCGGTGCCGTCACCTGTGTAGTCCACCATAGTACCTGCATCTGGTGTTTTGTAGAAACTGTGAGCCACGGAGGACTCAGCATTCCCGTTCCCGGGTAGCAAATCTATCTAAGCCTTGGGTGTGGAACAAGGCTGAAAAAAATAAAGGTTGCAGCTGCACTAGCACTAGCTTACGTGTTCAGAGCGAGAAGAGAAGTGCCACGAGCGTCAAAGTGATCACGAAGTGATCCTATCTAAGCACGGCAAACATAACCCCACCGTTTTCACTTCCCGAACCCCTTTCGGAAAATGACCGTCACGGTTACTCACGCTGGTAGTGTGTTCTGAACATGGTGTCAAGTTTTCTACAACTGGATATTAACAAATTCCCATCTGCCACATAACCGCGGGCACGGTTTTCGAAAGATCAAACCCTGCAGGGGTGTCCCAACTTAGCCCATCACAAGCTCACGATCTGCGGAGTCGCAACTCCAAGGTGGGAAGGCCCGAGTATTCTCGGAATCCCGTGCTCAAGATATTCCTACATAGGTAAAACTAATCCAGCAAGACCTCCCGGCGTGCCGATGCCCTGACAGTAGCTGCCGTATCTAGTCTCAGGCCACGACCGGATGGGACAGCCTACAGGAAAATACCAATCCTCGAGTTTCCTCGTGGTGGCCCCGCAGTCGGCCCGGTTGGACCAACACTCATGTGGAGCACTGGCCCGGGGGTTGTTAATTAAGATCACGGGATAGCCAGTCCCAATGCAAGTTTTATTTATTAGGCAAATGGAGTACCAAGGTTAGGCCTTGCTGGAAAAGCTTTAGCGCTAAGAGGGTTATCGAGGGGGGGCCATAAACCCTAACCGTGTTAGGACGCATAATCAAGGAACATAACACCAGTTTATACGGTTGCTAGGGCGACATGAGTGGAACAAAACACCAAGCAAGAGGCTTAGCCTTCCACCCATTACCAATATATATATGATTTAGTTTAAGAGTTTATATAGTGTGATATTCCGACAATAACTTCAACATGAAGCAAGAATCTTCAAATCTTCTCCTACAACTAGCAATGCTATAAGAGGGGCTGAGCGAAGCTTACGTAGCCAAACAAAGATTTGCTAGGTTGGGTGGTTAGACAGATTCATGGTTACAATAGGAGGCTGACAAACAAACATGGGCATCGAGGAAGAGCGAGACATCTAACAATAGGCAAAGATAGTAATGATATCTGGGTCAAATCATCTTGCCTGTCGAGTCGTCGATGGGGTCGTAAGACGGCTCCTCGTACTCAACCTCGGTAGTAACCTCGTTCTCGTTCTCGGTCTCAGCTCCCGGCTCTACTCAACACAAGAACACAACAAGGCACAAAATCGAACAAGGTGCAATGCACAATCAATATGATGCAATTATGATGCATATATGATGCAATGCATGTCAAGGGATGAAGCAAACAAGAACAACACAAGACAAGACGTTAAATGAGGCCGGAATCCACATATAGCAAATCTGGTAAGTCCTCATATGCATAAGTTGAAATTGGTCCAAATCTGAACAAACCTTAAGTTAAAGTTGTTAAATAGCAACATGCACCATGATGATCTACACAAAATTCTAGTCAAGTTTCATATAAAGTTTCTTTAATTCGGAGCTACGGTCTAGAAGATATGAGCAAAACAAGACAAGCATGGCAACGGTGCAAGATGCACCCAAACATCAAGCAAACACACTCCAAACATGTAAACAACATGATATTATGATTCTACATGCAAAATTACACAAGTTTCATATAGGTCACGCTCAAAATGGAGCGGGTTCAACGCATACACACGAAACAAGATACAATGCAAAGCTGAAATTAACAGCCACATAGCAACTTTGGAGCAAGAAATATATACTCTATAGCACCCAAACATGATTACAATACGCATGGACATGAAGTAGACATATCCTACAGCAAACAACTCCATTGGAGCAACTCCATAGGAGGCATGGATCAATAGCAACAAGCTACACCAAATTGATCATGCTGTTAAAAACCTGACAGATATAATTTATATCAACTTGGGAGCAAGAAATAAATTAGCTACAGCAAGCCATATGAGCAAGTGAGGGCATGGATGGATAGACAATAACATGGACAACAAGGAATGATCATTGGACACTCCAAAACTAGAATGGATTTGTCTAGGGCATCAAACAAACATAGCATCAGGTTATGACAGATTCTAGACTAAGCAGAAATTTCACCAAGTATAAAACAGGTATGTTGGCATGGCATGTTTACAAGCATGTTTAAGTCACCTCAAGGCATATCATGGAAAATGGTTTGCACCACAGCAAAGACCATATGATGGAGACTCTAAAACATATAGATATGTGACATGGGGACAAACACATCAATAGCAACGAGCACTTCAAATCAGCATATCATAACATGTTTCATAACTTAACAGCCACATGCACTTTGCAACAGAGATTAACATGGCAATATGAAACCTAACATGAATGCTACATCAACCATCATGTAGAGCATTTCACAATGAACATTTTGAAATATCATTTGCTTCATTTGGGTAAACATGCACCAAGTTATCACATCTCAAACATGGCATGAAAATAACAAGTTACAGCAGTTTATAACAAGTAGCACTCTTGCAACAGAGATTAGGCCCTCTAGATGAACACAAACAAGCATGCCACAATGGAACAAAACGTAGAGCATCTCACCACGATCATTTTGATATATCATATGCACAATTTGGACATACACACTAAAAGTTACAACCATGCAAAGATGCCATCATACAACAAGTTTCAGGGACTTAGTGGATTTTTATACCTCCAAAAGTCAACGTGGACGGCGGGATACCGGGACGGAGAGGTGCAGATTGGGGACGGGCGTTTGGATCGCGGGGGTGGTGGATCTGATCCACCCCCGGATCTGGATCTGGGACGCGGCGGCTCCGACGGCTGGAGAAGGCTACCGCAGCGGCGGAGCCGACGCCGGACGACGGAGTGGCGGGGCCCGACGTGCGGGGCGCGGAGCTCGGAGCTCGTGGGCTGGGGGGCCCGATACGGGCCGCAGCGGGCCCGGTCGGCGTGGTGGAGAACCCAGCGGCGGGCGGCCACGTGGCGTCTCCTGGTTCACCGAGGGGGCGGCGGACGTGTCCGGCCTGTCCGGACATGTCCGGCGGCCGGAGGAGCTGCGGGCACGGGGAAAACGGGAAAAAAAAGGGGGAACTAGGGTTTCACCCGAAAATGGAGGGGTGTAGACGTTTTTATAGGCATAGGGAGCTAGGAGACTCCAAATGGGGTGCGGTTTTCGCCCACACGATCATGATCCAACGACCGAGATGACGGGAAGGGTTGTGCTGGGTTAGTTGGCTATTGTGGAGGGGGTCTTGGGCCTTAAAGAAGAGGTTCTTTTAGCCCACTAGGTTAACCGTTGGAGTACCAAACGAACTCCAAATGCGACAAAACTTGATAGGCGGCCTACACGTACGAAAACAACATCGCACGACAAGTCTCACGTCATTCCGGAAATGTTACATGGCCACACACGAAAGAAGGACTCGGGTTTGCCACGGACACGTGTGTGAGCGTCGGAACTCGAAACGGACAACGTGAAGAGACGAGTGGAACCGGGTGCAAGTGACAACACAAATGCAATGCAATGCACATGACAACATGACATGGATGAAATGCACACACACACACACGACAAAACGAAGAAACCCGAAATGAAAGAAGAGCCCAGAATGGAATTGATGAAGCCAAAGTTTCATATATTGCCAATATTGGAAAGTGTAACATCTGGGGCATTACAAACTCTCCTCTACTACGAAAAGATCTCGTCCCGAGATCTAGGACTGAAAGAAGGAAGGATACTTGGAACGAAGGTGATCTTCTCGTTCCCACGTAGCTTCTCGGTCGGTATGGTGTGACCACTTAACTTTCAAGAACTTGATTGACTTGTTGCGGGTCTTGCGCTTGGTTTCTTCAAGAATAGCAACGGGGTGCTCACGGTAAGACAAGTCTTGATGAAGATGAATCTCCTCGAACGGAATGGTGCGTTCAGGTGTCTTGAAGCACTTGCGGAGTTGAGACACGTGAAACACATCATGAACATTTGCAAAGTTGGATGGAAGCTCAAGTTGATAGGCTAGATCGCCTCTTTTGCTAAGGATCTTGAAAGGGCCCACGTATCTAGGAGCGAGCTTTCCTTTGATATCGAATCTTTGGGTGCCTTTCATAGGAGAAACACGGAGATAGACATGATCTCCAATGTCGAAAGTCAAATCACGATGCTTGCCATCATAGTAGCTCTTTTGACGCGACTGAGAGGCCTTGAGATTCTCAGGTATGACTTTGCACATTTCTTTGGCTTCTAAGATCAAGTCATTGCCAAGAAGTTGACGTTCACCAGTCTCGGACCAGTTGAGAGGAGTACGGCACTTTCTGCCATAGAGGATTTCAAAAGGAGCTTTGACGGCACTTGCTTGGAAACTTTTGTTGTAAGAGAACTCGGCAAATGGGAGACAATCTTCCCACTTCATGCCAAAAGAGATGACACAAGCTCTGAGCATGTCTTCGAGGATCTGGTTCACTCTTTCGACTTGACCACTAGTCTGAGGGTGAAACGCAGTGCTGAAACGGATCTTAGTGCCCATGGTTGACTGAAAGGAGTCCCAGAAATTGGATGTGAACAAACTTCCACGGTCTGAGGAGATAACTTGAGGAATGCCATGTAACGACACAATTCTGGAAGTGTACAACTCTGCCAGCTGAGCTGCATTGATGGATTCTTTGACTGGAAGGAAGTGAGCTACTTTGGTTAGCTTGTCAATCACAACAAAGATAGCATCGTTCCCCTTCTTGGACTTGGGAAACCCAGTGACGAAATCCATTTCAATGTGGTCGAATTTCCACTCGGGAATAGGAAGAGGTTGGAGGAGACAGGCTGGACGTTGATGCTCTGCCTTCACTCTTCTGCAGACATCACATTCATTCACGAATTGGGCAATCTCCCTTTTCATGCGAGTCCACCAGTAAGATTGCTTGAGGTCTTGGTACATCTTGGAACTTCCGAGATGAATCGAGAGGAGGGAGTCATGTGCTTCGTTCATTATGAGCTTCCTGAGATCACCCTTGGGAACCACAAGTCTGTCCTCAAAGAACAAGGTGTCTTTCTCATCAACGCGATAGCACTTGTATTTGGGAGTACCCTTTTCAATACCATGTTTCACTTTCTACACCATAGCATCACTGAGCTGGGCCTCACAGATCTGATCTTCCAAGGCAGGAGCAACTTGAAGATTTGCAAGAAAGCCTTGCGGAACAACTTGGAGGTTGAGCTTCTTGAATGCTTCACAAAGCTCATGCTGAAACGACTTGATAAGGAGACTGTTGCAATATGCCTTTCTGCTCAAGGCATCTGCAATGACATTTGCCTTGCCAGGTGTGTATTCGATGCTTGGATCATTCTCTTAAATCATCTCAACCCAACGAGTCTGGCGAAGGTTCAGGTTCGGCTGTGTGAAGATGTACTTCAAGCTCTTGTGATCGGTGAAGATGTCGAATTTTCTGCCCAACATAAGGTGTCTCCACGTGATCAAGGCATGTACCACTGCTGCTAGCTCGAGATCATGTGTGGGGTAGTTCTTCTCATTTGGCTTCAATTGACGAGAAGTGTATGCCACAATTTTCTTGTCTTGTATTAGCATACCACCAAGTCCTTGAAGAGAAGCATCACAGAATACTTCGTAGGGCTTGGACTCATCCGGATGAGTAAGAACCGGAGCAGAGATGAGATTTTCTTTGAGTATTTTTAATGCCACGTCACAATCCGGAGACTAGTTGTACTTGACATTCTTCTGCAGCAAGTTGGAGAGAGGCTTGGCAATCTTGGAGAAGTTCTCAACGAACCTTCTGCAATAGCTAGCGAGACCAAGGAAGCTTCGGAGTTGCTTGACGTTCTGAGGGGGTTCCCAGTTGACAATCGCTTCAACTTTCTCAGGGTTCACAGCAATACCCTCAGCAGAGATGATATGGCCAAGATATAAGACCTTATCGAGCCAGAATTCGCATTTGGAGAACTTGGCATAGAACTTGTGTTCACGGAGTCTGTCGAGAACCAAACGGAGGTGCTTGGCATGATCCTCTTCATTCTTGGAGAATACCAAGATGTCATCCAGATAGACAAGCACAAATTCGTTGGTGTAGGGGTTGAATATGTAGTGTATCATTCTCGAGAAGGTGGGTGGAGCATTAGCGAGGCCAAAAGACATGACTGTGTATTCATAGGAGCCGTAGCTTGTTCTGAATGCAGTCTTGTGAATATCTTCTTCACGGGTACGGATCTGGTGATAACCCATCCGGAGATCGAGCTTTGAGAACACTTTTGCTCCTTTGAGCTGCTCAAACAATTCATTGATGTTGGGGAGCGGATACTTGTTCTTTGAGGGATCAAAGAAGGTGAGAGTGTCTAGAGGGGGGTGATTAGACTACTTGACAAGATAAAAATTCTGTCTTTTATCAAGGACAGATTTTGGCAGATTTTGCACAGCACACAAGTCAAGTAGCACACTACACATGCAATTCTAGAGTATGGGCAGCGGAAAGTAAATTGCACAAGTAGTAAAGAGAAGTGGAGAAGATCAAACGCAATTTGGAGACGCAATGATTTTTCCCGTGGTTCCGATAGGTGGTGCTATCGTACATCCACGTTGATGGAGACTTCAACCCACGGAGGGTAACGGCTGCGCGAGTCCACGGAGGGCTCCACCCACGAAGGGTCCACGAAGAAGCAACCTTGTCTATTCCATCGTGGCCTACGCCCACGGAGGGATAGCCTTACTCGGGGTAGATCTTCACGAAGTAGGCGATCTCCTTGCCCTTACAAACTTCTTGGTTCAACTCCACATCTCGATGACGGAGGCTCCCAAGCGACACCTAACCAATCTAGGAGGCACCATCCTCCAAAAGGTAATAGATGTTGTAGATGATGATGAACTCCTTGCTCTTGTGCTTCAAATGATAATCTCCCCAACACTCAACTCTCCTCACTGATTTGGCTGTGGTGGAAGAAAGGATTGAGTGGAAAGCAACTTGGGAAGGTTAGAGATCAACTTTCATATGGTGGGAGTGGAGCAACTTGATCTCAACACAAGGGTAGGTAGTTCTCTTCTCAGAAATGTAAGGTAGGAGTGGTAGTTCTTTCTGATAGCTCTCTCCACGAATGAAGAGGGGGTGGAGGGGTATAAATAGCCTCCACACAAAATCCAACCATTACACACATATTTGAGCAATCTCGGTGGGACCGAAGTAGATAACTCGGTGAGACCGAAAGTTCAAATAATGTGAACGTTGGGGTTTTCGGTGGGACCGAAAATACAATCTCGGTTAGTCCGATTCGTGCAAAAGACAAGAGCTTGCCAGTTTCGGTGGGACCGACTTTATCATCTCGGTGACACCGATATGATGACAGAAGGTTACAGAAGCTTGGCAACTCATGTTTCGGTGAAACCGATATTAGAATCGGAAAATCCGATTTTGCTAGGGTTTGGCTTATGGCTGAGGTGGTTCATCTCGGTGTGACTGGGTTTGGAAAATCGGTGGGACCGAGATTACTTATGAGTGTATATTGTAGTGAAAGTTGCTGATAGTTTAAGGAGATACATCACTAAGCACTTGAGCAACCAGATCATCAACATAACCTCATCCCCTTTTAATAGTATTGGCTTTTCCTATGGACTCAATGTGATCTTGGATCACTAAACCAAAAATGGAGTCTTGAGCTTTTGCCAATGCTTGCCTTAGCATTTTGAGGGGTCCACTTCTTCAGTCCTTGCCATGCCAATGTGATTGAGTTTCCTGAAACATACTTGATAAAAGCATTAGTCCAACCACAAAGTATGTTGTCATTAATTACCAAAACCACCCAGGGAGCAAATGTGCTTTCAATCTCCCCCTTTTTGGTAATTGATGGCAACACACTAAAATCACACTAAACAAGACATCAAAGCTTATCGAAAGAAAGACAGAATTATCACGAAAGCTTTGACAAACATGTAGTACACAGGCTCCCCCTACAAGTGTGCAAGATTTTCATAAATTATGGTTTTGGACTACCACAAGCACACAAGAGAGATAAGCAAGATGTGCTACATGCAGCTTGGATATATGCATCAGAGCAGATGAAAAGAAGTGAGTGATAATGCATATGTGCATGGTGATTTCTTGCAAACAAGTATTCACAAGCAAGTCACCATCATGCACATTCTGCAAAGTGCATATACTTACCTTGAGGTTCCTTGGCATTGTACCTGAAGAGATAAACTTGGGAAAACAAGGTTAGATAACACAAGAGTATTTCTTCAACCAACTGCAAGAACATCAAGAGTACCAAGCCAGTGATGACATGTATAAAGAGTGTCTCATATTGAGCACAAGCTTGAATCAGCAAACATGTCTCCGAAACTAAAAGATTTTCAATGAACTCTGAGAGATTTTGCTTTCCATAAGATATCAATTGTGAAGATTCCTCTCCCTTTGAGTTCTCTCAGATCAAGGGGTTTGATGGAAAGAGCAAAATCAAAAGAATGATGCCAAATGAGAATGAATCCAATTGTAATGTCCAATGTAAAATACGGCAAAGAAATTCTCAACACGGCAAAGCTTTGATGTGATTCTCTCCCCCTTAAGGTAAGATTGCTCTTCTTCTCCCCCTAAATCTTCTCTTCTCCCCCTAAGTCTTCTCCCCCTTTGACATCAAGTGCCGAAAAGGACAGCAAACTAGGAAGGTCAGGGAAGATGGAAAGAAAGAAGTGGGATCCTTAAGAATCACAACAGGGCAAAAAGGAACATGCATAGAGAAACATTGAGTGGAGCTGCAGAAGATGATATCCTGGAAGAAATAAATCGGTGACACCGAATTAAGATGGATCAGTAGGTCCGAAAGTCAGGGACTTAGGGAAGATCCTTTTCGGTTAGACCGAAATATTTAAATCGGTGACGCCGAGTTTAATTCCAAGGAAATACAGAAATAATTCAGCTCACTTTGCGAGGAATGTTTCAAAGGATTTGCAATGAATTTGTGAAAGATTTTCGAGGAATTGATCAGAGCCAGAAGGATATTCACAAAGACAGAAGAATAGAAATAAAAAAGATTCCTAGATGAAGTTTTTTTTTTGTTGAAAACTCAATGAGAGAACATAAGAGAAAATAGAAAGACTCCAAAACATATGTACTTCATCTAGATAAAGGTCGGCGACAAGGTCACCTATGTTTGAGTATATTGACTGAGGAGTCAAATGAGGACATTTGATCATAGGTCATACTCATCATTTAAGCTCAAAATGGGGTTGCCATTTTTCGATTAAGCATTCGATGTGATCACATCTTATGAAGCTGCTTGTACTCATGACTTTGAGCAAAGCTCCTTAAAGATGTGAAGAACATACCTTGGGCTTGTTGTTGCTTTGCTCATGTAGGTGAACTTGATGTAGGTGCTCATTGAATGTGAAGTTGGAGCGCCATTTCCACTTGTGTAGTTCATCTTCCTACATGGGTTAGGCAAGCAAGGAAATACTCAAGGATATCCAAGATGACAAGAGTGAAATACTAGATGTATAAGATGTCAAAAGGATATGTGGAATTTTGTTCCTTGAACTCAACATCCCAAAGGGCTAGATACTTGGTCAATGACAAGATTACTCATGATTTGAGTGTGTGGTAATCTTGTGGAATGTAGATCATCCAAGTACCTGCAAGGAGTTAGATGCAATACATGGAGGCAAATGTGTCCAAGACATATGATCACCATCATAAGAGAAATATCAAGGATTAGTCAAGTGGGCTCATGCCTTGCATGCATCGATGGAGTTCTTACTCCAAGTTTGAAGCATCAATGATGTTCAACTCACTCCTTAAGCGACAAAACACCTTCTCATCAAGAGGTTTTGTAAAGATATCAGCGAGTTGTTTGTCAGTACGAACATGCTTAAGATTGATGTCACCCTTGGCAATATGATCACGAATGAAATGGTGACGAACCTCAATATGCTTCGTTCGAGAGTGTTGTACGGGATTGTGTCCAATTTTAATCGCACTCTCATTGTCACAAAGCAAGGGAACATGTCTCACATGTATCCCATAATCCTTAAGCGTTTGTGTCATCCATAGCAATTGAGCACAACACGAACCAGCAGCAATATTTTCCGCTTCGGCAGTGGATAATGATACCGAATTTTGTTTCTTGGAGGACCAAGATACAAGGGATCGACCAAGGAATTGACACGTACCCGAAGTTGACTTTCTATCAACCTTGTCACCGGCATAGTCCGAGTCGGAATAGCCAACAAGGTCGAAAGAGGCCCTCTTAGGATACCAAATGCCAAAGTTTGGTGTGTGAATCAAATATCTCACAATCCTCTTAACAGCTTTAAGATGACATTCTTTAGGGGCTGCTTGATATCGCGCACACATGCATACACTCAACATTATGTCATGACGAGAAGCACAAAGATATAGTAGAGAACCAATCATAGATCGGTAAACCCTTTGATCAACGGGTTCTCCATCTTTTGTCAAGTCATTATGTCCACTTGTAGGCATGGGGGTACTCATACCTTTGCTTTCTTGCATGTTGAACCTCTTGAAGAGATCCTTGGTGTACTTTGTTTGTGAGACAAAGGTACCCTCCTTAGATTGCTTGATTTGCATCCCAAGGAAGAATTTGAGTTCACTCATCATGGACATCTCATACTTCTCCGACATGAGCTGTCCAAACTTCTTGCTAAAATGAGGGTTAGTTGAACCAAAGATAATATCATCAACATATATTTGGCACACAAATAGTTCACCATTAACCCTTTTCGTGAACAGCGTTGAGTCTATCTTTCCAATCTCAAAGCCTTTTTCAAGAAGAAAGCTAGTCAAGCATTTGTACCAAGCTCTAGGAGCTTGTTTAAGACCATAAAGAGCTTTGTGAAACTTGTAAACATGATTAGGCTTTTTGGGATTCACAAATCCGGGAGGTTGTTTCACAAATACTTCCTCCTCAATTTCACCATTTAGGAAAGCACTTTTGATATCCATTTGATAGAGAGTAATATCATGGTGATTGGCATAAGCAAGAAGAATGCGAATGGACTCAAGTCTAGCAAGGGCATAGGTCTCACCATAGTCCATACCTTCGACTTGTGTGTAACCTTGAGCTACGAGACGAGCCTTGTTGCGGATGACTTGTCCATCTTCATCTTGCTTGTTCCGAAACACCCATTTGGTTCCAATGATGTTTTGATCATCCTTGGGCTTCTCTACCAAAGTCCATACCTTGTTCCTCTCGAAGTTGTGTAGTTCTTCGTGCATAGTGTTCACCCAATCCGGGTCTTCAAGTGCTTCTTCTACCTTCATAGGTTCAATACTAGAGATAAATGAGTAATGCACACAAAAGTTAGCTAAGCGAGTTTTAGAGCGAGTAATTCTCCCGGAGTTGATGTCGTTCATCATTTGTTCCACGGGATGATTTTTCTTGACTCTTGCTCGGACTCGGGATAGCTTTTGTTGAGGTTGTGGCTGAGCTTCCTCATCATCTTCATCTTCCTCTTCTTCTTCTTCATTGTTGTTGGTGTTGTCTTGAGGCGGTGGAGAAGGAGGTTGTGGTGGATCTTCTTGTTGCACTTCCTCATCTTGGTGAGTTCCACTTGTGGAGGCCTCCATGTTGCCTTGAGGTTCATCTCGCCGTGAGGTAGGGGGCTCCACATATGTAGATGAGGTACTCTCCTTCACTTCCATGGGACGGATCTTTCCAATAGATAAATCTTGGATAGCTTCCGATGGGTCCTTGTCTCCTACATCAATAGGCATTTGCTCTACTTGCGAGCCACTAGATTCATCAAACTTCACGTCTACCGTCTCTTCAACCTTTCGGGTGAAATTATTGTAGACACGGTAGGTGTGGGAGTTTGATCCATAACCAAGGAGAAAGCCTTCATGAGATTTAGGAGCGAATTTAGACCGACGATGCTTATCAAGGATATAGCATTTTGAACCAAAGACACGAAAGTATCCCACTTGGGGTTTGTTACCGGTGAGGAGCTCGTATGATGTCTTGCCGAGGAGCTTATGAAGATAAAGCATGTTGATAGCATGACAAGTTGTCTCGACCGCTTCTCCCCAAAAATGCTTCGGTGTCTTGTATTCATCAAGCATCGTTCTCGCCATCTCTATGAGCGTTCGGTTCTTCCTCTCAACAACTCCATTTTGTTGAGGAGTGTACGTAGCCGAGAACTCATGTAGAATCCCTTCCTCATCGAGAAAAGAGTCTACATTGGCGTTCTTGAACTCCGTTCCATTGTCACTCCGAACTTTCTTGATCTTCACCTCAAATTGATTTTGGGCCTTTTTGGCAAACGTTTTGAAGATTCTCTGAACCTGCGATTTGTCATCAAGGAAAAATACCCACGTAAATCTGGAATAATCATCAACTATAACTAGACCAAAGGAGTTACCACCAAGGCTTTTGTAAGCATTGGGACCGAAGAGATCCATATGAAGAAGCTCAAGCAGTCTCCTTGTGGTCATGATGTTCTTCACGGGATGACTTCCACCTACTTGTTTTCCTGCTTGACAAGCACTGCAAAGTCTATCTTTGTCAAAGAAAACATCTTTAACACCAAGAATATGATCACCTTTGATCAGCTTGTCTAGATTACGCATACCAACATGTCCAAGCCTTTTATGCCATAACCAACATTTAGAAGATTTAGCAATGAAGCAAGCTCTAGGTTGGGCTTTCTTAGTGAAATCAACAATATATAGATCACCTCTACGGATACTGGTAAACGCCATGTTTTGATTGTCACGACGAAAGACTTGGCAATCTACTTTGGTGAATAGCACATTGAATCCAAAGTCAGCTAATCGAGACACGGAAAGTAAATTGTATCCAAGAGATTCTACAAGCATGACATTTTGAATAGAGCTATCATGAGATATGGCCACCTTACCAAGGCCAAGTACCTTACCCTTGGAGTTGTCTCCAAAAGTCACATACTTGCGTGGACCATCGTTCTTTGCAAGCTCTCGAAACATGTCTTTTGTCTCCGGTCATGTGGTCGGTGCATCCACTATCAAGAATCCACTCTTTTCCGCCGGACATGTAGTCTCTCATATGTGCCATAAAATTGAGACTCTTCATGATCTTGTCTAGCTCGGTGTACGAATCGGAGTAATCATCATCATGCTCAAGCTCATCATTATATTGACCCATAGATTGTTCATCATCAACACCTAGGTCAATTTGATAACTACTTGCATTAGTTTTGTCAATGTGACAATAATCTTCGGAATGCAATACAAGAGCATTTCTAATTAAAACATTGATAAGACCGGGATCACCGTTCTTTTTCATAAGATCACGAAGCTCAAAGAAGCATTTATCAAAGTTGGGATCATTGGGGCGCATCTTATCAAATTCAATAGTCTTGTGTAGAATTTCATCAAGACCTCTCAAAGAGTAGTCCGGATAAAGTTCTTCCAAGAACTTCCACATAGCATAGGCGCACTCAAAGTTTGTAACGAGCTTAAGCAAGTTATCGGGTAACCCTCTAATGATAAGATTTACAGTCCTAAGGTTACGAAGCAAATCAAGCTCTTCATCCATGGTAGGGTGCAAGGGGTCGAATGGAGGCACATAGGGGGTCTCAACATATTTGCACAAATTGTACGTCTTAAAGATACTAAGCATTTCAGACCTCCACGAGTTATAGGACACTCCATTAAGAATAGGCACTCTATGGCTAACACTCCCAAGCGTAGACACGTCCATCTTCCTCCAATAGTGTGTAAACCAAAGCAATGGAGACCAAGGCTCTGATACCAATTGAGGGATCGAAGAAGGTGAGAGTGTCTAGAGGGGGGGTGATTAGACTACTCGACAAGATAAAAATTCTGTCTTTTACCAAGGACAGATTTTGGCAGATTTTGCATAGCACACAAGTCAAGTAGCACACTACACATGCAATTCTAGAGTATGGGCAGCGGAAAGTAAATTGCACAAGTAGTAAAGAGAAGTGGAGAAGATCAAACGCAATTTGGAGACGCAATGATTTTTCCCGTGGTTCCGATAGGTGGTGCTATCGTACATCCACGTTGAAGGAGACTTCAACCCACGGAGGGTAACGGCTGCGCGAGTCCACGGAGGGCTCCACCCACGAAGGGTCCACGAAGAAGCAACCTTGTCTATTCCATCATGGCCTACGCCCACGGAGGGCTAGCCTTACTCGGGGTAGATCTTCACGAAGTAGGCGATCTCCTTGCCCTTACAAACTTCTTGGTTCAACTCCACATCTCGATGACGGAGGCTCCCAAGCGACACCTAACCAATCTAGGAGGCACCACCCTCCAAAAGGTAATAGATGTTGTAGATGATGATGAACTCCTTGCTCTTGTGCTTCAAATGATAATCTCCCCAACACTCAACTCTCCTCACTGATTTGGCTGTGGTGGAAGAAAGGATTGAGTGGAAAGCAACTTGGGAAGGTTAGAGATCAAGTTTCATATGGTGGGAGTGGAGCAACTTGATCTCAACACAAGGGTAGGTAGTTCTCTTCTCAGAAATGTAAGGTAGGAGTGGTAGTTCGGTCTGATAGCTCTCTCCACGAATGAAGAGGGGGTGGAGGGGTATAAATAGCCGCCACACAAAATCCAACCGTTACATACATATTTGAGCAATCTCGGTGGGACCGAAGTAGACAACTCGGTGAGACCGAAAGTTCAAATAATGTGAACGTTGGGGTTTTCGGTGGGACCGAAAATACAATCTCGGTTAGTCCGATTCGTGCAAAAGACAAGAGCTTGCCAGTTTCGGTGGGACCGACTTTATCATCTCGGTGACACCGATATGATGACAGAAGGTTACAGAAGCTTGGCAACTCATGTTTCGGTGAAACCGATATTAGAATCGGAAAATCCGATTTTGCTAGGGTTTGGCTTATGGCTGAGGTGGTTCATCTCGGTGTGACTGGGTTTGGAAAATCGGTGGGACCGAGATTACTTATGAGTGTATATTGTAGTGAAAGTTGCTGATAGTTTAAGGAGATACATCACTAAGCACTTGAGCAACCAGATCATCAACATAACCTCATCCCCTTTTAATAATATTGGCTTTTCCTATGGACTCAATGTGATCTTGGATCACTAAACCAAAAATGGAGTCTTGAGCTTTTGCCAATGCTTGCCTTAGCATTTTGAGGGGTCCACTTCTTCAGTCCTTGCCATGCCAATGTGATTGAGTTTCCTGAAACATACTTGATAAAAGCATTAGTCCAACCACAAAGTATGTTGTCATTAATTACCAAAACCACCCAGGGAGCAAATGTGCTTTCATTCTTTATTGTCTTCTTGTTCAATGGTCGGTAATCAACGCAAAGGCGCTCCGTGCCATCCTTCTTCTTGACAAACAGAACACCACAACCCCAAGGAGAAGTGTTAGGCCTGATTAGACCCATACGCTCTTGCTCATCGAGTTGTCTCTTCAGCTCCTTCAACTCTTTAGGGGAAAGCTTGTACGGACGCCGGCATGCGGGCTCGGTACCGGGCTCGAGTTTAATGACGAATTCAACTTGACGATGCGGAGGCATGCCTGGAAGCTCTTCAGGGAAAACATCTTCATATTCATTGACCACCGGAATTTGAGAGATGGCATTAATCTCGCCCTTGTCATTGAGAGAGAATAGCCTGATTGTGTTATCTCGAGAGGCGAAGATAATCACGTCTTCGTCAGGATGAGTAATCTTGACTTCCTTATTTGCACAATCAATTTGAGCATCATGGTGGGAAAGCCAATCCATCCCAAGAACAAGATCAATGTCGGAATTGCCGAGAATAACCGGAGAAGCCAGAAAGCGGTAATCATCCATACGAATAGATACATCCGGAGCATACACACTAGAATGCATTCGTCTCCCCGGACAAATAACTGATAACTCCCTTGGCAAATTTTTGGTGACAACATTATGCTTGGTTGCAAAAGGATGAGACATGAAAGAGCATGATGCACCCGAATCAAACAACACTTTAGTAGGTTTAAGATTGACTGGAAGGTTACCAAGTATCACATCTGAAGAATTTTCTACTTGAGCTGCATTCATCAGATTCATTCTTGCTGCCTTCGGATCATGCTTGACAATAGCAATACTGACAGGTGGAGGAGGCGGAAGGAGCCTTTGAGTACACTTGTTGGCATAGTGACCCTTCAGACCACACTTTTAGCAAGTGACCTCAGAAACTGGACGAGGAGGAGGAACACTCGGTCTTGGAGCTTGGTACTACGACTTGGACTGATTGCCTTGGTTATGTGGGTGGGAGAAAGCACGGCCACCAGAATGCTTGTTGTTGTTGTTGGGAGGTTGGATCACTGGAGGAGGTGGAAGCCAAAACTTCTGCTGCTTTGCAACCACTTGGGAAGAAGAGGAGGAGTGAACAGCATCTCTGATCCTCTTTTTGGAAGCTTTCATCTTGAGCTGGGCTGCCTCTTGCTTAAGTGCCATGTTATAGAATTGATCAAATTCTTCCGGCTCAAACAAGGTGAGAGCTAGTTGGAGTTCATCCTTCAGACCACCACGCAACTGATAAATCTTGCTCTTGGCATGTGGGATGTCTTGCTTGGCATAGCGGGCAAGGTTCTGCAACTTTACATTGTATTGATAAACAGACATGGTGCCTTGCTTCAGGTTGCGGAATTGCTCACGCATACCTTCGATGACACTAGTTGGAATGTGGTGAGAGCGAAAATCCGTGCAGAAGTCAGCCCACGAGATTTCACGCCCTTCTCTGGAGTCTTTGTACTGCTGCCACCAATCAGCGGCTTGGTCCTTGAGTTGGAAGGCGGCAAACTTCACATAGTCCTCAGGTCTCACGTTACTGCACTCGAAATGCTTCTTGATATCAGTTATCCTGTCTTCAGCATCTAGAGGGTCCACACAGTAACTGAATGCCTTCGGTTGGTTTGCCAGGAACTGGTTGAGTGTAGCAAAGTGAGGTTGGTTGAAAAAATTGCCTTCGCCTTGGTTCCCATGACCACCTTGATTTGCTTGATTTGCTTGAATGTTCTGCATCATTTGCATAAGCATCTGGGTGTTCTGGTTCGTCGCTTGCATAATTACTCTCCAGGCCTCAGACGGAGGAGGAGGGGAAGGAGGACGATCAGGACCTTCTTCACCCTCTGGGTTAGCGTTGGGAACCCTTTTAGGAGCCATCCTGAATGAGATGACAACTATTAGCCATTGATTGAGAAAATATATAAGCTGAATCAACGGCTGGAAATTGCAACATAAGTCTTCACAAGAACATTCGAACAAGATTAACGAATGTAATCCACAGTTTATTGATACAACAATCTTCACGAGAAGCCACTTGGGAGAACTAAAGGTAAATAAAAACAACAAGGAGCAGATAGAACAAATACAAGATAGAAGCATCGTTCGACATATTCGTGCTGAAGCTTATGGAACGTGTTACAAAATGGTTCTGCAATCCCCGGATCAGCATAGCCAAGGACCCTTTAAGATGCAACTCCCGATCGGAACAACGCCCATAAAACCACTTCACTCAATGTAGAACCCCGAACTCCATATCATGCATTCGTTGGAAGAATGCCTACGAACTACAAGATGAACCCAGCTATTAATTTCCGAAAGTTTCCAGTTATGCAATCAGGTGTTGGGGATACAGGGGAAGCATCGCGCACTCAACTCTAATCCTACATCCAGCTGTATCCATCCTTCAACACATAACCAGTTATTTCCGGAAACCGTTTACCTCGGACCTTCGAAACACATCTACTATACAAGCTACGGCAATACTCCCGAACTACCTCCCCAGTACTGGGTGATGTCGGGGTTATCTTGCCACTAACCGCATAGGAGAGTTTTCGGTGTCGGCCGTCTTAAGTATTCCAGAACTGCTGCGATATATTTGTGACGACAACACCTCAGAGCTCAACTCCCCGGGATACTGCCACAACCCCTAAATGACAGGAGTCATCGAGAACAATGTTCTCGTCACAAAGACATCGGAACAATCCATACAATACTCGCGTGATCCTAAATTTTTTTTGTGAAATTTTGAGAGTCGAAGAGACAAGTAATCGCCAGGAGTCCTCACCAGAGTGAAAAGAGATGAGGAGCAAAAGAATTCCTACTCTCCGATATATATATAGGACTCAAAACATTTTCATGTGTGTGCCTAGACTCAACCGTCAACGATTTGATCAATAAGTGGGGGCTTCTAGGTCGGAGAAGGCTCTGAATACCAACTTGTAATGCCCAGTATGAGATTAGACCTCCTACGTGTCGAGGCACGACTTAAAGGTATAAGCTCATACTAGAATGATCTCAAGTATGGTATCTTTGCACGACTCATGTAAAAATAGGGATGAAATTGCAAAAGGATAGTTGGCTTACACTCGCCACGTCACACAAGACATTACATAAGCAAATCATCAACCAAATAAAATTATAGTCGGACTACGGACAAAGATCCAAAAGAAAGATACCAAATAAATAAAGCCACAAGGTCCGAATCGCCCCTAGTAGAAGCCACTACTGATCATCTGGATAGTGCACATAGTATCGACTACGTTCTTCATTGAACTCCCAGTACAGCTCGGTGCCGTCACCTGTGTAGTCCACCATAGTACCTGCATCTGGTGTTGTGTAGAAACTGTGAGCGACGGAGGACTCATCAATCCCGTTCCCGGGTAGCAAAACTATCTAAGCCTTGGGTGTGGAACAAGGCTGAAGAAAAAAATAAAGGTTGCAGCTGCACTAGCACTAGCTTACGTGTTCAGAGCGAGAAGAGAAGTGCCACGAGCGTCAAAGTGATCACGAAGTGATCCTATCTAAGCACGTCAAACTTAACCCCACCGTGTTCACTTCCCGAACCCCTTTCGAAAAATGACCGTCACGGTTACTCACGCTGGTAGTGTGTTCTGAACATGGTGTCAAGTTTTCTACAACCGGATATTAACAAATTCTCATCTGCCACATAACCGCGGGCACGGCTTTCGAAAGATCAAACCCTGCAGGGGTGTCCCAACTTAGCCCATCACAAGCTCACGATCTATGGAGTCGCAACTCCAAGGTGGGATGGCCCGAGTATTCTCGGAATCCCGTGGTCAAGATATTTCGACATAGGTAAAACTAATCCAACAAGACCTCCCGGCGTGCCGACACCCTAGCAGTAGCCGCGCGTATCTAGTCTCAGGCCACGATCGGATGGGACAGCCTATAGGAAAATACCAATCCTCGAGTTTCCTCGTGGTGGCCCCGCAGTCGGTCCGGTTGGACCAACACTCATGTGGAGCACTGGCCCGGGGGTTGTTAATTAAGATCACGGGATAGCTAGTCCCTATGCAAGTTTTAGTTATTAGGCAAATGGAGTACCAATGTTGGGCCTTGCTGGAAAAGCTTTAGCGCTAAGCGGGTTATCGAGGGGGCCCATAAACCCCAACCGTGTGAGGGACGCATAATCAAGGAACAAAATACCGGTTTATACGGTTCCTAGGGCGGCATGAGTGGAACAAAACACAAAGCAAGAGGCTTAGCCTTCCACCCATTACCAATATATAGATGATTTAGTTTAAGAGTTTATATAGTGTGATATCCCGACAATAACTTAAACATGAAGCAAGAATCTTCAAATCTTCTCCTGCAACTAGCAATGCTATAAGAGGGGCTAAGAGAAGCTTACGTAGCCAAACAAAGGTTTGCTAGGTTGGGTGGTTAAACAGATTCATGGTTACAATAGGATGCTGACAAACAAACATGGGCATCGAGGCAATAAGCTAAAGAGCGAGACATCTAGCAATAGGCAAAGATAGTAATGATATCTAGGTCAGGTCATCTTGCATGTCGAGTCGTCGATGGGATCGTAAGACGGCTCCTCGTACTCAACCTCGGTAGTAACCTCGTTCTCGTTCTCGGTCTCAGCTCCCGGCTCTACTCAACACAAGAACACAACAAGGCACAAAATCAATCAAGGTGCAATGCACAATCAACATGATGCAAGTATGATGCATATATGATGCAATGCATGTCAAGGGATGAAGCACACAAGAACAACACAAGACAACAGGTTAAATGAGGCCGGAATCCACATATAGCAAATTCGGTAAGTCCTCATATGCATAAGTTGAAATTGGTCCAGATCTGAACAACCCGTAAGTTAAAGTTGTTAGACAGCAAGTTAACATGCACCATGATGATCTACACGAAATTCTAGTCAAGTTTCATATAAAGTTTGTTTAATTCGGAGCTACGGTCTAGAAGATATGAGCAAAACAAGACAAGCATGGCAACGGTGCAAGATGTACCAAACCATCAAGCAAACACACTCCAAACATGCAAACAACATGATATTATGATTCTACATGCAAAATCACACAAGTTTCATATAGGACACGCTCAAAACGGAGGAACGGTTCAACACATACACACGAAACAAGATACAATGCAAAGCTGAAATTAACAGCCACATAGCAACTTTGGAGCAAGAAATATATACTCTACAACACCCAAACATGATGACAATAAGCATGGACATGAAGTAGACATATCCTACAGCAAACAACTCCATTGGAGCAACTCGATAGGAGGCATGGATAAATAGCAACAAGCTACACCAAATTGATCATGATGTTAAAAACCTGACAGATATAATTTATAGCAACATGGGAGCAAGAAATAAATAAACTACAGCAAGCCAAAAGAGCAATGAGGGCATGGATGGATAGACAATAACATGGACAACAAGGAATGATCATTGGCCACTCCAAAACTAGAATGGATTTGTCTAGGGCATCAAGCAAACATAGTGTCAGGTTATGACAGATTCCAGACTTAGCAGAAATTTCACAAAGTATAAAACAGTTATGTTGGCATGGCATGTTTACAAGTATGTTTAAGTCACCTCAAGGCATATCATGGAAAATGGTTTGCACCACAGCAAAGACCATATGATAGAGACTCTAAAACATATAGGCAGGTGACATGGGGACAAACACATCAATAGCAACGAGCACTTCAAATCAGCATCTCATAACATATTTCATAACTTAACAGCCACATCCACTTTGCAACAGAGATTAACATGGCAATATGAAAACTAACATGAATGCTACAGCAACCATCATGTAGAGCATTTCACAATGAACATTTTGACATATCATTTGCTTCATTTGGATAAACATGCACCAAGTTATCACATCTAAAACATGGCATGAAAATAACAAGTTACAGCAGTTTATAACAAGTAGCACTTTTGCAACAGAGATTAGGACCTCTAGATGAACTCAAACAAGCATGCCACAATGGAACAAAACATAGAGCATCTCACCACGAACATTTTGATATATCATATGCACAATTTGGACAAACACACTAAAAGTTACAGCCATGCAAAGATGCCATCAGACAACAAGTTTCAGGGACTTAGTGGATTTTTATACCTCCAAAACTCAACGTGGACGGCGGGATACCGGGACGGAGAGGTGCAGATCGGGGACAGGCGTTTGGATCGCGGGGGTGGTGGATCTGATCCACCCCCGGATCTGGATCTGGGACGCGGCGGCTCCGACGGCCGTAGAAGGCTAGCGCGGCGGCGATCCGGCGGGGCCCGACGCGCGGGGCGCGGAGCTCGGAGCTCGTGGGCCGGGGGGGCCGATCCGGGCCGCGGCGGGCCCGGTCGGCGCGGTGGAGAAACCGGTGGCCGGTGGCCACGTGGCGTCTCCTGGTTCACCGAGGGGGCGACGGCGGACGCGTCCGGCCCGTCCGGACGTGTCCGGCGGCCGGAGGAGCTGCGCGCTGGGGGAAAACGGAAAAAAGGGGGAACTAAGGTTTCGCCAAAAGTGGAGGGGTGTGGACGTTTTTATAGGCATAGGGAGCTAGGAGACTCCAAATGGGGTGCGGTTTTCGCCCACACGATCACGATCCGACGACCGAGATGATGGGAAGGGTTGTGCTGGGTTAGTGGGCTGTTGTGGAGGGGGTCTTGGGCCTTAAAGAAGAGGTTCTTTTAGCCCACTAGGTTAACCGTTGGAGTACCAAACGAACTCCAAACGCGACGAAACTTGATAGGCGGCCTACACGTACCAAAACAACATCGCACGACAAGTCTCACGTCATTTCAGAAACATTACACGGCCACACACGAAAGAAGGACTCGGGGATGCCATGGACACGTGTGTGAGCGTCGGAACTCGAAACAGACAACGGGAAGAGACGAGTGGAACCGGGTGCAAGTCACAACACAAATGCAATGCAATGCACATGACAACATGACATGGATGAAATGCACACACACACACGACAAAACGAAGAAACCCGAAATGAAAGAAGAGCCCTGAATGGAATTGATGAAGCCAAAGTTTCATATATTGCCAATATTGGAAAGTGTTACATCTGGGGCATTACAACTCCCGAGCATCTAGAGGACGTTGTAGCCGTGATGCATCGTGATACGTCTCCAACGTATCTATAATTTTTTATTGTTCCATCCTATTATTTATGAAGTCTTGGATGTTTAATGGGCTTTATCATTCACTTTTATATCATTTTTGGGACTAACCTACTAACCCAAAGGCCCAGTCCAGATTGCTGTGTTTTGCCTATTTCAGGGTTTTGCAGAAAAGGAATATCAAACGGAGTCCAAACGGAATGAAACCTGCGCGAGAGATATTTTTGGAGTAAATCATGCTCGGGAAACGTCAGGGCCAAGTCAGGGGACGTAGGGCCAGCCCTCGAGGGTGGGGGGCGCGCCCCCCTTCCCAGGGCGCGCCCCCTGCCTTGAGGCTGGCCCACATGGCCCCCGGTGCCCTCCTTCTTCCTATATATACCTACGTACCCCAGAAACTCCATACGCAGAGAGGAAACCCTAATTCCACCGCCGTAGCTGCTGTTCCCGTGGAGATCCCATCTTGGAGCCTGTTCCGGGAGGGGGTCCATCACGGAGGCCTTCATCATCATCACCATCACCCTCACCATGAGTTGTGAGTAGTTTACCACGGACCTTCGGGTCCATAGCTAGTATCTAGATGGCTTCTTCTCTCTCTCTGGATCTCAATACAAAGTTCTCCTCGGTCTTCGAGGAGATCTATTTGATGTAATCTCTTTTTGCGGTGTGTTTGTCGAGATCCGATGAATTGTGAGTTTATGATCAAGGTTATCTATGAAAGATATTTGGTTCTTCTCTGAACTTTTTATGTGTGCTCATAATATCCTTGCAAGTCTCTTCGAATTATTGGTCTGGTTTGGCCCACTAGATCTATAGTTCTTGCAATGGGAGAAGTGCTTGGATTTGGGTTCAATCTTGCGGTGTCCTTTCCCAGTGACAATAGGGGCAGCAAGGCACGTATTGTATTGTTGCCATCGAGGATAAAAAGATGGGGTTTACATCATATTGCTTGAGTTTATCCCTCTACATCATGTCATCTTGCTTAAAGCGTTACTCTGTTCGTATGAACTCAATACACTAGATGCATGCTGGATAGCGGTCGATGTGTGGAGTAATAGTAGTAGATGCAGAATCGTTTCGGTCTACTTGTCTCGGACGTGATGCCTATATACAATGATCATGCCTAGATAGTCTCATAATTATTCTCTTTTCTATCAATTGCTCGACAGTAAATTTTTTACCCGCCGTAGAATACCGCTATCATGAGAGAAGTAACTAGAGAAAACTATGGCCCTCGGGGCTATCTTTATCATATTACTTTTCCGTCAACTAGCCAATTTCTATTGTCGTTGTTTATTTGCTTTCTTTACTTTCTGTTTCTATATCAAAAATACCAAAAATATTATCTTACCATCTCTATCAGATCTCACTCTCGTAAGTGACCGTAAAGGGATTGACAACCCCTTATCGCGTTGGCTGCGAAGTTCTTATTTGTTTGTGCAGGTGCGAGGGACTGGCGCGTGGTCTCCTACTGGATTGATACCTTGGTTCTCAAAAACCGAGGGAAATACTTACGCTACTGTGCTGCATCTCCCTTTCCTCTTCGAGGGAATACAACGCAAGCTCGAGAGGTAGCAAGAACAATTTCTGGCGCCGTTGCCGGGGAGGCTTACCCAAAAGTCATATGCCAAGTACCTATCACAAACCCTTAAACTTCGCATTTCATTTATTTGCCTCTCGTTTTCCTCTCCCCCACTTCACCCTTGCCGTTTTATTTGCCCTTCTTCCGTCGTGTGTTTTTCTTTCGCTTGCTTCTTGTTTGCTTATGTGTGTTGGATTGCTTGCTTGTCATTATGGCTCTCCCTGTTAGTGTTGACCCTCACCTCAAGAGGCTGGAGGAGATTGCAAACAATGTTAGACATTTTATGACTATACAATTTGAGCATAATGACTTTTTCAGAAGTGAGCTTAAAGAACAGAAAAAGTTTATGGAATACATGAATAAAGACCTTGATGATATGTCTACGGAATTTTATGGTTTGAAATCTCAGTTTGCTCTTCTTGAGAACATAATTGCCCAAATTTCCGATAAACAGTCCACCTTGATCAATAAGATGGCTGCCGAACCGGAAGAGCATGAAAATAAAGATGAAGATCTGAAAGTTATTGATGTGTCTCCTAGTAGATCCTTGTTTTCTAGTATTAATGTGGATGAGAATAGGATTGGAGATGATTCTGCTTTAAGGTGTCCCAATAATTCAGAGTTTTTATATCTTGATGCTAAAATTGCTAAAAGTGGGATTGAAGAGATTAAAACTTTGCATAGTGATGAACCCACTACTTTGGATTTCAAGGGATTCAATTATGATAATTGCTCTTTGATTTATTGTATTTCCTTGTTGCAATCCGTCCTAAATTCTCCGCATGCTTATAGCCAAAATAAAGATTTCACTACACATATAGTTGATGCTTTGATGCAATCTTATGAAGAAAAACTCTAGTTGGAAGTTTCTATACCTTGAAAGCTTTATGATGAATGGGAACCTACTATCAAAATAAAAATAAAAGATCATGAATGCTATGCATTTTTTGTGATTTGGGTGCTAATGTCTCCATTATCCCAAAAACTTTGTGTGATTTGCTAGGGTTCCATGAGCTTGATGATTGTTCTTTAAATTTGCATCTTGCGGATTCCACTATTAAGAAACCTATGGGTAGAATTAATGATGTTCTTATTGTTGCCAATAGGAATTATGTGCCCGTAGATTTCATTGTTCTTGATATAGATTGCAATCCTTCATGTCCTATTATTCTTGGTAGACCATTCCTTAGAACGATTGGTGCAATTATTGATATGAAGGAAGGAAACATTAGATTCCAATTTCCGTTAAGGAAAGGCATGGAACACTTACCTAGAAAGAAAATCAAATTACCATATGAATCTATCATGAGATCCACTTATGGATTGCCTTCCGAAGATGGCAATACCTAGATCTATCTTGTATCGTGCCTAGCTAGGGGCGTAAAACGATAGCGCTTGTTGGGAGGCAACCCAATTTTATGTTTTTTCTTTTGTTGCTGTTAGAGAATAAATATTTCTTGTAGCCTCCGATTAGATGTTTTTTCATGCTTTGTTTAGTGTTTGTGCCAAGTAGAACCTTTCGTAGGACTTGTGTGAAGTTTATACGATCTTGCTGTGAAAAACAGAATCGTTAGCGCTGGCTAAAGTAGTCTTCAGATTTTACTGGAGTGTGCTTTTTAGTTGATTCTTTTTGCTTATGATTGGTAGACAAATTGCGAAAATTTACCAATTTATTTCGAAATTTTTGGAGTTACATAAGTAGGCGAACCCAACAGATTACTACAGACTGTTCTGTTTTTAACAGATTCTGTTTTTCGTGTGTTGTTTTCTTATTCAGATGCATCTATGAGTAATATTGGAGGATATTAACCATAAAGAACTTGGAGTACAGTAGGTTTAAGAACAATATAAACAATTAATGAATTCCTTGCTGTAGCTTTGAGTGGTGGTTTGCTTTCTCTTACTAACGGAGCTCACGAGAATTTTTGTCTAAGTTTTGTGTTGTGAAGTTTTCAAGTTTTAAGTATTGCTTTGATGGACTATGGAACAAGGAATAGAAAAGGCATAAGCTTGGGGATTACCATGGCACCCCAAGTAAATTCAATATAATCAAAATCCTAAGCTTGGGGATGCCCCGGGAAGGCATTCCCTCTTTCGTCTTCATCCATCAGTAACTATACTTGGAGCTATATTTTTATTTGCAACATGCTATGTGTTTTGCTTGGAGCGTCTTGTATAATTTGAGTCTTTGCTTGATAGTTTGCCATAATTATCCTTTCTGGACACACCTATTTGAGAGAGTTAAATATGGCCTAGAAATTTTAGAACACTCTATGTGCTTAACTTATATCTTTTGAGTTGAATAGTTTTGCTCTAGTGCTTCACTTATATATTATAGAGCATGGTGGTGGTAATATTTTGTAGAAATTGTTGAACTCTCATGATTCACTTATATCTATTTGAGAGTCCATTAAAACAGCATGGTAAAGTGTTTAGGCTAAAGAAACTAGTCTTCACATGATAAACATCCAATGTCAGTGTAGTAATAAATTTCACATCAAGTGCATTGAATAGAAAGAGATGTTGGATGCTTGATAATTGTTTTGAGACATGAGGATAGTGATATTAAAGTCATGCTAGTGGAGTGATTATGAAATTGAGAAATATTTGTGTTAAGGTTAGTGATTCCCGTAGCATGCACGTATGGTGAACCGTTGTGTGACTAAGTTAAAGCATGAGGTATTTGTAGAGTGTCAACCTCTATGTGGAGGTCGGGGGCTCGCGATGGTTAACTCCTACCAACCTCCCGACTAGGGGCATGCGTTGATTGCTTTGTTTTGATGACTCATAAATTTTTGCAATAAGTATATGAGTTCTTATGACTAATGTTGAGTCCATGGATTATACGCACTCTCACCCTTCCACCATTGTTAGCCTCTCTTGTACCGCGCAACTTTCGCAGGCGCCATAAACCCACTATATATCCTTCCTCAAAACAGCCACCATATTGTTTCTCAAAACAGTCACCATACCTACCTATCATGGCATTTCCATAGCCATTCCGAGATATATTGCCATGCAACTTTCCACCGTTCCGTTTATATGACACACATCATATTGTCATATTGCCATGCATGATCATGTACTTGACATCATATTCGTGTCAAGGCCACCATGCATAATCTTTCATACATGTCACTCTTGTTTCATTGCACATACTGGTACACCACTGGAGGCATTCACATAGAGTCATACTTTGTTTTTGTAGTATCGAGTTGTAATTTCGTGTTGTAATGAAAGTGTGAATATGATCATTATTAGAGCATTCTCCCATGGGAGGAAAGGCTGAATCTATAAAGCCCCTCCGCAAAAAAAGGAAAAAAGGAAAAGCCAAAAAAAAGGAAAGGCCTAAAAAAAGAAAAAAAAGAAAAAAAGAAAGAAAAAGAAAGAAAAAGAAAAAAAGGGACAATTGCTACTATCTTTTTCCACACTTGTGCTTCAAAGTAGAACCATGTTCTTCATTGTAGAGAGTCTCATGCTTAGTCACTTTCATATACTAGTGGGAATTTTCGTTATAGAACTTCGCTTGTATATTCCAACGATGGGCTTCCTCAAATGCCCTAGGTCTTCGTGAGCAAGCAAGTTGGATGCACACCTACTGGTTTATTTTGTTGAGCTTTCATTCATATTTAGCTCTAGTGCATCCGTTGCATGGCAATCCCTACTCACTCACATTTATATCTATTGATGTGCATCTTCATAGCCCGTTGATACGCCTAGTCGATGTGAGACTATCTCCCTCTTTTTGTCTTCTCCACAACCACCTCTATTCCACCCATAGTGCTATGTCCATGGCTCATGCTCATGTATTGCGTGAAAGTTGAAAGGTTTGAAAAGATAGAGCATGAAAACAAATGCTTGGCCGAAATCAGGGTTGTGCATGATATAAATATTTTGTGTGATAATAAGGGAGCATAGCCAGCACTATATGATTTTGTAGGGATAACTTTATTTAGCCATAGTATTTTGAGAAGACATGATTGCATTGTTAGTATTGCTTGAAGTATTGTTATTTCTTGTGTCAATATAGACTTTTATCTTGAATCCTTCAGATCTGAACATTCATGCCACAATTAAGAGAATTACATTGAAAAACTATATTGGTTAGCATTCCACATCAAAAATTCTTTCTTTATCATTTACCTACTCGAGGACGAGCAGGAATTAGGCTTGGGGATGCTTGATACGTCTCCAACGTATCTATAATTTTTTATTGTTCCATGCTATTATTTATGAAGTCTTGGATGTTTAATGGGCTTTATCATTCACTTTTATATCATTTTTGGGACTAACCTACTAACCCAAAGGTCCAGTCTAGATTGCTGTTTTTTTGCCTATTTCAGGGTTTTGCAGAAAAGGAATATCAAACGGAGTCCAAACGGAATGAAACCTTCGCGAGAGATATTTTTGGAGGAAATCACGCTCGGGAAACGTCAGGGCCAAGTCAGGGGACATAGGGCCAGCCCTCGAGGGTGGGGGCGCGCCCCCCTTCCCAGGGCGCTCCCCCCTTTCTCGAGGCTGGCCCACACGGTCCCCGGTGCCCTCCTTCTTCCTATATATACCTACGTACCCCAGAAACTCCATACGGAGAGAGAAAACCCTAATTCCACCGCCGTAGCTGCTGTTCCCGTGGAGATCCCATCTTGGAGCCTGTTCCGGGAGGGGGTCCATCACGGAGGCCTTCATCATCATCACCATCACCCTCACCATGAGTTGTGAGTAGTTTTCCACAGACCTTCGGGTCCTGTGACGCCCGGATAATTAAGCAACAGTAATTCCCTTCTAATGATGCCACGTCACCACGATTACTATTATTAATCTCGCATGGATTCAACCCAGTTCAAATTCAAGTCTAAAATAAAGTCAAATGATAAAAGTTTTCAATTATCAAAACTAAAATGTTAAAGTTGTAGCAAATAAATCATAAGTAATATTGTTGCAGAAACCACATTTTTGTAAAGTGTTTAAATGCACTGAAGTAATTTAAACAACAACAAAACATTTAATTAAATACCTTTTGGAATTAATAAAATATTAAACTATTTTATTTAGCTATCCAAATTAGGGTGGCAGTGCTGAAACTCTAAACACTCAATTAGGAGTTGAAACTATATTTGACGAAATTAAAATAAATTAATTACTAAAAGAAAACAGAAAAGAATAAAAAAAAGAGCAAAGCCCCCTCCACCTCTACCTGGGCCGAACGGCCCAACTGGCCATCCAGGCCACCAGGAGGCCCACCCCATCCCACCTTATCCCCTGAGCAACCGATCCCTAACCCACGCACCCCACTCCCCCCCCACATCGCCCGCTTCTCTCTTCCCCCCCGATCTGGATCGAGATCGGGGGCAAGGACCCATCGACCCCGACAACGGCGACTGCGCCGCCCCGCTGTCGGGCCTCGCCTCCTCCCCGGAGCCCCCCCGGCTCGCCGACGCTCCCGTCGCCCATCGCGGCACCACCGCCGCCCCGCATCTACCTCGTCGGCGCCACTTCCCCGCCGGACCGCTCCTCCCCGCCGGCCCCCTCGGCCCTCGCCGCCCCTCTCCCCTACATGCTCCAATGTGAGCTCAGCTCTTCTCCTCTTCCCCCTCGACCTTCTGTCCTTCGCCGTAGGAACCCGCCTGCGCCGCCCGCCTACGGCCTGTGCCCCCGCAACCGCCGTGCCACCGCCTGCCGCCGCGGCAGGCGCCCACCGGCACCGCCCTCGCCAGGGCCGAACCAGGCCACCGCAGCTCCTTGCCGCGCCGTTCCGCCGCCCCATTCCGCCGGCGCCCGTGCGGCCCCTGGCCGCCGGCGCTCGTGCGGCCCCTGCCCGCCGCCGCCCGTGCCCGCGTGCTGCCCCCCCGCGTACGCCCCTACGTCGCAAGCCCCCCCTCTCTCCAGCTGCGCCGGCCTCCCCCTCCGCCGCTGGCCACCAGCAGCTCCCCGCCGGCGCTTCGGGCGGCCGACGTCGCCCCGACGCCTATCGGGCGGGCGCTCGGGCGCCAGCGCTCGCAAGCCCCGCCCCGCTCCACACCCGAACCCGATAGGCCCTCTGGGCCTTTGACAAGGGGGGCCCAGCCCCCAGAACTTAAAAAAAAAGAATAATATATATATAAACAAATAATAAGTAAATAAAATTGTTAATTAATTAATTAATTAAAAATTAACTATATTAATTAACTTAAATAATCCTGTTTAATTAAACTAATTAAACATTAGTTACCTAATTAACTAATTAAACTGTTTAATAGGTTTATTAGGTTTTAGTTCCTATGACATACGGGACCCACGCGTCAGCTTGACCAGTCAACCCACCGTTGACTGCTGACGTCATGCTGACATCAGCAGGCACTATTCTGGATAATGTTCTATTAAATTAATTAATTAAATTCCTGAAATTAATAAAAACTTTAGAAAATCATATCTTTTAAACCGTAACTCGGATGAAAATACTTTATATATGAAAGTTGCTCAGAACGACGAGACGAATCCGAATACGAGGTCCGTTCGTCCACTACACCTCTCTATCATACCGAACATGCAACTTTCCCCTCCGTTTCATCTGCCCGAAAATGCCTAACACCGGGAATACTTTCCCGGATGTTATTCCTCTTCGTCCGTATCACCGAGCACCGCGTTAGGTCACACGTAGCACTGCGTATTTCCCTGTTATGCTTTGTGTGCTATTGTTTGCTCTGTTATTTATTTGTTTCCCCTTCGTTGCTTATTTTCGGTAGACTCCGATACTGTGATAGACCCCGAGACCATTGATGCTTCGGTGTTCGACAACGGCTACGCTTCCGAAGATTCCTTTTGTCTGCAGAGCTTCCAGGCAAGCCCCCCCCCCCTTGATCACCAGATATCGCCTATTCTTCTCTCTACTGCTTGCATTAGAGTAGTGTAGCATGTTACTGCTATCGAATAATCATATTCTGTTGCATAGCATGTCATTGTTGCTACATTTGTTGATACCCGTACCTGCTATCCTAATGCTTAGTATAGGATGCTAGTATTCCATCAGTGGCCCTTCATTCTTGTCCGTCTGCCATGCTATACCATCGGGCCGTGATCACTCGGGTGGTGATCACGGGTATATACTTTTTACATACTTTACATACACATGATGATGATTCGGAGATGGGGGCTGTAGGGGCAGGTGGTTCCACCCAGGTAGTGGTGGGACTGGGTTCCCGACAGCCCCCTGATGGTTACTTTGTGGCGGAGCGACAGGGCAGGTTGCGACCACCTAGGAGACAGGTGGGCCTGGCCCTGGTTGTTGTCCGCGGTTATTTCATAATAACACGTTTAACGGGATCTTGGTATTTGATCTGAGTCTGGCCATTTGGTCTATACGCACTAACCAGCTGCGTGGGAACAGTTATGGGCACTCGATGTCGTGGTATCAGCCGAACCCTTCTTGACGTCAGCGACTTAGCGGCGCGCGCCGGATTGGACTGGAAAGCCTACTCTGGTATTAGGAGAGGCTAGGTCTGCTTACCGGCCGCGTACGCAACGTGCAGGTGTGCGTTGGGTGATGGGCCCAGACCCCTGCGCGCTTAGGACTTAGACCGGCGTGCTGACCTCTCTGCTGTGCTTAGGTAGGGCTGCGACGTGTTGATCTTCCGAGGCCGGGCATGACCCTGGAAAGTGTGTCCGGCCAAATGGGATCAAGCGTGCTGGGTTATGTGGTGCACCCCTGCAGGGAAGTTAATCTATTCGAATAGCCGTGTCCCTCGGTAAAAGGACGAACCGAAGTTGTACTCTGACCTCATGACAACTAGAACCGGACACTTAATAAAACACACCCATACAAGTGCCAGATATAACTCGATGGTTGCTCTCTCACAGGGTGACGAGGGGAGGATCACCGGGTAGGTTTATGCTATGCGATGTTACTTGGTGAACTTACCATCTATTCTATTCTACTGCTGCAAGACGGAGGCTGCGAGAAGCAAGGATACTTGTTACTTCCAGCTACTCTCTTCTTCTGCTGCAAGATGGACGTTGCGAGAAGCGTAGTCTTCGTTTGGATTAGCTATCCCCCTCTTATTCTGGCTTTCTGCAGTTTAACCCACATATATTACCCCTTTACACAGATATCATTGCAAATGTAGTGTAGATCCTTGCTTGCGAGTACTTTGGATGAGTACTCACGGTTGCTTTGCTCCCCCCTTTCCCCCTTTCTTCCTTTCTTCTCGGATGATGCAACCAGGTGGTGAAGTCCAGGAGCCAGTTGATCCCGATGATGTTTCTACATGGAGTTCGGCTTCGAGGAGTTGTTAGGAGGTCCCAGGCAGGCGGCCTTGCCTTTTCGATCGTTGTTACTTTTGTGCTAGCCTTCTTAAGGCAAACTTGTTTAACTTATGTCTGTACTCAGATATTATTGCTTCCGCTGACTGTTGTGTTTTTGAGCTTTTGTATTCGAGCCCTCGAGGCCCCTGGCTTGTAATATAAAGCTTGTATTATTTTAATTGGTGTCTAGAGTTGTGTTGTGATATCTTCCAGTGAGTCCTTGATCTTGGTCGTACACATTTGCGTGCATGATTAGTGTACGGTCAAATCGGGGGCGTCACAGGTCCATAGCTAGTATCTAGATGGCTTCTTCTCTGTCTCTGGATCTCAATACAAAGTTCTCCTCGGTCTTCGAGGAGATCTATTCGATGTAATCTCTTTTTGCGGTGTATTTTTCGAGATCCGATGAATTGTGAGTTTATGATCAAGGTTATCTATGAAAGATATTTGGTTCTTCTCTGAACTTTTTATTTGTGCTCATATTATCCTTGCAAGTCTCTTCGAATTATTGGTTTGGTTTGGCCCACTAGATCTATAGTTCTTGCAATGGGAGAAGTGCTTGGCTTTGGGTTCAATCTTGCGGTGTCCTTTCCCAGTGACAGTAGGGGCAGCAAGGCACGTATTGTATTGTTGCCATCGGGGATAAAAAGATGGGGTTTTCATCATATTGCTTGAGCTTATCCCTCTACATCATGTCATCTTGCTTAAAGCGTTACTCTATTCGTATGAACTCAATACACTAGATGCATGCTGGATAGCGGTCGATGTGTTGAGTAATAGTAGTAGATGCAGAATCGTTTCGGTCTACTTGTCTCGGACGTGATGCCTATATACAATGATCATGCCTAGATAGTCTGATAATTATTCGCTTTTCTATCAATTGCTCGACAGTAATTTGTTTACCCGCCGTAGAATACCGCTATCATGAGAGAAGCCACTAGAGAAAACTATGGCCCCCGGGTCTATCTTTATCATATTACTTTTTCGTCAACTAGCCAATTTCTGTTGCCGTTGTTTATTTGCTTTCTTTACTTCCTGTTTCTATATCAAAAATACCAAAAATATTATCTTATCATCTCTATCAGATCTCACTCTCGTAAGTGACCGTAAATGGATTGACTACCCCTTATCGCGTTGGCTGCGAAGTTCTTATTTGTTTGTGCAGGTGCGAGGGAATGGCGCGTGGTCTCCTACTGGATTGATACCTTGGTTCTCAAAAACTGAGGGAAATACTTACGCTACTGTGCTGCATCTCCCTTTCCTCTTTGAGGGAATACAACGCAAGATCAAGAGGTAGCAGGTCGCCGCCATGAACTTGGCGAGGGCCGGATACCCTAGGATGGCGTTGTACCGGAGGTGAATGTTGGCGACGTCGAAGTCGATAAGCTCGGTGTGATAGTCGTCGCGATCACCGAAGGTGACGGGGAGGTGAACCTGCCCCATCGGGAGTGTGGAGCCATCTGTGACTCCGTAGAATGGCTTGGTTGGGCGCAGCTGATCGTAGGGCACTTGGAGCGTCTCGAAGGTCTGTACGGAGAGGACGTTGATCCCTGCTCCACCATCGATGAGGGTCTTGGTCACGAGGACGTTGCTGATGGTCGGAGTGTAGAGCAGTGGGGGAGTGCCTGGGGCTGCGGTGCACTTGAGTTGGTCCGTGGAATCGAAGGCGATGACCTGCTTGGTCCACCTAAGGTTGCTCGCAGCATCAGGCCTAGGAGCGCCGCGTTCACCTCACAAGCGACCTACTTGAAGATACGGTGGGAAGCCGGAGTGTAGGCTCCTCCCAGGATGCATGCAACCGCGTGTGGCTCCTGAAAGCCCCCTGCTTTGTCTCCCTGGCAGTCGTCGTCGTTCCTTCTTGGCGGTGGTGGCAGCGGAGGCAGGCCCGCGTTGCCCTGAGGGCGACCCTCACGAGGCTGGTCGTGCCAGGGGGCGTCACGAGGCTGCTCCTGCCAGTGGTCTTCACGAGGTTGGTCACGTCATCCTTGGCGCAAGTTCCTGCCGTCCCAGCGTCCTCCACCGCGGCCCCCTCCGCGGCCATAGCCGCGGTTGTCGCGCTCAGGACGCTGCCCGACACGCACCGCCCTGAGTTCTTGGCAGTCGTTGGTGTTGTGGTTGTGAACATCATGGAAGACGCAGTACGGACAGTTGTCTCTGGGGGGGGGGAGGTTTTTTGTAGCCGCAGCCACGCTTCACTTCTAGCTCCGTAGCCAGCATGGCGGGTCCCTTGCGCTTTTCTTCCTTGGCCTTGGCCTTCTTGTCGTCAGCCTCCGCTTCAAGCAGCTCCAGGAGAGAGAGGCGGCCTTCCTTTGCCCTGGCGCAGTTCGCCGCGAGGTTGAACATCTCGAGGGCCGTGCACATGTCCTCATGGATGGCGAGCTCCTCCTTCATCCTGATGTCCCAGACACCGTCAGAGAAAGCCGAGATGATGGCCTTGTCCGAGACCCTGGGGATCTTGAGGCGCACGGTGTTGAAACGTTGGATGTACTTCGGCAGGGTCTCCCCAGGTTGCTGCTTCACGCATCGCAGATCCGCGGCCGCCGGGGACGGTCGCGGGTACCTTGGAAGTTCGCGACGAAACGCTCACGAAGCTCTCCCCAGGAGGAGATGGATCATGCGGGAAGGTTCAAGAACCAGGAGCGAGCGCCCTCCTTGAGGGCCATAGGGAACCAGTTCGCCATGACCTGCTCGGTGCCGTTGGACACCTCGACGCTCAGCTCGTAGAGCTGGAGGAACTCTGCGGGGTCGGCGGTTCCATCGTAGCACGGAGGCAGATCCGGCTTGAACTTGCCAGGCCGGACGAGGCGCCGCAGCTCTGGAGCTAGGGTGCGACATCCAGCCACGCTCATGATTGCAGGCGCCCCCTGCGCGTCCGATGCTGGTTCCTGGGGTACAGGCGCCACCACCTCCTATGGTGCACAGTTCTGGTGCTGCGGAACGGGGAGCCCGCGAGCTTCTGCCTGGGGACGTGGGACCACCTGGTAGCTCTCCTTGTCGCGCGCAGGGGCCCTGCGGAGCTGCCCGTGCCGTGGAGCCTCGCGTCTGAGCCCCTGGCCACCGCCGTGCTGTGGAGGCGGAGCCGGGAAGCCGTGGTCCATGTTGCCCGCCATGAGCGATGGAGGACGGGAGGAGTGAGTCGGTGGAGGTACCTCCCCGGCGGCGTTGACGAGCTCGGTGATGCGGTGGAGCCACTCGTCGTAGAGGTCGTCCGCTGGACAGTAGCGTAGTTGCTCCCGCGCCATCAGTAGCGTAGGCTGCTGGTAGACCGGCCCGCGGTAGATCAGCGAGGACGATGCCGCGGCCGGCGTGGGTGATGGTGTCGCCCTGCGGCCATCGCGCCGCACGGACAGCGGCAACGACGAGTCCTGCTGCTCGTGGACGGCTGTATCGGTGGCAACATTGGCGACCGGTGATTTGCGGCGGAGCGGCACACCGTTGCTCGCAGGTGCCGTTTGAGCGACGTTGGCGGCGTGGCGGGCGGCGCACGCTTAGCGTGTGTCCACCATGGCGGTGAAGCGAGGTCGACGACCGAGAGCGGGATGAGGTCGTCGGAGAGGCGAGATTTCGACACGCCCCCTACCTGTCGCGCCAAATGTCGGATTACGGGCTCCGCAAACCCAAAGAAGTTCGAACACAGGGGCGTGAACAAAGATCTCTCCCGCTCACGTCTACCTAGCGCCACGCCCTCGCCCGGTGGTGAGATTCAAGCAAGCAACAAGTAAAAGCACACACGATTTTACCCAGGTTCAGGCCACCTTGCGGTGTAAAACCCTCCGTCCTGCTTGAGTGGATTAGCCTCAAGAGGGCTTGATTATGAACAAGTATAGTGGTTCTTGAGCTCAGGAGGAGATCTTAAGAGGGTCAGGAGGCAAGTGTTCTTGCTCCTTGAAGCGAAGGTGGGGTGTTCGAGATGAGGTCAATCCAGATGACTCCACAGTGGAGACTCTAGCTACTTATATAGGCGGCCAGGGTCCTCTTCCCCCGAAATGTTTAGGCGGGAAGGGATCCCACAACGGCCATTTTGAGCGGGAACACGAGGGCGTTCCTATCCTGACAAAAGCGGTCTTCTCCTGCAAAGAGATCAGACGATGACGCGGTGGTAGGCTCGGTGGTGACATCCTCCCTGTCGTCCTTGCGGTATTCGGTCTTGTTGCACCGAAGGGGAAACCTTTGTCTCGCCCCTCGGGATCCTGCGCCTGCGTTGTCTCCTTTGCACCAAAATGGCAACTGCGCCACTAGCACGCGCTGGCACCCGCTGGCGCGGTGCGTCACTGCTCGCGTCACTGCCTCCTCCTGAGGCACTCTTGGCCTTGAGTTCTCCGCCCCTCTGGAGCATTCTAGCCGAGGCCGCTCCTGAGAGGGTCTTGGTGTCATTCTCCTCGTGAGGCCTAGCCCCCTCGCGAGGGTCTTGAGAAGCTGGTCGATCAGCTGGGCCGTACCAGGCCGTAATAGGAGCGAGTCGCGGGCCGCAGGCAGGCAAGTCTGGGTACCCTGGTTCCCAGGACGCCGACAGCATATATATGGATGGATGGATGGATTGAAGCATGTATATATATGGAGATTTTGTTAAATGTGATAGGTAGTATTTCTTGAATATTTCTTTTGTTCATACAATATTTACCTAGTTAAATGAGTTAGTGTGAATTAGTGTGAATTTTTTGTGGAGATGAGATCTATGAGATGTTTTGTGGAGATGAGATGAGATGTTGTGATGTGGATTTTTTTTCATAGGAAACTCCGATAACTCTTTAACATGACATGTATGAGATGTTCATAAAAAAATTCCGGTAACTCGTTAACATGAGATGTATGAGATGTTCATAAAAAAACTCTGGTAACTCCGCCATGGGCACCCCCCTATCATCACATTGGCATCCGCTCCCCGAGAGCTTTCCAACGTATCTGAAATGTATCCCCGATATCTTCAACATGACGGAGGACGTCGATCAACCCCCTCTCGCCTGACCAACTTTCGAGGCCACCCAAATTTACAAAGTTCAAAGTTACTAAATTTACTCCCGGTCCGCTTGCCTGACCAACTCTTGAGGCCACCGAAACCATAGAAGAAAGAGCGTTGTCGATCTCCTACCCCTCCCGACCCTACCTGATAAACTCTCGAGGCCACCCAAACCCCTAGAATAAAACTCCGGTAATTTCGACATGAGGGGGATGTCGGGCATGCATGTGAGAGGCGGTCCGCAACTAATCCATTTCTCATATATGCATATGATTACTTGTTGTGATATTAGCTAGAGGTCTATGTTTGCCACTAATATATCCATCTCTCATGTTTGTATATTGCCATGTTTTAATATTTGCAGAAACTATGGAAAGAGACTTAGAAACAGAACATTTGTTGGGGGATATAATCCATGCCGGTGATGATCCCTTGTCATTTCTCAACGACACCGATGGTCTGGAATTCAAGGATGACGGCTCCAGTGATCCAACAATGGATGAGGAAGGAGTTCATGCCTTCTCCGGTGACCGAACGGCGGAGGAAGGAGATCGTGATGACGGCTCCGGTGACCGAACGGAGGAGGGAGCTGTTGCAAAGTCCGGAGAGGTATATATATTAATGAAGCATGTGCTGACTTGATGCATTAATTGTTTTGGTATCTATGTACATATATTAATGCTTCTTTCTTCTTTTATAGCCCTCCAGATCGAGCCAAACTTCCGTAAGGAGACGAGGCCCGAAGAAAAGGTTGCGCTAGGATGAAAGGTTCACGATCGAAGAAAACGTGAACGATGGCCAACCATTGATCCCAAGCGGACCAAGGACGCATTTGTTAGTCGGTGCAGAGCTATTGTTAGGGATAGCATCCCGATCAACGTCCAGCAATGGAATAAAAGTAAGGACGACCCTGAAGTTTCTTATGTCCAGGATAGACAGAAAGATGATCTTTGGACTTCATTGAAGGTAAAATTCAGCCTACCGCCAGAGGAGGATGGGAATAAGCCAGTTATGGAGCCAAAGATCAAGTTGTTTGCTCTTAAGAAGATAGCTGCTCTATTCAAGAACTAGAAGAAAGAGTTAAACACAAAATTTGCCGAGAAAGGGAAGACTCCAGAATTCACTGGTCGATATGAGAAGATAAGATATCACTGGTCTGCATTTGTGGCCTACAAGAATTCGGAGAAGGGTAAGAAAAGGTCAGAGGCAAAAAAGAAAAATGTTCCAAAGAAGAAGTATCACCATCACACGGGGTCAGGTGGCTACTACAAAGCCCGACCGTTGTGGGACAAAGCTGAGGAAGATCTGCTTGCTAAAGGGGTCCAACCAGTGACATTGAACTGGCCAGACCATTGAAGGACTTGGTTCTTATGGGTTGGGGGAACTTTGGACCCAGAAATAGGGGAGTGTCGTTGGATGGACGAGCAACTTGCAATACCCATCACGAAGCTTCAGCACTATATCTGCGCAGCGTAGGAAGGGATGTTCATTCCCGACAGAGAGAAGGACGAGCTGACTGAGGCCCTTGGGAATCCTAGCACCCTGGAAGAACACAAGGCACAGCATGCTCCGTTCTGTGGGTGGTTGGGATTGCCAACAGTGGTGGTTACAGAAGCCGAGGGAGAAAGAGGAAAGAGGAAGTGAGCAAAATGCAGAAGCTCAAAGCAAGAATAACCAAGCTAGAGGAACTTGCAACTATCGGCCAACCATCTCAGCGGCTCGAAGTTGCTGCCCTAGAAGCTACCCCACCATCTCAGCGGAGAAGCAGTGTGGCTTCCACAGAGCTTGTTTAGCCTGATTTCACGGCTCCTCGCTATCCCGTGGATACTATCACGGAGGCTCAACATTGCGAGCTTATGAAAAATGGAACTTCCTGACTTTGAAGGCGGTTGTCGGATTTGTTGCACCTCCTCAAGCTAACCGAACTTTTCACAGCCGTCTGATTCCACATGGCTATGCTGTTGTGACCGTGGATGAAATAATGGAGGGATTTGAGGAGCTGGAGCTTGACCACCCTATAGGTGAAGGGGAGAATCAACTGGTTTTTGCTTTGAGGAGTACATGTCTATGGACGAAGGAGAACATCAAGCTTCCAAACTAGACGCCTTCTCCTCCTCCTCTTCCTCCTCCTCCGACGAGTCAGGGCACTCCGCCTCCTCCTCCTCCTCCGGCGAGTGATCAGGGCACTCTTCCTCCTTCTCCGCCTCCTCCTTCGCCTCCTCCTGCGCGTCGGAGCACTCCGCTTCCTCCTCTGCCTCGTTAGTAACGGCGGAAGATAGATGCCACTAATACGTCTCCAACGTATCTATAATTTTTCATTGTTCCATGTGTTACGTCTCCGACGTATCTATAATTTTTGATTGTTCTATGTTATTATATTATCTATCTTGGATGTTTTATATGCATTTATATGCTATTTTATAATATTTATGAGACTAACCTATTAACCCAGAGCCTAGTGCCAATTTCTGTTTTTTCCTTGTTTTTGAGTTTCGTAGAAAAGTAATATCAAAAAGAGTCCAAATAGAACGAAACTTCACGGAGATTTTTCCTGGACCAAAAGACACCAGATGGACTTGGAGTACACATCAAGGGAGCTGCGAGGCAGTCACAAGGATGGAGGGCGCGCCCTGGGGACGAAGGGCGCGCCCCCACCCTTGTGGGGCCCGCGAGCGTCCACCGACCAATTTCTTCCGCCTATATATTCTCATATATTGTAGAAACCCCAGACATCCATCAAAACCACTTTTTTGCCGCCGTAACCTTCTGTTCTCGCGAGATCCCATCAGAGGCCTTTTTCGGTACTCTGCCGGAGAGGGAATCGACCACAGAGGGCATCTACATCAACCCTATTGCCCTTCCGATGAAGTGTGAGTAGTTTACCTCAGACCTACGGGTCCATAGCTAGTAGGTAAATGGCTTCTTCTCTCTCTTTGACCTTCAATACCATGTTCTCCTCGTTGTTCTTTTAGATCTATACAATGTAATCTTCTTTTGCGGTGTGTTTGTCAAGATCCGAAGAATTGTGGGTTTATGATCAGATTATCTATGAATAATACTAGCAAAAATGCCCGTGCGTTGCAACGGGTATAAAATAAATGTGAGAGTTCATATGATATTTGAGTGTTACTTGTCATGATGAATAATAAGATTTTTCAATTAAATTGGTCTTAAGAATCATAAGAATCCACTTTATGAAGATCTCATTGTATTTCAAAAGCTTGTAATCTTTTTCTCTACTAATAAAAACTAATTCTTCAACTCGCTCTGAAAAAATAAAATTGTGTGATAAGATGTTGTTATTTAACAACCCTGTGTAAAAATAATTACAAAAATCTAAACATTTATCGATCCGCTAGATCAGTGGCTACTCCTTCGACGCGAAAGTAATTTTGCATCATTCACATACCTGTAACAGTTTCAAATAGATCATATATTAATTAATATATCTCATAATCCCTATTAACATCAATTCATATTTATGCTTTCCCACTTAAAAGATATGATTGCTAGAAAGTAAAGAATTTACAAACTTTTCCGTTCTTTTATTGACACGTTGCGCCAATAGTGGAACACACTCCCCACGCCAACATGACCACTTTCCTATACATTATCATCGGGTCTCAATGAGGATCAAGATTAGGGTACGCAGAGTTGCGGGGCAAATGGTACAATGGAGGGTAGTGCTCCCCCTCCCAGTTGTCGTGTGGGGCGAAACACGGCGTGAGCAAGATGCATCATTGTCGCACTCTCTCTATTCTTCATCCCTCGCTCTCTCCCTTCATATCTCACCGAGGACATCGATGACATCCGAGGAATATCTTGATGGTAAGCAAGTACCGATGAGCTTCAAATATCCTCTTCGCTATTTTTTTGAATATTTCACTCACTTTTAATTATTATACTTCTTCCATCTCAAAATAAGAGTTTTAACTTTATACTAACTGTAGTATAAAATTATGTATAAAGTTATACTAAAGTTTAAAAAGAAAGAACATCAAGTAATAGTCGTGCTCTTCCAATAAAAAAATTGGGACTAGCACGCATGAATCCAGTAGCTTCTAGCATGTACTTAACGATAAATTTCATCTCATTTCATTAAATAAAAGCATCGACCGAGCGCACACTGCGTGCCTCTTATCCCATCGACACCCCTGTGCTTCTCTTATCCAAATCGCCATTCCTCCTCTATCTAGTGCTGGTTCTCTTCCTCTTCTCCATCCAGCCCAACCAAAATAGACGCACGTGCGCGGGGCTGTGATGGCTGGCCAGTGCCAGGGCAGCACACGGCGATGAACCTAGAGGGCGCCATGGCTGGCGCCTTGGAGCTCCTCTGCCGTCGGCCTAATCTGGCCGTCCGCCCCAATCACCGGCCCCGTGCTTCTGATCCGGCCAGCCTCGTCTCCTACTCGATTCTGACCACCCAGCCTTCTCCACCCGCGTCATGCCCCAGAGGTCTGCTGATCCCGGGGCACTCATTCTCGCTTCTTTCTCTGCTCGCGGCTCGCGTTGGCTGCGAGAGGCCACATGCATGGTCCAGCCGCATCCTCTCACGGCCTTGCTCCTCCACCACCACTCACTCCTCTCCCTTCTTCCTCCCCCTGCTAGCCAGGGCACTCTCTCTCTCTCCCGCCTCCCTTCACCGCAGGACTCCATGAGGAGTGCGCGGCTACACGTGTCTGGCCAGCAGCAACAGCTGCGGCAGTTCCGCGCCGGCAGAAGCTGCACGCTGGGCGATGTGGAGGACGGCGACCTGCTGCTTCCTCAGTCGCGTGTCCTCCTCGTCCCGGAGAGGCGTCGCTGGCCGGATGCAGGTCGTGCTCGAGCCAAGGCTCTTCTTTTTCATCAATTCCAGCACAAATGTCGGAGGCCCGCACGTCGTCCCCATGCGTCTCCTGAACTTGTGACGGATAGAAGGCTACCGGAGAGGTCGAGGCTCGAGGGAGAGGGAGGATCTGGAGAGATGAAGACTGCTGCTCCTCGCATGGAATTCGGCCATGAACTCCGCGAGGAAGGCGGCGGTGCCGCCAGGGAGGTCGAGGCTCGAGGAAGAGGGATGAGTTGGAGAGATGGAGACCGCTGCTCCCGGCGTGGAATTTGGCCGTGGACTCCGCGAGGAAGGCGGCGACGCCGGCGCCGGCGGCGGGGGTGCTCCCGCTCGTGCGTGGGGACGAATGAAGGGGATCAAGCATGATGCCTTTTTTAAAGGACTGCGGGTTGAATTTCCCAAACTATAGGGACTTTTTTGCAAAAACAAAGCGTTTTCTCATAGTCCCACTTAAAAAGGGACTGCGGGCTTAATTTCAAAAACACACAGGGACTATTTTACAAAAAGGGCGCGACGGTGAACCCGACAGACTCAATCCGTGCTTTATTATAAGGTAAAGATCTGAGTTTCTTCTGAATTCTTTTATGCATGATCTAATATCTTAGTAATTCTCTTTGAACTATCGGTTTGGTTTGGCCAACTAAATTGGTTTTTATTGCAATGGGAGACATGCTTTCCTTTGGGTTCAATCTTTTGGTGCTCAATCCCAGTGACAGAAAGGGACATGACACGTATGTATTGTTGCCATCGAGAATAACAAGATGGGGTTTTCATCATATTGTTCCAGTTAATTCCACTACATCATGTCATCTTTCTTAATAAGTTACTCTGTTCTTATGAACGTAATACTCTAGATGCAGAATCATTTCGGTCGATGTGTGGAGTAATAGTAGTAGATGCAGGCAGGAGTCGATCTACTTATTACGGACGTGATGCCTATTTTCATGATCGTTGCCATAAATGTCATTAAAATTATTCGCTCCTCTATCAATTGCTTGAGAGTAATTTGTTCAGCCACCGTAATACTTGCTATCGTGAGAGGAGCCTCTAGTGAAACCTATGGCCCCCATGTCTATTTTACATCTTATAAGTTTCAGATCAACTATTCAACAATCTTTTACTTTTCAATCTATAAATGAAAAACCGAAAAATAATAACTTTACTAGTTCATCTATCTCTATCAGATCTCAATTTTGCAAATAACCTGGAAGGGATTGAAAACCCCTTTATAGCGTTGGGTGCAAGTTTGTTGTTTGTTTGTGTAGGTATTTGGCGACTTGTGTGTAATCTTCTACTGGATTTATACCTTGCTTCTCAAAATTGAGGGAAATACTTACTCTACTTTGATTCATAACCCTTTCCTCTCCAAGGGAAAAACCAACGCAAGCTCAAGAGGTAGCACCATGCTGTTATATTATCATTCTTGGATGTCTTACAATCATTTTACAATCATTTTATATCATTTTTACTAACCTATTGACATAGTGCCAAGTGTGAGTTGCTATTTTCTGCTTGTTGTTTACATCGCACGAAACCAATATCAAATGGAGTCCAAATGCAGCGAAACTTTGTGTGTATTTCCTCTCCGGTATTTGGGTTTTGTTTGGCCAACTTGATCTATTTATCTTGCTATGGGAAGAGGTGCTTTGTAATGGGTTCTATATTACGGTGCTTGATACCAGTGACAAAAGGGGAACCGACACGTATGTATCGTTGCTATTAAGGATAACAAGATGGGGTCTATTTCTACATAAATAGATATTCTCTACATCATGTCATTGTTCTTATTGCATTACTCCGTTTTTCAAGGACTTAATACACTAGATGCATGACGGATAGCGGTCGATGTGTGGAGTAATAGTAGTAGGTGCAGGCCGGAGTCGGTCTACTAATCTTGGACGTGATGCCTATATAATGATCATTGCTTGGATATCATCATGATTATTTGAAGTTCTATCAATTGCCCAACAGTAATTCATTTACCCACCGTTTGTTATTTTTGTTGAGAGAAGCCACTAGTGAAACCTACGGCCCTAGTGTCTCTTCTTTAATATATTTGCCTCCATAGTCTATTTTATTTGGTTTTGTTTTCAGATCTATTGAAACAAAATTACAGAAATACCTTGCTAAATTTTATTTTGTTTGGCGTTGGATCTATCAACTTGTTACAACTTTCTCACGTCCATTTGCCAATTTTTGGCACCGTTACCCAAAAGGGATTGACAACCCCTTTGATTCGTCGGGTTGCGAGTATTTGTTATTTGTGTGTAGGTGTTGTTCACGTAGTGTTGCATGGTTCTCCTACTGGTTTGATAACCTTGATCTCAACACTGAGGGAAATACCTATCGTTGATGTGTTGCATCATCCCTTCCTCTTTGAGGAAATACGGACGTAGTTCTAGCAAGCATCAAAAGGAATTTATGGCGCCGTTACCGGGGAGACATCATCAACATCTACCTGGTTCCTAATCACAAATCTCATCTCGCCGCAATTTACATTATTTGCCATTTGCCTCTCGTTTTCATCTCCCCCACTTCACAAAAAATTTGTTGTTTTATTCGCCCTCTTTTTCCGTTTGCCGTTTTCTGGTCGGATCTATCGCCTAGTTGTGTTCTTATTTACAATTGCTCAGAATGACGCAAGAGAACAGTGAGTTGTGTGATTTTTCTAATACCAACAAATATGATTTTATTAGCACTCTGATTGCTCCTCCTGCCACTAGTGCAGAATCTTGTGATATTAATGCTGCTTTGTTGAATCTTGTCATGAAAGATCAATTTTCCGGTACTCCTAATGAGGATGTCGCATCCCATCTTAACACCTTCATGGAGTTATGCGATATGCAAAACAAAAAGGATGTGGACAATGATATTGTGAAGTTGGAATTATTTCCGTTCTCTTTGCATGACCGCACTAAAATTTGGTTTTCATCCTTACCTCGAAATAGTATCGATTCTTGGGATAAGTGCAAATATGCTTTTATTACTAAGTATTTTCCGCCCGGAAAAATTCTTTCCCTTAGAACCCAGATCATGAATTTGAAGCAACTTCAACTTGAGCATGTTGCACCATCTTGGGAAATGATGAAATTGATGCTAAGGAATTGCCCAACTCATGGGTTAAATCTTTGGATGGTCATACAAATATTTTATGTGGGGTTGAATTTTGTTTTTCAAAATCTTTTGGACTATGTCGCGGGTGGTACTTTTTGAAGGAAATATACCCTAGAGGCAATAATAAAGTTATTATTTATTTCCTTATATCATGATAAATATTTATTATTCATGCTAGAATTGTATTAGCCGGAAACTTAGTACATGTGTGAATATATAGACAAAGAGAGTGTCACTAGTATGCCTCTACTTGACTAGCTCGTTAATCAAAGATGGTTAAGTTTCCTAGCCATAGACATGAGTTGTCATTTGATGAATGGGATCACATCATTACAGAATGATCTTATTGACTTGACCCGTTCCGTTAGCTTAGCACTTGATTGTTTAGTATGTTGCTATTGCTTTTTTCAAGACTTATACATGTTCCTATGATTATGAGACAATGCAACTCCCGAATACCGGAGGCATACTTTGTATACTATCGAACGTCACAACGTAACTGGGTGATTATAAAGATGCTCTACACATGTCTCCGATGGTGTTTGTTGTGTTGGCATAGATCGAGATTATGATTTGTCACTCCGATTGTCGGAGAGGTATCTCTGGGCCCTCTCGGTAATGCACATCACTATAAGCCTTGCAAGCAATGTGACTAATGAGTTAGTTGCGGGATGATGCATTGTGGAACGAGTAAAGAGACTTGCCGGTAACGAGATTGAACTAGGTATGATGATACCGACGATCGAATCTCGGGCAAGTAACATACCGATGACAAAGGGAACAACATATGTTGTTATGCGGTTTGACTGATAAAGATCTTCGTAGAATATGTAGGAGCCAATATGAGCAGTCAGGTTCCTCTATTGTTTATTGACTGGAGATGTGTCTCGGTCATGTCAACATAGTTCTCGAACCCGTAGGGTCTGCACACTTAATGTTCGGTGACGATTTATATTATGAGTTATGTGATTTGATGACCGACGTTTGTTCATATTCCCGGATGAGATCACGGACATGACGAATAGTCTTGAAATGGTCGAGACGTAAAGATCGATATATTGGAAGGCTATATTCAGACATCGGAAAGGTTTAGAGTGATTCAGATATTGTTCGGAGTACCGGAGAGTTACGGGAATTTGTATTGGACCTTAATGGGCCATACGGGAAAGGAGAGAAAGGCCTCAAGGGTGGCCGCGCCCCTTCCCCATGGATTGGTCCGAATTGGACTAGGGAAAGGGGGTGTCCCCTTCCTTCCTTCTCCTTCTCCCTTCCCCTTTTCCTATTCCATGTGGGAGGTGGAATCCTACTAGGACTAGGGAGTCCTAGTAGGAATCCTGACTTTGGGCGCGCCCTGTGAGGGCCGGCCTCGTCCTCCCTCCATCCTTTATATACGTGTCCAGGGGTACCCTATAGACACACAAGTTGATTTCAGCCGTGTGCGGTGCCCCTCCCCACAGTTACACACCTCGGTCATATCGTTGCAGTGCTTAGGCGAAGCCCTGCGCCGGTAGCTTCATCATCACTGTCACCATGCCGTCGTGCTGACGAAACTCTCCCGTTACGCACTACTAGATCAAGAGCTCGTGGTACGTCATCGAGCTGAACGTGTGCTGAACACGGAGGTGCCATACGTTCGGTGCTTGGATCGGTTGGATCGTGAAGACATTCGACTACATCAGCCGTGTCACTAGACGCTTCCGCTTTCGGTCTTCGAGGGTACGTTGACACACTCTCCCCGCTCGTCGCTATGCTTCTCCTAGATAGATCTTGCGTGATCGTAGGAAATTTTTGAAATACTACGTTCCCCAACAGTGGCATCATGAGCCAGGTATATGCGTAGATGATATGCACGAGTAGAACACAATGAGTTGTGGGTCATAATAGTCATACTGCTTACCAGCATGTCATACTTTGATTCGGCGATATTGTGAGATGAAGCGGCCTGGACCGACATTACGCGTACGCATACGCGAGACTAGTTTCACCGTTACGAGCACTCGTTGCTTAAAGGTGACTGGCGGGTGTCTGTCTCTCTCATTTTAGTTGAATCAAGTGTGGCTACGCCAGGTCGTTGTGAAGGTTAAAACAGCACACTTGACGAAAAATCGTTGTGCCTTTGTATGCGTAGCTAAGAACGGTTCTTGCTAAAGCCCATAGCAACCACGTAAAACTTGCAACAACAAAGTAGAGGACGTCTAAATTGTTTTTGCATGGCATGTTGTGATGTGATATGGTCAAGACGTGATGAGTTATAAGTTATTGTATGAGATGGTCATGTTTTGTAAATTATCAGCAACCGGCAGGAGCCTTATGGTTGTCTCTTTATTGTATGAATTGCGAAGGCCATGTAATTGCTTTACTTCATCACTATGAGTTAGCGATAGTAGTAGTAGAAATAGTTGATAAGACGACCACGACGCTACGATGAAGATCATGGTGTCTAGCCGGTGACGATGAAGATCATGACGATGCTTTGGAGATGGAGATCAAAAGCACAAGATGATGATGGCCATATCATGTCACATATTTTGATTGCATGTGATGTTTATCTGATTATGCTTCTTATTTTTCTTAGTACAGCGGTACCATTATAAGATGATCCCTTACAAAATTTCAAGGTACAAGTGTTCTCCCTGAGTATGCACCATTGCAAAAGTTCTTCGTGCTGAGACACCACATGATGATCGGGTGTGATAGGCTCTACGTTCACAATGGGTGCAAGACAGTTTTGCACATGCGGAATACTCGAGATAAACTTGATGAACCTAGCATGTACAGACATGGCCTCGGAACACTGGAGACCGAAAGGTCGAGCGTGAATCATATAGTAGATATGATCGAACATGGTTTAGCTGATTTGGATCACATGATCATTTAGATGACCAGAGGGATGTCTACCTAAGTGGGAGTTCTTTAGTAATATGATTAATTGAACTTTAATTTATCCTGAACTAAGTCCTGGTAGTATTAGCATATCTATGTTGTAGATCAATAGCTCGCGATGTAGCTCCCCGTTTATTTTTATATGTTCCTAGAGAAATATAAGTTGAAAGATGATAGTAGAAATGATGCGGACTTGTTTCGTGATCTAAGGATTTTCCTCATTGCTGGACCGAAGAATTATGTCCTTGATGCACCGTTAGGTGACAGACCTATTGCAGGAGCAGATGCAGACGTTATGAATGTTTTGACAAAAGCTCGGTATGATGACTACTTGATAGTTTAGCACACCATGCTTTACGGCTTAGAACCGGGTCTTCAAAAAATGTTTTGAATGCCACGGAGCATATAAGATGTTCCTAAGAGTTGAAATTAGTATTTCATACACAAGTCCGTATCAAGAGGTATGAGACCTCTGATAGTAATTTGCCTACAAGATGGAGGAGAATAGCTCAACTAGTGAGCATGTGCTCAGATTGTCTGGGTACTACAATTCCTTGAATCAAGTGGGAGTTAATCTTCCAGATAAGATAGTAATTGACAAAGTTCTCTAGTCACTATCTCCAAATTACTAGAACTTCGTGATGAACTATAACATGCAAGGGATGATGAAAGTAATTCCCGAACTCTTCGCGATGCTGAAATCGACGAAGTTAGAAATCAAGAAAAAGCATCAAGTGTTGATGGTTGACAAGACCACTAGTTTCAAGTAAAAGGACAAAGGAAAAGAAAGGGAACTTCAAGAAGAATGGCAAGCAAGTTGCTACTCCCATGAAGAAATCCAAACCTAGACCCAAGCCTGAAACTGAGTGCTTCTACTGCAAAGGAAATGAGCACTGGAAGTGGAACTACCCTAGAAACTTGGTGGATAAGATGGATTGCAAAGTGAACAAAGCTATATTTGTTATACATGTTATTGATATGTACTTTACTAGTGTTTATAGCAACCCCTCGATATTTGATATTGGTTCAGTTGCTAAGAGTAGTAACTCAAAATGGGAGTTGCAGAATAAACAGAGACTAGTTAAGGGTGAAGTGGCGATGTGTGCTGGAAGTGGTTCCAAGATTGATATGATCATCATCGCACACTCCTATACTTTCGGGATTAGTGTTGAAACTAAATAAATGTTTTTTGGTGTTTGCGTTGAGCATGAATATGATTTGATCATGTTTATTGCAACACGTTTATTCATTTAAAGTCAGAGAATAATTGTTGTTCTGTTTACATGAATAAAACCTTCGATGGTCATACACACAATAAAAATAGTTTGTTGGATCTCGATCGTAGTGATACACATATTCATAATATTGAAGCCAAAAGATGCAAAGTTAATAATGATAGTGCAAATTATGTGTGGCACTGCCGTTTAGGTCATATTGGTGTAAAGCGCATGAAGAAACTCCATGCTGATGGGCTTTTGGAATCACATGATTATGAATCATTTCATGCTTGCGAACAATGGCTCATGGGCAAGATGACTAAACTTCGTTCTCCGGAACAATGTAGCGAGCAACTGACTTATTGGAAATAATACATACTGATGTAGTGGTCCGCTGAGTGTTGAGGCTCCCGGCGGGTATTGTTATTTTCTGACCTTCACACATGATTTGCGCAGATATGGGTATATCTACTTGATGAAACAGAAGTCTGAAATAGTTTAAAAGTTCAAAGAATTTCAGACTGAAGTGGAAAATCATCGTCACAAGAAAATAAAAGTTTCTATGATTAGATCGCGGAGGCGAATATTTGAAGTTACGATTTTGGCCTTCTTTTAAAATAATGTGAAATAGTTTCACAACTCACGCCACCTGGAACACCACAGCGTAATGGTGTGTCCGAACGTCGTCACCTCACTATATTAGATATGGTGCGATCTATGATGTCTCTTACCGATTTACCACTATCGTTTTGGGGTTATGCATTAGAGACAGTTGCATTCACGTTAAATAGGGCACCATCTAAATCCGTTGAGATGAAACCGTATGAACTGTGGTTTGGCAAGAAACCTATGTTGTTCTTTCTAAAAGTTTGGGGCAGCGATGCTTATGTGAAAAAAGTTTCAACCTAATAAGCTCGAACCCAAATCGGAGAAATGTGTCTTCATAGGATACCCAAAGGAAACTGTTGGGTACACCTTCTACCATAGATCCAAAGACAAGATATTCGTTGCTAAAAATGGATACTTTCTAGAGAAGGAGTTTCTCTCGAAAGAAGTTAGTGGGAGGAAAGTGGATCTTAATGAGGTAATTGTTCCTTCTCCCGAATTAGAAAGTAGTACATCACATAAACTAGTTCTAGTGATTCCTACACCAATCAGCGAGGAAGCTAATGATGATGATCATGAAACTTCAGATCAAGTTACTACTGAACATCGTAGGTCAACCAGAGTGTGTTCCGTGCCAGAGTGGTATGGTAACCCGGATCTGGAAGTCATGGTACTAGACCATGATGAACCTACGAACTATGAGGAAGCGATGATGAGCCTAGATTCCGCAAATTGGCTTGAGGCCATGAAATCTGAGATGGGATCCATGTATGAGAACAAAGTGTGGACTTTGGTTGACTTGTCCGGTGATCGGCAAGTGATGACCCACAAGTGTAGGTAATCTATCGTAGTCCTTTCGATGAGTAAGAGTTTCGAACCCAACGAGGAGCGGAAGGAAATGATAGGCGGTTTTCAGTAAGGTATTGTCTACAAGCACTGAAATTATAGGTAACAGATAGTTTTGTGATAAGGTAATTGATAGCAAGTGACAAAAGGTAAAGGTAAATAAGGTGCAGCAAGGTGGCCCAATCCTTTTTGTCTCAAAGGACAAGCCTGAACAAACTCTTATATGAAGGAAAGCGCTCCTGATGACACATGGGAATTATCATCAAGCTAGTTTTCATCACGATCATCTGATTCGCGTTCGGTACTTTGATAATTTGGTATGTGGGTGGACCGGTGCTTGGGTGTTGTCCTTACTTGGACAAGCCTCCCACTTATGATTAAGCTCTAATGCAAGAATCCGCTACTACAAAAGATGTATTCAGGTAAACCTAACCATACCATGAAACAAGTGTATCCAAATCAGCAACCCATCATCTACTTATTACTTCCCAATGCCTTCCTCTAGGCCCAAATAATGGTGAAGTGTCATGTAGTCGACGTTCACATGACACCACTAGAGGAGAGACAACATACATCTCATCAAAATATCGAACGAATACCAAATTCACATGGCTACTAATAGCAAGACTTCTCCCATGTCCTCAGGAACAAGAGCAACTACTCACAATACATAATATGGTTCATGATCAGAGGGGTATTAATATGCATAATTGATCTGAACATATGATCTTCCACCAAATAAACCAACTAGCATTAACTACAAGGAGTAATCAACACTACTAGCAACCCAAAGGTACCAATCTGTGGTTTGGGTACAAAGATTGGATACAAGAGATGAACTAGAGTTTGAGAGGAGATGGTGCTGGTGAAGATGTTGATGAAGATACCCATCCCCAATATGGGAGAGTTGTTGGTGATGACGGAGGTGACGATTTCCCCCTCCTGGAGGGAAGTATCGCCGACAGAACAGCTCTGCCGGAGCCCTAGATTGGTTTCCCCCAAGGTTCTGCCTCGAGACGGCGGCGTCTGTTCCCGAAAGCCTCCTTCTGATTTTTTCCAGATCAAAACACCTCATATAGGAGAATATGGGCATCGGGGGGCCATCGGGGGGCCCATGAGGTAGGGGGCGCGCCCCCCACCCTCGTGGACAGGTGGTGGCCCCCCTGGTGATCTTCTTTCGCTAGATATTTTTTATATTTTTTGAAATGATGTCCTGTTAAGTTTCGGGGCTTTTTGAGTTGTGCAGAATAGGTTTCCAGAGTTTGCTTCTTTTCCAGCCCAGAATTCCAGCTGCCAGCATTCTCCCTCTTCATGTAAACCTTGGAAAATAAGAGAGAAAAGGCATAAGTATTATGACATAATGTGTAATAACAACCCATAAAGAAATAAATATCAAATTATAAGCATGATGCAAAATGGACGTATCAACTCCGCCAAGCTTAGACCTCGCTTGTCCTCAAGCGAAAGCCGATATCGAAAAATATGTCCACATGTTCAGAGATAGAGGTGTCAATAAAAATAAAATACGGACATGAGGGCATCATGATCATTCTCATAACAGCTACATATATACATACATACATATATATATATATATATATATATATATATATATATATATATATATATATATTGTCATATGATTCTTATGCTAAAGTAACAATTCATTCACAATATCGAGCATGAATCATAAACTTCATTGAAAACCAACAAACTATGATCTCGGTCATTGAAGCAATTGCAATTTATCATAACATTAGAAAGAGTCAATATAAGAGCTTTTCAGCAAGCCTACATACTCAACTATCATATAGTCTTTCACAATTGCTCACACTCACGCAATACTTATGGTTATGGAGTTTTAGTCGGACACAGAGAAAGATAGGGGCTTATGGTGTTGCCTCCCAACCTTCTACCCCAAGGGTAATGTCAACACTAATAGACCATGAAAACTTACATCCAAGTGGGTATATAAGTCAGGATCTTTCCAACACGATGTGTTTGCCAAAGGTTAAAATGTAAAAAGGAAAGGTGAATTTCACCTTGAATCTTATAAGGTAAGAATAATAGATAGGCCCTTCATAGAGGGAAGCAGTGGTTGTCATGTGTTTTTATGGTTGGATGCACAAAGTCTTAGCACAGAAGAACGTCACTTTATATTGCCACTTGTGATAAGGACCTTTATTATGCAGTCCGTCACTTTTATTACTTCCATATCACAAGATCGTATAAAGCTTATTTCCTCCACACTAATAAATCATACATATTTTAGCGAGTTTGCAACATGACAACTTACTTGGAAGGATCTTACTCAATCCATAGGTAGGTATGGTGGACTCTCATGGCAAAATTGGGTTTAAGGATGTATGGAAGCACAAGTAGTATCTCTACTTGGTGCAAGGAGTTTTGGATAGCATGAGGGGGAAAGGCAAGCTCAACATGTTGGATGATCCATGACAATATACTTTTTTCGGATATAAGAAAACATAACCCATTACTCTGTCTTCCTTGTCCAACATCAACTCTTTAGCATGTCATATTTTAATGAGTGCTCACAATCATAAAACATGTCCAAGATAGTATATTTGTATGTGAAACCTCTCTTCTTTATTACTTCCTATTAATTGCAATGATGACCAAAACTATGTTTGTCAACTCCCAACAACTTCTAATCATCATACCCTTTATATGTGAAGTCATTACATCCCATAAGATCAACATGATCTCTTGGATACTCTTCATGTTTTCTTTCTTTTCATCATGACCAAAGTGAGGAAATAAAGCCCTTGACTCAACACTAATCTTTATTATATAGCTCACGGAGTCGGTTACAAAGGGTAAAGATCATAAAGCAAAAGCTCACAACTAGATCATGCTAACTTTATTCTACTAGATCAAGATACTACCAAAAGGATCGAACTAAGGAAAATGGTAAAGATAGGAGTGATGGTGATACGATACCAGGGTCACTCCCCCAAGCTTGGCAGTTGCCAAGGGGAGTGCCCATACCCAGATGATTAGGTCTCCTTCTTCGGTGGTGGTGATGATGGAGTTGAAAGTAGTGACGCCGGATCATCATATATCGAGCGTAGGAGATCCTCCAGCTTGCAGATAATACCTTTGAGTGCAGCTATATACTCCTTCAACAAAATATTTTCACTTGTGAGATACTTGTTTTGAATTTTAGCTAACTCAATCATCTTGAAAGCTTCAATCTCAGTTGAAGTAACGAGGTTGGGAAGAGGTTGATGGATGTCTTCTTCTCCCAGTGCTGGAGCCGGATCTTCCACCTCCTTCTTGATCCTCTTCTCCTTGTTGGTCTCCTCGGGTCCTTCCCTCTTCAGATCTATCTTCATTAGCCAAGCATTATTGCCTTCATTGTTGGAGGAAGGAGACGACATGGTGCATGGCTTCGTCAACCCTAGCAGAAAATAGCTCGAAACAAGAACAGAGGATTTTTGCGTGATACAAAGGTCAAAACCTTCGGGGGTATATATAATGAATTTTTACCGACCAAAAGGAGTAACATAGAAGAAATCGGAGTTCGGGAGTCACACGGGGTGCCCACGAGGCAGGGGGCGCGCCCAGGGGAAGGGGGCGCGCCACCACCCTCGTGGAAGCTTCGTGTCTCTTCCGGACTGCCACTTATTATTCTATTTTTCTAAATATTCCAAAACGGTGAAAAATTGCCTTTAGAACTGTTTTGGAGTCGGTTTACTTACCGTACCACATACCTATTCCTTTTCGGAGTTTGAATCATTCTGGAAAGTGTCCCTTATGTATTCCTCTGGGGTTATGGTTTCAATAACATTTGTTTCAACATTTATAGGGTTACCTGAGATATAATGTTTGATTCTTTGACCGTTCACCACCTTCGGATTTGTGCCTTCGAAGTTGTTGATTTTTATGGCACCGGAACGATAGACCTCCTTGATAATGTAAGGTCCTTCCCACTTGGAGAGAAGCTTTCCTAGAAAAAATCGTAAATTATAGTTGTAAAGCAATACATAATCACCTACGTTAAACTCACGCTTTTGTATCCTTTTGTCATGCCATCTTTTAACTTTTTATTTAAACAGCTTGGCATTCTCATAGGCTTGGGTCCTCCATTCATCAATAGAGCTAATGTCAAATAACCTCTTCTCACCGGCAAGTTTGAAATCATAATTGAGCTCTTTAATAGCCCAATATGCCTTATGTTCTAGCTCAAGAGGTAAGTGACAAGCTTTTCCATAAACCATCTTATATGGAGACATACCCATAGGATTTTTGTATGCAGTTCTATAGGCCCATAATGCATCATCAAGTTTCTTGGACCAATTCTTTCTAGACCTATTAACTGTCTTTTGCAAAATTGATTTCAACTCTCTATTACTTAGTTCTACTTGACCACTAGTCTGTGGGTGATAAGGGGATGCGATTCTATGATTTACATCATACTTAGCAAGCATTTTACGGAAAGCACCATGAGTAAAGTGTGAACCACCATCAGTCATTAGGTATCTAGGGACTCCAAACCTCGTAAAAATAACTTCTTTAAGCATCTTAATAGAGGAGTTATGATCGGCACTACTAGTTGGAATAGCTTCTACCCACTTAGTAACGCAATCAACAACAACTGAAATATGTGTGTACCCATTAGAGGAAGGAAACGGCCCCATATAATAAAAGCCCCAAACATCAAATGGTTCAATAACAAGTGGATAATTCATAGGCATTTATTGACGTATGCTAATATTAACAATTCTTTGACATTCATCACAAGATAAGACAAACTTACGGGCATCTTTGAAGAGGGTAGGCCAATAAAAACTAGATTACAATACCTTATGTGCAGTTCTGTCGGGGGAAACTGTCCGCCACGAACACCTATGGGACTGGAGCCCCTTGTCTGTGCGGTACGAGGGCGGAGGGAGCACGAAGAGCAGATCGTAGCGAGCACGCGGGCAGTTTTACCCAGGTTCGGGCCGCGGTAGACGCGTAAAACCCTACTCCTGCTTAGTTGTGTATTGAGTTTGAGTGCTCGGGAGCTTGAAGAAGCAGCTACACCGAGCGTGAGAGTGATCTAGGTTTCGAACCCCCTCCACGTTGTGCATGGGCCTCCTTTTATAGTGCAAGGGGTCACCGACAGGTGTCAACGTAGGAGAAAGGGGTAAAAACGTAAAAGAGGTGGTAGCTGTAACAGTGCGGGAACAGTGGAGCTACAGTGCAGAACAGTGGTCTATACCTACTTAGACAATGGGGGACAAGGGCATTTAATGCCCGTCGCCGTCGAGCCCAAAAGTTCCCGCCTTAGCGTCTCCGTCCGCCACGGCGATGGATCCACCACCGTGGAGTGCCACCGTGTCCCCCAGGCTGCACAGCCATCCGCCACGCGTCCCTGGATAGGCCCCAGGGTGACGCGTGGGCCGATGAGCTGGAGCGCGGGCACACATCGCAGCCTTCCCGGCAAGCACCTTGCCGGGGCCTTGATCTTGCCGGGCCCGGGAGCTTGCCGCTCCCCGGGCTCTTGCCGGGGCGCATATAGCGCCGAGGCGTGTCTTCTAGTCTTCCTGGCAAGCTCCTCTTGCCAGGGCCTTGTGCTAGTGGGGCAGTCTTGAGCCTGGTACGGCCTTCCCGGCAAGCTCCTCTTGCCGGGGTCTCGATCTTCTCTCTTGTATACTTTGTTTTTGAATGGTTTGATAGGGAGCAGGAAGGTCTCCGGCGAGCACGCGGTAAACCCCGCCGCGGGAAGCTGCAACTGCCCGTGCACAAGTTGGGGTACTGAGGTACCCCTACATTAGTACACCGACAAGTTCTATCTCCAGCAGGTGTCCTCCATAAGCTTCGGAGTGGCACTTGCGTAGGATCTGTTCATGTTCATGCTCAGGTACACAACGTCTAATAATACCATCTACTCCTTCTTTATAAAGATGTGGGTCATCCCAGAAGTAATGCCTCAAATCATAGAAGAACTTTTTCTTTTGCTGGTATGTGAAGCTAGGAGGTATAAACTTAGCAATAATATAATTAGCATAATCAGCATACCATGGAGCAGTATGATAAGTATTTATGACAGCTAATTGTTCATCGGGAAAGCTATTATCAATAGGTTGTGGGTCATCAAGTATATTCTCTAGCCTAGACAAGTTATCTGCAACGGGATTCTCAGCTCCTTTTCTATCAATAATATGCAAGTCAAATTCTTGCAGCTAGCATCTTTCTTTTCCATAAGGTATTTGATAGCAGCATGATCAGTGTGAATAGTTACTTTAGAATCAACAATATAAGGTCTAAACTTATCACAAGCAAATACAACTGCTAAAAATTCTTTCTCAGTAGTGGCATAATTTCTCTTGGCACTATCTAGAGTTTTACTAGCATATTGGATAACATTCAATTTCTTATCAACTCTTTGCCCTAAAATAAAACCTACAGCATAGTCACTAGCATCGCACATAATCTCAAACGGTAAATTCCAGCCAGGAGGCTGGACAATAGGTGCAGAGATCAATGCTTTCTTAAGTATTTCAAATGCTTCAAGACAATCATCATCAAAGACAAAAGGAATATCTTTTTGTAAGAGATTAGTCAGAGGCCTGGAGATTTTGGAGAAGTCCTTTATGAACCTCCTATAAAACCCGGCATGACCAAGGAAACTTCGTATAGCTTTGATGTCCTTGGGGCACGGCATCTTTTCAATAGCATCAACTTTAGCCTTGTCAACTTCAATTCCTCTTTCAGAAATTTTATGTACCAAGAAAATGCCCTCATTAACCATAAAGTGGCACTTCTCCCAATTCAAGGCAAGATTAGTGTCTTCACATCTCTTCAAAACTCGATCAAGGTTGCTTAAGCAATCATCAAAAGAAGTTCCGTAAACGGAAAAGTCATCCATGAAAACCTCAACAATCTTTTCACAAAAATCAGAGAATATAGCCATAATTCATCTTTGAAAGGTAGCAGGTGCATTACATAAACCAAAAGGCATACGTCTATAAGCAAAGGTACCGAAAAGACAAGTAAAAGTGGTCTTTTCTTGTTCCCCTTTTGACACAGGTATTTGAGAGAAACCAGAATATCCATCTAGAAAGCAAAAGTTAGTATGTTTGGATAACCTTTCTAGCATTTGATCAATAAAAGGTAAGGGGTAATGATCTTTCTTAGTAGCTTTATTTAATTTGCGGAAATCAATTACCATCCTATAACCTGTAACTATTCTTTGCGGGATCAATTCATCTTTATCATTAGGAACAACAGTCATACCTCCCTTCTTAGGGACACAATGTATGGGACTTACCCACTGGCTATCATCAACTGGATAAATAATACCTACCTCTAGAAGCTTTAGAATTTCCTTCCTTACCACTTCTTTCAACTTAGGATTTAACCGTCGTTGATGATCAATAACCAGTTTAGTGTTTTCTTCCAATTTTATCTTATGTTGCCATAAAGTGGGACTAATTCCCTTAAGATCATCCAGAGTATATCCAATAGCAGCACGGTGCTTCTTCAGAGTTTTCAATAATTTTTCTTCTTCCTGCTCAGAAAGGTTAGCACTAATAATAACAGGATATATCTTCTTTTCATCAAGTTAAACATACTTAAGATTATCAGGTAAAGTTTTAAGTTCAAACACGGGATCACCCTTGGGTGGAGGAGGATCCCCTAGGATTTCAATAGGCAAGTTATTTTTTAATACGGGTCCCTGATTAAATAAAATTTCAACTATTTCCCTTCTCTAATTCATATGCATATCATTTTCATGATCCAGCAAATATTGTTCTAAAGGATCATTAGGAGGCACAACAATAGAAGCAAGACCAATAATTTCATCCTTAGTAGATAATTCGTTATCAAGTGGTTGTCTACGAAATTTAACAAAGTTAAAATCACGAGACATATCCCTTAAACCAACCGTAACAATATCTTTCACGCAGTCTATCTTAGCATTAACAGTATTCAAGAAGGGTCTACCAAATATAACGGGACAAAAGTCATCTTGTGGGGAGCTAAGAATAAGGAAATCAGCAGGGTATTTAACTTTCCCACACAAAACTTCAACATCTCTAACAATCCCAACGGGTGATATAGTGTCTCTATTAGCGAGTTCAATAGTAATGTCAACCCCTTCTAACTCAACAGGTGCAATGTCATGCATAGTTTCTTGATATAAGGTATGAGGGATAATACACGCACTAGCACCCACATCACATAAACCATGATAGCAATGATATCCTATTTTTACAAAGATAACAGGAAAGCCTACAATAGCTCTATGTTTATTCCTAGCATCGGGTTAGGCTATTCTAGCATATTCCTCTTGGAGGTAAATAACATGTACATCTAAATCTTCTACCAAGAGATCTTTAACCATAGCAACACTAGGTTCAACTTTAATTTGCTCAGAGGGTGTAGGTGTTCTAGTATTACTCTTACGAACTACAGTTGAAGCTTTAGCATGATCCTTTATTCTAACAGGGAAATGTGGTTTCTCAATATAAGCAGTAGGAACAATAGGATCAGCATTATAAGTGATAGTCTTTTTATCAACTTTAACAGATTCAACTACTTTTACTTCAATAGGGGGATGGTATTTAAACCACTTCTCCTTGGGAAGATCGACATGAGTAGCAAATGATTCATAGAAAGAAGCTACTATCTCAGAGTAGCAAATATTTAGTGCTAAACTCATGGAAAACATCGGTATCCATAAAAGTTTTAACACAATCAAAGTTAGGGGTCATACCTGACTCCTTACCTTCGTCGAGATCCCAATCTTCAGAGTTGCGTTTAATTCTTTCCAATAAATCCCATTTGAATTCAATAGTCTTCATCATAAAAGAGCCAGAACAAGAAGTATCGAGCATGGAGCAATTATTAAGAGAAAGCCGAGCATAAATTTTTTGAATAATCATTTCTCTTGAGAGCTCATGATTGGGGCATGAATATAACATTGACTTAAGCCTCCCCCAAGCTTGAGCGATGCTTTCTCCTTCGCAAGGCCAACAATTATAGATATAATTACGATCACGATGAGCCTGGTGCATAGGGTAGAACTTCTGATGTAATTCCAACTTCAGACAATTATAGTTCCATGATCCAATATCGTCACATAGCCGAAACCATGTCAATGCATCTCCTTTCAAAGATAAAGGGAAGACCTTCTTCTTGATAACATCCTCGGGCATACTTGCAAGCTTAAATAATCCACAAACTTCATCCACATAGATTAGATGTAAATCGGGATGCAGTGTTTCGTCTCGTGTAATGGGATTATCTAGCAGTTTCTCTATGATACCCGAAGGAATTTCAAAGCAAACATTTTCAGTAGGTGCAGTAGGTTGAGGAGCAACTCTTTGCTCTTCTGGTCGAGGTGAAGATACCCCGAACAAGCCCCTCAAAGGATTATGAGCCATAGTAACAAGTGACAATAAATTTCAGCACACTATATAAATTTTTCCTTACCAAAGGCGCTTCACTCCCTGGCAACGGCGCTAGAAAAGAGTCTTGATGACCCACAAGTGTAGGGGATCTATCGTAGTCCTTTCGATAAGTAAGAGTGTCGAACCCAACGAGGAGCAGAAGGAAATGATAGGCAGTTTTCAGTAAGGTATTGTCTGCAAGCACTGAAATTATAGGTAACAGATAGCTTTGTGATAAGGTAATTGGTAGCAAGTGACAAAAGGTAAAAGTAAATAAGGTGCAGCAAGGTGGCCCAATCCTTTTTGTAGCAAAGGACAAGCCTGAACAAACTCTTATATGAAGGAAAGCGCTACTGAGGACACATGGGAATTACTGTCAAGCTAGTTTTCATCACGATCATCTAATTCGCGTTCGGTACTTTGATAATTTGGTATGTGGGTGGAATGGTTCTTGGGTGCTGTCCTTACTTGGACAAGCCTCCCATTTATGATTAACCTTTAATGCAGGCATCCGCAACTACAAAAGAAGTATTAAGGTAAACCTAACCATACCATGAAACAAGTGGATCCAAATCAGCCCCTTACGAAGCAATGCATAAACTAGGGTTTAAGCATCTGTCACTCTAGCAACCCATCATCTACTTATTACTTCCCGATGCCTTCCTCTAGGCCCAAATAATGGTGAAGTGTCATGTACTCGACGCTCACATGACACCACTAGAGGAGAGACAACATACATCTCATCAAAATATCAAACGAATACCAAATTCACATGACTACTAATAGCAAGACTTCTTCCATGTCCTCCGGAACAAGAGTAACTACTCACAATAAATAATATGGTTCATGATCAGAGGGGTATTAATATGCATAATGGATCTGAACATATGATCTTCCACCAAATAAACCAACTAGCATCAACTACAAGGAGTAATCAGCACTACTAGCAACCCACAGGTACCAATCTGAGGTTTGGGTACAAAGATTAGATACAAGAGATGAACTAGGGGTTGAGAGGAGATGGTGCTTGTGAAGATGTTGATGAAGATACCCCTCGCCAAGATGGGAGAGTTGTTGGTGATGACGGCGGTGATGATTTCCCCCTCCCGGAGGGAAGTATCCCCAGCAGAATAGCTCTGCCGGAGACCTAGATTGGTTTCCGCCAAGGTTCCGCCTCGAGACGGCGGTGTGTGGTCCCGAAAGCCTCCTTCTGATTTTTTCAGTCAAAACACCTCATATAGGAGAAGATGGGAATGGGGGGCCATCGGGGGGCCCACGAGGCAGGTGCCACGCCCAGAGATGGGGGGCGCCCCCCACCCTTGTGGACAGGTGGTGGCCCCCCTGGTGATCTTCTTTCGCCAGATATTTTTTATATGTTCTGAAATGATGTCATGTGAAGTTTCGGGGCTTTTTGAGTTGTGCAGAATAGGTTTCCAGAGTTTTCTTCTTTTCTAGCCCAGAATTCCAGCTGTCGGCATTTTCCCGCTTCATATAAACCTTGTAAAATAAGAGAGAAAAGGCATAAGTATTGTGACATAATGTGTAGTAACAACCCATAAAGCAATAAATATCAACATATAAGCATGATGCAAAATGGACATATCAGCAAAACATTGAAAATAAATGGATCTTTAAGAGGAAGACTTACGCCGATGGTATTGTTACTGTCTACAAAGTTTGACTTTTTGCGTAAAAAAATCGACAAGTTCAAGGTGTTGACTACGATAAGATTTTCTCACTCGTAGCGATGCTTAAGTCTATCCAAATCATGTTAGCAATTGCCGCATTTTATGAAATCTGGCAAAAGGATAACAAAATTGCGTTCTTTAATGGATTTATTAAAGAAGAGTTGTATATGATGCAACCAGAAGGTTTTGTCAATCCTAAAAATGCTAACAGAATGTGCAAGCTCCAGCGATCCATCTATGGACTGGTGCAAGCATCTCGGAGTTGGAATATACGCTTTGATAAGTTGATCAAAGCATATAGTCTTATACAGACTTGCGGTGAGGCCTGTATTTACAAGAAAGTGAGTGGGAGCATGATAGCCTTTTTGATAAGTATATGTGAATGACATATTGTCGATCAGAAATGATGTAGAATTTTCTGGAAAACATAAAGGAGTGTTTGAAAGTATTTTTCAAAGAAAGACCTCGGTGAAGTTGCTTACATATTGAGCATCAAGATCTATAGAGATAGATCAAGACGCTTGATAAGTTTTTTCAATGATTACATACCTTGACAAGTTTCTGAAGTAGTTCAAAATGGAACAGTCAAAGAAAGAGTTCTTGCCTTTGTTGCAAGGTGTGAAGTTGAGTAAGACTCAAAGCCCGACCACAACAAAAGATAGAGAGAGAATGAAAGTCATTCCTTATGCCTCAGCCATAGGTTCTATAAAGTATGCCATGCTGTATACCAGACCTATTGTATGCCATGCCCTGAGTTTGTCAAGGGAGTACAATTTTGATCTAGGAGTAGATCACTGAACGGCGGTCAAAATTATCCTTAGAGGACTAAGGAAATATTTCTCGGTTATTGAGGTGATAAAGTGTTCGTCATAAAGAGTTACGTCAATGCAAGCTTTGACACAAATCTGGATGACTCTTGATAACCCACAAGTGTAGGGGGTCAGTTGTAGCCTCTTTCGATAAGTAAGAGTGTCGAACCCAACGAGGAGGTAAAGGTAGAACAAATATTCCCTCAAGTTCTGTCGACCACCGATACAACTCTACGCACACTTGATGTTTACTTTACCTAGAACAAGTATGAAACTAGAAGTACTTTGTAGTTTTTGTGGGATAGGGTTTGCAAGAATATAAAGAGCACGTAAATATAAACTAGGTGCTGTTAAGATAAAGAAGCAATAAAGTTAGTAATAGCGAGTGTGGAAAAGTGGTGGTAGGAGTTGCGAAATTGTCCCTAAGCAATTGACTACGTTACTAGACTAATACCAAGTTTTATGTGGGAGAGGCCACTGCTAGCATGTCATACCTGACTTGGAATTCTATGCACTTATGATTGGAACTATTAGCAAGCGTCCACAACTACTAACATTCATTAAGGTAAAACCCAACCATAGCATTAAGATATATTGGTCCCCCTTCAATCCCGTATGCATCAATTTCTACGCTAGGTTGAAGCTTCTGTCACTCTTGCCCTCCAATACGTAGTCCTATCAACATACAACTAACCCTATGGTGTGATCCATGCGCTCGCTCATATGATGGGCACCAAAGGACAGCAACATAATCACAAGCAAATTAAACCAATCATAGCAATTCATCAATTACAGATAGGAAAACGAAAATCTACCCAAACATCATAAGACGGCAACACATCATTGGATAATAATATGAAGCATAATGCACCATGTTCAAGTAGACGGTACAGCAGGTTGCGGGAGAGTGGACCACTGTAGATAGATGGGGGAAGGTGATGAACATGTTGGTGAACATGATGAATGTGTTGGTGTAGATCGCCGTCACACGATGATGGCCCCGGTGGCGTTCCGGCGCCACAGGGAGAGAGGGGGATATAGCCCTCCTCCTTCTTCTTCTTCCTTGACCTTCTCCCTAGATGGGAGAAGGTTTTCCCCTCTGGTCCATGGCCACCATGGCGGCGGAGGGGCGAAAGCCCCTCCGAGATTGGATGTGTCTCTCTGCCTCTCTCTATTTATGTGTTCCCAGATTCTGGTCCTTCACCGTTTCATATATTCCCAGAGATCCGTAACTTCGATTGGGCTGAATTTTTGACACGATTTTTATCCGGATATTTGCTTTCTTGCAGTGAAAGAAGGGCATCCACCGCCTTACGGAGTGTTCACGAGGGTCAGGGGCACGCCCACGCCCCTGGGGCGCGCTCCCCTGCCTCGTGGGCCACTCGGGCATCGTTTCCCGTTGATTCCACTTCCCAAAAAAAATCTCTGTCCATTTTTATCTCGCTTGGACTCCGTTTTATATGGATATTCTACGAAACAAAAAAACATGCAACAAACAGGAAATGGCACTGGGCACAGGATCAATATGTTAGTCCCAAAAATAGTATAAAAAGTTGCCAAAAGTATATGAAAGTTGTATAATATTGTCATGGAACAATAAAATATTATATATATGACGGAGACGTATCAGCATTCCCAAGCTTAATTCTTGCTCGTCCTCGAGTAGGTAAATGATAAAAAAGATAATTTTTGATGTGGAATGCTACCTAGCATAATCTTGATCATGTATTCTAATCATGGCATGAATATTAAGACACGAGTGATTCAAAGCAATAGTTTATCATTTGACATTAAGACAATAATACTTCAAGAATACTAATTAAGCGATCATGTCTTTTCAAAATAACATGGCCAAATAAAGTTATCCCTACAAAATCATATGGTCTGGCTATGCTCCATCTTCACCACACAAACTATTTGAATCATGCACAACCCCGGTTTTTGCCAAGCAATTGTTTCATACTTTAGTATTCTCAAACTTTTTCAACTTTCACGCAATACATGAGCGTGAGCCATGGACATAGCACTATGGGTGGAATAGAAGGTGGTGATAGACAAAAGGAGGGAGAAAGTCTCACATCAACTAGGCAAATCAATGGACTATGGAGATGTCCATCAATCGATATCAATGTGAGTGAGTAGGGATTGCCATGTAACAGATGCACTAGAGCTATAAGTGTATTAAATCTCAAAAAGAAAACTAGTGGGTGTGCATCAACTTGCTTGCTCATGAAGACCTAGGGCATTTGAGGAAGCCCGTCGTTGGAATATACAAGCCAAGTTCTATAAAGAAAATTTCCACTAGTATTTGAAAGTGACAACATAGGAGACTCTCTATCATGATGAACATGGTGCTATGATGAAGCACAAGTGTGGTAAAAGGATATTAACATTGTCCCTTCTCTCTTTTTCTCTCATTTTCTTTTTTTCACTTTTTTCTCTTTTTTTATTTTGGGCTTTTTGGCCTATTTTTTGGTGGGCTTCTTTGGCCTCTTTTTTTATTTGGGCTTCATTGGCCTCTTTTATTTTTTATAACCCCACATGAGACAATGTTCTAATAATGATGATCATCACACTTTTATTTACTTACAACTCGATACTAGAACAAAAATATGACTCATGATGGTGCGTGTACCGGGATGTGCAATGATCTAGCATAGCAATGACATAAAAAAAGGACAAGCCATGGAAACATCATGCTAGCTATCTTACGATCATGCAAGGCAATATGACAATGATGGTGCATGTCATAATAAACTGAACGGTGGAGTTACATGGCAAGATATCTCGGAATGGCTATGGAAATGCCATAATAGGTAGGTATGTTGGCTGTTTTGAGGAAGGGTATAAGGTGGTTTCATGCACCGGCGAAAATTGCGCGGTACTAGATTGGCTAGAAAGGTGGAAGGGTGATAGTGCGTATAATCCATGGACTCAACATTAGTCATAAAGAACTCACATACTTATTGCAAAAATTTATTAGCCATCGAAACAAAGTACTACACGCTTGCTCCTATGGGAAGGGTTGGTAGGAGTTAACCATCACGCGATCCCGACCTCCACACAAAGGATGACAATCAAAAAATAAATCATGCTCCGACTTCATCACATAACGGTTCACCTTACGTGCATGCTTCGGGAATCAAAAACCTCAACACAAGTATTTATACAATTCACAACTAACCACTAGCATGACTCTAATATCACCATCTTTATATCGCAAAACTATTGCAAGGAATCAAACATATCATATTCAGCGATCAACAAGTTTATGTAGGATTTTATGACTAACCATGTGAATGACCAATTCCTATCAACTCTCTAAATAGATATAAGTGAAGCAAGAGAGTTTTCATTCTTTCTATAAAAGATATGCCCACGCTCTAACAAATATAAGTGAAGCAAAAGAGCATTCTACAAATGGCGGTTTTCTAATTGAGGAGAAACAGGCAATCCAAACTTCAAATGATATAAGTGAAGCACATGAAGCATTCTATAAAGCCATACTCAAAAAGATATAAGTGAAGTGCAAAGAGCATTCTATAAATCAACCAAGGAATATATCATATCAGCATGGTAAATTTATTAAAAGAAAAAGAAAAAAACACGAGGCTCCAAGAATTTACGCATATCATGTGAACGAAACGAATCCGAAAACATACCGATACTTGTTGAAGAAAGATGGGATGCCTTCCGCGGCATCCCCAAGCTTAGATTCTTGAGTCTCCTTGAATATTAACTTGGGGTTCCTTGGGAATCCCCAAGCTATAGCTCTTGCCTCTCCTCCTTCTCCTCGCATCGAGACCTTCTCGATCTTCGAACACTTCATCCACACAAAACTTAACCAAACTTTTAGTGGCGGGGTTAGTGCATATGATCAATAAAATCCCATCATATACTGCTCTAACATTATTGTATAATTATAAACAAACCTTACCTACTGTATGCTATCACAATTCTATGGCCCCTAGTCAAGGAGGCGTCAACAAGAATTCAAACATATGCAAATAATGAAGCTATAACAACAATCTGCGAAAATAGGACAGTCTGTAGTATTCTGAACATTAACCATACTTTTATAACCCTAGCAATTATGGAAAAATTAGGAAAAACCAACAATTTGTATAGAAATACTTTCCAAAAAGTTTCAGATCCTTTCGACGTTCCAGTAAAAAATGTAAAATTGCGCACTATAGCCAAAGTTTCTCATTTTGCACCGCACAAACCAACAAGCAGTTTAATCATCCTAAAGGAAACTCTTGGCACGCTATTTTTATAATACAATGGAATTGTACAAGGGGATAATTATTTTTGTTGAAAAGTTTCTGTAATTAAGATTTGCAAAATTTCCATTGGCATGAACAAAGTTCAAGGAGCTCCCCCATTTCAACGGTGCTCATCCTTCTTACTTTCACTCTTCTTTTCGAAAAAAAATTAGGTCCCCTCTATATCTATTTTTGTTTTTTAACTTTATAAAAGCACACAACAGATATAAATGACTCTCTAAAACTTCCGGGTTGTCTCCCTGGCAGCGCTTTCTTTAAAGCCATTAAGCTAGGCATATAGTGCTCAAGTAATGGATCCACCCGGATCCCATGGTATATCAAAGCCAATTTTCATTAGCAATGATTTGGCATTTAGTAGTGAGCAAAAAGTGATATGTGTCATGCAAAATCGAAGTCTAACTCTCTTCATATGCATAGGCATGTCATACAAGAACAATTCATGCACATCAAGTAAAGACCAATGCATAGTATAAGCAGTTTCTTACAATTTTATCGTGTTGGAAACATAGAGAGGCGAAGATGTAGTTCCTCTCTCATAATAATTGCAAGTAGGAGCAGCAAGCACATGCATATTATACTCATCAAAATCATCATGTGTAATCGAAAAAGGCAACCCATCAATATAATCCTTAATAAGTGTAAACTTCTCCAATATAGTGTAGTTTGGAGAATTCAAAAAGATAATAGGACTATCATGTGTGGGTGCAATAGCAACTATCTCATGTTTAACATAAGGAATTATAGCAAGTTCATCCCCATAAGCATAATTCATATTGGCATCTTAGCCACAAGAATAGCAAGCATCATCGAAAAGGGATATTTCAAACGAATCCAAGGGATCATAGCAATCATCATAGCATTCATCCTTCGGTAAGCACGAAGGGAAGTTAAACAATGTATGAGATAAAGAGTTAGCCTCATTAGAAGGTGGAACGGGTGATCAATCTGCTCTTCTTCCTTTTGTTCTCCGCTCACCTCGTCATCTTTTTCATCTAATGAGCTCACGGTGTCATCAATTTCCTCTTCCATAGACTCCTGCAAAATATGTGTTTCTTCTTGGACAGCGGAGGAGTCCTCAATATATGGTTTAACATAGGCATTAGAAGCATAATTATCATAACAATATTTAAATATGGCAAAATTTTCAGATTTGTAAAGAGTAGCATCATAATTTTCACATTTCATAAGCACCCTTGAAAGCAACAAATTCTTCAATTTGTTGAACATCATAGTAACTATAAACACCCTTAGCATACGAAGATACGATTTCATTATCACTAAACTCACATTGGTAGGGAAGGTTTTTCTTAGGGTCTTCAGAACAACAAGTAAAATCATATATTTCACATAAATTCCAAGCATAGCATTGCAAACGATGAATTTGATCCAGTAAAAGTTTCCCTTCTTGAGATAAGCGGTGTCGCACATAACAAGCATGCTTATCTAAATATTTGCCCTCAACTAAGCTAGTTGGGGTTTCAGCACGGGCACATAGGGATCGAAGATGATCCAAGTAAAAAGCTTCAGGAGTGTGATAGATTTTGAGTGGTTCTTCAACCATTGGTTCAGTAGGTACCACTATTGTTTTTTGGTATTTTGCGTTTCCTATCCATAACTAAAGATAGAAAACAACTTAGAATAGAAAATAAAATCTACTTAGTGATAAAGCAAACAAGCACACACGAGAATATTCACCCCACGCTATTGCTCCCCAGCAAAGGCGCCAGGAAAAAGTCTTGATAACCCACAAGTGTAGGGGATTAGTTGTAGCCTCTTTCGATAAGTAGGAGTGTCGAACCCAATGAGGAGCTAAAGGTAGAACAAATATTCCCTCAAGTTCTATCGACCACCGATACAACTCTACGCACGCTTGACGTTTACTTTACCTAGAACAAGTTTGAAACTAGAAGTACTTTGTAGTTTTTGTGGGATAGCGTTTGCAAGAATATAAAGAGCACGTAAATATAAACTAGGGGTTGTTAAGATAAATAAGCAATAAAGTAAGTAAGAGCGAGTGTGGAAAAGTGGTGGTAGGAGTTGCGAAATTTGTCCCTAAGCAATTGACTACGTTACTAGACCGACATCAAGTTTTATGTGGGAGAGGCCACTGCTAGCATGTCATCCCTGACTTGGAATTCAATGCACTTATGATTGGAACTATTAGCAAGCATCCGCAACTACTAACGTTCATTGAGGTAAAACCCAACCATAGCATTAAGATATATTGGTCCACCTTCAGTCCCGTATGCATCAATTTCTACGCTAGGTTGAAGCTTCTGTCACTCTTGCCCTCCAATACGTAGTCTTATCAACATACAACTAACCCTATGGTGTGATCCACACGCGCGCTCATATGACGGGCACTGAAGGACAGCAACATAACCACAAGCAAATGAAACCAATCATAACAATTCATCAATTACCGATAGGACAATGAAAATCTACCTAGACATCATAAGATGGCAACACATCATTGGATAATAATATGAAGCATAAAGCACCATGTTCAAGTAGAGGGTATAGCGGGTTGCGGGAGAGTGGACCGCTGTAGATAGATGGGGGAAGGTGATGAAGATGTTGGTGAAGATGATGGAGGAGTTGGTGTAGATCGCCGTCACACGATGATGGCCCCGGCAGCGTTCCGGCGCCACCGCGAGAGAGGGGGAGATAGCCCCCCTCCTTCTTCTTATTCCTTGACCTTCTCCCTAGATGGGAGAAGGGTTTCCCCTCTGGTCCATGGCCTCCATGGCGGCGGAGGGGCGAGAGCCCTTCCGAGATTTGATCTGTCTCTCTGTCTCTCTTTGTTTCTGCGTTCCCAGATTCTGGCCCTTCATCGTTTCTTATATTCCCGGATTTCCGTGGGCGCGCCCCCTGCCTCGTGGGCCACTCGGGCATCGTCTGCCGTTGATTCCACTTCCCAAAATTCACATATATTCCAAAAAAATCTCTGTCTGTTTTTATGTCGTTTGGACTCCGTTTGATATGGATATTCTGCGAAATAAAAAACATGCAACAAACAGGAATTGGCACTGGGCATTGGATCAATATGTTAGTCACAAAAATAGTATAAAAAGTTGACAAAAGTATATGAAAGTTGTATAATATTGGGATGGAACAATCAAAAATTATAGATACGACGGAGACGTATCAATGACTCTGAGTCTCGATCTGGATACATATTGGAAGTGGGAACATTTAGCTAGAGTAGCTCCATGCAGAGCATTGTAGACATAGAAATTTGCTAAATACATACAGATCTGAATGTGACAGAGACATTGACTAAACATCTCTCACAAGAAAAACATGATCACACCTTAGTACTCTTTGGGTGTTAATCTGTTAAATCACATGAAGATGTGAACTATTGGTGCTAAATCACATGGTGGTGCGAACTAGATTATTGACTCTAGTGCAAGTGGGAGACTGAAGGAAATATGCCCTAGAGGCAATAATAAAGTTATTATTTATTTCCTTATATCATGATAAACGATTATTATTCCAGCTAGAATTGTATTAACCGGAAACTTAGTACATGTGTGAATACATAGACAAACAGAGTGTCACTAGTATGCCTCTACTTGACTAGCTCGTTAATCAAAGATGGTTAAGTTTCCTAGCCATAGATATGAGTTGTCATTTGATGAACGGGGTCGCATCATTAGAGAATGATGTGATTGACTTGACTCATTCCGTTAGCTTAGCACTTGATCATTTAGTATGTTGCTATTGCTTTCTTCATGACTTATACATGTTCCTATGACTATGAGATTATGCAACTCCCGAATACCGGAGGAACACTTTGTGTGCTATCAAACGTCACAATGTAACTGGGTGATTATAAAGATGCTCTACAGGTGTCTCTGATGGTGTTTGTTGAGTTGGCATAGATCGTGATTAGGATTTTTCGCTCCGATTGTCGTAGAGCTATCTCTGGGCCCTCTCGGTAATGAACATCACTATAAGCCTTGCAAGTAATGTGACAAATGAGTTAGTTGCGGGATGATGCATTACGGAACGAGTAAAGAGACTTGCCGGTAACGAGATTGAACTATGTATGATGATACGGATGATCGAATCTCGGGCAAGTAACATACCGATGACAAAGGGAACAACGTAAGTTGTTATGCGGTTTGACCGATAAAGACCTTCGTAGAATATGTAGGAGCCAATATGAGCACCCAGGTTGCGCTATTGGTTATTGACTGGAGATGTGTCTCGGTCATGTCTACATAGTTCTCGAACCCGTAGGGTCCGCACGCTTAACGTTCGATGACGATTTGTATTATGAGTTATGTGATTTGATGACCGGCGTTTGTTCAGATTTCCGGATGAGATCACACACATGACGAATAGTCTCGAAACGGTTGAGACGTAAATATCGATATATTGGAAGGATATATTCGGACATTGGAAAGGTTCTGAGTGATTCGGGTATTTTTCGGAGTAACGGAGAGTTACGGGAATTCGTATTGGGCCTTAATGGGCCATACGGGAAAGGAGAGATAGGCCTCAAGGGTGGCCGTGCCCCTTCCCCATGGACTGGTCCGAATTGGACTAGGGAAAGGGGGTGCCCCCTTCCTTCCTTCTCCTTCACCCTTCCCCTTTTCCTATTCCATGTGGGAGGTGGAATCCTACTAGGACTAGGGAGTCCTAGTAGGACTCCACACTTTGGGCACGCCCTATGAGGGACGGCCTCTGTGACGCCCGAGACCGACGTCCCAGAAGATTCCAGAAGATTCCAGATGTTCCGGGTTGCCCGTGTGTTTCATTTGTGCTTGTGTTATTTATTTTTGCATTGCATCATGTCATCATGCCATCATGTCATATTTATGTTTGCATCTCAACTAAATAAATCGTGTGGACCTTCGATCCATTTAAATCGAGGGAAGGATGTCTTCTCTTTACAACATATAAAAGCCTCCCAATATTATTAGGGAGCTATATTATAAATATTCCATTGTTTTGGAATTGACCCATAACACACTTGCAGTTATTTCTCATGCCTTTGTTATCTTAATTCCCGGCCCCAACTTTGTCCTCAAATTCTAGCCTTTTGGATTTCATCTAAAGGGATTCCTAAATTCAAATAGTTTGACTTTTATTCGAACTTGTTTGACTTTTCATCTTCCGAAAACCCTCCAACTATTTTAATTAAAATCCTCACATTTTTGTGAGTCCAGGGAATTTTACCCTATGCCCTAACTCTATTCCTCGCACCTCCCTTCTTTTCTTTCTTGTGGTTGTATTCTGTTTTAATTTAGAGAAAAACAGCAGAAGAGCAGCAGCCCACCGGCCTCCTGGCCATCTGGGCCTCCTCCTTCCCCCCCAGCTGGCCCAAACTACCTCTAGGCCCATCCAGACCGAACCCTAGCCATCGCACCCGTTCGCTCCTCCCTTTCCCCTACAGCGCCGCCGCTTTTCCCTCTCGATCCCCTCTGCATCCCCCCGACCCCGATTCCCTTGTGCCCCTGCCTCCATCTCCCTCGCACGCCCCGTCCCCTGCAGCCTTCATCACCGCGCCATGGAGCTCCGCCCTGCCTCTCCAAGGTCGCCATGGCCTCCCTCCTTCCGCATCCTCCCTCCGTTCTAGCGCCCGGGGCCGTCGTCCTCGCCTCCTCGCCTCCATCCCCAGCACCCGCGGCCCCCTGCGCCTGGCCTGCGTCCGCCTCTGCATCGTGCCGGTCGCCGTCCTGCTGCCTCCATCGCCGGAGCCCGCACCCTCCAGGCGAGCGCCATGGCCCCTGCGCTCGAGGCGCCTCCTGCCTCCCACCTACGGGCGCCGTCCTCGCCTCTGAATCGCGTCGGGCCGGCCTCTGCCTCGTCGCCAGGACGCGCCACTTCTTCCGCCTGCAGCACCGACCTGCCTCCTCCTCCTTCAACCAGCGCCTGGCCTCGTCGAACCGCTGCTGCCGCCTTTCTGTTGCCTTTGTTTTGCCTACAGGAGACCGCAGATTCGACATCTTCGCCTCATGTTCATGTTGACCGGAAGACCTCAAGTACCTCTACTGCCATCTACGAGATCGGCAAGTCTGAAGACCCGTGTACGACTCGAGACCGAGACCCCAAGTACCCCTCCGATGGCATGTACCCCTACGAACGGGAACACCTACACGACTACACGATGACTCGCCAAGTACCACGACATGACGGATGAACATCTACAAACGTGTACCACGACGACCGAGTACATCTACGGCCCGAACGTCTACCGTCGCCTGAACGTCTACCGTCGCCCCGTGTACCTCTACGGCAAGTACCTCGACGACATGTACCACTACGGCTCAAGTTCCTCTCCGATACGTCCAAGTACCACGACACCGACCCGAACATCTACGGCTATGAGCTCCGTGAACGACTACCGTCGTTGTGTACCACTACCGTCGCCGAGACCGCTAGTACATCTACGAACTCGACGCCGGAACGACTACTTCCTCTACGACGTGAACACCTTCTTCCTCTACTATCTTGAACCGCCCCGAAACGCACGCTTCAAAGGTATAACGAGACGACCCCGTGGATGACCCGTGTGATGCTTGTTGTGTTGTATGAAATGTTTCCCGTGTGTGCTTCGTGCCCGTTCCGACCTTTTGTCATGTTCCTCGGTTGCCTCGTCGCCGACTCGTGGGAACCCGGTAATGGGATCGCCCCACCTTTCCTCTCGTGTGACTCGCTCACGCCACCTTTCTTTTGCACCGGTCTCTCAACGAGTACCGGAACCGAGATGTTGCGTTGCACCATTTTCGGATTGTTGCCGTGGCACCCTTTTTCCTTCCACCGCGGTGACAATACTTCATATCCTCTTAAGTCAACCTTTTAATAAAACTTGCATAAAACTTGATCATGTCATCCGCATCATGTTAACAACACTAAAATGTTTAATTGTTGTTGCTTTAATTATTAAACATGCGCATGGGGATTTTCCGGATATGTTGTTGTTATTTTTTCCGGCCTCATTTAAAATGCCTAAATAGTGTAGTTTTATTATGCTTCACCTCTTGCCATGATAAAAACATTTAATCTTGTCTTGTAAATAACGAGAGTCAACTAAATAATTAATGTGGTGTTTCGTCAGTATGCAACTCGTTGCATATTGAGCTCCACTTAACTTGTAGTATTTGTTTGTGCACTTGCCATGCCATGCTTATTTAAACCGGACATGCATCATACTTGTTTGTGCATCGTATGCCATGTTTATGATATGTGTGTTTACCGTGTTGTTTCTTTCTTTCCGGTTGCTTCTCTTGTTAGCTTCGGTTTCGTTCCGGAGTTGTGAGGTTTCGCTCGTCTTTGTTGCTCCGTCCACTTCATGGATCCGTTCTTCTCCCTTGTGGAATCCCAGGCAAGATGATCATACCCTTGGATACCTTTACTACCATTGCCATGCTTAGTGTCTCGATGCTATCGTTACATGACGCGCTACCCATCTTTTATGTCAGCCTCTTCTTGTTGCCATGAAACCTCTAACATTGACACCTTCCTAGCAAAACCACTGTTTGGCTATGTTACCCGCTTGCTCAGCCCCGCTTGCTCAGCCCCTCTTATAGCGTTGTTAGTTGCAGGTGAAGATGAAGTTCGTTCCAGGAGGGAACTTGTTGTTGGTTATATCACAATATCTATAATTATTATTAACACACCTATATACTGGGCATGGGTGGAAGGCTTGGCCTTTTGCTCGGTGTTTTGTTCCACTCATGCCACCTTAGGCGCCGATAAACCGGCATTATGTTCCTTGATTTTGCGTTCCTTACACGATGGGTGGATGGGGACCCCTTGACAGTTCGACTTTGAATAAAACTCCTCCAGCAAGGCCCAACATTGGTTTTAATTTGCCTCATAATAACAACTTATTTAAATAATTAAAATTGCATAGGGGGTCGCGTCCCCGAGGATTCTTAATTCTACATAGCAGGGGGGGCCAGTGCTGATGGTGTTGGTCCCAAACTAGAGTCATTTGCGGTACCACCCAGTTATCTGGGGTCTTCGGTACTGTACGTAGCGCTCATCCGGACGTGGCCTGAGACGAGATACGCGCGGCTACTATCAGGGTGTCGGCATGCCGGGAGGTCTTGCTGGACTTGTTTTACCATTGTCGAAATGACTTGTGCTACCGGGATGCCGAGCCTGATCGGATTTTCCCTAAGATAAGGGGTGATTATATTATATTTATCACTTCAGCTAATCGTGAGAGCTTGTGATGGGCTAAGTTGGGACACCCCTGCAGGGTTATGATCTTTCGAAAGCCGTGCCCGCGGTTATGTAGCAGATTGGAATTTGTTAATGTCCGGTTGTAGAAAACTTGACAGAGGATCCGAAGTAAAACACACAACTGTGTGAGTAACCGTGACAGTCTCTTTTCACTTTGAGAAGAGAACACGGTGGGGTTATGTTTGACCGTATGTAGTTAGGATCTTTAGTGATCACTACTTTTGCGACCGTTTGCGTAGCTTCTCATCTTATTCTGGTACTTGTAAGTTAGCCACCATATCATGCTTAGCCACTGCTGCAGCCTCACCACCTTACCTCTTCCTACCCATAAAGCTTTGCTAGTCTTGATACCCATGGTTATGGGATTGCTGAGTCCTCGTGGCTCACAGATACTACAACACCAGATGCAGGTTCAGCCGAGTTTGATGCAGGAGCTGGTTCAAGTTCTTCACTTGGAGCTCGATGAAGAGAGTGTCCGTTTGTTTGTGACGTTTCGACGATCAGTAGTGGTTTCTACTAGGATTCGATCCTGACCTGTGGCTTTATGTTATTTTGGTATCTTTCTTTTGGATCTTCACCCGTAGTCGGGTTGTGATGTTTTGAATGATGTATTGCTTATGAATTCTATTGTGTGAAGTGGCGAGTGTAAGCCAACTATCTCCTTTTGCAATTTAATCCCTGTTTTACATGAGTCGTGCAAAGATACCAAACTTGAGATCATTCTAGGATGGGCTTATACCTTTAAGTCGTGCCTCGACACGTAGGAGGTATAGTCCCATCTTGGGCATTACAAGTTGGTATTCAGAGCCTTCTCCGACCTAGAAGGCCCCACTGATTGATCGAATCGTTGACGGTTGAGTCTAGGCACAGACTTGAAAATGTTTTGAGTCCTATATTTATATCGGAGAGTATGATTTCTTTGCTCCTCATCCCTTTTCATTCTGGTGAGGACTCCTGACGACTACTCTTGTCTCTCCTATCTTCAAAATTGCACCAATTTTTTTTAGGAATCCCACGAGTATTCTGGGATTGTTTCGATGTTCTTGTGACAAGGATATTGTTCTCGATGCCTCCTGTTACCGAGGAGTTGAGCTTCGGGGTATTGTTGTCACAAGCATATCGCGGCAGTACTAAATACTTAAGACGGTCGACATCGAAAATCTCTCCTATACGGCCAGTGGCAAGATAACCCCGACATCACCCAGTACTGGGGAGGTAGTTCGGGAGTATTGCCATAGCTTGTATAGTGGATGCGTTTCGAAGGTCCGAGGTACACAAGTTCCGAGAAAGACTGGTTATGTGTTGAAGGATGGATACACCTGGATGTAGGTTTAGAGTTGATTGCGCGGTGCTTCCCGTGTATCCCCAACACCTGATTGCATAACTGGAAACTTTCGGAAATCTATAGGTGGGTTCATCCAGTAGTTCTAGGCATTCTTCCAACGGATGCACGATATGAAGTTTGGGGTTCTACATTGAGTGAAGTGGTTTTATGGACTTGTTCTGATCGGGAGTTGCATCTTAAAGGGTCCTTGGCTATGCTGATCCGGGGATTGCAAAACCCTTTTGTAACACGTTCCATGAGCTTTCAGCACGAAGATGTCGAACGAAGCTTCTATCTTGTATTTGTTCTATCTGATCCTTGTTCCTTTTTATTTACCTTTTGTTCTCCAAGTGGCTTCTCGTCTAGTTGATGTACCTGCGGAATTCATTCGTTCAATTCTCTGTTCGGATGATATTGTGAAGATCATGCTGCATATCTATCCTTTGTTTTGTTTTGAATTCTGGTATTCGAGTTGCTTCGATGTCAAATGTTGATTCCATACCTTTCCTAATCGGTGTTCTCATATTTCTATGGGAGTGCTAATTCCTCTTGATCATCAAGATGGTCATGTTAATCCTTTTCAACCGGTGTGCCTTCTCTTCAAGTTATTCCATACGGACGCCGTTGAGAAATCTGACGATTTGTCTGTTTCATTCATCCCAAGTTGTCTTTGTTTCCCCACCCTCCCACCCTTCTTTTCTTTATGGAGCCAGCAATTCTTAAATGAAGTATCCATTTTATTCATGTGATATTTCTTCATTCTTTTCCTTCTATGTTCTTATCCGGTGATTTATCGTGAAGATGCTCAAGAGCTTCAAGTTCATCATTCTTTTCTTCTCTAATTCTGCCGGTGGATGTAATTCAAGATTTCGATGTTGATCTCACCTTTTTCCTCTTTTAACAATGCTTTCTTATTCCGGTGCTCCAATTAATCATTCTCCTCTTGCTATTCATATCCGGAGTGCTGAAGATTCATAATTCCATTCTTAATCCGTTCAAATTATTTTTTGAGGATTGTCATCTTATTCAAGCCATTTAATTCAACCGGTGCAATATCTCTTAAGCAATTTTTTCCAACGGTAATTTCTTTTGAGTGGGCCCTAACCCACAGGCTTTTCCCAGGATCTTACCTGACTCTTCTTTCTTCGGAGAATTCTTTTCAAAGTGTGACGTAAGAATGATTTCCATCAGTCACATGCCTGCTCCAAGATCGCTTTCAAATTCTTGTTCATCATTGGTTCAACCTTTTAATTCTTCATTACGGAGTACCTATACAATTCATGGTGGTGTATCTCATCGTCTTCTCAGATTTTGAAGACCCGGAGAAGTGTTTCTCTTAAACCTTGGACCGTTCTCTTGTTGAGATTCGTGGTTCTTGCTTCATGCCATCCTCATTATTATTCAGGTTGTGAGGAATTCTTTTTATACTCGTCCGGAGCATTTCATGAATTCTTTTCCTTGTGTTCCTCCGAAGGCCATCATTTCAGAATATTTCTTCGTTCTCAGTTTTCAACTTTGTCCTCCAAATATTCTTCATTGATGTCTCTTCGTTTGTCTCCATATTCTTACGGTGGTTCTTTCAAGTTTACCCTTCCGTTGTTATCGTTTTAATTCATTTGTTCTTTCATAATCCTACCGGTGGTTCGTTGAAGATTTACCCAAGCTTGTGCTAGATCTCGCTTTAATCCTTTCCAACGAGAATAAGTAGTATGCCAAATCCTTTGGTTGTCATCAATTTAAATTGGTGAAGGAGATGCATGACATAATTCTTATTCTTATTCCTTCAAGGTGATTTAATTCTTTTGTCTGGAGCTTGTTCATCATATCATATTCTCGCTTCTAAGTTGTTCATCTTGTTTTCCGGAGCTCCATGTTGTTTCAATTATATCATTTCAAACCTCCATCTAATTCACCGCATGCCTTGAATCTTATTCTTTTCATCTTTCACTTCGCATGCTTTCATTACCAGAGTTTTCATGGTGGTTCATCATGTTTTAATTCATCCTCGAAGTCTTCATCAAGATTCTTGTTGGAGCTCAAGCATTCGTCATCATGTTCTCCCATTGCAATTCTTGCTACCTTATCCTTTTCAGATGGTATTATGTCATTCTTGTTAATTCCTTCATGTTTCATGACTCACGAGTTGTCAAGAATGAGATATTTAAAACCATCATTTTCTTGTTCAGCAGATCTTTTCAACCCATCAATTTATTCGGTGGAGTTATCTTGGGTTGTATTTCACCTAAAAGCTTTCCCTGAGAATTGCTGCTATTATGGTGCTTATAAATGACCCAAGTTCTTCATTTGTCATTCCGGTGAGATAAGTTTATCGTCTCCTTGTTGATCTCAATCCAATCTAATGTTTTCGTCAGTGGCTGGTTGTCACCTCTTAATTTTGAGATGTTTTCCATAAGCCCACATCAAGCTTATTCTTTCGTTGTTGAATTTCCAACAACTCCGTTCAACCCTTCTTCGTAAGGATACCCTTTCAAATTCAATTTTGAGAGAGGTTGTCATTTTCTTCTCCGTTCTTTCTTGCCAACGATCTATATGCTATTCTTTCATTCCGGAGGCATTGTCATGTTCCTCTCTTTAACCATCATCTCGTTTTTATCAAGATCATATAATCCCTTGCTTGTCTATTTAACCGGAGTGTTGTGTCCTCCATTCTAATTCTCTCACCTTTTCATGTTTTGCCTCTCTTTAAACCGGAGTGCTGTCTGAATCTTTCTTACCCCTTGTGACATCCTTTCAATTGTTTCGAAGGCTATATGTTGTTCATTTCATCAAGTATCTTCCCAACTTGGCAAGTTCTTGTTCAATTCCTCCCATTTTCAGACGGAGTGCTGTCCAAATCTTTGTCATTCTTATTCCTTGGAAATACCATTGCGGTTTCATATTTTTTCCGTCCGTGAGCTCTTGTTTCATGTCTTTCAACCTACAAGGTTCTCATAATGTTCCTTGTTTCTCTTTCCTAACGGAGTGTTTTCATCTTCGTTCATCTCCATTATATTCTTGTTCAACTTGTTCAACCTCTCAAGGTTCCTTGGTTTCACTCGTTTGTCCAAGAAGCAACTTTGTTTTACCTCTTCCTCTTCCGTTTTTAACCGGTGATATCTCTAGGATCTCGGGTCGAGATCCTCTGTTAGTGTGGGAGAGTTGTGACGCCCGAGACCGACGTCCCAGAAGATTCCAGAAGATTCTAGATGTTCCGGGTTGCCCGTGTGTTTCATTTGTGCTTGTGTTATTTATTTTTGCATTGCATCATATCATCATGCCATCATGTCATATTTATTTTTGCATCTCAACTAAATAAATCGTGTGGACCTTCGGTCCATTTAAATCGAGGGAAGGATGTCTTCTCTTTAAAACATATAAAAGCCTCCCAATATTATTAGGGAGCTATATTATAAATATTCCATTGTTTTGGAATTGACCCATAACACACTTAAAGTTATTTCTCATGCCTTTGTTATCTTAATTCCCGGCCCCAACTTTGTCCTCAAATTCTAGCCTTTTGGATTTCATCTAAAGGGATTCCTAAATTCAAATAGTTTGACTTTTATTCGAACTTGTTTGAATTTTCATCTTCCGAAAACCCTCCAACTATTTTAATTAAAATCCTCACATTTTTGTGAGTCCAGGGAATTTTACCCTATGCCCTAACTCTATTCCTCGCACCTCCCTTCTTTTCTTTCTTGTGGTTGTATTCTGTTTTAATTTAAAGAAAAACAGCAGAAGAGCAGCAGCCCACCGGCCTCCTGGCCATCTGGGCCTCCTCCTTCCCCCCCCCCCCAGCTGGCCCAAACTACCTCTAGGCCCATCCAGACCGAACCCTAGCCATCGCACCCGTTCGCTCCTCCCTTTCCCCTACAGCGCCGCCGCTTTTCCCTCTCGATCCCCTCTGCATCCCCCCGACCCCGATTCCCTCGTGCCCCTGCCTCCATCTCCCTCGCACGCCCCGTCCCCTGCTGCCTTCATCACCGCACCATGGAGCTCCGCCCTGCCTCTCCAAGGTCGCCATGGCCTCCCTCCTTCCGCATCCTCCCTCCGTTCTAGCGCCCGGGGCCGTCGTCCTCGCCTCCTCGCCTCCATCCCCAGCACCCGCGGCCCCCTGCGCCTGGCCTGCGTCCGCCTCTGCATCGCGCCGGTCGCCGTCCTGCTGCCTCTATCGCCGGAGCCCGCACCCTCCAGGCGAGCGCCATGGCCCCTGCGCTCGAGGCGCCTCCTGCCTCCCACCTACGGGCGCCGTCCGCGCCTCTGCATCGCGTCGGGCCGGCCTCTGCCTCGTCGCCAGGACGCGCCACTTCTTCCGCCTGCAGCACCGACCCGCCTCCTCCTCCTTCAACCAGCGCCTGGCCTCGTCGAACCGCTGCTGCCGCCTTTCTGTTGCCTTTGTTTTGCCTACAGGAGACCGCAGATTCGACATCTTCGCCTCATGTTCATGTTGACCGGAAGACCTCAAGTACCTCTACTGCCATCTACGAGATCGGCAAGTCCGAAGACCCGTGTACGACTCGAGACTGAGACCCCAAGTACCCCTCCGATGGCATGTACCCCTACGAACGGGAACACCTACACGACTACACGATGACTCGCCAAGTACCACGACATGACGGATGAACATCTACAAACGTGTACCACGACGACCGAGTACATCTACGGCCCGAACGTCTACCGTCGCTCGAACGTCTACCGTCGCCCCGTGTACCTCTACGGCAAGTACCTCGACGACATGTACCACTACGGCTCAAGTTCCTCTCCGATACGTCCAAGTACCACGACACCGACCCGAACATCTACGGCTACGAGCTCCGTGAACGACTACCGTCGCTGTGTACCACTACCGTCGCCGAGACCGCTAGTACATCTACGAACTCGACGCCGGAACGACTACTTCCTCTACGACGTGAACGCCTTCTTCCTCTACTATCTCGAACCGCCCCGAAACGCACGCTTCAAAGGTATAACGAGACGACCCCGTGGATGACCCGTGTGATGCTTGTTGTGTTGTATGAAATGTTTCCCGTGTGTGCTTCGTGCCCGTTCCGACCTTTTGTCATGTTCCTCGGTTGCCTCGTCGCCGACTCGTGGGAACCCGGTAACGGGATCGCCCCACCTTTCCTCTCGTGTGACTCGCTCACGCCACCTTTCTTTTGCACCGGTCTCTCAACGAGTACCGGAACCGAGATGTTGCGTTGCACCATTTTCGGATTGTTGCCGTGGCACCCTTTTTCCTTCCACCGCGGTGACAATACTTCATATCCTCTTAAGTCAACCTTTTAATAAAACTTGCATAAAACTTGATCATGTCATCCGCATCATGTTAACAACACTAAAATGTTTAATTGTTGTTGCTTTAATTATTAAACATGCGCATGGGGATTTTCCGGATATGTTGTTGTTATTTTTTCCGGCCTCATTTAAAATGCCTAAATAGTGTAGTTTTATTATGCTTCACCTCTTGCCATGATAAAAACATTTAATCTTGTCTTGTAAATAACGAGAGTCAACTAAATAATTAATGTGGTGTTTCGTCAATATGCAACTCGTTGCATATTGAGCTCCACTTAACTTGTAGTATTTGTTTGTGCACTTGCCATGCCATGCTTATTTAAACCGGACATGCATCATACTTGTTTGTGCATCGTATGCCATGTTTATGATATGTGTGTTTACCGTGTTGTTTCTTTCTTTCCGGTTGCTTCTCTTGTTAGCTTCGGTTTCGTTCCGGAGTTGTGAGGTTTCGCTCGTCTTTGTTGCTCCGTCCACTTCATGGATCTGTTCTTCTCCCTTGTGGAATCCCAGGCAAGATGATCATACCCTTGGATACCTTTACTACCATTGTCATGCTTAGTGTCTCGATGCTATCGTTACATGTCGCGCTACCCATCTTTTATGTCAGCCTCTTCTTGTTGCCATGAAACCTCTAACCTTGACACCTTCCTAGCAAAACCACTGTTTGGCTATGTTACCCGCTTGCTCAGCCCCTCTTATAGCGTTGTTAGTTGCAGGTGAAGATGAAGTTCGTTCCAGGAGGGAACTTGTTGTTGGTTATATCACAATATCTATAATTATTATTAACACACCTATATACTGGGCATGGGTGGAAGGCTTGGCCTTTTGCTCGGTGTTTTGTTCCACTCATGCCACCTTAGGCGCCGATAAACCGGCATTATGTTCCTTGATTTTGCGTTCCTTACACGATGGGTGGATGGGGACCCCTTGACAGTTCGACTTTGAATAAAACTCCTCCAGCAAGGCCCAACATTGGTTTTAATTTGCCTCATAATAACAACTTATTTAAATAATTAAAATTTGCATAGGGGGTCGCGTCCCCGAGGATTCTTAATTCTACATAGCAGGGGGGGCCAGTGCTGATGGTGTTGGTCCCAAACTAGAGTCACTTGCGGTACCACCCAGTTATCTGGGGTCTTCGGTACTGTACGTAGCGCTCATCCGGACGTGGCCCGAGACGAGATACACGTGGCTACTATCAGGGTGTCGGCACGCCGGGAGGTCTTGCTGGACTTGTTTTACCATTGTCGAAATGACTTGTGCTACCGGGATGCCGAGCCTGATCGGATTTTCCCTAAGATAAGGGGTGATGATATTATATTTATCACTTCAGCTAATCGTGAGAGCTTCTGATGGGCAAAGTTGGGACACCCCTGCAGGGTTATGATCTTTCGAAAGCCGTGCCCGCGGTTATGTGGCAGATTGGAATTTGCTAATGTCCGGTTGTAGAAAACTTGACAGAGGATCCGAAGTAAAACACACAACTGTGTGAGTAACCGTGACTGTCTCTTTTCACTTTGAGAAGAGAACACGGTGGGGTTATGTTTGACCGTATGTAGTTAGGATCTTTAGCGATCACTACTTTTGCGACCGTTTGCGTAGCTTCTCATCTTATTCTGGTACTCGTAAGTTAGCCACCATATCATGCTTAGCCGCTGCTGCAGCCTCACCACCTTACCTCTTCCTACCCATAAAGCTTTGCTAGTCTTGATACCCATGGTTATGGGATTGCTGAGTCCTCGTGGCTCACAGATACTACAACACCAGATGCAGGTTCAGCCGAGTTTGATGCAGGAGCTGGTTCAAGTTCTTCACTTGGAGCTCGATGAAGAGAGTGTCCGTTTGTTTGTGACGTTTCGACGATCAGTAGTGGTTTCTACTAGGATTCGATCCTGACCTGTGGCTTTATGTTGTTTTGGTATCTTTCTTTTGGATCTTCACCCGTAGTCAGGTTGTGATGTTTTGAATGATGTATTGCTTATGAATTGTATTGTGTGAAGTGGCGAGTGTAAGCCAACTATCTCCTTTTGCAATTTAATCCCTCTTTTACATGAGTCGTGCAAAGATACCAAACTTGAGATCATTCTAGGATGGGCTTATACCTTTAAGTCGTGCCTCGACACGTAGGAGGTATAGTCCCATCCTGGGCATTACAGCCTCCTCCTCCCTCCATCCTTTATATATGTGGCCAGGGGGCACCCCATACACACACAAGTTCATTTTAGCCGTGTGCAGTGCCCCTCCCTACAGTTACACACCTCGGCCGCTGGATCAAGAGCTCGTGGGATGTCATCGAGTTGAACGTGTGCTGAACAGGGAGGTGACGTACATTCGGTGCTTGGATAGGTTGGATCGCGAAGACGTTCGACTACATCAACCGTGTCACTAAACGCTCCCTCTTTCGGTCTACGAGGGTACGTAGACACACTCTCCCCACTCGTTGCTATGCTTCTCCTAGATAGATCTTGCATGATCGTAGGAAATTTTTGAAATACTATGTTCCTCAACACTTTTATGGAAATTAATTTGGGTGAAGCCACTAAATTGTTTGATAATATTATGGCAAACTATTTGCAATGGCATACCAAAAGGGCGCCTACTAGCAAAAAGGTTAATTCGGTTGAGATTGATTCTTTGAGTGGAAAGGTTGATGCTCTCATGAAAATGGTTGATAGAAAGAATGCTCCTATTGATCTTAATGATATGCATTTGTCTACTTTGATTGAGCAAAATAGTGATGCTATAGATGTGAAATTTATCTCTAGGTATAATTTCAACAACAAATGCTTATAGAGGAAGTTTTAATCCTAAGCCTTTTCCAAGAAATTCCTCAAATAGTTATGGTAATTCCTATGGTAATTCTTCTGATAATAATTATAGGAATGCCTCTAATCTAGAGAACAATATTAAAGAATTTGTCTATACTTAAAAGGTTTTCAATGCTTCTATAGAAGAAAAATTGAGTAAGATTGATGATATGTCTAGAAGTATCGATAGAATTTCTCATGATGTGGAAAATCTCAAGTTAAAAAATGTGTGCCTAAGGTTGAGGAATCAATTAAAGCTCTTTATGTTTCTATGGATGAAAGTAAGAAAAGAACCAATACTCTTAGAGCTAAAAGAGAAATTTTAGAAAAAGCATTTTCTAGTGATTGCTTTCATAAAAATGATGAAGATCTCTTGGATTACAAAGATTTAATTATGATAATTGCTCTTTGATAGATTGTATTTCTTTGTTGAAATCCATGATAAATTCACCTCATGCCTACGAATAAAATAAAGCTTTTACTAAACATATTGTTGATTCTATGATGAAAGCTTTAGAAGATTAATTGGAATTAGAACTGTCAATTCCTAGAAAGTTGCATGATGAATGGGAACCTACTATCAAAATCAAGATAAAAAAATATGAGTGCAATGCTTTATGTGATTTGGGTGCTAGTGTTTCCACAATTCTGAAGTCTCTTTGTGATGTTCTTCGTCTTACCAATATTAAGATTGTTCTCTTAATTTTCATTTGGCGGATTCCACTATTAAAAAGTCTTTGGGGAGGATCAGTGATCTTCTTATTCTTACAAATAGGAACTATATGTACCCATAGGCTTTATTGTTCTTGACATTGATTGCAATCCGTCTTGCTCCATCATACTTGGTAGACTGTTTTTACGAACTATTGGTGCAGTGATTGATATGAAAGAAGGGAATATTAAATTTCAATTTCCCTTGAGAAAGGGCAGGGAACACTTCCCTAGAACAAAGATCAAATTGCCTTATAAATCTATAATGAGGGAAACATATGGATCACCGAACAAGGATGACAAAACTTGAGATCATTGAATTATGCCTAGCTAATTAAGGGCGTAAAACGATAGCGCTCGTTGGGAGGCAACCCAACTTGTATATTTTTTGCTTTTTCGTTTTCTAGTAGTTTTCAATAAAATACCCAATAATGCCTCTGTTTAGATGTGTTTTGTGGTTTGAATAAATGTTTGTGCCAAGCAAATCCTTTGGGATGATTTGGTTGATAGTTGATGTGACCACGTTGAAAAATTCAGAAACTTCTGCGTCCAGAGTTAGAATTACTGATGATTACTGGAAGTGAGAAACTCTTGATTTTTTTGGGCGGTTATCAATATAAATTTGCTACTTCTCGAGCTTGCGTTGTATTCCCTCGAAGAGGAATGGGTGATGCAGCACAGTAGCATAAGTATTTCCCTAAGTTTTTGAGAACCAATGTATCAATCCAGTAGGAGACCACGCGCGAGTCCCTCGCACCTGCACAAACAAATAAGAACTTCGCCGCCAACGCGATAAGGGGTTGTCAATCCCTTTACTGTCACTTACGAAAGTGAGATATGATAGTTTGATATTTTTGGAATTTTGGATATAAGAAAAACGGAAAAGTAAAGTAGATTGTATATTGATATGTTGAGAATAGACCCGGGGGCCATAGGTTTCTCTAGTGGCTTCTCTCATAATAGCAGAATTCTACTGTGGGTGAACACATTATTGTCGTGCAATTGTTAGAAAAGCGAATAATTATGAGAATATCTAGGCATGATCATTATATATAGGCATCACGTCCGAAACAAGTAGACCGAAACAATTCTGCATCTACTACTATTACTCCACACATCGACCGCTATCCAGCATGCATCTAGAGTATTAAATTCATAAGAACAGAGTAACACCTTAAGCAAGATGACATGATGTAGAGGGATAAACTCAAATAACATGATATAAACCCCATCTTTTTATCCTCGATGGCAACAATACAATACGTGCCTTGCTGCCCCAACTGTCACTGGGAAAGGACGCCGCAAGATTGAAACCAAAGCCAAGCACTTCTCCCATTGCATGAACTATAGATCTAGTAGGCCAAACCAAACCCATAATTCGAAGAGACATGCAAGGATATTATAATCATGCATAAAAGAGCTCAGAAAAGAACCAACTATTTCTCGTAGATAATCTTGATCATAAACCCACAATTCATCGGATCTCGACAAACACACCGCAAAAAGAGATTACATCGAATAGATCTCCTCAAAGACCGACGAGAACTTGGTATTGAGATCCAAAGAGAGAGAATAAGCCATCTAGATACTAACTATGGACCCGAAGGTCTGTGGTAAACTACTCACATCTCATGGTGAGGCGATGATCATGATGTAGAAGCACTACATGGAAGATCCCACCTCCGGCGGAGCTCCGGAACAGGCCCCAAGATGGGATCTCACGGGATCAGAAGGTTGCGGCGGTGGAACTAGGGTTTCCTCTGTTTTTCTGATGGTTTCGGGGTACGTAAGTATATATAGGAGGAAGGAGGACACCGGTGGCCAGACCTGGGGCCCACGAGGCAGGGGGAGTGCCCCCCACCCTCGTGGACGCCATGTCAGCCCTATTCCGTGGTTCTCAAGTCTCCCATGCATATTTTGCTCCAAAAATATCTCTCCCGAAGTTTCATTCCGTTTGGACTCTGTTTGATATTCCTTTTCTGTGAAACCCTGAAATAGGTAAAAAAATAGAGACTGGACCTTTGGGTTAATAGGTTAGTCCCAAAAATAATATAAAAGTGTATAACAAAGCCCATTAAACATCCAAAACATCTTAAATAATAGCATGGAATAATCAAAAATTATAGATACGTTGGAGACATATCAAGCATCCCCAAGCTTAATTCCTGCTCGTCCTCGAGTAGGTAAATGATAAAAATAGAATTTTTGATGTGGAATGATAACCAACATAATTTTCAATGTATTTCTCTTTATTGTGTCATGAATGTTCAGATCTGAAAGATTCAAGACCAAAGTCTATATTGACATAAGAAATAATAATACTTCAAGCATACTAACAAAGCAATCATGTCTTCTCAAAATACTATGGCTAAACAAAGTTATCCCTACAAAATCATATAGTCTGGCTATGCTCCCTCTTCATCACACAAAATATTCATATCATGCACAACCCCGGTTTCAGCCAAGCAGTTGTTTTCATACTCTATTCTTTCAAACCTTTCAACTTTCACGCAATACATGAGCGTTAGCCATGGATATAGCACTATGGGTGGAATGGAATGGTTTGCGGAGAAAACAAAAAGGAGGGAGATAGTCTCACATCGACTAGGCGTATCATCGAGCTATGGAGATGCCCATCAATAGATATCAATGTGAGTGAGTAGGGATTGCCATGCAACGGATGCACTAGAGCTCAAAATGTATGAAAGCTCAACAAAAGAAACTAAGTGGGTGTGCATCCAACTTGATTGCTCACGAAGACCTAGGGCATTTGTGGAAGCCCATCGTTTTAATATACAAGCCAAGTTCTATAATGAAAATTCCCACTAGTATATGAAAGTGACTAAACATGAGACTCTCTATCATGAAGAACATGGTGCTACTTTGAAGCACAAGTGTGGAAAAAGATAGTAGCAATTGTCCCTTTTCTTTCTTTTCCATTTTTTCTTTTTTCTTCTTTTTTTGGGCCTTTCTTTTTCTTGGCCTTTCCTTTCCTTTTCTTTTTTTTCCTTTTTTTGGAGGGGCCTTTTCTTTTGTTTGGCCTTTCCTCACATGGGACAATGCTCTAATAATGATGATCATCACACTTTTACAACTCGATATTACAACTCGATACTAGAACAAAGTATGACTCTATATGAATGCCTCCGGCGGTGTACCGGGATGTGCAATGAATCAAGAGTGACATGTATGAAAAATTATGCATGGTGGCTTTATATCTCGGAATGGCTATGGAAATATATCTCGAAATTATGCGTGTCATATGAACGGAATGGCAGAAAGTTGCATGGCAATATATCTCGGAATGGCTATGGAAATGCCATGATAGGTAGGTATGGTGGCAGTTTTGAGGAAGATATATGGTGGCTATTTGGAGGAAGGTATATAGTGGGTGTCTGGTACCGGCGAAAGTTGCGCGGTACAAGATAGGCTAGCAACGGTGGAAGGGTGAGAGTGCGTATAATCAATGGACTCAACATTAGTCATACATAACTCATATAATTATTGCAAAAATTTACGTGTCATCAAAACAAAGCAATCAACGCATGCTCCTAGGGGGGAGGTTAGTAGGAGTTAACCATCGCATGCCCCCGACCTCCACACAAAGGATGACACAATACAAATACCTCATGCTCTAACTTCGTTGCATAGTGGTTCACCATACGTGCAAATACCTCTATTTCATAATAACTCCACTAGCATGACTCTAATATCACTATCCTCATATCTCAAAACAATTATCAAGCATCCAACTTTTCTTCATATTCAATGCACTTAGTATGAAAGTTTTTACTACATTGATCTTGAATGTCTATCATGTGAAGGCTAGTTATAAAGCCAAAGCACATTACCATGCTGTTCTAATAGACTGTAAAATGGATATAAGTGAAGCATGAGAGATCAACAATTTCTACAAAATATAATTACCACCGTGCTCTAAAAGATATAAGTGAAGCACTAGAGCAAACTATTTAACTCAAAAGATATGAGTGAAGCACATAGAGTGTTCTAACAATTCCTAGGCCATATTTATCTCTCTCAAAAAGGTGTGTCCAGCAAGGATAATTGTGGCAAACTAACAAGAAAAGACTCAAATAATACATGATGCTCCAAGTATAACACATATCATGTGGTGAATAAAAATATTGTCCCGAGTATAGAATACTGATGGATGAAGACGAAAGAGGGGATGCCTTCCCGGGGCATCCCCAAGCTTAGGCTTTTGGTTGTCCTTGAATTTTACCTTGGGGTGCGTTGGGCATCTCCAAGCTTAGGCTCTTTCCACTCTTTGTTCCATAGTCCATCAAAGCAATACTCAAAACTTGAAAACTTCACAACACAAAACTTAGACAAAAATCTCGTAAGCTCTGTTAGTATAAGAAAACAAACCACTACTCAAAGTTACTGTAATGAACTCATTCTTTGTTTATATTGGTGTTAAACCTACTGTATTCCAACTTATCTATGATTCATACTCCCCAATAATACTCATAGATTCATTAAAATAAGCAAACAACACACGAAAAAAATAGAATCTATCAAAAACAGAAGAGTCTATAGTAATATGTAAGTTTGGAATACTTCTGTAACTCCAAAAAAATTGAAATAAATTGGTAAATGTGAGAAATTTGTCTATTAATCATATGCAAAAAGAATCAACTAAATAGCACACTCTAGTAAAATCTGGTGACTATTCTAGTGAGCGCTAACAATTCTGTTTTTCACAGCAAAATCATATAAACTTCACACAAGTCTTCCCGAAGGTTCTACTTGGCTCAAACACTACTTAATACACAAAAGAAAATCTAAACAGAAGCTAGATGCAATATTTATTCCTAAACAGAAGCAAAACCAAAAAATATAAAATTGGGTTGCCTCCCAACAAGCACTATCGTTTTACGCCCCTAGCTAGGCATGATACATGGATAGATCTAGGTATTGCCGTCTTTGGATGGCAATACATAAGTGGCTCTCATAATAGATTCATATGGTAATTTAATTTTATTTCTAGGAAAGATTTCCATGACTTTCTGTCGGTGTACTAAAATAGGGGTACCTTAGTATCCCGAACTTGTGCACGGGCAGTTGCAGCGTCCCGCGGCAAGGCTTGCCGCGCGACCGCCAAGGTCCTCCGTGGTTCCTTTGTAGCCATTCAAGAACAAAGTATTCAAGTCAAAGAGACAAGACCCCGGCTGGAGGAGCTTGCCGGGATGGCCACTCAAGGCACAAAACCAATCAAGGCACAAGACCCTGGCAAGAGGAGCTTGCCGGGAAGGCCAATCAAAGGCATCTCGAGGAACTTGCCGCGGCGCGCCACGCATCGTGGCAAGGCCCGGTGAGCGATAAGCTCCCAGAAGCGACAAGATAGCAACCACGGCAAGGCGCTTGCCGCGGCAAGCTTCCACTCAGTACCCGCGCTCCAGCGCATCCACCCACGTGTCGCTCTGGGACCATCCCGGGCGCACGTGGCGGAAGGCTGTGTAGCCTGGGGTACACGGTGGCAAGTAGCGATGACAAGACTACCGTCGTGGCGGACGGTGGCGCCCCTGACGGTCACTTTTTGCACTGTTAGGGCGACGGTGATGGGCATTTAATGCCCTTGTCCCCTGCCGTCAGGGTTAGGTATGGAACACTGTTCCAACTACCAAGCTTTTTACATTTTTACCCCCAACTATGCTACCACCTGTCGGTGACCCCTTGAGCATATAAAAGGAGGCCCATGCGCACGTAGGAGGGGGATCGATCATTCTCACGCTCGGTCTTGCTAGCGGTTAGAGTGTACTGTAGCTCTCCTCGCTCCCGAGCAAGAACTCAATACAAACCAAAGCAGGAGTAGGGTTTTACGCATCCGTGCGACCCGAACCTGGGTAAACTGCTCGTGTGCATGCCTCGATCTGCTCTTCGTGCCTCCTCCGCCCCCAGCCGTACCAAAAAAGGGGCTCCGGTCCCATAGGTGTTCGTGGGCGATCAGTTTCTCCGACATCTTTGGCGCGCCAGGTAGGGGTCGCGTCGAGGTTGTGTGAACCTGATCCGGCCTGCGCACGGGCTAGATCTTCAACTTCTTCATCAACATGCCGCCGAAGAAGAAAGCTTCGGAGGCAGCAGGTCCGTCCGCATCGATCCCACCACCGCCGGAGCCAACGGCTGGTGGGGTAGACGCTGGCGGAAGAACGGACATCGACGAGGGAACTCACGGCGCCGCCAAGTCCAAGGACAAGGCAGACGACCGGGCACACTCCAAGACCTCGGCATCCGTACATGCACCGCGTCCGTCTGAGGAGGTGCGAGACCGGCAGCGTCATGGTACCCACGGTACCGTACGTTTGTTGGGCCAAGGCCAAGCCGGCGGATCTCGGGACGCTCAAGGCCAGCATGCACACCAACATGCCGGCACGAGCAAGGCACGGTCGCTTGGACGGGATGCTGCTCCTTCTAACACGGTTAGAAGTCCGAGCATGTCCCGCTCCTCGCATCGTTCGCCACCGCTACCCGCCACCCCAGCAGAAGCTCTAGCACGAGCTCAACTGCTCCTAGACTTTCCTCCAGCGGCAGACAAGGCCGACGACTGGAGAGCCACCATTCAGAGTCTCATCGCCTTCGCCAACGGTGACACTCCGCAGCAGCCGAGCACGTCACAGCCACGACAAGTCAGCCAGGCGAGGGCTGATGGCGACAAGACCGGTGGGGGTGCAACCACCGCGCACTCTCCGCCCCGAAGGCCAAGATCGCCGACTCGCCGGGTCAACCTCGACAGCGACTCCACCGTGTCATCGGATCCGCGAGATCGTCGCGATCAACGCCAAGTTCTTCAAGATCGTCGACACGAAGACGCTCGTACTCGCATCGAGCGCCGAAGAGAAGTGTGGCGTCAGTCAGACCAGCGCGCTGGGCCCACTGTCGACATGCAAGCGCCAGGGGGACCAGGCGACTTGCCGTACGCGGTAGGTTGTCCTGCGTTCACTCATGAGCTGCGGCAAGTCCAGTGGCCCAGCATGAAGAATTTCAAACCAGATGTGCCAGAGAAGTACGACGGCAAGACGCATCCGTCGGAGTTCCTCAGCATCTACACCATTGCGGTGCAAGCTGGTGGGGGATGAGACGAGAAGATCCTTGCCAACTACTTCCCTCTGGTACTCAAACCCAACGTCAGGTCCTGGCTCATGCACTTGCCGGACAACTCCATTTCTTCTTGGGCAGATCTCTGCCATCAGTTTGTCGGCGCCTTTACCGGCGGCCACAAACCTCATGGCCAGGAGAGTGACCTTCACCTGCTCGCCCAGAAGGAAGGAGAGCCCCTGCGCAAGTATATCCAGAGGTTCAGCCGTGTCCAGCACAACATCCCAGACGTCCACCCTGCCGCGGTTATTAGCGTGTTCCATCAGAACGTGCGTAACCGCAGGATGACGGAGGAGATGGCGATGTGCAAGATCCGAGACGTCAGTGAGCTTTATGCCCTGGCCGACAAGTGTGCACGTGCTGAGGAGGGGAGGAAACTCCCCGGAGAGGATACAGGAGCAGGGGGATCAGACAGCGACGATGCCGCCCCGGCAAAGAAAAGCCGGCGGCGGAACAACAGGAAGAAGAAGAACAAGGAAGTGTTAGTCGTTGAGCAGTCCGGCAAGGAGGCTAGCGCCAAGAAGGCCCAAGTTGGTAGCTCCGGCAAGGAGACTGCCGCATGCACCAACTGCCATGCTGTGGCGGCCGCCGACAAGCAGGACGGCACCGACAAGCAGTACTGCAAGATCCACCGCACCAAGGGCCATGATCTCCAGAACTATAAGAGGGTCGAGCAGCTCGTCGAGCAGCAGAAGGCTGCGTACGAGCGGCGCGACAAGGAGAAGGCCCAAGGAGGTGGTGAGGGATCCAGCAAGAAGCGGCCATTCAACGGCCGGGGAGGACGCCGCGGCAAGGCCAAGCAGCGGCAAGGAGACAGACCTCCCCGCGGCCGCGACAAGGACGAAGACGATGATGATGACGAGGACATGGATGATGGTGACACCAGCGAGCAGGAGTTTCAGAAGGCCACGGAAGTTTTGTGCGTTGACGGCGGTGCTTCTCTGCACACTTCACACCGCCAACTCAAACAGTGGGTGCGGGAAGTCAATGCAGCAGAACCACCTGTCGAATCGCGCAAACTTCTAAAATGGTCCAGCACGCCTATCGTCTTTGATATTGAGGACCACCCTGATCGCACAACTGCGGTCGGGTGCTTGCCGATGTTGGTCTCACCAACTATCCGCAACCTCAAAGTCACAAAGATGTTAGTTGACGGCGGGGCTGGCTTGAACCTCATCTCCTCCACTGTGCTCCACAAACTCCAAATCCCGGACAACGAGCTCGAAGAAACCGGCACGTTCCAAGGGATCAACCCGGGAAGGAGCAAGCCAAAGGGGAAGATCACGCTGCCAGTAACGTTTGGCGGGGAGCTAAACTTCAGGACTAAGAAAGTAACTTTTGACGTTGCCGATTTTCCATTGCTCTACAATGGAATACTTGGCCGTCCAGCGCTTGCCAAGTTCATGGTTGCCTCTCACTATGCATACAACATGTTGAAGATGCCCGGCCCGATAAGCATCATCTCTGTCCCTGGCGACAAGAAAGATGCCCTTATCTGAGCTGACAAGATTTACCGGGAAGCAGCAGCCGCAACAAATAGCAAGACACTTGCCGCTGAAGCTCCTAGGGGGAAGGAGAAGACCAAGTCCGGCAAGAGCTCTGGGGCCCACTCCGGCAAGCGCACCTCTTCGGAGTGCTGCGCTACCGTCGAGGACGCACCATTGAGCTCCACCGGCAAGTGTAAGAAGACGATGGCAGCTCCGCCAGAAACCAAGAAGGTGCCCACCAAGGAGGGCGGCACTGGTGGTACTTTCACCATCAGTGCCACGCTTGATCCTAAATAGGAAAGCGCGCTCGTTGCTTTCCTGCGGGCGAACGTCGACGTGTTTGCATGGCAACCGTCCGACATCCCCGGTGTTCCCAGGAAAGTGATTGAGCACAAGCTTGCTATCTGTCCTCACGCGGGGCCCATCAAGCAAAAAGTCAGGAAACAAGCAGTGGAGCGCCAAGAGTTCATAGCAGAAGAGATCAAGAAGTTGGAAGCGGCATGCCTTGTCAGAGCAGTGCTCCATCCAACGTGGTTGGCCAATCCAGTGGTCGTGCGTAAGGCAAACGGGAAGTGGAGGCTTTGTATTGACTTCACCGATGTAAATAAAGCTTGTCCAAAAGACCCATTTCCCTTGCCGCGCATTGACTAGATTGTTGACTCCACGGCCGGATGCGACCTGCTTTCATTTCTTGACGCATACTCAGGATACCACCAAATCTTCATGGCAGAAGAAGATGAAGAGAAGACCGCGTTCATCAATCCATGTGGCACTTACTGTTTCATAAGGATGCCTTTTGGTTTGAAGAATGTTGGTTCAACATTTGCAAGGGTGGTCCATACAGCTTTTGAGCCACAGATTCACAGAAATGTAGAAGCATACATGGATGACATAGTGGTCAAGAGCAAGGACAGAGCGACCCTGGTTCAAGATCTAGAAGAGACCTTTGCAAATCTGGGTAAGATCCAACTCAAACTCAACCCCGAGAAGTGCGTGTTTGGAGTCCCTTCCGGCAAACTTCTCGGGTTCTTCGTGTCTCAGAGGGGGATTGAAGCTAATCCCGACAAGATCAAGGCCATTGAGCAGATAGAAGCACCGAAGCACGTCAAGGATGTGCGGAGACTTGCCGGTTGCGTGGCTGCTCTCAGCAGGTTTATCTCTAAGTCAGCTGAGCGCGCCCTGCCGTTTTTCAAAATTTTGAAAAAGGCGGGTCCAATGAAATGGACTCCGGAAGCGGAGGCTGCGCTGCAAGACTTGAAGAGGTACCTGTCCTCCACTCCAATACTTGTCGCACCTAAACCACAAGAGAAGTTGTTGCTGTACCTAGCGGCAACCAATCAAGTGGTTAGTGCTGCGTTAGTAGTGGAGAGGGAGGCAGATGATGAGCCAGCAACCACGGCAAGCACGTCCAACGACAAGCAAAGAGCTTCCCCGGCAAGCTCTTGTCCCGACAAGGATGGATCTGCGCAGATGCAAGAGGAGATACGGAAGGAAATGGTGCAACGCCCAGTTTACTTGGTCAGCTCTCTTCTCCAGGGGGCTAGATCAAGGTACTCTGGTGTGCAGAAGTTGCTTTTTGGCCTTCTCATGGCCTCGAGAAAGCTGCGCCATTACTTCCAGGCACATGAGATAACAGTTGTCACTCGCTTTCCGCTGAAGAGGATACTGCAGAATCCGGAAGCATCAGGCAGGATTGTTGAGTGGACACTGAAACTATCAAGCTTTGACCTCAAGTTTGAAAGCACTTCAACTATCCAGAGCAGAGCATTGGCAGAGTTCATAGCAGAATGGACGCCAACACCGGATGAAGAGATTCAAGAAACGAGCATTCCCGTCAAGGAAGCAAGCAAAGAGTGGCTGACGTACTTTGATGGTGCCTTTTCGCTGCAAGGCGCCGGAGCTGGTGCGCTGCTTGTCGCACCCACCGGAGAGCACCTCAAGTACGTAGTCCGGATGCACTTTCCCAAGGAGCAAGCGGCAAACAATACAGCAGAGTATGAGGGTTTGCTTGCCGGTCTCAGGAACGCGGCAGACCTTGGGATTAAGAAGCTGATTGTCAGGGGTGACTCACAACTCGTCGTCCGCCAAGTGAACAAGAATTACCAGAGTCCGTTGATGGAAGCTTACGTCGATGAAGTGAGAAAGCTTGAAGAACACTTTGACGGCCTACAGATGGAGCATGTTCCAAGAGCTCAAAACGACATCGCCGACGCCCTGTCAAAGTGCGCCGCACATAAGTTACCTATGGAACCAGGGATCTTTGTGCTCGAGCTAACTCAACCATCCGTAACACCAACGACTGGGCAGAGCAAGAAGAGGAAGTTGATCTCCGGCGACTACCTTTCGGCAGGGCTTCCCGAAGCCGCCAGCAACAAGGTCCCCAAGATCAACACTAAGAGTGCTGAGGAGCAGTCTGCTCCTGCAAGCCCTAGGGTTTGTACAGTTGAAGCAGATGCTCCCGGCAAGTTTTGCACCGGCAAGCTTGCCGGGGAACATCAAGTTCCGGCTGAGACCCAAGTTCTTGCCATAGAAGCGGATGTTCCCGCAGCAGCGGATGTGCCTTTAGTCCTTGTTATCGAGCCACATGCTCCAGCATGGGCGTGGCAGATTGTTCATTTCCTTCAGACAGGAGAGCTTCCCGAAGAGCAAGAAGAAGCGGAGAGAGTAGCCCGGCAGTCAAGTATGTACAAGTTTGTTGACAACACACTGTACAGAACAAGACTCAACGGTGTGAAATTGAAGTGTATTCCCCCGGAAGATGGACACAAGCTGTTGGCAGAGATACACGGAGGCATATGTGGTCACCACATTGGCACAAGAGCACTTGCCGGCAAAGCATTCCGGCAAGGTTTCTTTTGGCCAGAAGCCCTCCAAGATGCAACTGCACAAGTAACCAAGTGTGAAGCGTGCCAGTTCCATTCCAAGCAGATACACCAGCCAGCTCAAGCTCTCCAGACGATCCCTTTATCCTGGCCATTTTCGGTCTGGGGGACATCCTCGGCCCCTTTCCCCGCGCAGTTGGGGGCTTTGAGTACTTGTACGTTGCAATCGACAAGTTCACAAAGTGGCCAGAAGTGGAACCAGTGAGAAAGGTGACCGCACAGTCAGCAGTCAAGTTCTTCAGGTCGATTGTTTGCCGTTTCGGGATCCCTAACAGGATCATTACCGACAACGGTACGCAATTCACGAGCCGCACCTTCATGCAGTACGTCCAAGATCTTGGCGCCAAGGTCTGCTTCGCTTCTGTTGCTCACCCGAGAAGCAACGGTCAAGCGGAGAGGGCAAATGCTGAAGTGCTGCGTGGCCTCAAGACCAGAACTTTCGACAGGCTGCACAAGTGCGGAAGAAACTGGATCGAGGAGCTGCCAGTGGTTCTTTGGTCGATCAGGACGACGCCAAATCGAGCCACTGGACAGACACCATTCGCTCTAGTCTATGGAGCGGAGGCAGTTCTCCCCACGGAACTCGTATACGGATCACCTCGAGTGCTCGCTTACGATGAGCTCGAGCAAGAGCAGCTGCGACAAGAAGACGCGCTGCTCCTTGAGGAAGACCATCTTCAGGCTGCTGTATGAGCTGCTCGCTACCAGCAGGCCTTGCGCCGCTACCATAGCCGCAAGGTTAACGCCAGAAGTCTCGAGGAAGGCAACCTTGTTCTTCGGCGCATTCAGTCCGCCAAGAATTCCAACAAGTTGACGCCGAAGTGGGAAGGCCCTTATCGGGTGAAACAAATCACTAGGCCTGGAGCTGTCCGCCTTGAGACCGAAGATGGCTTTCCGTTGAGCAACTCCTGGAACATTGAGCATCTTCGCAAGTTTTACCCGTAAGGCGCGGTTGCCGTGATCCGCTCCGGCAACCACCTTTTGTACAATTATTGCCGCTGTTGCATGTAATCCTTTGTACAAAGCCGGGCGCAGACCCCATGCATCAGTAAAGCTTATGTGCCCCGCAAATCTTGTCATTTCATGCTTTCTATTTTCTTGCATGTATTATCTGACACTTTGTGCAGCACCTACCCCCGGTAAGCAGTAACGAGCCCAAAGGCTCCATATCTATATTTTCTATTCCTTCTTTTTTCTCTCAAGCATAGGAAGGTCCCCTCGCGCACAAGTTTCCCGGGGGGGAGGAGAAGATAGTGGTACGGACCCAGCGCCGTTAAAGAAAGCTTCGCCTTGCCGGGAAGCGAACGACACAAAAGCTAAGTTGCCAAAGTTTGAGCAATCAAATTTTTAAATTTTTAAGTTATTTTCCTTGAACGACCGCACTTTGTATGGAAAACCTATGCGCGGAGGAACCAACTCGTGACTAGCCGCGCCCTTACTTTGTTTCGAGCACGCTCAACGACTTAAGTGTGCTACGACTAGTGTCGCGCCCTTACTTCGTTTTCGAGTTCGCTCAACAACTTAAGCGTGCTACGACTAGTTGCGACAAGGTTTCTTGTCGGTAACAGCACCGCTAGCAGGCTGCTGAAGTTCCGCACTCAGCGCTCGCGGCAAAGGTGCCTGCGTCGGCAAGTTCCCTAAAAGCGTAGGGTAAAGACATACAAAGCGAGGAAATCAAGTAGAGGAAATAACGGCGCAATTACTACCCAAAATAGAGTTATATTACAAAGTGACTTGTCGCAGTTCTAATAGACTATTGTTCATAACATGGTTGGCAGCGACATGGAAATAAGAAAATGGGCAAGCTTAATCCGCGCGGTCACCCTCGACCCTCTTGATGCCGCTCACCTTGTCCACAATGGGTGCGATAAGGGCCTTGAGCGCCTCCATATCAACGTCCGACGGCAAGCTCCTGAGGACGTTGGTGAGGTTGAGGCCTGGATTGCGGAAAGCCACCTTCATCAGCACCTTTTGAAGAGCGCCCGCGCAGAGTTTGCGCGACTCGTCCGCCAGTTGCCTTGGGATCCTTTCCCGGAGCTGCTGGAGGGCCGTCGCCACGCCACGCCTCAAAATTTCTACTAGACTACCAGTGTTACAATTTATTTAACACGATGACCACCACTATCACAACATGATGTTTATATAATATCTTAAGTGATCAGATTGCATGGCAGGACTACAATATATAGGAGATCCGAGCTTGGATAAAGCAGTACTACTTCAGAAGCAGAACAACACAACATCACTAAGAAGATAATTAGAACCAAGTTGCTGTTGGACGACTGACAAACAACATCTTACAGAGGCAATTCTAATTTCTGGTTGAGCATGCACAATAACCATTAAAGATCTTCAAATTTCTAGTTGAGTACTGAAATTGATCTATTGATTGTGAGTAGTATGAAACCAACACTTCCTTTTTTGTTTAAGGTGACAACTGATGCATTGTTTAAGGGACACATTTGCACATTCATGAAACAGAATCACAATAAAACTGACAACCAATACCACCAGATATGCAAGTTACTAGTTTCCACTTCATCTATATGAATATTAGATCAGCAAGTTTGGTCATGTGAGTTACCCATCACCCAAGTTGCTTCACGTTCTATAGATAAATGGCAGGATCTGGAGATAAGCTGTATCAGGATGTTGGATATCACATACCATAGGCAGAAAGAGCTAGCTTGAACAACGAGAAGCTAGCATCCACCGTACTTGGTTAAGCTCGCTACCTTGAGCCACTGTGGGACGTTGTTGTGGTAGCCGGTGGTGAGGATCACGGCGTCAGCGGCCACTGTGGGATCTTGTCCTACGCGCCGATGTCCAGCACGGGCGTCCGGCCCTTGCTGTTCTTCAAAAAAACAATGAAACAGACATTCTGAAACCAACTAAGATCTAATATAAGTTCTTCCATTATATTTACCTACCTAACTATAGATTTCTCGACACCAATTGGAAGTAACAACCAACAAAAATTCTATTTAGCATGTGTGCAAACTGGAGTTGTTTCAGTTCATACAGCAGATACCCTGAGGAAATATGCAAATGTGTGATCTATAATTCTATTTAGCAATCCTTCACAAATCTGAACTAACAAATTCTGACTGCATTCAGGAACGTGTTGGCATGCATGACAGATCAATTTGCAATAGTCAGTGTACATTTCAGAACCATATCAGAGTTTTTAGCAGATGCATCAAGCAGTCAGTGTAGATTACAGAACCATGTCAGATGCATCAAGTAGTCAGTGTACATTTCAGAACCATATCAGAGTTTTCATGACCATATCAGGGGGCATATATAAAGCATCAAGCAGTCAGTGTACACGAGACCTGCTACAGATCAAAGCCAAGCAGAGGAAAGGGGAACGAGGTACGGTTCGTCATGAGCAGAGAGATGGGAAGGAGAAGGCAGAGGGCGTCACTTGTGTGGGGTTGGGGTTGGGGACGAGGGTTGCTGCCTGGGGCGGGTCCTGCTGCACGGCGACACCCCTCTGCCTCCCCTGAGCGCGGCCAGGGCCGCCGCGTCCAGCGCGAGCACCATGGAGAACGGCCGCCATTGATAACCTGCGGGGATGAGGAGAGCATCCCGAGAGGACGCTGGAAACCCTAGACGAATGAGGAGGGGGGAACATGATGAAACTGAACCAAGAAGTCGAATCGGGCCTGATCTACTAGCCTTGCTGATGCACCCAGAGGAGGGTCTTGGAGGCGGTGTCCCGCATCTCCTGCATGACCCAGAGGTAGCCATCGACCCGGCGCATGGTCTCCTCGGCCTTGTAAGACACCGGAAGTCGTTCCTGTGCCGGCCCCTAGCCGCCGCGGACGACGACGAGGACCAGCACGGGGAGGAGGCCGGTAAAACACGCGGGTGGAGGCCGGTACAACGCGGGGAGGAGGCCGGTACAACGAGGGAGACTCGCTCGTCTGCGGGGACCGACGCGGAGGTGGCCCTAGTCGGGGCGATGGCGGTGGTCGGGATGGACGGGGCCCGCGCCGGGCCTTGGAGGAGGCGAGGAGGGCGGCGAGCGGGGAGGAGGCCACTTCGCCCTGAGGGCGGCCGCGGCGGCGGACGTGGTGGTGGGTAGTGGCTTGAGCGTGTGCGAGAGGGAGAGGATGAGGGGGGGAGTGAGGCCGGCGGCGAGATGGGATCTGGGGAGAAGGGGGCGGCGACGATGGAGTGGGAGTGGATATGGTTTGGGTGGTTGGTCTGCCTGGGGGTGGGGGGTCTGATCTAGAGTTTGGGCTGCGGGGGGTATCTCTTTTTTTTGCTGTAGATAGATGGATGGATGGATGTGGGATGGAGATATGGATGGATGGATGGGCGCCATGTCATCAATCTGTGGGAAGAGTTTTGACTGTTTTGGAAAATAAGTGATTTGAAATAATTTCTAAGTACTAAAAATAGAGGGATTTTGTGAAGTAGCTATCAAAACTATTTTGCCAAAGGGCATCACACAAATTTTCACTCAAGTTAGACCAAATTTTATGGATCAGCACCAATTTGTATGCATTTTTGATATTTCTATCTATTTTAATCATTTTTTGAGTGCCCAAAATGAGTTTTTTTGTGAAGGACCTACCATATATTTGTTGTAAAATTGGAACAAATCATTTTTATAAAGTATTAGGCCATATTTAATGTAAAATTGACCAAATGGTTGGGTGTCAAGAGTTTTGATGCAGCTCTCGTGATAAAGACATATTTCCACCGATTCAGCTCGAAGAGGGTCAAATTTGAACTACAGTTATCTCATAGTTTGCACTTTATTTTTTCCAAAAATCATTTCTAGGTACATAAGTATCTATTTAATCAGAGAAACACCAAAAAAATACCAAGATTCAACCACTAGCTAGGAACGGTCATTCCCGCCGTTTTGACCGCATTTTGAAACGGGCATAAAAAATTCAAAAATAAACAAAAAATTGGAAACCTTCGCACTGTATCATTATATATGACCAAGTTACCAGGAAAAATAATAAACTTGTGACACGACAATTCTTTTAAAAAAGTGTTCTCAGAAATGAGCTATCATGCGTGAAGATTCATGGCTTTCAAGCCAAATAATCAATCCTATGGCCACATTCATGGCATAGTTTGTTCAAATGATCTCATATTGTGCACAAGGGTGCATATTGGAATGGCAAACAATATTGCCTAAGGAAGTTTTCATTTTCTTGGGACGAAAAAATCATTTTCCATTTTTCGAGTGCCCCAAAGGAGGTTTTTTGGTGAAGGACCTACCATATACTTGTTACAAAATTGTACCAACTCATTTTTCTAAAATACTAGGCCATATTTAATACACAATAGATCAAATCGTTGGGTGTCAAAAGCTTTGATCCACCTCTCGTGATAAAGACAAATTTCCACCGATTCAGCTGGAAGAGGGTCAAATTGAACTACAGCTATCTCATAGTTTGCTCTTTATTTTTTCCAAAAATCATTTCTAGGTACATAAGTATCTATTTAATCAGAGAAACACCAAAAAAATACCAAGATTCAACCACTAGCTAGGAACGGTCATTCCCGCCATTTTGACAGCATTTTGAAACCGACATAAAAAATTAAAAAAAATTAAAAAATTGGAAAACCTTCGCATTGTGTCATTATATATGACCAAGTTACCAGGAAAAATAATAAACTTGTGATACGGCAATTCTTTTAAAAAAGTGTTCTCAGAAATGAGCTATCATGTGTGAAGATTCATGGCTTTCAAACCAAATGATCAATCCTATGGCCACATTCATGGCATAGTTTGTTCAAATGATCACATATTGTGCACAAGGGTGCATCTTGGAATGGCAAACTATATTGCCTAAGGAAGTTTTCATTTTCTTTGGACGAAAAAATCATTTTCCATTTTTCGAGTGCCCCAAAGGAGGTTTTTTTGTGAAGGACCTCCCAAATAATTGTTTCGAAATTGGACCAAATCAATTTTCTAAAATACTAGGACATAATTAATGCACAATTGAGAAAATGGTTGGGTGTAAAAAGTTATGATCCACCTCTCGTGAAAAAGACAAATTTCCGCCGAATCGGGTGGAAGCGGGTCAAATTTGTACTGCAGTTGCCTCATAGTTTGCTATTTATTTTTTCCAAAAATTATTTCTAGTTACATAAGTACCTATTTAATCATAAATACATGGTTTGGTGGTGATACGACGAGGTTTGGGCGGTGGTCGAGGGCCCCAACTCTAGAGCGCGTAAACTCGCATGCCCGCCGCGTGGTCACCGCGTGATTGTGGCGTTGCCATGTGTTCTGGGAGGTCTAGGCATGTCTAGTGGGTTGGGCACTCCCCAGGTAGGTGCTGGGAAGAAAATTACAGCATAAAATTCTCACGAGGAGACCGATCGATGCTCAAACATGAATTAGCAGCCAAGTGTTTGATTAGCGGTACGGGAAATGCACATGGCTAATGGGCGTGAGTTTTGGTTGAGGATGATCAGTTACTAAGAAGACCGTCTTCACAAATTTTCAGCTCAAAAGGAGGAGTCTAGGTGGTACTTGCTTTGCAAAGTAGCACACTGGACTTAAATACGAATGTTGAAGGTGGGTTCAAAATAATGAATGGATTGAGCTGGCATTTGGTGGAGGATGGTTATTTGGGCATAGGAAAGCACTGTAGAAAATGGATACCATTTGGACATGCCAAAGTGGTACTTCCTTCACAAAGTGTTTTTCTGAACAGAATAGGAAAATGAATATTTTTGAACTAGTCAAGGAAGGTTTTTTACAAATTTGACGAAGATATGACCCAAAGAATTTATGAGATTTTTTGGGGAATTTTAGGAATGATAAAAATATAGGTTGCTCCACAACCTAGGGCAAAAACTGCCACATGGACATGACACATAGGCAAAACTGATGAGGTGGCGCCTAGTCGTAGCAACCCACCACAATATACAAGGTTATGACCATCTATATTGGTCGTGATCAGCTAGAAATAAGGTAGCGGACCAGTGCTATCTGCTTTATGACCATTTCGTGTAAGGAAATTACAACCTTTCTGACCAAAATGGTCGTTATAGTTTAGGGTTTGGAGCCCCCGAATAGCTTTTGACCAATTGGTCTGAAATGGTCATAGATCTATGACCAATTCTTCCAGGGTCACTGACAGAAGGTCACTAGTTGACATATTTCTTGTAGTGATCTTTCCATAAGAGTTATTGTAGGAATTACCATAATTATTAGAGGAATTACTAGGAAAAGGCCTAGGATTAAAGTTTCCTCTATAAGCATTGTTACCAAAATTATTCCTACCAACAAAATTCACATCCAAAGATTCATTATTATTTTCAATCAACATGGATAAAGGCATATCATTAGGATCAGAAAAAGCACTCTTAGCAGCAAATAATTTCATAAGTTCATCCATCTTTCCACTCAAAACACTCATCTCTTCAATAGCATGCACTTTTTACTAGTAGATCTTTTGGTGTGTCATTGAGAATAATTAACCATAATATTATCTAGGAGTTTGGTAGCTTCTCCTAATGTAGTTTCCATAAAAGTGCCTCCTGCGGCCGAATCTAAAGGATTTCTAGAAGCAAAATTCAAGCCAACATAAAAGTTTTGAATAATCATCCATAATTTCAAGCCATGTGTAGGGCAAATATGTATCATTAATTTCATTCTCTCCCAAGCTTGTGCAACATGCTCATGATCTATTTGCTTAGAATTCACAATATCGTTTCTAAGAGAGATGATCTTAGCAGGAGGGAAATACTTAGAGATAAAAGCATCTTTGCACTTATTCCACGAATCAATATTATTTCTGGGGAAAGAGGAAAACCAAGTTTTAGCACGATCTCTAAGTGATAACGGAAATAACTTCAATTTAACAATATCGTTATCTGTATCCCTTTTCTTTTGCATATCCCACAAATCAACAAAGTTGTTTAGATGGGTAGTGGCATCTTCACTAGGAAGGCCAGAAAATTGATCTTTCATGACCAGATTCAACAGAGCAGCATTGATCTCACAAGATTCAGCATCGGTAATAGGAGCAATCAGAGTGCTAATAAAATCATTATTGTTGGTATTGGAGAAGTCACACAATTTGGTATTGTTCTGAGCCATAGTTACAAGCAAGCAAACCAACACACAAGCCAACAAGAAGCAAGCGAACGGTAAACACACGGCAAAAAGAAGGGCAAATAAAACGGCAAGGGTGAAGTGGGGGAGAGGAAAACGAGAGGCAAAAAATGTAAAGCGAAGGATAAGGGTTTGTGATAGGTACTTGGTATATTACTTTTGCGTAAGCCTCCCCGGCAACGGTGCCAAAAATTCTTCTTGCTACTTCTCGAGCTTGCGTTGTATTCCCTCGAAGAGGAAAGGGTGATGCAGCACAGTAGCGTAAGTATTCCCCTCAGTTTTTGAGAACCAAGGTATCAATCCAGTAGGAGACCATGCGCGAGTCCCTCGCACCTGCACAAAAAATTAAGAACTTCGCAGCCAATGCGATAAGGGGTTGTCAATCCCTTTACGGTCACCTACGAAAGTGAGATCAGATAGATATGATAGTTTGATATTTTTGGTATTTTTTGATATAAGAACATAAAGTAAAAACAGAAAAGTAAAGTAGATTATAGATTTATATGTTGAGAATAGACCCGGGGGCCATAGGTTTCTCTAGTGGCTTCTCTCATGATAGCAGAATTCTACGGTGGGTGAACAAATTACTGTCGAGCAATTGATAGAAAAATGAATGATTATGAGAATATCTAGGCATGATCATTATATATAGGCATCACGTCCGAAACAAGTAGACCGAAACGAATATGCATCTACTACTATTACTCCACACATCGACCGCTATCGAGCATGCATCTAGAGTATTAAGTTCATAAGAACAGAGTAACGCCTTAAGCAAGATGACATGATGTAGAGGGATAAACTCAAATAACATATATAAATGCCATCATTTTATCCTCGATGGCAACAATACAGTACGTGCCTTGCTGCCCCTACTGTCATTGGGAAAGGACACCGCAAGATTGAACCCAAAGCCAAGCACTTCTCCCATTGCAAGAACTATAGATCTAGTAGGCCAAACCAAACCAATAATTCGAAGAGACTTGCAAGGATATTATAATCATACATAAAAGAGTTCAGAAAAGAACCAAATATTTCTCATAGGTAATCTTGATCATAAACCCACAATTAATCGAATCTCGACAAACACACCACAAAAAGAGATTACATCGAATAGATGTCCTCGAAGACCGAGGATAACTTAGTATTGAGATCCAAAGAGTGAGAAGAAGCCATCTAGATACTAACTATGGACCCGAAGGTGTGTGGTAAACTGCTCACAAATCATGGTGAGGCGTTGATGATGATGTAGAAGCACTCCATGGAAGACCCCCCCCCCTCCGGCGGAGCTCCAGAACAGGCCCCAAGATGGGATCTCATGGGAACAGAAGGTTGCGGCAGTGGAACTAGGGTTTTCTCTTTTGTTCTGGTGGTTTCAGGGTACGTAGGTATATATAGGAGGAAGCAGGGCACAGGGGGCCAGATGTGGGGCCCACGAGGCAGGGGGCGTGCCCTGTAGGGGGGCGTGCCCACCCTCATGGACACCACGTCAGCCCTATTCCGTGGTTCTCAAGTCTCCCGTGCATATTTTGCTGCAAAAATATCTCTCCCGAAGTTTCATTCTGTTTGGACTCCATTTGATATTCCTTTTCTGTAAAACCCCGAAAGAGGCAAAAAATAGCAATCTGGACTGGGCCTTTGGGTTAATAGGTTGGTCCCAAAAATAATATAAAAGTGTATAACAAAGCCCATTAAACATCCAAAACATCTGAAATAATAGCATGGAACAATCAAAAAGTATAGACACGTTGGAGACGTATCAAAATTCTCCATGTTATCCTTATTTGTCAGAATTTTTAGAGTTGCATAAGTATGGTCAAAAATCGCATCTTTACAGACTGTTCTGTTTTTGATAGATTCTGTTTTTATTGTGTTGTGTGCTTGTTTTCATTATTCTATGGTTTCCTTTGATGAGTTTTTGCCATAGAAAGGTTAGAATAAAGTAGCTATAATAAAATTATAAAATAAGAATTGGTTTGCTATAGTACTTGGAATAAAGATTGGTTTTGTTATATTAACGGATCTCGCGAAGTTTTGTTGAGTTTTGTGTGATTGAAGTTTTCAAGTTTTGGGTGATGTTACGATGGATGAAGGAATAAGGAGTAAGAAGAGCCTAAGCATGGGGATGCCCATGGCATCCCAAGTTATTATCCAAAGAGAAGGAAGCAACTAAGCTTGGGGATGCCCCGAGTGGCACTCCCTCTTTCTTCTAACGACCATCGGTATTTTACTCAAAGTGTCACATCCCTAGCTTTACTTTGCCTTAGGATAGTTTTTGCCTGTGCATCATGTTTAAAATTTTGTTAAACTTGAAATGGGGATGACTAAACCCTAGCACCAAATCAAAGCAATTAGGTTTAACCTAAAAATATTTTCAATGAACCCAAAAATTGCCTTCAGTAATGTTTGACAATTTTGGCAAGGGTTTTGGTCCAAACCAAAAATATTAAACATTTATGGGGAATTGTTTGGGCTTTGATTTAATTCACTATTGTATTTGAGTTGGAGCAAATAAATCCTATAATTATTTTTAATGCTCCAATTATTCTGAAAACATTTTGTGGAGTTTTGGAATAAACCATATTGCATCCACAAATAATTTCAGAAGCAACCAAAATGGTTTAGTATTAGTACTAAATCAAAATAGAGAAAAACAAATAGAAAATAGAAAGAAAATAAGGGAAAGAGTTTTACCTGGCAGCCCACCTACCTAGTGGCCCAGCCGAAATGGCCCAGCTGCAGGCCCAGCCCGCTACCGCCTCCTCCCTGTCGTCTTGCTCCTCTCGCCAGGAGGACGGGGGGGCGCGTGCCCGGCGCCTGCGGCCACATGCCATGGCCACCTCCTCTCCCCTTGCCTGCCTGGCCCTCCCAAACGTCGTTGTGGACGCCACGCACACCCTGGAACCCCCTCGACCTCTCCCCACGTTTCTTTCCCCTCCTCTGTCTCTCTCCCCCGCTTCCCTCGAATGCGACCGAACGGAGCCGTCGCCGCCGCTCGTCACCACCGCGGCCACCATCGCCCCCTCGCTGCAGCACCATGCCCGAGAGCTCCGCCATGCCCCCCCCCTCTTCCTCTCCTTCATGTCACGCGGCGCCAGGAGCTCCCCCTCACCCGCAACGCCGTCGTTCCCCTCCTCTGCGTCCGGTGACCGCCGTCGATGATTCGCCGCCGTCAGGCCATCCCCGGGCTCGCCATCCTCTTCAAACGAACCGCCGTGAGCCCCTCTTGCTCTTCCCCCTATCTCCTTACCTACGCGCATGTTGCAGCTCCGACCCCCACCATGCCCGCAAACTCCACGCCGCCGGCGATGTCACTGCCGTCGCTGCAGCCACCTGGGCTTGAAAATGAGCCCGTCACCGTGCTCCGCACCCTCCCACGAGTCGAAAACACCCACCAGCTCACCTCCCCGTGCCCCGCAGCGCCTAACTCGACGGAGCCCGAACTCCGACGCCGCCGTGAGCTCATTTTCGATGAGCTCCGGCCACCCCAGCTCCTACCACTTGCGTGGATGGATACGGGCGAGTGAGGGCTTCCCTCTGGTGCCCTCAGCACGCCCAGCCGCGGCCTGCAGCGCCACCTCGACCAACTCCGGTGAGCTCCCGCCGCTGTTGTGGTCGCTGGCATCACCTGCTGACGTGGCGCCGGCTAATTAGCCTAATGACGCCCTAACTAACCCCCCAGGGCCACTGACATACGGGCCCCACTGCAAACTACCTAGTTTAGGTTTAATTAAAATAGGATTAGCCCTGGCTCACTGACGTGTGGGCCCAGGACCTTGACTAGTTAGAGTTAGGTTTAAATTAGTGTTATCTAATTTAGTTAATTAGTTGAGACACTGACATGTGGGCCCGTGTCTGTTTAGTTTAGTTTTAAACTTCTAGTTAGTGCTGAGAGACTGACCAGTGGGACCCACTGGTCAGGTTTGACTGGACCAGCCGCTGTTGACTTGCTGATGTCAGCATGACCTAGTGCTAACGCAATTAGTGTTTTCTGCAATTTTAAATAAATCAGAAATGATTTATTTATTTCAGAAAATATTCAAAACTTCTAAAAATCATATAAAATCAACCGTAGCTCAGATGAAAATAATTTATATATGAAAAATGATCAGAAAAATATGAGGAATCCGTTTATTGCACTTTCATGCATGTTTGAACAAGTTAAGCCTGCTTATCAGGTCAAATCAATTAAATGGCATTTAAACAATCACATATGAAGTTTGAATTTGAACCTTGGGTTCAAACCAACTTCATTTAACATGGTTGCTAGTTGCATTAGCTCAATCAACAACATATTGCCATATCATGATCATGCATCATATTGTCGCATTGCATTGATTGTGTTCTCTCTTGTTTGCCGGTGCTTGTCCCCTTTCAGTAGACGTGTTCCGACGATGTGATCGATGACACCGATGAAGACTCATTGATATCTTCAGAAGTGCCAAGCAAGCAAAACCCCATTGAGCATTCCGATACAATCCCACTCTCTCGCTCTTGCTCTCTTTTAATGCATTAGGACAACAACGCTTCAACTGTTACCTGCTGCGGTAGTTGAACCCCTTTCCACTGCATGACCTGTCATTGCCACAGTAAATAGTTGAAACCCACTAGTATGATTAGGAGTTGTTTGAGCCATATTGTGCCTACTCATTCATGATTTTTGGTTATGCCTGCTATTGCTTAGAGTTGTGTCAGGTCTGATTCATCGGGGATGAATTGGAAGGGTGATGAACATGTCCTACTGTGTGAGAGCTAAGTGTGTACGATTTGGTAAAGGTAGCGATGAGAGGCCATGTAGGAGTACATGGTGGGTTGTCTCATTGCAGCCGTCCTCAGGAACTGAGTTCTGTGTTGGTTGATCCATGACCAGTTACTACCATGCATTGGGCCCGAAACCAATGGACCCTCTCGACTTATTAACTGCCCTTGTCCTCTGTCCAGGAGTTGCAACTAGTTTCTGGTGTTTGTAGTTTACTGGAGGTCGTGCGCAGTGCTGACCCTCGGGGTGGGCTGTGACACGGCAGGTACGTGGCACGGTGTACCGGTCGCCCGTTTGGTGATGCCGGAACCCTGTACACATCGTTTGGGGCCATGAGCGATACCCCGGCCGGATCTCCCCACGGATGGAACCCAAATAGGCGATAAACCTGGACTAGGGACTTGTGTGGTTAGTCAGGTCGCAGCCGACACCCTCGTTGGGCTTCCGCTTGAAGGTTGCCGAGTACATGTCGTGTAAATGGCGGTAAGTGGTCAGAGCGTGTGTGAAGAAGTACACCCCTGCAGGGTTTTATATATGAACTATTCGAATAGCCGTGTCCGCGGAAATGGACTTCTGGATTGCCTATAACAGTTCATAGACAAGTGAAAGTGGATACTCTAAAACACGCAAGATAAGCGTGAGTGCTATGGATGGCCTTCTCGTAGGGAGACGGGAGCGGATCCATAGTGGTGTATTGATTGGTGAATATGTGGACTCGTGTGCGCCACCTCAAAAGAGTTACTTGCAGTCGTAGTTTAGGATAGCCACCGAGTCAAAGCTGGCTTGCTGCAGTCAAACTCCACCACCCCCTTTGTTGATACTGATGCATATGTAGCTAGTTCTGATGTAAGTCTTGCTGAGTACCTTTGTACTCACGTTTGCTTAATTTATGTTTTTGCAGAGAGACTTCAGACTTGCTAGTGGTTCCGCGTGGACTTCGACGTTTAGCTTGTTACCTCAGCTACGATCTTGTACCCTTGGGAGGGTCTGGTAGATAGTCAGGCTTCTCAGCCTTTTTCATTTGTAGTTGTCTGTACTCAGACATGTTATGCTTCCGTTGCCTGTATGCTCTGTATGTTGGGTCATGTGACCTCTGATTGTAATAAATGCTACGATGGCTCTTCTGGACCTTTATCTATATGAGTTGTTGAGTTATGTTGTGATGCCTTGTTGTACATCACATTCTTGCATGTTATGCGTACGTGTAATGTGTATTGCTATGTGTGGGAACCGACACCTAGTTGTTTACCTTTGGTAGCCTACCTTACAGGGAAATGTCTCCTAGTGCTTCCACTGAGCCTTGTTTGCTTGCTAGTGCTCCAGAACACTTAGGCTGGCCGGCATGTGTCCTTCTTCGTTCCTGTGTCTGTCCCTTAGGGGAAATGTCACGCGTTGTTCCTTTAAGTCCTTGTAGCTTGCTATGACTTGGGTTCATACGTTGATGACCGACACGTTCGTTGCTGGGTCATGTATGCCTGTCTCTGTAATTTAGTGCCACTTTTGGTTTATAACTAGTCATGTCGGCCCGGGTTCTCTGTCATATGAATGCTAGCGACACTATCATATACGTGTGCCAAAATGCGCAAACGGTCCCGGACCAGGTAAGGTGGCACCCGTGGGGATACCGTGCGTGAGGCCGCAAAGTGATATGATGTGTTACAGGCTAGACCTTTGTGACTTAGGATCGGGCTCCTGACAGCTTTGGTATCAGAGCCTGACTGCCTGTAGGATTAGTAAGCCAAACTGGTCGAATTCGTGTCTAGAAATTCTTTAGTTATGTAAGGGAATTGATTGTGGAAGGGAACGTAAGGCTCTTTTTACTCCTTTACCTTATGACCTTCTGATCTGAGTCACCTTCTTCTATTCCACGGGGATTAATAACTAGGCTTTCTCTTATGTCTATCAGGATCACGTTAAATGTGGATTCAACTCTCAGTTCAGTTTATTCTACTTCTGAGTGTTCAATTGTTGATCTCAGAACCTTGACATTATGATGTTGAGTGGTTATGATATCTTTGTGCACGAGTCTCAAAAGTATTTTCAAGCATTTACAGCCGTTATGCTGTCCGAGTCATCCCAGGTCTCTAAACAATCTGATGCATTTGCAAATCATTCCTCCCTGTTCTGAATGTCCTTTCAGGCTAGATTAACCACACTAGTCGGTGTGTTGAGGTACTCCGTAGCCTCGACATATGTGTTGGAACTATTATTATGACCCTAGGTGTCTTAGAAGATCACCCAGTAATCTAGCAATACTCTGTATTTCCGGTGTGATGATTCCGGCCATTATCCTCGAAAGCATCCCGTGATGCCATTTGGTTGGTAGGTAATCTATTTCTGGGTTCTTGAACCCAAGACTCACTCCACTTATATCCTGTTGGTTGTATTTGCTTGTTCCTTTAGGATACTAGTAACTTGTGATAGTCCTCGTGGTCCGTGGTATATCCTTCTTCCAATACCATGAACCATCATGGCAGAAGTTCTTCTGAACCAAAAGATCACAACCCGTGTGCTCTTGAGTAGTACTCCATTCATATTGTGACTCTGCCAATTCTACTTTCTGCATGGGTTATCCGGAAGAAATATGTTGAACTCGTTCGACATGTTAATCTATGCATCCACAACTCAGAAGTTATATGTTCCTTGAGTTGTCTCCTTTTCGTTGTATTATGACCCTCGTCCATCAATTGATAGACAGGAGTAGTTGTGCACTCGTGTTCATCGATGCCTTTTACTCTTGTGGTCTGTCAAGCCATTCTATTCTGGAATGACTAGGAGAAACAAACTCAAGTACCTTATCCATATTCAGGATTGGGACGAAGAAGTTGTACTTCGCAGGTGAAGAATGCTGGTCCAGCTTCTAAACTGTTCTATCCTGGAGTATTACCATCTTTATGTCAAGAATGTCATGGGAATTGCACCACCTCCTATGAACTTTTGGTAAGGTGATACTTCTCGCCATCATCGTTTATTCCTCGGCCTCCGTGTTATTGTAACCGGAATGCTGACAAGCGAATTGTGACGTGTGAAATCAATACTCCTAGCGACTTCGTTGCTTGGTAGTTAAATGGACAATAACCTCATTCTTAGCGTGTTGGCTATTAAATCACCATTCTAAGATTGATCGTGCTACCTAGTCCATCTTACTTGGTGCACTCCTCGATCAAAGAGTTAGGATTGTGTCAATCCCTCGCTCATTTGATCATATCATCTTGCCCTGAAAAGCAAGATTGATCTCGAGCTTAGTAACACATCGGTGCTCCGTGATTTTCTAAATGTCTTCTCGAAAGTATTATCAGGTTGCTCCCTCACCGTTATGTTGAGCTCATGATCAAGTTGGTTTCTCTCTAAACCACCCTTTCTCCAAGAATCTGTGTTGGATACCCTGAGCTAGTCGGTTAAGCTAAACGACAACTTGGAGAGTTGGAAGATAAAAGCTTGCCTGACTTAGTTCCTTCCAAGGGATATCTTTTGTGTGTGTGTTGAAGATAGATGACATCTTCATCAATTGGTCCCTGTGATTAGTTGTTGAACCTATTGTCATATCAAAACTTTGATTTGAGTATGGGCTATCATCAAATCAAATCAGAACCAACGATGTTCATAATGTTGTCTTACTCGTGGTTGATCCCTCGAGCATACACCATTATATCTTCTGGGTTTGACCAATACTATCACTTGTTCACATAATTATGGAATTCCATCTCCATGGAAACCTGGATTAATTATTGTTGAACCCATCAGCAACACTGCTACCTTCTCCATGATTTTGTAGGACATTAAGCTAGTGTTGGAAACTTTGTAAGCATTGCCTTCGTGTCCCGTTCATGAGGTATATGTTGGTGCAAGAAGTGACTTTCTCCCAGTTCACGTGCATTAGGTGCAAGTTGCCGCCATGAGTTCGAGAAAGTTAGTTTTGCTTCCTCTGGAATCATCCCAAGTCAGTCATGCATACGTGCGAAGTATTCTGTGGTTTGGAGACTTGCAACCTTCACTCTATATGTATCCCTAGCACACCAAGCCACTGATTGAATTGTTCAAAGAAAAGAAGTTCATGCGCTAATCCCGAAGGGCCCGGACGGACATGCACAAGACTTCGTTATCCTCAATGATGATTCCTAACCTGAAACTCGGTAGTATTTTATCATAAGACTACTATGTGGTCAAGCTTGTCTGGGACAACGTGTTCACAGGTTTTGTAGCAGAACCAGCTCATGTTTTGGAGCTGCTATCGTAGTTCATTCCTGAGAATCTCGCAACGCCGTCTCGTTGATTTGTGTTGCAAACTTTCATCTTTTTTCTAGACTCGATGAGTCTGGAATATTCTGACACCAACCAGAACTGAATCTTAGGCAGATATGATGGTTGGAGCATTTTCCAAGAGCTATAATGTTGGTCTCTCGATAACCGGTAAAGTGGATGTCATGGCCAACCCACCCAGCCGGAAGACCTATTGATGTAGTATCTTGATTGAAGAAGTTGACCACCTCCCCATAAGGATTTCGTAGGATTTACTCCCTAGTTGTTCCTTATGGATTTTTGTGCTCCTGAAGTCTGACCTTTTACTTGACGTTCTAGGTACAAAACCATTTAAATAAATGGGTTACGCTAGCACATCAAGGAGAACGTTAGAAGCGGAGTGCTAAATGTCTCTTGGTTGATCATCCAGATTTCGTCCCGTTGGCCTCGCCAAGGTGAAATCCGAGAAGGTGTTATCCTCGACACTAACCGGGATTGCTCCCAGTGTTCTTGGTTATGTTATAACCCATCAAGAGTAGATTTACTCTCTACTGTTGGGATTCTTCCCAGTTACCAGAATCATTCCCAGCATTTGCATTTTGTTCCCAGCTTGCACCACCATCGTGCCAATTTTCCATGGGTTGCCCTTCTCAGCAACTGCTGTTCAGGATTATCTTCAAGAGTGGTCCTACCATGGGTCCCATTCATTTCCGATGATAAGCAAATCATCCCTTGCGTTGTCCTCAACAAGGTAGTCCACATCATTCATTCTGGCCCGAGAATGTCATTCCTTCGGACTCCATCAAACGATCGATTGTGTTTGCCTTAGGCTGGTATAAAGAGTTCCAATGATCTCTATATCAAAAGTAATTCTTTTTGCCACTTAAGGGAATAACTCTACGAGTCATCTTCTTTAAAGGTGCACCGTTTAGTGACATCGATCACCATCTTCTTAGGTGTGGAATTATTGCCACTAGGTGAACCTTCATCGTTTGTTTCACTCCATCCCCCTGGAGGTGTACTCTGTGTCTCATCTCAAGAGATGTCTCAACGCCTCACTCCATGAGTTGATCTGAGTTGCTCGATCTGTGGCAAGATAGATTACTGTAGAGTTTCTTCTGTTATCACTGTGTTGGACAAAGATCTGGTAATCAAGGATGTCAGGATCAACATGATGCAATGAATCAGCAACTTCGAGGAGGACAGTTGAATCGAGAAGATTGTGTTAGTTAGTGTCCCCTCTGATTTCTTATCTCACGTCTTGAATCTCGGGACGAGATTCTTGTTTAGTAGGGGTGAGTTGTCACATCCCTAGCTTTACTTTGCCTTAGGATAGTTTCTGACTGTGCATCATGTTTAAAATTTTGTTAAACTTGAAATGGGGATGGCTAAACCCTAGCACCAAATCAAAGCAATTAGGTTTAACCTAAAAATGTTTTCAATGAACCCAAAAATTGCCTTCAGTAATGTTTGATAATTTTGGCAAGGGTTTTGGTCCAAACCAAAAATATTGAACATTTATGGCGAATTGTTTGGGCTTTGATTTAATTCACTATTGTATTTGAGTTGGAGAAAATAAATCCTATAATTATTTTTAATGCTCCAATTATTCTGAAAACATTTTGTGGAGTTTTGGAATAAACCATATTGCATCCACAAATAATTTCAGAAGCAACCAAAATGGTTTAGTTCTAGTAATAAATCAAAATAGAGCAAAACAAATAGAAAACAGAAAGAAAATAAGGGAAAGAGTTTTACCTGGCAGCCCACCTACCTAGTGGCCCAGCCGAAATGGACCAGCTGCAGGCCCAGCTCGCTACCGCCTCCTCCCTCTTGTCTTGCTCCTCTCGCCAGGAGGACGGGGGGGGGGGGGGGCGTGCCCGGCGCCTGCGGCCACACGCCATGGCCACCTCCTCTCCCCTTGCCTGCCTGCCCCTCCCAAACGTTGTTGTGGATGCCACGCACACCCTAGAACCACCTCGACCTCTCCCCGCGTTTCTTTCCCCTCCTCTGTCTCTCTCCCCCGCTTCCCTCGAATGCGACCGAACGGAGCCATCGCCGCCGCTCGTCACCACCGCGGCCACCATCGCCCCCTCACTGCAGCGCCATGCCCGAGAGCTCCGCCGTGCCCCCCCTCTTCCTCTCCTTCATGTCACGCAGCGACAGGAGCTCCCCCTCACCCGCAACGCCGTCGTTCCCCTCCTCTGCGTCCGGTGACCGCCGTCGACGATTCGCCGCCGTCAGGCCGCCCCCGGGCTCGCCGTCCTCTTCAAACGAACCATCGTGAGCTCCTCTTGCTCTTCCCCCTATCTCCTTACCTACGCGCATGCTGTAGCTCCGACCCCCACCATGCCTGCGAACTCCATGCCGCCGGCGATGTCACCGCCGTCGCTGCAGCCACCTGGGCTTGAAACGAGCCCGGCACCGTGCTCCGCACCCTCCCACGTGTCGAAAACACCCACCAGCTCACCTCCCCGTGCCCCGCAGCGCCTAACTCGACAGAGCCCGAACTCCGGCGCCGCCGTGAGCTCGTTTCCGACGAGCTCCAGCCACCCCAGCTCCTACCACTTCGGTGGATGGATGCGGGCGAGTGAGGGCTTCCCTCTGGTGCCCTGAGCACGCCCAGCCACGGCCTGCAGCGCCGCCCCGACCAACTCCGGCGAGCTCCCTCCGCTGTTGTGGTCGCCGGCGTCACCTGTTGACGTGGCGCCGGCTAATTATCCTAATGACGCCCTAACTAACCCCCCAGGGCCACTGACATACGGGCCCCACTTCTAACTACCTAGTTTAGGTTTAATTAAAATAGGATTAGCCCTGGCTCACTGACGTGTGGGCCCAGGGCCTTGACTAATTAGAGTTAGGTTTAAATTAGTGTTATCTAATTTAGTTAATTAGTTGAGACACTGACATGTGGGCCCCGTGTCTGTTTAGTTTAGTTTTAAACTTCTAGTTAGTGTTGAGAGACTGACCAGTGCGACCCACTGGTCAGGTTTGACTGGACCAGCCCCTGTTGAGTTGCTGATGTCAGCATGACCTAGTGCTGACGCAATAAGTGTTTTCTGCAATTTTAAATAAATCAGAAATGATTTATTTATTTCAGAAAATATTCAAAACTTCTAAAAATCACATAAAATCAACCGTAGCTTAGATGAAAATAATTTATATATGAAAAATGATCAGAAAAATATGAGGAATCTGTTTATGGCACTTTCATGCAAGTTTGAACAAGTTAAGCCTGCTGATCAGGTCAAATCAATTAAATGGCATTTAAACAATCACATATGAAGTTTGAATTTGAACCTTTGGTTCAAACCAACTTCATTTAACATGGTTGCTAGTTGCATTAGCTCAATCAACAGCATATTGCCATATCATGATCATGCATCATATTGTCGCATTGCATTGATTGTGTTCTCTCTTGTTTGCCAGTGCTTGTCCCCTTTCAGTAGACGTGTTCCGACGATGTGATCGATGACATCGATGAAGACTCATTGATATCTTCAGAAGTGCCAGGCAAGAAAAACCCCATTGAGCATTCCGATACAATCCCACTCTCTCGCTCTTGCTCTCTTTTAATGCATTAGGACAACAACGCTTCAACTGTTACCTGCTGCGGTAGTTGAACCCCTTTCCACTTCATGACCTGTCATTGCCACAGTAAATAGTTGAAACCCACTAGTATGAGTAGGAGTTGTTTGAGCCATATAGTGCCTACTCATTCATGCTTTCTGGTTATGCCTGCTATTGCTTAGAGTTGTGTCAGGTCTGATTCATCGGGGATGAATTGGAAGGGTGATGAACATGTCCTACTGTGTGAGAGCAAAGTGCGTGAATACGATTTGGTAAAGGTAGCGATGAGAGGCCATGTAGGAGTACATGGTGGGTTATCTCATTGCAGCCGTCCTCAGGAACTGAGTTCTGTGTTGGTGGATCCATGACCAGTTACTACCATGCATTGGGCCCGAAACCAATGGACCCTCTCGACTTATTAACTGCCCTTGTCCTCTGTCCAGGAGTTGCAACTAGTTTCTGGTGTTTGTAGTTTACTCGAGGTCGTGCGCAGCGCTGACCCTCGGGGTGGGCTGTGACGCGGCAGGTACGTGCCACGGTGTACCGGTCGCCCGTTTGGTGATGCGGGAACCCTGTACACATCATTTGGGGCCGTGAGCGACACCCCGGCCGGATCTCCCATGGATGGAACCCAAATAGGCGATAAACCTGGACTAGGGACTTGTGTGGTTAGTCAGGTCGCGGCCGACACCCTCGTTGGGCTTCCGCTTGAAGGTTGCCGAGTACATATCGTGTAAACGGCGGTAAGTGGTGAGAGCCTGTGTGAAGAAGTACACCCCTGCAGGGTTTTATATATGAACTATGCGAATAGCCGTGTCCGCGGAAATGGACTTCTGGATTGCCTATAACAGTTCAAAGACAAGTGAAAGTGGATACTCTAAAACACGCAAGATAAGCGTGAGTGCTATGGATGGCCTTCTCGTAGGGAGACAGGAGCGGATCCATAGTGGTGTATTGATTGGTGAATATGTGGACTCATGTGCGCCACCTCAAAAGAGTTACTTGCAGTCGTAGTTTAGGATAGCCACGAGTCAAAGCTGGCTTGCTGCAGTCAAACTCCACCACCCCCTTTGTTGATACTGATGCATATGTAGCTAGTTCTGATGTAAGTCTTGCTGAGTACCTTTGTACTCACGTTTTCTTAATTTATGTTTTTGCAAAGAGACTTCAGTCTCGCTAGTGGTTCCGCGTGGACTTCGACGTTTAGCTTGTTACCTCAGCTACGATCTTGTACCCTTGGGAGGGTCTGGTAGATAGTCAGGCTTCTCAGCCTTTTTCATTTGTAGTTGTCTGTACTCAGACATGTTATGCTTCCGTTGCCTGTATGCTCTGTATGTTGGGTCATGTGACCTCTGATTGTAATAAATGCTATGATGGCTCTTCTGGGCCTTTATCTATATGAGTTGTTGAGTTATGTTGTGATGCCTTGTTGTACAGCACATACTTGCATGTTATGCGTACGTGTAATGTGTATTGCTATGTGTGGGATCCGACACCTAGTTGTTTACCTTTGGTAGCCTACCTTACAGGGAAATGTCTCCTAGTGCTTCCACTAAGCCTTGGTAGCTTGCTACTGCTCCGGAACACTTAGGCTGGTCGGCATGTGTCCTTCTTTGTTCCTGTGTCTGTCCCTTAGGGGAAATGTCATGCGTTGTTCCTTTAAGTCCTTGTAGCTTGCTACGACTTGGGTTCATACGTTGATGACCGACACATTCGTTGCTGGGTCATGTATGCCTATCTCTGTAATTTAGTGCCACTTTTGGTTTATAACTAGTCATGTCGGCCCGGGTTCTCTGTCATATGGATGCTAGCGACACTATCGTATACGTGTGCCAAAATGCGCAAACGCTCCCGAGCTAGGTAAGGTGGCACCCGTGGGGATACCGTGCGTGAGGCCGCAAAGTGATATGATGTGTTACAGGCTAGACCTGTGTGACTTAGGATCGGGGTCCTGACACAAAGCTATATTTTTATTCGTCACATATTATGATTTTTTCTTAGAGCGTCTTTTATGATATGAGTCTTTGCTTGTTTTTATCTTTAATTTTCAATAAATATCCTTGCTGGACACACCCATTTGAGAGAGCCAAATTATTCCATGACTTGTTAGAATTGCTCTCTATGCTTCACTAAAAGCTTTATGAGCTATGGAATTGCTCTAGTGCTTAACTTATATCTTTTTGAGCATGGTGTGCTTTGTTAATTTTTGAAGAAATTCTCTCTTGCTTCAGTTAGATTTATTTGAGAGTTAGTTAATTTTTTAGAAATTCTCCCTTGCGTCACTTAGATTAATTTGAGAGAAAGAAATATGATTCTCATGACCTTCACTTATATTTTTTGAGCTTATCAAAAGCAACATATGAAATTAGTTCCAAAGTGATAGATATCCAAGAAGGATATAATAAAAACTGTCATGAAGATCATTCGACAAAATAAACTTGATTCTTTGTAATAGTTTTGAGATGTGATGATAGTGATATATGAGCTATGTTGATGAGTAATTATTAAGAATATTGATGTTAAGGTTCGTGATTCCCTATGCAAGCACGAAAGTCAATAGTCATGCACTGAAATTATATCCTACTTGTGTTGCATTATTTGGTGTTGGTTATGTTTAATGTTCCCTTATGATGGTTTTCCCTCATTGGTTGGTCGCTTCTCAATCTCTTTTTAGCATCCACTTTGTACTAAGTGGAAATACTACTTGTGCATCCAAATCCTAAAACCCAAGTTATGCTAAATGAGTCCACCATACCTACTGATATGCGGTATTTCCAAGCCGTTCTAAGCAAATTTGTATGTGCCAACTCTAATTTTCAAAATAAATTTCTCTTTTGTGTGCCCGTACCGCTCGCGAACCGTCGAGCGGTGGCTAATATTTTTCATGTTGGACGTGTTATTCTTAATATGAGTATTTATTCACTAGTCATTGCACGGGGGTATGGATGTAGTAGGGATTCCCAGTCCCGAACTGGAAAGGAAAAAATTTACTTGATGTTGTCAAATAAGAAATTCCATGGAAAGTGTTGGTATGGAGGGCACCCGTGGATACGGTTAGCCATGGCTTGTGAAAGTTTGGTGGAAAAAGGAATAAACTTAATTTTATGTTTGGGAACCGCCTAAGATATATCTATCATGGAAAGTGTTGGGAAATCTAAGTTGTTCTCGTTGGTGAGAAAAGCATGCCACTCAAAATATTTTTTCCTCTCAATTTAAGCTTTGAGCTCTGGCACCTCTACAAATTCCTAGTTCCCTCTGCGAAGGTCCTATCTCTTACTTTATGCAAAAAAAATGAGTCTCCATTTCTCTTACAAAGCACCAACTACAGAACACTATTATTATACTTGAGCATTGGATGAAATTGACATTTGGATGTGTGGCATGAATGGATCAATGATTGAACATTATGGGCTAGCGATAACTTGCTTTAGTATTGATATTTTGAAGGACATGGTTGTTTATCGATACACCTGAATATTGAAGTCCTCATGTCAAAACTAGACTATTGCTTTGAACCACATAAAAAGTCCAAATTTCCATGCTATAGAAGAAAGAATATAAGATGAACATGATACGCAGCTTTCCACATCAAAAAAATTGTTTTTATCATTTACCTACTCGAGGACGAGCAGGAATTAAGCTTGGGGATGTTGATACGTCTCCAACGTATCTATAATTTTTTTATTGTTCCATGTTGTTATATTATCATTCTTGGATGTTTTACAATCATTTTATATCATTTTTGGTACAAACCTATTGACATAATGCCAAGTGCCAGTTGCTATTTTCTGCTTGTTTTTGACATCGCAGGAAATCAATATCAAATGGAGTCCAAATGTAGCGAAACTTTTTGTGGATTTGTTTTGGACCAGAAGACACATGTTGAGCCAGAGAAGCACCTCGGGTGCCCCGAGGGGGGCACAACCCACTAGGGCACGCCTGGCCCCCCAAGCGTGCCCAGATGGGTTGTGACCACCTCAGTGGCCTCCCGCGCCGCCTCTTCACTCTATAAATACCCAAATATTCCAGAAACCCGAGGGGAGTCGACGAAAATCAATTCTAGCCAACGCAAGTTCCAGAACCACCAGATCCAATCTAGACACCATCACGGAAGGGTTAATCAAGTCCATTGGTGCCTCTCCGATGATGCATGAGTAGTTCTTTGTAGACCTACGGGTCCGCAGTTAGTAGTTAGATGGCTTCCTCTCTCTCTTTTGATTATCAACACAATGGTCTCTTGGAGATCCATATGATGTAACTCTTTTTGCGGTGTGTTTGTTGGGATCCGATGAACTTTGAGTTTATGATCAGATCTATCTTTTTATATCCATGAAAGTTATTTGAGTCTTCTTTGATCTCTTATATGCATGATTGCTTATAGCCTCGTATTTCTTCTCCGATATTTGGGTTTTGTAATGGGTTCGATCTTACGGTGCTTGATCCCAGTGATAGAAGGGGAACCGACACGTATGTATCCTTGCTATTAAGGATAACAAGATGGTGTCTATTTCTACATAAATAGATCTTGTCTACATCATGTCATCGTTCTTATTGCATTAATCCGTTTTTCCATGAACTCGATACACTAGATGCATGCTGGATAGCGGTCGATGTGTGGAGTAATAGTAGTAGATGCAGGCAGGAATCGGTCTACTAATCTTGGATGTGATGCCTATATAATGATCATTGCCTGGATATCGTCATGATTATTCGAAGTTGTACCAATTGCCGAACAGTAACTCGTTTACCCACCATTTGCTATTTTTCTCGAGAGAAGCCACTAGTGAAACCTACGGCCCCGGGGTCTCTTCCTTAATATATTTGCCTTCACAATCTATTTTATTTGCTTTCATTTTCAGATATATTAAACTAAAAATACAAAAATACCTTTCTGCACTTTATTTCATTTGGCGTTTGACCTATCAACTCATTACAACTTCCTCACGTCCGTTTGCCAATTTTTGGCACCGTTACCCGAAGGGGATTGACAATCCCTTTAATACGTCGGGTTGCTAGTATTTGTTATTTGCGTGCAGGTGCCGTTCACATAGTGTTACGTGGTTCTCCTACTGGTTCGATAACCTTGGTCTCAACACCGAGGGAAATACCTACCGGTATTGTGCTGCATCATCCCTTCCTATTTGGGGAAATACCGACGTAGTTCTAGCAAGCATCAGCCGCCGGTCCGGCTCCTCTGGCGCGTTGGAGCACTCCGCATCCTTCTCCGCCTCGTAAGTAACGACGGAAGAGAGATGCCGCTGCTCCGGCGACTAGCAGTACAAGCAGAGGCGGGAGGCAATTCAGATACGGTCCATCTCTCAAACCTGTGGAAAAGTTACCATATGAGAGGACCGAGAAGGAAAACGAGGAAATCTGTGCTAGCAAAGTGAGGGACTTTTTCCCAAAGAAACCTCTGTCTCCGAAGGAGATGATAGATCTAGTTAAAGTGAACCGCACTATCGATTCCCTGAAGCGACCACCACCGCCTCTGCCGGATTCCAACTATGTTCGAGCCCTTAAAAAGACATATAAAGATGCGCGGTAGTCGGGAAGTACTTCTAGTGATGCAAGGTTAGCAGAACGAAGAAGTGGAAAAAAATCCCCAGCTCGGTGAACAGGCGAACCGATCGTGCCCCCCCCGCTCAAGGTGTCTAGCGATGTCGCTGCTAATCATCCGGGGATGGTGCCCGGTACCAATCCTGCAGATTACCTGAGCGATGATGTAGAGTTTGAAATAATGGAGGTGGACGAATTCAGATACGAGTATGGGAAGCCTCTCGTCAAACCTGATCATCCTCCTCTGACAACGATGATGCAAAGATTGCATAAATGGTACATGAAAACATGCAGCAATTCTGGGAAGGATACTTTGATGTTGAGAATTAAGGAGGAGCGCGACCTCGTTGGAACTGGGCTATTGCCTATTGAATTTGTGGAGTTATTCTAGTTATACAATCAATTGGCCCTCGACAAACAACTCTTGACTTGCTACTGTCTGTAAGTATTACTTTTGTAATTAAGTTTCTATATATAGCTCAGCTCTTTCATTGCATGTATATATAATTATCCTCACTATATTATGCAGATTGAAGATCGTCGAATGCTGAAAAGCACAATTCTATGGCATTGGGTTCATTAACCCAAATATCATACATGAATGGATGGTTAAAACAATGTCGAAAATATCGAGGACAACTTGCTACAATCGTTGCTTAAAAATCAAAACAAAGATAAAATACTCTTTCCTTACAACTTCAAGTGAGTGTTACTGTCTTGTGCATATTTGGTTTCCCTTACTCGAGGTTATATATAGTAATGTAATTGATGAGTTATGCATGCGTGCGCAGCTTCCATTATATTCTGCTAGAGATTAAGCTTGACCGGGGAGTAGTAATTATCTTTGACTCGAGATGAAAAGATCCCCAGGACTATGCGGACATGACTGAAATGCTCCAGAAGTAAGTTCTATCGATCATTATCGCACCATATCGGCAACTTAGTTCATTTCCTGATATCAAGTAATTATTTTCTTTATCTGGCAGGGTTTGGAAAGAGTTCACCAGAATTGTTCCGGCACTTCCAAGGGATCTGCGATTTGCACACGCGAAAGTAAGTACTACTACCTAGTTCCGCGCATCTCCCATTGATTCTAGTTTCATCAATACCATTTATCATGCTTGATTATCAGTTTGATTGAACTCTATTTCTCGTAAGTGCTTGTGGCAGGAAGCGGGAATGATTTTTGTGGATACTACTTTCCGAGTTCATCTACCATGCGACCTCTCTGCGGGGCTACTCTGAAAAACAATATCAAGTACGTAAACAATAATATTCATAATTTTATTTTATTACCATCATTTGTGTTGAGTTTCATTCATATATATGTATTGAGCCCCTTCTTTAAATTAGGTCTGGCAGCTGCGGGATGAACTCCTACCATATGAACGCATACAAGAAATTCAAGAATAATTGGTGGGATTCTTTCTTGACCACGTCATACATAAAGCTGGAGAATACCATGTGGAAATTGATATAGACATGAGATGTTTGGGATTGTAAGAGATCTTATATTGTATATATGTAGCTAGTAGCGTGGGATAGATATACAAAAACTTGTTGTTCGACCAATCTCTCGGAGAAAGAGAGGTCACTCCTCTCTATATATGTTCATGACGATCTTGTGTAATTAATGCTTCCTTCATTTGCTTACTAGCTAGCATGTTGAGTTCTCTCTATATGTATATAGTAGCTAGCATTGACCAAGCACAGAGAAAGAGAGGACACTTTTCTCTATTAGCTAGCTAACACAATATATGGAACCCCTAAATTGACCCTCCAAAAACCCATAACCCCCCCCCCCCTTTAAAAAAACAAAAACCCCAGCTCCTGCTAGCTACTAGCACGCGGATGCCTTTTGTCCCGGTTGGTGTTACCAATCGGGAATAAAGGTCCTCCTGCCTGGGCGCCCCATAGCGGCCACGTGGAGCCCCTTTTAAGTGAACGAGGACAAAAGGTTTTGGGCTTTAGTCCCGGTTCCAAAACCGGGGCTAAAGGGCCTCTAGAACCGATATAAATGGGCCGTTTTCTACTAGTGTGATGAGTCCAGATTCTGGAAAATGGCTTGAGGCCATGAAACCTGAGATAGGATCCATGTATGCGAACAAAATGTGGACTTTGTTGGATTTTCCCGATGATCGGCAAGCCATTGAGAAAAAATGGATCTTTAAGAGGCAGACGGACGCTGACGGTAATATCACTATCTACAAAGCTCGACTTGTCGCAAAATGTTTTCAACAAGTTCAAGGGGTTGACTACGATGATACTATCTCACCCGTAGCGATGCTTTAGTCAGTCAGAATCATGTTAGCTATTGACACATTTTATGATTATGAAATCTGGCAAAATGGACATCAAAACTGCATTCATTAACGGGTTTCTTAAGAGTTGTATATGATGCAACCAGAAGGTTTTTTTATCCTAAAGTTGCTAACAAAGTGTGCAAGCTCCAGCGATCCATCTATGGACTGGTGCAAGCATCTTGGAGTTGGAATAATGCTTTGATGAGGTGATCAAAACATTTGGTTTTATACAGACTTATGGTGAAGCCTGTATTTACAAGAAAGTGAGTGGGAGCTCTGTAGCATTTCTATTATTATATGTGGATGACATATTACTGATTGTAAATGATATAGAATTTCTGTATAGCATAAAAGGATACTTGAATAAGATTTTTTCAATGAAAGACCTCCGTGAATCTGCTTATATATTGGGCATCAAGATCTATAGGGATAGATTGAGACGCTTAATAGGACTTTCACAAAGCACATACCTTGATAAGATTTTGAAGAAGTTCAAAATGGATCAGTCCAAGAAGGGGTTCTTGTCCGTTTTGCAAGGTGTGAAATTGAGTAAGACTCAAACCCCGGCCACGGCGGAAGATAGAGAGATAATGAAAGTCATTCCCTATGCCTCAGCCATAGGTTCTAAAAAGTATGCCATGTTGTGTACTAGACCAAATGTGTGCTTTACCATAAGTTTGGCAGGGAGGTACCAAAGTAATCCAGGAGTGGATAACTAGACAACGGTCAAGAATATCCTGAAGTGCCTGAAAAGGACCAAGGATATGTTTCTCGTTTATGGAGGTGATAGAGCGCTCATCGTAAAGGGTTACGTCGATTCTACCTTCGACACTTTTCACTCCCTTGTGGCTCTTCAGGTCTTCTCCCGAACCTTCTAGGGTCTCTTCTGGTCCAGAAAAAATTAATCCCAAGTTTTCTCTCTGTTTGGACTCTGTTTGATATTGATTTCCTTAAAAGCCAAAAACAAGGAAAAACAGAAACTAGCACTAGGCACTAGGTCAATAGGTTAGTCCCAAAAAATGATATATAATTCCATATACTAACACATAACACTGCAAAGAAATACACTTCCATTATGATACGTGTTTGTCATAGTAGTTCACATTTTCTGTCATGCATGTACATCCATGACAATTTTATGACAGAATCAAGATAGTCATACCTGTGCTGTCTGATACATCTCCGACGTATCTATAATTTTTGATTGTTCCATGCTATTATATTATCCTTCTATGATGTCTTATGGGCTTTTATATACACTTTTATATGATTTTTGGAACTAACCTATTAACCTAGAGCCCAGTGCCAGTTTCTGTTTTTTCCTTGTTTTTGAGTTTTATAGAAAAGGAATATCAAACGGACTCCAATTGACGTGCCAATTTTTTATGATTTTTTCTGGACCAAAAGAAACCGCCGAAGTAAAAGAGTTGGGCCAGGAGAGCCACGGGCTGCCCACGAGGGTGGGGGCGCGCCCTGGGCAGGGGGGCACGCCCTCCTATCTCGTGGATGGCCCGGAGGGCCGCCTGACTTGTGCCCTACGCCAAAAAATCCTATAAATACTGAAACCTTCAGAAATTAACCTAGATCGGGAGTTCCGCCGCCGAAAGCCTCTGTATCCACGAAAAACCAATCTAGACCCTGTTCGGGCACCCTGCCAGAGGGGGAATCCCTCTCCGGTGGATATCTTCATCATCCCGACGCTCTCCATGACGAGGAGGGAGTAGTCCACCCTCAGGGCTGAGGGTATGTATCAGTAGCTATGTGTTTGATCTCTCTCTCGTGTTCTTGAGATGGCACGATCTTGATGTATCTCGAGCTTTGCTATTCTAGTTGGATCTTATGATGCTTCTCACCCTCTACTCTCATGTAATGGATTGAGTTTTCCCTTTGAAGTTATCTTATCGGATTGAGTCTTTAAGGATTTGAGAACACTAGATGTATGTCTTGCACGTGTTTATCTGTGGTGACAATGGGATATCATGTTATCTACTTGATGTATGTTTTGGTGATCAACTTCGGGTTCCGTGACCTTGGGAATCTATGCATAGGGGTTGGCACACATTTTCGTCTTGACTTTCCGGTAGAAACTTTGGGGCACTCTTTGAAGTTCTATGTGTTGGTTGAATAGATGTTTCTGAGATTGTGTGATGAATATCGTATAATCATACCCACGGACACTTGAGGTGACAATGGAGTATCTAGGTGACATTAGGGTTTTGATTGATTTGTGTCTTAAGGTGTTATTCTAGTACGAACTCTATGATAGATTGAACGTTACTACGGACTCTTGAATAGATCGATCAGAAAGAATAACTTTGAGGTGGTTTCGTACCCTACCATAATCTCTTCATTTGTTCTCCGCTATTAGTTACTTTGGAGTGACTCTTTGTTGCATGTTGAGGGCTAGTAATATGATCCAATTATGTTATCCTTATTGATAGAATTTGCACTAGTGAAAGTATGAACCCTAGGCCTTGTTTCCTATCATTGCAATACCGTTTATGCTCACGTTTAGCACTTTCTACCTTGTTGTTTTTATATTTCCCTATTACAAAGACCTATATGTACCATCCATATTGCACTTGTATCACCATCTCTTCGTCGAACTAGTGCACCTATACAATTTACCATTGTATTGGGTGTGTTGGGGACACAAGAGACTCTTTGTTATTTGGTACCAGGGTTGCTTGAGAGAGACCGTCTTCATCCTACGCCTCCCACGGATTGATAAACATTAGGTCATCCACTAGAGGGAAATTTGCTACTGTCCTACAAACCTCGGCACTTGCAGGGCCATCAATGTCTACAAGAAGAAGGGTGCGTAGTAGACATCAAGTTTTTTTCTGGCGCCGTTGCCGGGGAGCTGAGTGCTTGAAGGTATATCTGTAGATCTTGCAATAGAATCTTTTAGTTTCTTGTTTTATCACTAGTTTAGTTTATAAAAGAAAACTACAAAAAAATGGAATTAAGGTTATACCTCATATGCTTCATCTTTTTAATATCTTTCGTGAAAATGATGGGAAGGAAAATTGCGCTCAAGTACTAGAAGAATAGTTACATAGAATGCTTGGCATAAAATATGTACATGATGAGCATGATTGCAATGTTGTTAGTATGAATCCTTTGAATATCCATGATGCTAATGATATGCAAAGCCACAAGCTTGGGGAAGCTATCTTTGATGAAGATGATATTTTTAGTCCCCCAAGTTTTGATGATAAAATTTATTATGATGAAAGCATGCCTCCTATTTATGATGATTATATTGATGAAAGTGGATTTGGAGAGTTCATTACTTTATTTAGTGATGAATCCACTATTTCGGAAGAGGTTCCAATTGATTATGAGAACAAAGTTGCTATCTATGATGATTATTGTGATGACTTGTATGCTATTAAGAATAATGATAAACATGAAACTTGTCATCATGATTTTAGTTTTCAATTGGATTATGCTTCACATGATAGTTATTTTGTTGAAATTGCTCCCCCCACTACTATGAATGAGAAGAATTTTGCTTATGTGGAGAGTAGTAAAATTTCTATGCAAGTAGATCATGAAAATAATGCTTTTTTGTGCTGGTTATATGGTTGAATTCATTCATGATGCTACTGAAAATTATTATGAGAGAGGATCATATGCTTCTACATATTGCAATAATATCAAGTTTCCTCTCTATGAGCTTAAAGTTTTGAAGCTATGCTTGTTCTGCTTCCCTATGCTAGTTGATTATTGTTCCCATAAGTTGTTTGCTCACAAAATCCCTATGCATAGGAAGTGGGTTAGACTTAAATATGCTAGCTATATTCTTCATGATGCTCTCTTTATGTTTCAATTCTTATCTTTTATGCGAGCATCATTGAAATCATCATGCCTAGCTAGGGGCGTTAAACGATAGCGCTTGTTGGGAGGGAACCCAACTTTATTTCGTTTTCTTTGTTTTTACTGCTGTTAGGGAATAAATATTGCATCTAGCTTCTGTTTAGATGTGGTTTTTTTATTTTAGTTAGTGTTTGTGCCAAGTAGAACCTTTGGGAAGACATGTGTGAAGTTTATATGATCTTGCTGTGAAAAACAGAATCGTTAGCGCTCGCTAGAATGGTCATCAGATTTTGCTGGAGTGTGCTATTTAGTTGATTATTTTTGTAGATGATTAGTAGGCAAATTCCTCACCTTTACCAATTTAGTTTGAATTTTTGGAGTTACAGAAGTATGCGAAACCTGCAGATTACTACAGACTGTGCTGTTTTTGACGGATTCTGTTTTTCGTGTGTTGTTTGCTTATTTCAATGCATCTATGAGTAGTATTGGGAAGTATGAACCATAGAGAAGTTGGAATACAGTAGGTTTAACACCAATATAAACAAAGAATGAATTCATTGCAGTACCTTTGAGTAGTGGTTTGCTTTCTTATACTAACGGAGCTCACGAGATTTTTGTCTAAGTTTTGTGTTGTGAAGTTTTCAAGTTTTGAGTATTGCTTTGATGGACTATGGAACAAAGATTGGCAAGAGCCAAAGCTTGGGGATGCCCATGTCACCCCAAGGTAAAATTCAAGGACAACCAAAAGCCTAAGCTTGGGGATGCCCCTGGAAGGCATCCCCTCTTTCGTCTTCATCTATCGGTAACTATACTCGGAGCTATATTTTTATTCACCACATGATATGTGTTTTGCTTGGAGCGTCAATTTAGTTTATTTTGGTTTGCTTGCTGTTTGAATAATATCCCAAGATCTGAAGTTCTTAAATGTTAGAGAGTCTTCACATAGTTACATAATTATTCAACTACTCATTGATCTTCACTTATATCTTTCGGAGTACTTTGATATTGCTCTAGTGCTTCACTTATATCTTTTAGAGCACGGCGGTGGTTTTATTTTGAAGAAATAGATGAACTCTCATGCTTCACTTATATCCTTTTGAGAGTCTATTAGAACAGCATGGTAATGTGTTTAGGCTATAAAACTAGTCTTCACATGATAGACATCCAATATCAATGTAGTAAAAACTTTCACACTAAGTGCATTGACTATGATGAGAAGTTGGATGCTTGATAATTGTTTTGAGATATGAGGATAGTGATATTAGAGTCATGCTAGTGGAGTTATTATGAAATTGAGAAATGCTTGTGTTAAGGTTAGTGATTCCCGTAGCTTGCACGTATGGTGAACCGCTATGTGACGAAGTTAGGGCATGAGGTATTTGTAAAGTGTCAACCTTTGTGTGGAGGTCGGGCGCGCGCGATGGTTAACTCCTACCAACCTCCTCCCTAGGAGCATGCGTTGATTGCTTTGTTTTTGAAATAAGTATATGAGTTCTTATGAATAATGTTGAGTCCATGGATTATACGCACTCTCACCCTTCCACCGTTGCTAGCCTCTCTTGTATCGCGTAACTTTCGCCGGTACCATACCCCCACTATATATGCATCCTCAAAACAGCCACCATACCTACCTATGATGGCATTTCCATAGCCATTCCGAGATATATTGCCATGCAACTTTCCACCATTCCATTCATATGACACGCTTCATATTGTCATATTGCCATGCATGATCATGTAGTTGACATCGTATTTATGGCAAAGCCACCATGCATAATTTTTCATACATGTCTCTTGTTTCATTGCACATCCGGGTACATCACCGGAGGCATTCATATAGAGTCATACTTGTTCTAGTATCGAGTTGTAATATTGAGTTGTAATTCACTGAAAGTGTGATGATCATCATTATTAGAGCATTATCCCATGGGAGGAAAGGCTAAATCAATAAAGTCCCTCCACAAAAAAAAGAAAAAAAAAGAAATGCCAAAGAAAAAAAGAAAGGCCCAAAAAAGGAAAAAATAAAAAGAAAAGAAAAAAGGGACAATTACTACTATATTTTCCACACTTGTGCTTCAAAGTAGCACCATGTTCTTCATGATAGAGAGTCTCATGTTTAGTCACTTTCATATAGTAGTGGGAATTTTCATTATATAACGTGATTGCTTTGTTAGTATATTCCAACGATGGGCTTCCTCAAATGCCCTAGGTCTTCATGAGCAAGTAAGTTGGATGCACACCCACTAGTTTCTTTTGTTGACCTTTCATACATATTTAGCTCTAGTGCATCCGTTGGATGGCAATCCCTACTCACTCACATTGATATATATTGATGGGCATCTCCATAGCCCATTGATACACCTAGTCGTTGTGAGACTATCTCCCTCCTTTTTGTCTTCTCTACAACCATCTCTATTCCACCCATAGTGCTATGTCCATGGCTCACGCTCATGTATTGCGTGAAAGTTGAAAGGTTTGAAAGAATAGAGTATGAAAACAAGTGCTTGGCTGAAATTGTGGTTGTGCATGATATGAATATTTTGTGTGATGAAGAGTGAGCATAGCCAGACTATATGACTTTGTAGGGATAACTTTCTTTAGACATAGTATTTTGAGAAGACATGATTGCTTTGTTAGTATGCTTGAAGTATTATTATTTCTTATGTCAATATAGACTTTTGTCTTGAATCTTTAAGATCTGAACATTCATGCCACAATAAAGAGAATTACATTGAAAATTATGTTGGTTAGCATTCCACATCAAAAATTATGTTTTTATCATTTACCTACTCGAGGACGAGCATGAATTAAGCTTGGGGATGCTGATACGTCTCCTACGTATCTATCATTTTTTATTGTTCCGTGCTATTATATTATCCTTCTAGGATGTCTTATGGGCTTTTATATACACTTTTATATGATTTTTGGGACTAACCTATTTACCTAGAGCCCAGTGCCAGTTTATGTTTTTCCTTGTTTTTGAGTTTTACAGAAAAGGAATATCAAACGGAGTCCAATTGACGTGCCAATTTTTGATGATTTTTTTCTGGACCAAAAGAAGCCCCCGAAGTAAAAGAGTTGGTGTAGGAGAGCCACGGGCTGCCCACGAGGGTGGGGGGCACGTCCTGGGCAGGGGGCGCGCCCTCCTATCTCGTGGACGGCCCGGAGGGCCCCCTGACTTATGCCCTACACCAAAAAATCCTATAAATATTGAAACCTTCGGAAATTAACCTAGATCAGGAGTTCCGCCGCCGAAAGCCTCTGTAGCCACCGAAAACCAATCTAGACCCTGTTCCGGCACCCTGCCGGAGGGGGAATCCCTCTCTGGTGGCTATCTTCATCATCCCGACGCTCTCCATGACGAGGAGGGAGTAGTCCACCCTCAGGGCTGAGGGTATGTATCAGTAGCTATGTGTTTGATCTCTCTCTCGTGTTCTTGAGATGACATGCTCTTGATGTATCGCGAGCTTTACTATTCTAGTTGGCTCTTATGATGCTTCTCCCCCTCTACTCTCTTGTAATGGATTGACTTTTCCCTTTGAAGTTATCTTATCAGATTGAGTCTTTAAGGATTTGAGAACACTAGATGTATGTCTTTGCACGTGTTTATCTGTGGTGACAATGGGATATCATGTGATCTACTTGATGTATGTTTTGGTGATCAACTTGCGGGTTCCGTGACCTTGGTAATCTATGCATAGGGGTTGGCACACGTTTTCGTCTTGACTTTCCAGTAGAAACTTTGGGGCACTTTTTGAAGTTCTATGTGTTGGTTGAATAGATGTTTCTGAGATTGTGTGATGCATATCGTATAATCATACCCACGGATACTTGAGGTGACAATGGAGTATCTAGGTGACATTAGGGTTTTGATTGATTTGTGTCTTAATGTGTTATTCTAGTACGAACTCTATGATAGATTGAACGTTACTACGGACTCTTGAATAGATCGATTAGAAAGAATAACTTTGAGGTGGTTTCGTACCCTACCATAATCTCTTTGTTTGTTCTCCGCTATTAGTTACTTTGGAGTGACTCTTTGTTGCATGTTGAGGGATAGTAATATGATCCAATTATGTTATCCTTGTTGAGAGAACTTGCACTAGTGAAAGTATGAACCCTAGGCCTTGTTTCCTGTCATTGCAATACCGTATATGCTCACGTTTACCACTTGCTACCTTGCTGTTTTTATATTTCCCTATTACAAAAACCTATATCTACCATCCATATTGCACTTGTATCACCATCTCTTCGCCGAACTAGTGCACCTATACAATTTACCATTGTATTGGGTGTGTTGGGGACACAAGAGACTCTTTGTTATTTGGTTGCAGGGTTGCTTGAGAGAGACCATCTTCATCCTACGCATCCCACAGATTGATAAACCTTAGGTCATCCACTTGAGGGCAATTTACTACTGCCCTACAAACCTCTGCACTTGGAGGCCCAACAACGTCTACAAGAAGAAGGGTGCATAGTAGACATCACTGTCGTAGAAGTGTTCCATGACATTACCAAAATTATCATCACAGAAGTGTCCACTTCCATGACGATAAGTCGCGCGTCCCAGAAATGCTTTCGTCAAGGGTGACCGACACGTGGCATCCACCATAACGGAACACTGTTAAGCTATCGGGTCCAGTTTTGGATCCGATAACCCGTTAACAGCCCGGACCAATGGGGATTTTCCACGTGTAAAATTCTGATTGGCTAACGGAAACATGTGTCAGCTCCGCGTTGGCATAGGTGTCACTCATCCAATGGGCGAGATGCGCCTATGATATGTTTACAGGTGGACCGGTCCAAAAGTGGCCCATAAAGTTTAAATGGGCAGGCCCAACTAAAGGCCCGTAAGATTTTGCGGACCATATTGGGCAGGCCCACAAGATTTTGCGAACCATAATGGGCCGGCCCAGCTAAAGGCCCACAAGATTTTGCGGGCCATAATGGGCCGGCCCAGGTAAAGGCCCATAAGATTTTTGCGGGCCATAATGGGCCAGCCCAGGTGAAGGCCCACAAAATTTTTGTGGACCATAATGGGCTGGCCCAGCTAAAGGCCCATCAGATTTCACCGACATTAATGGGTCAGCCCAGCTGTAGGCCCACAAGATGTTGAGGACCCTAGTAGACCGGCCCAGTAACTGGCTGCCATATTTTGGGCCAAATGTCGGCCCATATTTGATCCGGTCCATTAATGGCCTGCCACGTCCTGGGCCTAATAATGGCCCATATGAGATCCGGCCCGTTAAAAGCCTTCCATGTTCTGGGCCAAATTACAGCCCAGATCAGGTCCGGCCCTTTAAGAGGCTTTGGGCTAAATTATGGCACATATCAGATTCGGCCCATCAGCTGGACGCTATGCTTTTGGGGCCACTTGCTAAAGGACCATTTAGTAATTCGGCCTGATATTAGTTTCGGCCTGTTAAGGGCCCGATTAACATTTCGGCCTGTTAAAAGCACATCATATAGTTGGGCCTAACTACGGCCCGGTTTGCATCCGGCCTGCTCGCAGCCGATAATCTGATTAGGCCAAACAAGGACCGAGACAATTTTGGCATGTTATAAGATCGTGATTTGATTGGCACATCATGGGCCGGGGTCTATTTCGGCCTGCTGCTGGCCCGTGAGCTGTTCGACATGTTTCAGGCCCAACCTACTTTTCAGCCTCGTAAAGGCCCATTGAGTTTTCTTGGGAAAATAGGGCCGGCGGTTTACTCAGCCTATTAAAGGCCCAAATCTACTAGTGGGCCAGTTTACATTTAGGCATGTTAACGGACCAAGATGACGGAGCCCATGATGCGGATCATACATGGTTATTTGCATGACGGGCCGATTATGTACCGTAATTTTACGGTTTGACCGGTTTACTGCGAAGACAGGATATATATACAGTAAAATAACTGCAGCATCATGAATAAGAAAGAAACCTAGACTATACAATAAAGAAATTACGGCATATTACATCCACTGGGCATCAAAGTTCGCCACAATGATAATAAAGCACAAGCAGACAGCAAATTACATACACTGGGCATCAAAGATCGCCATCAGTGCAACTAAACACGCCGACAAAATAATATACAAAACCGACAGCACTATAATAGAGTTCAAGAAAGGTTAGCCCTGCTCGAGAGCAGCAGCACAAGCAGCTGAGCAAGCTGGTGATACTGCACTTGTTTGACACTTATATCCTCCTCACTCTGAAAGATAAACAAGCAGACAGATGACAGGTTTTGCACATATAAGTATCAGTGCTGACAATATGGTATTGTTCGGGTCAAGACATGGCAGGAAATGACATTGTGAAGGAGTTGGCATCTTCATGACACCACTAGACTACAGATCAAGAACTCATAAGTATCAATGGTTAGTGTGCTGTCAATTTATCCCATTTCCGATTGAAAAAATAAGATCACTTGCTCTGTATAGTTTAATTTACATGGTATGAAGAAGCAACTTGGTTGTACAACTGAAAACTTAAATTGAGAAGAACAAACTTTTGTTTTTGAACTGGAGTACATAATAAAGTTTAAACATGCAATTTGATGCAAACAACAAAAATAAACAGTTGTTGCAGTTATGCCTAACCAAATATACACAACAAAGTTTGAAGGCTTGAGAAGGACAAACTTACATTATTGGTGAAGGCGGGCTCTATAAAGCCCTTGTCCATTCTGATGGGGGGGGATTCAAGAAGTTTACCACAGAATCTTCTTCATAAGAATTGCCTTTATTCTACATTTTGTTAAGAATAAATATAGATATGACAATATAAGAAAAAATGGAGAATATTTAAGATAAGATGAAGAGTGATGCTACATAACCAAGTAGCTATAAATGTAAGTACAGCGATACAGGCAAAAGGTACAGCCAAGAGCAATGTAGAGCTAAACTTCTTCAGTACCATTGGTGTTATCCAACCTTATGGTAAGAGTAAATATAGATCTTATGCGTAGAAAATGGAGGGCAAAGGAAAATAAGCTGCAGAGTGATGGTACATGAACAACTACCTGTCAATACAAGTACATTGATAAAGGACAGCAGGTACTTACAAGAACAATGCAGAGCTAAAAAAATTCATTGGCATTGGATATATTCTACACTAATTTAAACATTCATGCAGATGAGATAATTTGGAGCGAACAATTGATAAGCAAGCTCTCATGCATACTGCTGTCACATAATGAACCATGTATGTATGCAAATATAGTGATACAGGACAACAGGTACTAACAAGAGCAAAGCAGTGGGCAGCATATTTGTGATATCTTGTCGTTCTTTTCAAACCGGAATTCTTTTTCAAGCATATTTCCTGCAAAAAAGATTCGTAAGGCACATGCGGAAAATTAGAAGTTCAAATTGTCATGCGATATCGTAGACAGTACCTCATCCTTGGAACGAGACCAGTGCATAATAAGGTTTATCCATTCAATGTCTTCTAAATTAAGCAGAGGAGACTTCACCAGATATTCGTTTATAGACTTGCCATCAATGTGTGATTTCCTCAGGTAACACCAATACTTCTACAATGCTTCCTTGAAAAGCGCACGCAAGCTTTGCTCGTCATGACTATCCAGATTGCCTCTCTCCTACTTACAACAATGTAATGTAAATCATTGATGTGTTCAATCAGCAGAAAACAGGAAAATAATCACCATGAATAATAACACTTACATGTAAGTGGGACAGGAAGATGTGAAAATGGTGTTTGTCTTCACTGTAATCTTCCAATGATGGGAATATATGCACGTAGTCCCTAACAACATTGAAAGCATTGTCTTTTAAAATGGGAATAACTGGAATGGGGTTCCAATCTGCAGGAATTGGCCGCCTCTGCAGTTGGGATAGGTCTTCGGCCGGTGGACTTGCTGTACTTTTTGCTGGAGTGGGATTTTTCTGTGGTACGGCTGGTGCTATGTCAACTGAAATTGGCATACCTTTTGCTGGAGTGCAGGTCCTATGTGGTGGGGCTAGTGGTGTGGCTAGTGAAGTATGGGTCAAGTCTGCTGGAGTCGGTCCTATGTTTTGTGCCACTGGTTGTACAACCAATATAAGTGGGGTGTTGTCTGATTTCTCCGGCACAACCACGTTTTTCAAGGACTTTGCTAGTGCTCCTTCAGGTTCGGCAATCACCCTCTTCCTTTTTGATGTCTGATGCACAAGAACAGTATTTGAGTGGAAAAACTGTTGGGGAACGTAGCAGAATTCAAAAAATTTCCTACGCTTCACCAAGATCAATCTAAGGAGTCATCTAGCAACGAGCATAATGGAGTGCATCTACATACCCTTTGTAGATCGCGTGCGGAAGCGTTCGAAGGAACGTGGATGAAGTAGTCGTACTCTTCGCGTTCCTCGCACCGATGATCCCAGCGCCGAACGGACGGCACCTCCGCGTTCAACACACGTATGGTACAGCAATGTCTCCTCCTTCTTGATCTAGCAAAGGCAGAGGAGAGGTTGTCGGAGATCCAGCAGCACGACGGCGTGGTGGTGGATGCAACAGGAAAACCTGTAGGGCTTCGCCGGCGCCCTGCGGAGGAGTAGGAAGTGTGACGGGAGGGGGGAGAGGCGCCAGAGGCTTGGGGTTGCGGCCGCCCTCTCCCCCCCCACTATATATAGGGGCCTGGGGGGCGCCGGCCCTGGGAGATCAATCTCCAGGGTGGGGCGGCGGCCAAGGGGGGAAACTTGCCCCCCCAAGGCATAGGGGGCGCCCCCTCCCCGTAGGGTTTCAACCCTAGGCGCATGGAGGGGGGGCCATATGGGTGCGCCAGCCCACCAGGGGCTGGCCACCCTTCCCCTTGCGGCCTAGGGGACCCACCGGGATGGGTGGCCCCACCCGGTGGACCCGCGGGACCCCTCCGGTGGTCCTGGGACACTCCGGGTGACCCCCGGAGTTCACCCGATGGCCGAAACTGGACTTCCTATATATCATTCTTTACCTCCGGACCATTCCGGAACTCCTCGTGACGTCCGGAATCTCATCCGGGACTCCGAACAACATTCGGGTTTCCATGTTCATGTATCTCTACAACCCTAGCGTCACCGAACCTTAAGTGTGTAGACCCTACGGGTTCGGAAGACACGTGGACATGACCGAGACGACTCTCCGGTCAATAACCAACAGCGGGATCTGGATACCCATGTTGGTTCCCACGTGTTCCTCGATGATCTTCATCGGATGAACCACTGTGTCAAGGATTCACTCAATCTCGTATGTTATTCCCTTTGTCTATCGGTACGTTACTTGCCCGAGATTCGATCGTCGGTATGCCCGATAACTTGTTCAATCTCGTCATGGCAAGTCTCTTTACTCGTTCCGTAATGCATCATCCCGTGACTAACTCCTTAGTCACCTTGAGCTCATTATGATGATGTCTTACCGAGAGGGCCCAGAGGTACCTCTCCGTCATACGGGGTGACAATATCCCAGTCTCGGTTCGTACCAACTCAACAGACACTTTCGGAGATACCCGTTGCGTACCTTTATAGCCACCCAGTTACGTTGTGACGTTTGGCACACACAAAGTATTCCTACGGCATCCGGGAGTTGCACAACCTCATGGTCTAAGGAATAAATACTTGACACCGGAAAAGCTTATGCATTACGAACTATACGATCTCGTGCTAGGCTCAGGATTGGGTCTTGTCCATCACATCATTCTCCTAATGATGTGATCCCGTTATCACTGACATCCTATGTCCATGGTCAGGAAACCGTGACCGTCTATTGATCAACGAGCTGGTAACTAGAGGCTTACCAGGGACTCATTGTGGTCTATATATTCACACATGTATCACTGTTTCCGTACAATACAGTTCAAGCATGAATAACAGACAATTATCATGAATGAGGAAATATAATAATAATACTTTTATTATTGCCTCTAGGGCATATTTCCAACAGTCTCCCACTTGCACTAGAGTCAATAATCTAGTTATATTGCGATGAGTCGAACACCCATAGAGTTCTGGTGTTGATCATGTTTTTCCCGTGGAAGAGGTTTAGTCAACGGGTCTGCGACATTCAGATCCGTATGCACTTTACAAATATCTATGTCTCCATCTTGAACATAATTCCGGATGGAGTTGAAACGGCGCTTGATGTGCTTGGTCTTCTTGTGAAACCTGGGCTCCTTGGTAATGGCAATAGCACCAGTGTTGTCACAGAAGAGAGTCATCGGGCTTGACGCGCTTGGAATGACTCCTAGGTCGGTGATGAACTCCTTCATCTAGACTCCTTCTTGTGCTGCTTCGCAAGCAGCTATGTACTCCGCTTCACATGTAGAATGCGCCACGACGCTCTGCTTGCAACTGCACCAGCTGACTGCTCCACCATTCAATATATACACGTATCCGGTTTGTGACTTCGAGTCATCCAGATCTGTGTCGAAGCTAGCATCGACGTAACCCTTTACGACGAGCTCTTAATCCACCTCCATAGACGAGAAACATATCCTTAGTCCTCTTCAGGTACTTTAGGATGTTCTTGACCGCTGTCCAGTGTTCCATACCGGGATCACTTTGGTACCTCCCTACCAAACTTATGGCAAGGTTCACATTAGGTCTGGTACACAGCATGGCATACATGATAGAACCTATAGCCGAGGCATATGGAATGACACTCATATTTTCTCTATCTTCTGCCGTGGTCGGGGACTGAGCCTTGCTCAATCTCATACCATGCAAAACAGGCAAGAACCCCTTCTTGGACTGATCCATATTGAGCTTCTTCAATATCTTGTCAAGGTATGTACTTTGTGAAAGACCAATGAGGCGTCTTGATCTATCTCTATAGATTTTGATGCTTAATATGTAAGCAGCTTCTCCAAGGTCCTTCATTGAAAAACTCTTATTCAAGTAGGCCTTTACACTTTCCAAGAATTCTATATCATTTCCCATCAGCAATATGTCATCCACATATAATATGAGAAATGCTACAGAGCTCACACTCACTTTCTTGTAGATACAGGCTTCTCCCCAAGTCTGTATAAAGCCAAACGCTTTGATCACATCATTAAAGCGAATATTCCAACTCCAAGATGCTTGCACGAACCCGTAAATCGAGCGCTCGAGCTTGCATACCTTGTTAGCATTCTCTGGATCGACAAAACCTTCCGGCTGCATCATATACAGCTCTTCCTTCAGGAAGCCATTAAGGAATGCCGTTTTGACATCCATTTGCCATATCTCATAATCATAGAACGCGACAATTGTTAACATGATTCTGACTGACTTCAGCATCGCTACGGGAGAGAAAGTCTCGTCGTAGTCAATCCCTTGAACTTGTCGATAACCCTTAGCGACAAGCCGAGCCTTATAGATGGTCACATTACCATCCTCATCTGTCTTCTTCTTAAATATACATTTGTTTTCTATGGCGTGCCTATCAACAGGCAAGTCCACCAAAGTCCATACTTTGTTTTCATACATGGATTCTATCTCGGATTTCATGGCTCCAAGTCATTTATTTGAATCCAGGCCCGCCATCGCTTCTTCATAGTTCGAAGGTTCATCGTTGTCTAACAACATGATTTCCATGACAGGGTTGCCGTACCACTCTAGTGCGGAACGTGCCCTTGTGGACCTTCGAAATTCAGTAGTAACTTGATCTGTTTCTTCATGATCATCATCATTAACTTCCTCCCTTGTCGGTGCAGGCACCTCAGGAACAATTTCCTGCGCTGCGCTACTTTCCGGTTCGGGAGGGGTGACTGTCACCTCATCAAGTTCTACTTTCCTCCCACTCACTTCTTTCGAGAGAAACTCTTTCTCCAGAAAGGATCCATTCTTGGCAACAAAGACTTTGCCTTCGGATCTGTGGTAGAGGATGTCCCCAATCGTTTCCTTTGGGTATCCTATGAAGACGCATTTTTCCGATTTGGGTTCGAGCTACTTAGGTTGAAGTTTCTTGACATAAGCATCGCAACCCCTAACTTTCAGAAACGACAGCTTCGGTTTCTTGCCAAACCAAAGTTCATATGGTGTCGTCTCAACAGATTTTGATGGAGCCCTATTTAAAGTGAATGCGGCAGTCTCTAAAGCATAACCCCAAAAAGATAGCGGTAAGTCGGTGAGAGACATCATAGATCGCACCATGTCCAACAGAGTATGATTTCGACGTTCGGACACACCGTTACGCTGAGGTGTTCCGGGCAGTGTCAATTGTGAAACAATTCCACAGTTCCTAAGGTGCGTGCCAAATTCATGACTTAAATATTCACCCCCACGATCCGATCGCAAGAACTTTGTTTTTCTCTCACGTTGATTCTCAACCTCATTCTAAAATTCCTTGAACTTTTCAAAGGTCTCAGACTTGTGTTTCATCAAGTAGTTATACCTATATCTACTCAAGTCATCTGTGAGGGTAAGAACATAACAATAGCCTCCACGAGCCTCAACACTCATTGGACCGCACACATCGGTATGTATGATTTCCAATAAGTTGGTTGCTCGTTACATTGTTCTGGAGAACGGAGTCTTGGTCATCTTGCCTAAGAGGCATGGTTCGCACGTGTCAAATGATTCATAATCAAGAGACTCCAGAAGTCCATCTGCATGAAGCTTCTTCATACGTTTGACACCAATATGACCAAGGCGGCAGTGCCACATGTATGTGGGACTATCATTGTCAACTTTACATCTTTTGGCATTCACACTATGAATATGTGTATCATCACGATCGAGATTCATCAAAAATAAACCATTGACCAGCGGGGCATGACCATAAAACATATATCTCAAATAAATAGAAAAACCATTATTCTCAGATTTAAATGAGTAGCCATCTCGCATAAGACGAGATCCAGATACAATGTTCATGCTCAAAGCTGCTACTAAATAACAACTATTAAGGTTTAAAACCAATCCTGAGGGTAGATGTAGAGGCAGCGTGCCGACGGCGATCACATCGACCTTGGAACCATTCCCGACGCGCATCGTCACCTCGTCCTTCGCCAGTCTCCGCTTATTCCGCAACTCCTGCTTAGAGTTACAAATATGAGCAACTGCACCGGTATCAAATACCCAGGAGCTACTACGAGCGCTGGTAAGGTACACATCAATAACATGTATATCACATATACCTTTGACGTTGCCGGCCTTCTTGTCCGCTAAGTACTTGGGGCAGTTCCGCTTCCAGTGACCCGTTCCCTTGCAATAAAAGCACTCGGTCTCAGGCTTGGGTCCATACTTTGGCTTCTTCCCGGCAACTGGCTTACCGGGCGCGGCAACTCCCTTGACGTCCTTCTTGAAGTTCTTCTTACCCTTGCCCTTCTTGAACGTAGTGGTTTTATTGACCATCAATACTTGATGCTCTTGCTTGATCTCCACCTCCGCTGATTTCAGCATTGAATATACCTCGGGAATGGACTTCTCCATCCCCTGTATATTGAAGTTCAACACAAAGCTCTTGTAGCTTGGAGGGAGCGACTGGAGGATTCTGTCAACGACCGCTTCGTCTGGGAGATTCATTCCCAACTGAGACAAGCGGTTGTGCAACCCAGAAATCTTGAGGATGTGCTCACTCACAGAACTGTTTTCCTCCATCTTACAGCTGTAGAATGCGTTGGAGACATCATATCTCTCAACTCGCGCATGAGCCTGGAAAACCATTTTCAGCTCTTGGAACATCTCATATGCCACGTGGTGCTCAAAACGCTTTTGGAGCCCCGATTCTAAGCTGTAGAGCATGCCGCACTGAACCAGGGAGTAATCATCACAACGCGACTGCCCAGAGGTACCTCTCTGTCATACGGAGTGACAATATCCCAGTCTCGGTTCGTACCAACTCAACAGACACTTTCGGAGGTACCCGTTGCGTACCTTTATAGCCACCCAGTTACGTTATGACGTTTGGCACACCCAAAGTATTCCTACGGCATCCGGGAATTGCACAACCTCATGGTCTAAGGAATAAATACTTGACACCGGAAAAGCTTATGCATTACGAACTATACGATCTCGTGCTAGGCTCAGGATTGGGTCTTGTCCATCACATCATTCTCCTAATGATGTGATCCCGTTATCACTGACATCCTATGTCCATGGTCAGGAAACCGTGACCATCTATTGATCAACGAGCTGGTAACTAGAGGCTTACCAGGGACTCATTGTGGTCTATATATTCACACATGTATCGTTGTTTCCGTACAATACAGTTCAAGCATGAATAACAGACAATTATCATGAACAAGGAAATATAATAATAATACTTTTATTATTGCCTCTAGGGCATATTTCCAACAAAAACATGGTATGATGACAGATGGAATATTTATTGATAATGGATGGGCATGGCATCTCAACATATATGATGAGTAAACTAAGCAGATGGCGATGCAACAAAGTAGAAGAAATGCAAGACAGCATTTGCAAGATACGCGCAATCAATAAAACCTTGCCAAATTAGAGCAGACACTTTGATGGGTGAACATGACACACCATCTTCCTTTGACTCCTCGAGGTTAGTGTCAGGGATATTACTAGCAGATATAAACCGGCCAGGAAGATCCGGATTACACTCACATATTTGTGTTATCACAAGCCCGGTAGAATATGTACAAAGATTATAGCCCATAGAAGTTAGGGCCCATGTGTAAAGCCCACGGTTTGTAAACCGTCATATCATGTAACTTGGGATGTAATACAGGAAGAGTAGAGACCAAGGCGGACACGTTTATGAGCCGGCCTCGGGACTCTGTAAACCGGGCCGGGCGTTGCCTCCTATATAAAGGAACAACCCGGCGACGGTTCAAGGACAAGAAAGAACAGCGGGAGGCGCATGCAAGCGATTCGCTCCCTGTTCATCGACGCACAAGCAATAACATACCAAACTAGACGTAGGCTTTTACCTTCATCGAAGGGGCTGAACTAGTATAAACTTTCTGTGTCCTTTATGTGCTTTTAACCCCTTCAAGCTAACCCACGTGATGGCCTCACACCTAAGTCCTCTAAATCGGACATCTGCCGTGCTAATTCCACGATAGTTGGCGCCCACCGTGGGGCCATCGCATGATGGTTTCGAGTTCTTGAAGGGCAGCTTTGAAGGACTGAAGGGTTACGCGGTCGGCCGGATGACCAAGAGTCGCCGTGGCCGGATCTACATCGACGACGCAGGCTGGGGCCCCGAGGCCAATTCAATCGAATACGGGTACCGGGTCCCCTTCGGCGGCATCCACGTCTTCATCGGCGAGATTGGTGAACTGGGGCCTGAGCCGGACATCTTCCCCAACATCATCGAGCCGGTTCAGCGTGCGAGATCGGCCCGGATTCAGCCCGCCGCGAAGCGTGTCTACGTGGGAGCAATACATGGAGTCCAAGCCGAGGATGGATCAGATTCTCGTGGCGAGACAGTTGTCTATTCTGACTATGAATCTTCATCCGGGGAGACCGAATCTTTGTATCAGTTGCAGGACGGCCGATCTAAGGGTATATCCGATGTCGATAGTATTCCGGACCCCTTTGATCCGCCGAATCGGGTGGCTGTTTTCATGGCCGGATCACAGTCTATGCAGCAGCCCTCGGTGACCAGGGCGTTCACCTCAGAGGTAGCTGGTGCTGGGGCGGGCAGCCAGACCCCATCACCCTCTGACGTTCTATCCACCTTGGTTGAGGAGTTGACGGCGCGCGCAACAGCGGATGTAGCCCCTGCCAACAAGGCGCAACATGATGCGGAGATCCTTCAACTGAAGGGCCGGATTGAGCAGGCTAAACGGGATCTGGACGCAGAGAAAGTCAGGATGGCCACGAGACAAGCAGAGCTAGATTCCCAAGCTTTCCGGCTCAGGGTGGATCAGACCTCAGCGCAGAAAGTAATGCACAGAAGACAGCCAACTCGTCTACCGCCGGTTTACCAGGCGAGGAATCTCTTTGGCACACCGGGAGCGGGAGCCAGTAATTACGCAGAGGTAAACCGGGGGGGGGGGGGCCGGGGGCTGGCGAGCCGGTCCAGCCGCCGGCCGCAGAGCGAAACCACCAAGTTATGCCAACGCCGCACATCCCCACCCCTCCCGGCCATTATTCTAACCCATTGGACAACATTGTCGCCGCCGCTTCACGACTGGCCGCTTTACCCATTGAGGGACATCCCCCGTGGCGATGGAAGCACACCGGGCTAAGGAATTGCTGGACACGGCGTTGACTCAGCAGCAAGCATACTCATATAGCAGGGAAAGGATTCATTCAACCCCCCGCACAAGCCGGAGTTACACTAGACACTGGGACGAACCGACCGTGTCTAGCAGCAAGCGAAGACGTCACCGCCACAGGCAGGATAATCTGGCGGGAGCAGAAGCACACGCCCAAGAGGCGGTAAACCGGGCTAGGCTTGCCGCCCGTGAGGACACCCGTCAGGTGACGCCGGTTCACACGGCTACAGCAGAAACGGGGGCCACGGGAAGTTTCTTTGGAGTGCAGTGCCTCATCCCCGCCTTCCGAAGCGTGAAATTGCCCAAGGACTTCAAAGGCTCGCGCAAGGTACACAACTACACAGCGGATCTGGCTCCAGAGGCGTGGGTTGAGAGATATGAAATGGCTATGGAGATGCTGGATGTGGATGAAGCGGCGTGCGCCAAGTACTTTACCATGATGCTTGAGGGTACAGCCTGGACATAGTTAAAGGGCCTGCCGCCTAACTCCATTGGATCATGGGGTGAGCTGCGTCGCCAGTTTATCAAAAATTTCAAAGACACGTGCAAGCAGCCAATGTCAGTGGTAGATTTAGCAGCATGTGTTCAAGGAGAGCAAGAACCTACGAGTGCCTGGGTGCGACGAGTATCAGAAATCCTGCATTCTTCCAATAGCATCAATCCTAGTACGGCGATAGTGACATTGGAAAACAATTGCCGGTTTGAGTCTCTGAAGCTGAAGTTAGGACGGCTCAAGCGGGATTGTAATGACATGGGGACACTCATGAGCGCTTTGGTGAAATATGGGGATTCTGATAACACTAAGTACCCAGAGGCAGATGGAGACAAGTCCGGGAAAGCAAACAAGGCCGGTAAACCGGCGCAGGCTAGTCCGGTGGGAACATGTTACAATGGTAAGCGAAAGGCAGAGGGCGGCTCTGTTTTGTGGCCAATACCAATGTTCAAGGTAACTTTCAGTGCCGCAAGGGCAGGCCACCTTCACGAAGCGAGGGGACATCCATCAATCTAGATCAACAGCTAAATGAGCCTTGCCCTAAACACAGTACGGAGGGACACCCGTCTAAGCATTTATGGGAGGAATGCAAGATCATGATAGAAGCCATGAAGCAAGCCAGATATAACCACGGACCCCCCGGCGGCGGCTTGGATTCCGGTTTTTAGGGTCCGGGTTACCAGGGTAACGGTTCCGGATCAGGATATCATGGCGGTAACAATAACTACAACCAGCAGCACGGTCGGGTGGTTAGAACAACCAAGGCAACCAGCAGCATGGTCAGGGTGGTTAAAACAACCAAGGCAATTAGCAGCGCCAGTAGCAGCAGCAATCCGGATATCAGAGTAATCCGAAGGAGCTAAGTAGTGGATAGTATCATGTTTTCACCACGAGTTTGTGCAAACGAGATCAAAAGGTTCTGAAGCGGGCAGTACACGCAGTTGAACCGCCAACACCACGTTTTCTACGTTGGTCTGAACAACCTATTGTGTGGAGCAGGGAGGATCACCCGCCACGGGTTGATAATCCGGGCCAGCTGGCCCTAGTGGTAGCACCACAGGTGGGTGGCTACAAGTTCACTAAGGTACTCATGGACGGCTGCAGTAGTATCAACATCTTATATTATGAGACTTTCCGGCGTATGGGGTTGACAGACAAGAAGTTGAGACAATCCAACACGGTATTCCATGGAGTGGTGCCAGGTAAATCGGCTTACCCAGTTGGGAAAATTGATCTGGAAGTCACCTTTGGGGACGAGCAGGATTCTAGGTCAGAGACAGTGACCTTTGAGGTCGTAAAGATCCGGAACCCATATCATGCTCTGTTTGGGAGGCCGGTTTACGCCAAGTTCATGGCTAGACCGTGTTATGTTTATCTACAGCTCAAGATGCCGGGTCACAAGGGAACCATTACGGTTCACGGAAGTCGCAAGATCTTATTGGAATGCGAGGAGGGAGACGCAGCCTATGCAGAGGCAGTGTGTGCTACGAAGGAGTTGAAATTCTATAAAGACAACGTTGATCCGGCAGATATGTCCCCATTGAAAAAGCCAACTACAGAGCATGATCCGGCGTTGAAGTTTAAATCGGCAGAGCAGACCAAGCAAGTTGACTTTGTACCAGGCGATTCATCCAAGCAGTTCACTATCAGCGCTAACCTAGACCCCAAATAGGAAAGCGCGCTCATCGAGTTCATCCGTGAGAATCGGGATATCTTTGCATGGAAACCTTCTGACATGCCAGGTATACCGAGGGAACTCGCTGAGCACAGTCTTAATATTGATCCGAAGTTTAAACCGGTCAAGCAGTACCTGCGCCGCTTCAATGAGGAGAGGCGCAAGGCTATAGGTGAGGAAGTGGCCAGGCTTTTGGCCGCAGGGTTCATAGTTGAGGTGTTCCATCCGGAGTGGTTCGCTAATCCGGTTCTTGTGTTAAAGAAAAATGGAACGTGGAGGATGTGTGTGGATTACACAGTCCTAAACAAGGCTTGTCCAACTGATCATTTTGCTCTCCCCCGTATTGATCAGATTATTGATGCTACGGCAGGATGTGAGCGGCTAAGTTTTTTGGATGCATATTCAGGATATCATCAAATCAAGATGGCAGTTAAGGACCAGGAGAAGACAGCTTTCATAACTCCCTTTGGATCCTTTTGCTATGTATCTATGCCCTTTGGGCTCAAGAGTGCCCAAGCAACTTACCAGCGTTGCGAGCAGAACTGTCTCAAAGGGCAGATCGGAAAAAACGTCCATGCCTATGTCGATGACATTGTGGTGAAATCAAGGAAGGAGGAGACGCTGATAGAAGACCTAAAGGAAACCTTTGACAACCTCCTAATTTAGAAGATGATGCTTAATCCGGAGAAGTGCGTTTTTGGTGTTCCAGCAGGCAAGCTCCTTGGATTCTTAGTGTCAAACAGAGGAATAGAGGCCAATCCGGAGAAGATCAAGGCGATCACATCCTTGACTAAACCGGCTTGTATCAATGATGTCCAGCGCATAGCAGGCCGGATTACAGCATTGAGCCGATTCATCAGCCGTTTGGGAGAGAAAGCAATTCCGCTTTATCAGATGGTGAAAAAGACAGATCGGTTTGTATGGAACGATGCTGCAAACACTGCGTTCGAGGATTTGAAGCGGCAGTTAGCAGAGCCGCATGTTCTTGCTGCCCCTATTGACAACGAGCCACTGCTGCTATATGTGGCTGCCAATGCTCGTGCAGTTAGCGTGGCAATTGTGGGGGAGCGCAAGGAGGCAGGCAAGGAATATCCGGTTCAGCGCCCGGTTTACTACATCAGTGAGGTTCTCATTAAATCAAAGCAAAGGTATCCACACTGGCAGAAGTTGGTGTACGGCGTGTTCATGGCAAACCGGAAGCTGAAGCACTACTTCCAGGGCCACCCAATTACTGTTGTTAGCTCAGCTCCGTTGGGGGATATAATCCAGAATAGAGAAGCCACTGGCAGACTGGCAAAGTGGGCCATTGAGCCTAGCCCACACGGATTGAAGTACGTACCCCGTACTGCTATTAAATCCCAAGCACTGGTAGATTTCATCAACGATTGGACAGAGTTGCAAGCGTCAGAGGAAAAGCCGGATCATACATACTGGACTATTCACTTTGATGGTTCAAGACAATTAGAAGGCTCGGGGGCTGGAGTGGTGCTAACTTCCCCACGAGGAGACAAGTTTTGCTATGTCCTCTGACTAATGTTCCCTTGTACTAACAATGCTGCTGAGTATGAAGCCCTCCTTCACGGCCTGCGGATGGCTAAGGAGATGAACTTGAGCCGGGTCAAGTGTTTTGGTGATTCAGATCTAGTGGCGCAACAGGTGTCTGGTAAGTGGGACTCTAAAGATCCACTCATGGCAGCTTACAGGCGAGAAGTTGAAGCAGGGTGCATGTGAAGGGCAGCGTGAGGGAAGCTCACATCCTTTCTCTTTTGAATGCTGACGCCGCCCAATTCTTGATGCGGCCCATCAGAAAACTCTGTCCGCCGGTTTAAATGGAAAAAGTCTCTGAACAGATCCACTGAAGGTTCTTCTTGAAGATATGCTTCTGAGAAGACTTGAAAGTTGCAGATATTTGATATAGAGTTCGGACCTACGTCCTGGGGATGGAGCTGAAAAGCGGCTAATACATCCCGGAAGAATTTTGAGCTGGGAGGGCTAAAACCCCGGGTCAAGTGATCAAAGAAAACAATGACCTCTCCTTCTTTAGGAGTAGGGGGGCATTCATTTCTTTGGGCCCGCCAGTGCAGAAGCTCTTTAGAACCCAAAATACCAATTGAAGCGGCGTTCGTTAGGTCATCCTCAGTAATGCGGGAAGGAGCCCAGTTGCAAGCAACGAACTGCTTGGCCATCATTCGGAATAAGGAAATGCTGAAAATTACGGTATAAAATCTGGATTACCAATTGCTGAAGCATAAAACCGGAGCATGGCATAAAATTATGGACCTAATCGACGGTTTAGACAAGGGACTAATGGCATTGACAACCCGGAAGCAGATGTGAAGCGAACAGCTACCAGTTTATGATAACAGGAAAAGAGGAAGCTAAACCGTCGGGCTTACGTCTAACTCTTTAAAGAAAGTATAGGATTGATTAAACCGGTGAAGACAAACTACAGATCTATAGTGCGAAGAAACAGTTTTCACAGAAGGCTGAAGTAAAAATGGATCTGAGGCATAAGGAAAAAGATGGAATTAATGCAGGTCATATACAGGAAGAACTGCGGAGGTTTTATACAGATCAAATCTAAGCTGGTAAACTAGAAGAACTAAAGACGTGAGCGCGGAGCAGGAGCGCATTCAGGACGAATCTAAATAAGGTTCGAATCTACCGCAAGGTTAACTCACAGGGATGAACAACAAAGCTTCAAAATTTCATGGCAGAAACTATGGAAGGAACCCTAGATTGAGATCTACAGTGAGGAAGAAGGAATACCTGATGAAGAAGAGGACGACGGTGAGGTGCTCCGGACACGATTCAGGGTGATGCAGCGGCCTGGCTCGAGGACGGCGACGGGCTCGAAGAGCGGCGGAGGAGCTTCGAGCGACGAGGGAAGACGAAGGCAGAAGGGGGAAAAGAAGGCATGCCCCAGCGGTATTTATAAGCCGAAAGGGTGAAAACGGTAAGTGCGGGGATCGAGGAGGCCAGAGATTGGATAAAGATTGCGTTGTCGCCTTGATTTTCAGTACAGCATTTAATAAAGGTAACAGACAGAGGCGAGCATTCAAGTGCAGAGATGACGTCACGACGGATTAAGGCGATTCCAGGAGATGACGTCATGGCCGGTTTACAAAGCAGATAAATTGTAGGGAAGAAATTTATGCAAGACTTAGAAGACTAACATGAACAAGTTCAAATCAATCTGGGGCCTAATGTCAGGGTTATTACTAGCAGATATAAACCGGCCAGGAAGATCCGGATTACACTGAAATATTTGTGTTATCACTAGCCCGGTAGAATATGTACAAAGATTATAGCCCATATAAGTTAGGGCCCATGTGTAAAGCCCACGGTTTGTAAACCGTCATATCATGTAAGTTGGGATGTAAGACAGGAAGAGTAGAGACCAAGGCGGACACGTTTATGAGCCGGCCTCGGGACTCTGTAAATCGGGCCGGGCGTTGCCTCCTATATAAAGGAACGACCCGGCAACGGTTCAAGGACAAGAAAGAACAGCGCGAGGCACAGGCAAGCGATTCGCTCCCTGTTCATCGACGCACAAGCAATACCACACCAAACTAGACGTAGGCTTCTACCTTCATCGAAGGGGCTGAACTAGTATAAACCTTCTGTGTCCTTTGTGTGCTTTTAACCCCTTCAAGGTAACCCACGCGATGGACTCACACCTAAGTCCTCTAAACCGGACATCTATCGTGCTAATTCCACGACAGTTAGAATAGTCATTAGGATCATATTCCTAACAAGAATCTACAGGTGGGGAGCGTATGAGCTTCATTGCATCCAGAATGGCACTCAATGCCTTGGTGCCAATTTTGTAAGTCATTGCAGTGTTCCACAATATTCTTCTGATGCGCGGATTCTGATATTCACTGTAATCACGTATAATAACTGAGAGCCATGAAAACATAAATAGTTGTGAGATTATCTTTGTAATGCAGATGATATTCTAATATAGGGGCACCCCTGTAAACACTTGTGTGTGCTATCACTGGATTCTGATGAGAGAGCTCTTGTGTGCTGTAATATGGTGCATGCATTTATATAATCTAGCACAAATACACAAAAAAAATAGGCTCCAGAAGTAAGGATAGTTAGCAGATGATATGCTCAAAATATATTGTATAGAGAGTTTATTGCCAAACCATGATAACAAGAGCACACATCAACTAGGCAGATCATAGTGTACATAAAAGGGGTACACCATAACCATGATATATAAATCGGAGAAGTGGAACTGGCTTGAAAATACGATGTTGTATTGCCGCTAGTAATTGAAAGCCTATTGATCAAGTACATGCCGGCTCTATCAGCTGTTGACTGTAGATGTCCATGCTCCCCTTCATGACAAGGAACATACTATACATACTAAATACAGAATAACAAAAGAGGAACATGTTAAAGAACAGAAGAGGAAGCATATTCTTGAGGTTCCGCTTAATTGCATACAATGTTGGTTGCCCACTCATGATGAATCACAGCGCCCAAAGAAATGCAAATCCATGTTGTCTCTCTATATGTGGCAATATCGAACAAGAGTCATTAGGATCATATTCTGAACAAGAGTCAACAGGTGGGGATTTTAGCTTCAAGAGTGGACTGCTGCTAGTGCAACATAGAGCAGCTACACAGATCATAGTGTAGATATAACGGGAAAACCGTAAGCATCAGAGTAAAATCAGCAAAGTGGAACATGCTGGAATATATGTGCTAGTATTACCGGTACGGCTAGAAAGGCTTCGGATATCAGCTCTCTTCAACTAAAGGTGCAGTACTGTTAATATCAATGTAACTCTCAAAGGCGACATAGCTCCCCGCATTTCCTTGCTATTCTTATAGGATTCAAGTGGGCAGGCCACTACAAATCCTATTCCCATGTTTACAAAATCCTACGAATCAAAGAGGCCCGAAGAGTTCAAAGTGTCCATACCAACCGACCGTATAGACCTCTACACTGCAAATATCCCTGCTCATCTTCACTACAAGGAACATACTGTACTACTATCATACTCCCTCCGTTCCAAAGTATAAGTCTTGGTAGAGATTTCCACTTTGGATCACATACAGATGTATCCAGATACATTTTAGAGTGTAGATTTACTCACTTTGCTCCATATGTAGTCCATGGTGGAATCTATACAAAGACTTGTATTTAGGAACGGAGAGAGTACTTATTAAAGAAGAACGGAAGAGGAACATGCTAAAGAAGAGCAACCAGATTTTGGATAATAAAATGTCCGTTGCGCGGTGCCACACATGATGAACCAGAGCACATTAAGAAAGCAACTCCCTGCTGTCACTATATGTGTGGTGCACGTGCTTTTTCGAAAGTAAAGCAGGAACATTAGCTGACCAATTAAATGTTATCTATTTTAGTAATATCAGAATCATATCAGATTCGTACTTGAGCAACAAGTTTGGAATTATGAGTGGCATGTTGTTTAGATTGATGGATTCAGGAGCCGTGCTAAGCAGGTACGATGATGGTACCGAATATAAAGGCATGTCTGCATGCAAAGTCGCGTGACTTTTGTCATTTGGGTCAGTCGACCATTTCAGGCGGTTGGATGAAGATCCTACGTCTCCTAACCCTTCTTCTTCCTCGTCTCTGATTCTTCCCATCCAGAACACCGCACGGGCCGCCGGTCGGACCACCGGCCCCCACCACCCGTGTTCCTCCGCCACCCCCACCCCCCACCCCGCCCCCACCCGCGTCGAGTTTTCT
>LR738711.1:631073120-631140644 GCA_902687465.1 Secale cereale
ACCTGAGCCCCTTCATTCGCACCGGTAAACTCTGGCGAGCTCTGAAAAATCGACTGACCAATTTTGAAATTTATTCTACTGTGATTTAACTAGTGTGGAATATAAAAGGGGGAAACCATAAGCATTGGGAGTATAGTGTTGAGCGTGCCATGGTGGATCTGAAGGTGCAAACCGGACAAAGGCAACTTCGCAACCAATGTTTGCTCTCAACTAGCAAGTAAGTGATGGACAAGAAATCAGAGTAAAGCAGTGGCGATCTATTTTCTTGTTGCGATAAATAAGTTGAGCAGATACGAAAGAGTACCGCCTCTGGTGCAGCGCCGTGTATGCATCTAGTGAGAATTTGACGGTGCTGCAGCAACGATGGCTATCGGCGGCATGGAAGTAGATCTAGGAGGGTAGACGGTGGCAGCGGGGCGCGGTGGACGAGACGGTCGTAGGAGCGGCGCCGGAAAGGTGGACGACGGCGGGGATGAAGCGAGAGGACGGGATGCAAGGATCCCGGTCCGAAGCCGTCGATGAGAGAGGTCGATCTCTTGTAATGGACGGCAGCGTCGGGGTATCAGCTCCGGCATGGTGGAGGAGGACGGCGGTGGATGGGGTGGCGGACGGAGGAGGCTGGGGTGGAGAGGGTCTTTTGGCGCCCACGGAGTACGAATGGGGAAATGGAGGTGGAGAGGAAGGGGGAACCATGTCTGCAAGGCGCGCTTGTCTCAAATGCGAGGAAATTTACAAACTTAGTCCCCGTTTCAAATTTCCTACATCACAGCAATATTAGTCGGTTGGGGATAGAACGGTAATCTAGCATACATCGAATATTTGCCGACGGGAGTTTGTTTTCGGCGCCCATTGTGTATGAATCGGGGAGGGAGTCGATTTCGGCGGAGGACACACTGTGTTTTGGCGCCCACCGTGTATGAATCCAGGTAAGAGGCGGTTATGTCACATTTGAGTGAAATTACAAACCTACCCCTATCGAAACCTATAGAAATCGAGCAGATAGGCTTTGTGTGGCAGGGATAGGCACTAGTAATTACCATCTCGCAGATTTTGGTTTGGGCGGCTACTGCGACTTTCCCCACTTCGTTCAAATTTTGCAAAGTGCACGTTTACCGTGCCAACTCAATTCGAATCCCGTTTGTATTCTATTTTTTTCGGGCGGGATCCATTTTCGATTGGAATAAAATTCTATATACATCATTTTTATATATACTTTCAAAAGCACAACAAAGAATTATGCTCCTTTATATGTATAATATGATTTACAAATACAATGATCTCAAAATCATAAGGTTGAAATCAAAAAATTAAACCAAATTATTTTCTACTAAAATGTATGGATCAGTAATATCTACATATTAAATAACATTCATGCGTGAATTCATATTTGTATGCATGTTTGATAGATCAATTTTTGTTAGAGTATGGATTACTTGTATCATCATCTCGAATTCAAATATTTTAATCCCTTTTATGTTCACTCCTTTCATGCCCATCTCTCTCGCATGCATGCTCCTTCATGTAGCTATCACTCTATTTTCTCCAGCTCACCCGCAGGCTCACTTCATGTTTCTCCTAACCTCGCAAACTTGGTCTCTCGACGTGTCCCGAGAAGTGTCACACTCTCCCTATCATTATACATTACACGGTTTTCATTATCTCTCACGTCTCTACCGTTCTCTCGTATCACTAGGTACCTAAGCTTTCTTTTTCACCGCCACACACAAAGTCTCCACTCATCTTTCACTTTGTCTTTCTCTCTACGGGATTCTCTCACACACCCTATATATCTCTAGATATGAATCATACCACTAAATTACTCTCTCTCTCCTATAGACACAACATTTGTAGCGGTCTCCTTTTCGTCTCCATCCCAGACTGACATTATTCATTTGTTTACCGATCAGACAATGTCCCCCCCTCTCTCACACACACACACACAATTCCTGCTTCCACTCCCCTTCTTGACTACCATCTCTCTCTTTCACACACACACAAAACTCTCGCTTTCGCACCCCCGACTCATATTTCTCTCACAAACATTTATCTACTAGCCTCTAGATAGGTTTATACACCTGCACACTCGTGCTTCCACTATCGCATACATGTCTCTCTCCCACTCCTTGTATCTATGTAGATTTTTCTTCCCTTCTTGAGACACGCCCTCTCGATCGTGCACACACACACACTATCGCCTCATTTTAAGCTGATACCTTTTGCACACACACTCTTTGTGTCTTTGTCACACATGCACTCTGTCCTCCTCCTCTCTCCCTCACTCTCTCACACACATGGGCTTTTTGCAACAACTAGCAAGATGCCCATGCGTTGCACGGAACATCACGATGCATTTGCATGAGTAGTTTATCTTGTGGGAGAAAAGGATGAACAAGGGAAGGCCTTATTTGCAAGTGTGGAGAGGGGTGTGGGTATCTTTTTGCAAAATTGCCATAGTTTCCTTCTTATCCGTCAGATATAGATCGGACGGCCTATATTGCAGGATGGCAGGCACACGATCATCACCGACTATGCTTTTTATAAGAGTAGGGATAAAAAACAGAGTTGGTAATGATGGTGGGCCTACCATCCTGCAATATAGGCCGTCCGATTTATATCTGATGGATAGGAACAAAACTATGGCAATTTACCCGCACTCCTCTCCACATTTGCAGATAAGGCCTACCCTCGTTCATCCTTTTCTCCCACAATATCTTAATGTTCCGTGCAACGCACGAGAATCTTGCTAGTAAGAGTAGAATTAGACATATACCACTTCTCGAATCATGAAACCAACAACATTCCTCCCTTATCTCATCCAAACCACCAAAGAAATATATTTTGAGTGAAACATAACAATTTTTTGGTGATATACGTATTTCAAAACTAGACTTTTTTTCTATCAAATCGATGAATATGTATTAACCTACTCAGATCGTGTGGCAACACATTGGCACATAATAAACCATAAAACCCTAGGTGCACGATTGCTGCATTCGCGAGTACCGGGTACATGGAGGAGCGCACCTTTGTAGGAATAGTCAGCTCGCGTGATAATTTGATCCATAGGAGTTGATGGTCGGGACCACAGGTGAACGACTTGGAGGCGGTGGCTCGCCAGTGGCCACAGATCGAGTAGCCATGTTTAAAATATCATTTTTAGTGGGGTTAAGAGTTCCAATTTTCAATGGCGCGTTATAAGTACTAAGTAGTTTTTAGAACGATTGGTATGGAGAGAAAATGGAATTCATAGTACTACATACCTCCTTGGCGTATGATTGTATGGATTTATGTTGCGAGATGTTGAACCTGGTAGTTCTAGGGCAAATACTATGTTTATATTTAGATGTTGGTTTTCAGTAATGAAAATCGGAAGGGGGAAACCCTTCTTTGATTAGAAAAAAAAACTACTACCTCCTTTCTGGTTTACTAGTCCCCATCCTATTTTGGGTCAAAGTTTGTCCACGAATTTTACTTGTAAAATGTGAATGGGAAACAAGATTTTGTTATATGCAAAAAAATGACTGGAGGGAGTGATTGCTCTGACACAGACGCGACCTCTCTAAACCGGCGCGCCGGCCAAGAGGGCCCCACTCGCTCTAGGCCCGGCGGAACATGCCTCCTCGCCGCATGCAACCGGCTTCAGACTGCCCCGCATGCCTTCATTGAATCCGCGCGTGTGTTGGCAACATGTCCTTCCGCGAGCCGGCCGGCATTTAAGAACACAAAAATGACCAAAATATAATTGATTAGGCATGGTCTTGACTTGTTGTGCTCGCACTGGTAGCAGGAACTAGAGGTTTTTTCTTTATTCATCACTCTCCTAAATTTTTTGGCTTTGAAGTGAATCATGGTTCGTCTGTTATTGTTTCGTCTGTTATTGTTTGGAAAGTAATTGCTCTTATTACATGACCCAAAAAAATTTATTTTGTGCCACATCAGTAGATGCACGGTCATCACAACAAGCATGCTGACTGGATAAACATTTGAACCTAGCTACTATGAAGGAAATTTTGTATTGAAAATAGTTTTAGATAGCAGGAGACGCCTAGCCTGCTCTGCCTCTGCTACCTTATTTCTTGCTTCCTCCATCTCTTCTTTGGCATGGGTGAAGAGAGCATCTGATTGCTCTTTTCGCTTCTTCAGGAACTCAGCTACATTCTCAAGGGCTGCTGCACACTTTCTTTCAGCCTTTACTAGAGCCACGAGGACACATACAGCTGACGACTCCACCTGGCTTCTGTGTAATCCAGCATCATTTGGGAATTTTCATCTTGTGTCTAATCCAACATCATTAGGGAACTGGCACCTTGTGTGTAATCCATCCACATTCTGGAAACATGATCTCGAGGTTGACCATACTTCCCTCCTCGCATGAACTGCATCCTGACATGAAGTTACTTCTTTTTTAGATAATTACTCGGAGCAACCCAGATCCATTTAGTAGAAGCGAGATAAACAGAACAGGGAGAAGTGAATTCAAAAGGAAAAAATATAAAAACTGACTACAAGGTGAGAACACCCACTTCCTACATCAAGCTAAAAACGAAAGCATTAGGACGAATAAGACTCTTCTTATGACACATCGAAGAACACGAGGCTTAAGAGCAATAGAAACTACAACATATACACACCGAAGAACACGAGGCTAAATGAAACTAATTGAAAGGGTGTTACTTACCAAAGCTTGTTTTACAGGTTTGGTGCAGCTCCTCTTTAACTTGCCACGCTCCTTGAAGATGTATCTCGTGTTTGGTCTTCATTGCTCCTCTTCATGTTCGCACATGTGGTTTTAAAATCCCAACATGGCAAGAAAAATATACTACTAGTAATACTCGCGCATCTTGTGGGCAACATTAGAGCACTCGTCTGCCATGTTAGAGCATCTCCAACAGAATCGCAACGCGCGGCGCTTTAAAAAAGCGTTTATAGTGCTGAGATCGAGAAGTAGAGATAGAGAGTAGAGGATAGTTCTCAGCATAGATAGATAAAAAAAATAGATTATTCAACTACTCCTCGTCGTTCGACTCCTCCTCGGTGATTTCCTCCTCCGACGTCTGACTGTAGGCCTGAAGATACAAATCGTCGTAGGATTCCTAGGGCGACGCTGCTCCTAGCCTCATGTTGAATTGAGCATCCGCTTTTCGCCTATGCTTGTCCTCGCGATAGGCGGCTCGCTCCGTCCTCCTCTTATCCCTCTCCGCCCTCCTTTGCTCATAGAACTCGCGCTCATTGATGATGTCCTGCGGGAAGCGTTGGCGCCACAGCGCCATGGCTTCCTCGTCCATCTCGGCGATGCCGAGACGGTGCTCCCGCCTCCGGTGGTCACGACGATCCTCGTCGGTGATAAGCCGCGGCAGAGGCGCGAGCTCCTGTGCCCGCTCCCGCGTCAGCATGTTGGGTAAGTTCAATGTTCTATGAGGCCATCGGAGGCGCCATGCCGCCGCGTCGTACGCGCGGGCGGCCTCGTTGGCGGTGTCGAAATTTCCGAGGCCAAGGCGCATCCCGCGGAACCGGATCCCGGCAGAGAAGCCGCCGGAGGGGCGTGCGCGGACATCGTGGTATCCCCAAGTTTCCCTGCGACGCGCCGGCATGGTGGCACGGTGGCAGCGAGGCGAGAAAGAGCAGGGAGAGAGCGGTGGCGAGGCCTAGAGCGGGGAGAGAGCGGTGGCAAAGCACAGAGCGGTGGGAGGGCGTTGGATTTTATAAAGCGCGCGGGACGCCACGCGCCAAAACTAGCACACGCCCGGCCGCTTTTTCCCGCGCGCACGCAATCCTTTCCCCACATCTCTGCTATCTCTACTCTCTTCTCTACTGTTATATTTATTTAATATTTAATATTTATCTCTACTTCTCTACTCTCTATTTTTTTCTCAACTTTTTCCCTAATCTTCTAAAAAACAGAGTTGGTGATGATGGTATTCCTGCCATCCTGCAATATAGGCCATCGGATTTATATCTGACAGATAGGAGGGAAACTATGGCAATTTTTCAAAAAAATACCGACACCCCTCTGCGCATTTGCAAATAAGACATTCCCTCGTTTATCCTTTTCTCCAACAAGATAAACTACTCATACAAATGCATCTTGATGCGTGCAACGCATGGGCATCTTGCTACTTCTAAAAAACTATCCATCATTTGCCACACTACCGGTTGCAGATGAAATACCTACCCAAGCATAGCGCGATACAGGAGCGACGCACAATTACAAGCTGATATTCTGTTGGACAATGGAGGCTATAACCAATTACTTTTACGGGAACAATAGCACCCAAGAAATTTGAAGGGTAGGTATGAACAAAATTGGAACTGCACATGTACTACTAAGTGATTCAATACACACATTACCAATCGAGGAGGAGAAAAATGGTTGCGGCAGCCTCTGTGAGTCATGGTCGGCAACGGGAGTCAGTTCATTGTCCACGACGGTGGTGCTTCTGCGCTTGGCGTCGGCTTCCGGGAAGAAGATCCGAGACCGTGGAAGACGGTGTGTCACACCCTGATTTTCATACCACAACACTTAATCTAGTAATCATGCTAAAAATGTGGTTTGACAAACACTTTTGAGTGTTTTGGACTTAGCTTCATTTGATTTTTTTGTCTGCTGTTTGCTAGTGCTCTAAAAATCTAGTAAATCCTCCAACTCTTCTACTTCATCTCCTTGATCCAAAACCTTTTCCCAAATGATCATGCCATGTGTATAGACCTGTATAGTATTTTCTTATAAAAATATTTTGGCCAAATAGTATTTTCTAAAATTAGTTTTCCAAAAACGCCTGAATTGAGGTTTGTGCTGCAAGTACCTTATTTAGGGTGTGAAAAATCTTTCAAAAAGTATATTTGAATCCTATTAGGTATAGGACTCCCACAAACCACAAAATATAATTTTGAAAGTTATTTTTATATTTTATTTAAATGTTTTTTCTTTAGGCCACAAATGGTCTTTAATAGGTAAAAATTATTTAACTATTTAAAAAATATTTGCCAAAATTCAGGGAAACTCATAGGACATATATTGTCCATATATAAGAGTTTCAACACATGGTCATGTTCAAAATATTGGACAAATCCTTCCAAAACCCTTTCTGGATATTTCAAGCTTTTGAAATAATTACAAAGGAAATATTCCCTAAAAATTTCAGGGAAATTCTATCAAGTCAGTTATGACATATTTGATTATCTTACAAAGCCTAATGCCTTGAAGATCAAGAAAACATCATATAATCCCCTCAAAACCATTTCAGTCCATTTTGAAGTTTGAGCAACTTTACATTGCCAAACTTGTCCAAATGCTCTCAAACTTGGTGCACATGCTCAAATGATGTAAATATGTATCTATGCCAAATGGCACAAGTTTTGGAGAAGGATAACTTGATCTAAGTGCCCCAAAACCTTTTCTGACCAGATCCAAATTTGGACAACTCTACATTGCCAACTTTTTACTTGGGGCCTCAAATTTTGTGGACATGCTCACAAACCCAAATGATGACACTACACCAAGTGGTGCATCAAGGAGAGATGATTTTCTTAACCTAATCTTGAAAAATCTGATTCTTTGATTTCTAGGGTTCACCAAAGTTACATTGGCAAGTTTCTTCAAATGAGCCCAAACTTGGTGGAACACCCTATTTCTATATGCCATTTAATCATGTTAAGTCTCATGTCTTGTGGAAATCATTTGATTGCTCAAAACCACATCAAACACCTTCTGGTGATTTTCCAAATTTACCATTTTCACCTCTTCCCTTGTTCTCCTTGAGCCCAACTTTTTACCACAGCTTCACCAGGTTCCGTTGCACCTCCAGTAACTTCCCCTTGGCCAGAGCTCAATGATTGAGGGGTGAAAACCCCATTTTACTCTGCTGGACAGCCCAATTTCCACTCTCCCTCAACCTCCCTCCTCTTCCATTGGGTAACCATGGCATCCAAGGCCATAGCCCACTTGTTTACTCCTCACCTGACCCCCCCAGACAAGGTGGCTGTGCCCAGCAAGCCAAAGACATGCCCTTGCATGCAATAGGCGTGCTCCAGAGCGCGCTACAGTGCACACCCGCACTGTAGCCGCCCCCATCCCGATGCCCCAACAACCTCTGGCCTCCCCAGCATGTCCCCCGAGGTCGCCTCGACGTCTGGGACACGGCACGACGCCGGCCCCCACCTGACCCTCTCTCCTCTACCCTCCGCGAGCTCGCCCGAGCATGGCCTGGACCGCGCCCACTGTGCACCGGGGCTACACCCATTTAAGCCACCCCCGACTCTCTCTCTCGTCTTGGTTAGAACCCCCTCTCTCCCATGAACCTCCCGGACAAGCCCCCTCTCCCCCAGGTTCTCTCTTTCCCTCTCCATGACCGATGTGTCGCCGTCGGCCTCTTCCTAAATTCACGCCCTGTGGCCTCCCCCTCCCATTTTATAATCCACTAGGACACCTACAACCTCACCACAGGTCTCTCCCGAGCTCCATTCGCTCCTCCCGGCGACCGTAGCACCGAACCCATCATCGACATCACCATCTTCCGCCATGGCCGACGCCGCTCGTGACCACGACCTCCCCAGGGCCTAGGACCCATCCAGGTGGTCGCGCCCCTCTCCCCCGAGCTCGCTGGTACTTAGGGCGCCCGCAGCGATACCCCTGCTCGTCGGGATGAGCCTCGCCTCGCTCCTCTGTTCCTCCGGCACGGGGAGGCCGCGCGGGGAAGAAGAAGGCCGACCGGTGGGACTGGCGGCCCCACTAGTTAGCCTCAGCAGACGTGGCACGCCGGACCCGCCCAAGTTAAGTGGAGGCGGGTTCCGCGCAATCCGCCTCCACCTTGGGAAGGCGCCCTGGCCGAATGCGCCATCGACGTCACCTCCCTCGCCTACAGGGCTGAGCTACTGGGCTGAGCCCAGTGGCCGCCATTTAACTAAGCCACGCCTGGTGCATGTAATAAGGGTAACTCCTTATTCTTTTTCTGTTTCCAGAGACATTGTAAAACCCATAAATAATTCAAATGAACTCCAAATTTGATGATTCAAATTTCTAGTAGTTCATAAAATCACGCTCAATCACATGGTGTAACTTGCACATTTTTCCAGAAAAACTTTCTTCACAAATAATTAGCAGATCCTATTTTTCCATTTCTGTGATGAACTTTAGAAAATCACAGAGAGCTCAAATTTGATCCAAATGCAATGATTCAAATTCCTAGGTACTCATATGCTCACAACTTAGTTTTGGAACATTTTTATTAACACTTTCAGTACCCCACAAAATAATGAGCCATTTCTTCATATTCGTCAACTTTGCAAAATCCTAGGAAATTCATTTGAACTCAAAATCAAGTGAAACCAACTCCTAGCTACTTCTAAAATCATTCCTTGTTAGATAGGTGCCTCTAACCATTTTTTTTAATAATTCTTCTGTACACTTCTTGCAAATCCACAAATCCCCCGATTACCTCATATTGAAATGTTCCAAACCATCCATTGATCATACTCCAATGAAACCAGCTTGGTCATTTTTCATATGACCAGAGGAATCCTAGAAAAGTCCAACTCCTATTTTTAGAGCACTTTTATTTTTGCCTTGTTGTGTTGCTTATTATGATTGTTTCCATCGTTAGTTGACGAAATAAACGGAGTACTCGGAGATGGACCATAAGGTTTGAAGACTCGGAAGGACAAGACAAGCAACCCTTTGACCATGTCTATGGTACCCTTTTTATGCATGTCATATAACACCATATTGTTGTTGCAACGGAATCATGATGAGGTGGTAACCACTTTGATGGTTTGCCACTGTACTTCCTCGTTGATACTTGCATTGTGCATGACCCTACCTTCTTATGAGGTTTATGCCGGTGGGAGTAAATAGATATATGCTACGGTAGTTGGCTACGCAAATGGGTCAGGGTTATGCATGGAAAGAAACAAGTGTCGTTTGACATACTTGCGAATAACCCAGTGGGTGCCACTAATGCCCCTGGGAGACGATGAGGAACTAGGGCACTACTTGGTGAAGAAGCAGTGTACCGAGGCTTGATGAAAGTGTTGTTTATAGAGATGGATTAGATTTATGTGTGATTACCGTCCCAACCAAACATGCGCAACCACTCTACCCTTATATGGGGAAGGGCATTATTGATTACCTAGGTCGATACTAGCATGGTGCCCGCATTACTAGTGACGGGGGTGACATGAGGTCACTCCTGGGACGGGGTCGTGCTTGGATAGGCGGCCATGACTGTTTTTACAGGGCACCAAACACACCGTTGGTACCCTGTGTCAGTGGTATGTGATGAATATGGGAGCAAGTCTCCACAATTTTTAAGATGTGAAATGTTGGGCACGAGGGCTACTACCAATCGAGTGGACTCTGTGTTAGTGTCGTCTAGGGAAAGATAGTGACCGGGTGCTTACCCCGGGTACTTGAGGTACCACGGGTCGTGGATGACACGGTAGTTCCTCGGATCTTGTGGGTAAAGTGTGCAACCTCTGCAGAGTGTAAAACTATTCGAATAGCCGTGTCCACGGTCAAGGACAGTTGGGTGGTGCTGCTTACACTATGTCCATAAGTTTCTGGAAAACAACACGGTTGGTAAATCTGATGATGTGATTGTGAGAAAGTCACGATGAGCGTGAGCAAGAGTTGTTCATGACTCTTTCACGTTGTTGATGTATGGAACCTCCTGATACTTGTTGCAGACGCACGCATGTCCTTGTTACATGTTGATCATACTTGCATATGAAAAACTAGCTTTCCGCAAAACTGCCAATTTAGCAGTAGAGCCTTGCATAATTATTCTGTCATCACACTTTGGTTGCTTGCGAGTACATTCAAAGTACGCATTGGCTTGCCACTGGTTATTTTATTGGCCAGGCATGAAAGAACAGGATATGACGAAGATTTCTTGGTGACGAGCATGCGAGCTAGGACGCTTCCTAGTCAGAATGCCTGTAGGGTTAAGGTAGGTGGCATGGGTCCAAGTTGTTATTGAAGATTTCCGCTGCAATGATATACTCAAGACTTGACCATAATGTTCCTATTTGTGTAATACGGTATGTATGGATGTAAGACTCTTGTTATTCAGCTTCTGTGTGTTCAGTGAGCATTGATCTCTGGGATCACTGTACACGTGCATTCGGTGATCACGACTTATGAGTCGGGGTCCCCACAGAGCTGGTCTCAGAGCCATCCTGACTGTAGGAAGCCTTAGTTAGCATGGTCGTTAGTTAGGGTAAAATTATTTCCAAAACTATTACTAGTTTTCAAAACTATCTATACTTCTCTTCCCTTATCAGTTTTTCGAAAACTAGGCTATACATTCCTTATTGATCTCTTCCCCTTCAGAAACTTTTGGTCGTTAGAACCCTTATGCCCCCGACCACTGGATTTTCTGTAATCCTCCTGGATAATCTAGAAGAAGTACACCTTGCCAAGCACTCACTCACCTCTTCTGAACACAAGATTGGCGACACCACAACAAGACGATGCCAACAGAAGATACATCCTCGAGAAATTAAGACATGAAGACCCAGAAGATGGTGACATCCATGGCACTGCCCCAAGATGGTGCAACCTTAGCTTACGATGACCAGGGCACAGGGTGTGCAAGATCATGATATACATCGCTAATAGAGTAATCATGTCACTATCGTTGTTGTATCGGCAACCACCGGTGGATGAGAACCTCGCCATTTGGTCCGCCTCACTATAGTGAGCAGGAAAACGGTTCTCTTCGTCCCCCGCTCTTGGTGTTGATGTTGTCATCAACGTAACCGACATGTTGAACCTCTACTATGCCTTGTTAATATCATTGCATAAAGGATTGCCTACCTGGTACCCTCGACGCCCTAGAAGGCACAAGGGATCGTCATGATTAAAGAGATAAGAGAAGGCCAAGTCAACGTCAGCTACAAGGAGACACCTTCACCACATCACCTCATCAGGCGAGAAGTTGTTGAAGATTATTCAGGCTCAACCCGGATCGTTCATCAAACAACTACAAGGGACATAGCAACACCTGAGGAAAACTCAGAAGACTGCACGAGGCACAAGTCACGACTGTTGAGTCCGAGAACCCCTAGGGTAAGATGAGTCGTGTACCACCTATGCACAGTCGAGTCCGTATGATGGTTCGAACAGAACCATGATTGCGTGTTGCTTGATTTCATTTTTTTGTGTTTTGATATAAGTCGTACTTTTGCCCTGGGCAACAAGTACATGGCTATATCATCTTCCTTGCCTTGTTTCCTTTGTTTCGCCCTTTTTGCACCTGTTTGATTGCACTTGCACTATAGCACCCCCTTTGGGCATTTCCCTCCTCTATGCTACTTTTCCCTCTCTTCTATCTCCTCAACTGAAGACCAGCAAGACAAGAAGTACCAAGGATTCCAACTCGGTAACCAACTAACAATGAAGACTTCTCCTACAACCTCGACGACCAGGTGCAACCCCGTGAAGTTATGTTTAAACCTCCAGACTAGAAACCCATTCCTAGACCCTTGGAGACTTCACGAGATACCCCAGCTCGAATCCTTAACCATGTGCTTAACCCATAGTATTGCAAGAGAACCAGTTAAGCCTCTATAACCTTGCACAACACTGGGTTCGTAATGGAACTAGTGGACACAGTGAGTGAGCACATTTCATCCTAATATTGCACAAGAACTGACGATGCCATAGATAGACCAATTTGAGGATATAAGACATATGACTTGGTGGCTTTATATCAGTGACTTCGAGGAATTATCTGAGACCTTGATGGATTGTGAGGTTTTCATGTTGGTGGGATCATGATTAATAGAGTAGCGTAATTTTCATCACCCTGGAGTAACTTGGATTTGCAGGGCAATGGCGTCGCAAATTTAAATTCTTGGAGGTATAAGGATTTGACCTAGCCAGGGGATATTAATAGAAGATAGTTGACATTTTGAGAATGACTTGGGGAAAATGTAGGAATTCTCGTCGGACATGAGATTTGGATTTAAGTAGGTGATTCTGGCTGGGTATAGATGCTAGATATGTCTGCATGGTTCGGAGTAAATTGGGTTTAGACTGATGATCCCAATCATGATTCCATGTTTCTCGGTGGACAATAAACTGGGAGATTGGATTATTTGTCGGAATTTATTTAGGGAATCTATATAATCATGACCTTGGAGTTTACTTGACCATGATAGTGGGAATTTGGTGGACTTACTAATGCATAGACCTTCCAAGTGTTTGGGTATTATAGGGACTTGAGATCTTGTGGAACACCGTAGACATCGGATTTGTAGAATTGTTGGATTATGTGGTGATTGACGGAAGTTAGCGGGCTGTTGGAGTTGATCTATAGGAAGGAAACAAGATCTTGGAGTGGCATATGACGTGTTTCCTTAAAGTAGAGATGCATTATCTTGAACCTTGAAAGAATAGGCTGAGCACTTGGATTGTCGTGTTTAATTCAAGCTTAGCAGCTTGTATGATCTACCCATGGATTTTAGGGGGTAGACATACATATGAGTTTGGGGATCATAAACATGTATAATTTTGTTAGACCTCCTTTTGGGAGTCATGAGGTTATGTATGGCATGAGTGGTGATTGAAGTTGGTCTATACGAGAGGATGCATTTAGTGGTATAAGGTTATTCATTTGGAGTATTAGATGGAGCTATTGGCATCTCAGAAACCGTGCTTAAGGATAAGATAACAAACGTTCACTCACACACTAGAATCCTTGAAACCCTTAAGCCCCACCAAGCCGCAACATGGTCAGTTCCTGACCACGGGCCTTGGATTTAAGTCAATAAGACCCTTGCCAATACTCAACGGAGACCACCACCAATACCCTAGCCTACCTTGCGTACCCCGTAGACTTCATGGAGTACTTGGACAAGCTGGGTAACATCATTATTTGATGACCTACTTGTCTGCCCGAAGACAAAGAAGAGACGGTCAGCTGGATGGAAGGCATTTGAAGACTGACATGTCAAGAAGGAAGAACTACACCGACCACCATCCTCAAGATGTAAACTTCCGCGTCAAAGACCGGGCGTATGTGCAAACCACTCCTCTCAAAGGAACCAAGCATTTCCATGTCAAAGGGATGCTCACACCAAGATTTATCGACCTTCTTCAAGACCACGGCAAGACGAATAATAGACGGCTAGCAGCTAGATTTACCACCTGAGTTACCCACCGTGCATCAAACTTTCCACGAGTCACAACTCTGGAAGTACTCCTTACTTCCTAACTAGCCCGGTCTCTGCAAGGTCATCGTTCACCAAACCCTTGACGTCTAGCTCAACCTAACCCATACAAGAGACCCGTCCGCAACCTGCATCAAAGAGGGCAACAAGCGATAAGCCACACCACCAAGTACTTCAAGATTCCATGGAGTACCACTCGTAAGCAGAACCAACAAGAAGAAGTGAAGACTACCCCATATCCAAGTTTTCATATTCCTTTCCACGCCTAGTCTGGGAATCTTGGGGATGAGATTCTTGTAAGGGGGGTAGGTCTGTCACACCCTGATTTTCTTACCACGACACTTAAGCTAATAATCATGCTAAAAATGTGGTTTGACAAACACTTTTGAGTGTTTTGGACTTTGCTTGATTTGATTTTTTTGTTTGTTGTTGGCTAGTGCTCTAAAAATCAAGTAAATCCTTCAACTCTTATATTTCATCTCCTTGATCCAAAAACTTTTCCCAATGATTATGCCATGTGTATAGACCAGTATAGTATTTTCTTATAAAAATATTTTGGCCAAATAGTATTTTCTAAAATTAATTTTCCAAAAACCCCTGAATTGAGGTTTGTGCTGCAAGTACCTTATTTATGGTGTGAAAAATCTTTCAAAAAGTATATTTGAATCCTATTAGGTATAGGACTCCCACAAACCACAAAATTATAATTTTGAAAGTTATGTTTATATTTTATTTAAATGCTTTTTCTTTAGGCCAGAAATGGTCTTTAATAGGTAAAAACTATTTAACTATTTCAAAAATATTTGCCAAAATTCAGGGAAACTCATAGGACATATATTGTCCATATATAAGAGTTCCAACACATGGTCATGTTCAAAATATTGGACAAACCATTCCAAAACCCTTTCTGGATATTTCAAGCTTTTGAAATATTTACAAAGGAAATATTCCCTAAAACTTTCAGGGAAATTCTATCATGTCAGATATGACATATTTGATGATCTTACAAAGCCTCATGCCTTGAAGATCAAGAAAACATCATCTAATCCCCTCAAAACCATTTCTGTCCATTTTGAAGTTTGAGCAACTTTACATTGCCAAACTTGTCCAAATGCTCTCAAACTTGGTGCACATGCTCAAATGATGTAAATATGCATCTATGCCAAATGGCACAAGTTTTGGAGAAGGATAACTTGATCTAAGTGCCCCAAAACCATTTCTGACCAGATCCAAATTTGAACAACTCTACATTGCCAACTTTTTACTTGGGGCCTCAAATTTTGTCGACATGCTCACAACCCCAAATGATGACACTACACCAAGTGGTGCATCAAGGAGAGATGATTTGCTTAACCTAAACTTGAAAAATCCAATTCTGTTGATTTTTAGGGTTCACCAAAGTTACATTGACAAGTTTCTTCAAATGAGCCCAAACTTGGTGGAACACCCTATTTATATATGCCATTTAATCCTGTTAAGTCTCATGTCTAGTGGAAATCATTTGATTGCTCAAAACCAGATCAAACACCTTCTGGTGATTTTCGAAAGTTACCATTTTCACCTCTTCCCTTGTTCTCCTTGAGCCCAACTTTTTACCACAGCTTCCCCAGGTTCCGTTGCACCTCCAGTAACTCCCCTTGGCCAGCGCTCAATGATTGAGGGGTGAAAACCTCATTTTACTCTGCTGGACAGCCCAATTTCCACTCTCCCTCAACCTCCCTCCTCTTCCATTGGGTAACCAGGGCATCCAAGGCCACAGCCCACTTGTTTACTCCACACCTGACCCCCCAGACAAGGTGGTCGCACCCAGCAAGCCAAAGACATGCCCTGGCATGCAATAGGCGTGCTCCAGAGCGCGCTACAGTGGACATCCGCAGTGTAGCCGCCCCCCATCCCGATGCCCCGACAACCTCGGGCTTCCCTAGCATGTCCCCCGAGGTCGCCTCGACGTCTGGGACACGGCACGACGCCGGCCCCCACCTGACCCTCTCTCCTCTCCCCTCTGCGAGCTCACCCGAGCATGGCCTGGACCGCGCCCACGGTGCACCGCGGCCACACCCATTTAAGCCACCCCCGACTCTCTCTCGTCTTAGTTAGAATCCCGTCTCTCCCGTGAACCTCCCGGACAAGCCCCCTCTCCCCTGGTGCTCTCTTTCCCTCTCCATGACCGATGTGTCGCCGTCGGCCTCCTCCTAAATTCACGCCCTGCGGCCTCCCCCTCCCATTTTATACTCCACTAGGACACCTACAACCTCACCACAGGTCTCTCCCGAGCTCCATTCACTCCTCCCGGCGGCCGTAGCACCAAACCCATCATCGGCATCACCATCTTCTGCCATGGCCGACGCCGCTCGTGACCTCGATCTCCCCAGGGCCTAGGACCCATCCAGGTGGTCGCGCCCCTCTCCCCCGAGCTCGCAGGTACTCAGGGCGCCCGGAACGATGCCCCTGCTCGCCGGTACGAGCCTTGCCTCGCTCCTTTGTTCCTGCGGCAAGGGGAGGACGCGCGGGGAAGACGAAGGCCGGCCGGTGGGACCGGTGGCCCCACCAGTCAGCATCAGCAGACGTGGTACGCCGGACCCACCCGGGTTAAGTGGAGGCGGGTTCCGCGCAATCCGCCTCCACCTTGGGAAGGCGCCCTGGCCGAATGCGCCATCGACGTCACCTCCCTCGCGTGCAGGGCTGAGCTACTAGGCTGAGCCCAGTGGCCGCCATTTAACTAAGCCATGCCCGGTGCATGTAATAAGGGTAACTCCTTATTCTTTTTCTTTTTCCAGAAACATTGTAAAAACCCATAAATAATTCAAATGAACTCCAAATTTGATGATTCAAATTTCTAGTAGTTCATAAAATCATGCTCTATCACATGGTGTAACTTGCACATTTTTCCAGAAAAACTTTCTTCACAAATAATTAGCAGATCTTATTTTTCCATTTCTGTGATGAACTTTAGAAAATCACAGAGAGCTCAAATTTGATCGAAATGCAATTATTCAAATTCCTAGGTACTCATATGCTCACAACTTAGTTTTGGAACATTTTTATTAACACTTTCAATACCCCACAAAATAATGAGCCATTTCTTCATATTCGTCAACTTTGCAAAATCCTAGGAAATTCATTTGAACTCCAAATCAAGTGAAACCAACTCCTAGCTGCTTCTAAAATCATTCCTTATTAGATAGGTGCCTCTGACCATTTTTTTAAATAATTCTTCTGTACACTTCTTGCAAATCCACAAATCCCCTGATTACCTCATATTGAAATGTTCCAAACCATCCATTGATCATACTCCAATGAAACAACCTTGGTGATTTTTCATATGACCAGAGGAATCCTAGAAAGGTCCAACTCCTATTTTTAGAGCAAATTTATTTTTGCCTTGTTATGTTGCTTATTATGATTGTTTCCATCGTTAGTTGACGAAATAAACGGAGTACTCGGAGATGGACCAGAAGGTTTGAAGACTCGGAAGGACAAGGCAAGCAGCCCTTTGAACATTTCTATGGAACCCTTTTTATGCATGTCATATAACACCATATTGTTGTTGCAACGGAATCATGATGAGGTGGTAACCACTTTGAGGGTTTTCCACTATACTTCCTCATTGATACTTGCATTGTGCATGACCCTACCTTCTTATGAGGGTTATGCCGGTGGGAGTAGATAGATATATGCTACGGTAGTTGGCTACGCAAACGACTCAGGGTTATGCATGGAAAGAAACAAGTGTGGTTTGACATACTTGCAAATAACCCAGTGGGTGCCACTAATGCCCCTGGGAGACGATGAGGAACTAGGGCACTACTTGGTGAAGAAGCAGTGTACCGAGGCTTGATGAAAGTGTTGTTTACAGAGATGGATTAGATTTATGTGTGATTACCGTCCCAACCAAACATGCGCAACCACTCTACCCTTATATGGTAAAGGGCATTATTGATTACCTACGTCGATACTAGCATGGTGCCCCCATTACTAGTGACGAGGGTGACATGAGGTCACTCCCGGGACGGGGTCGTGCTTGGGTAGGCGGCCATGACTGTTTTTACAGGGCACCGAACACACCGTTGATACCCCGTGTCAGTGGTATGTGATGAATATGGGAGCGAGTCTCCACAATTTTTAAGATGTGAAATGTTGGGCACGGGGGCTACTACCAATCGAGTGGACTCTGTGTTAGTGTCGTCTAGGAAAAGATAGTGATCGGGTGCTTACCCCGGGTACTTGAGGTACTGCGGGTCGTGGATGACACGGAAGTTCCCCGGATCTTGTGGGTAAAGTGTGCAACCTCTGCAAAGTGTAAAACTATTCGAATAGCCATGTCCACGGTCAAGGACAGTTGGGTGGTGCTGCTTAGACTATGTCCATAAGTTTCTGGAAAACAACACGGTTGGTAAAACTGATGATGTGATTGTGAGAAAGTCACGATGAGCGTGAGCAGGAGTTGTTCATGACTCTTTCACAATGTTGATGTCTGTAACCTCCTGATACTTGTTCCAGACGCACGCATGCCCTTGTTACATGTTGATCATACTTGCATATGAAAAACTAGCTTTCCGCAAAACTGCCAATTTAGCAGTAGAGCCTTGCATAATTATTCTGTCATCACACTTGGGTTGCTTGCGAGTACATTCAAAGTAATCATTGGCTTGCCACTGATATTTTATTGGCCAGACATGAAAGAACAGGAGATGACGAAGATTTCTTGGTGACGAGCATGCGAGCTAGGACGCTTCCCAGTCAGAATGCCTATAGGGTTAAGGAGGTGGCATGGGTCCAAGTTGTTATTGAAGATTTCCGCTGCAATGATATACTCAAGACTTGACCATAATGGTCCTATTTGTGTAATACAGTATGTATGGATGTAAGACTCTTGTTATTCAGCTTCTGTGTGTTCAATGTGCATTGATCTGTGGGATCACTGTACACGTGCATTCGGTGATCACGACTTATGAGTCGGGGTCCCCACACAGTGCCGGGGAAGAGGCTCCGTGTACGACGACGACTGTGGACCGGCTAAAGTGCGGTGTACGAGGTCGTCGATGAGGCAGATGCGCTGTGGTGGACGAGTGCGCCGATGTAGAAGGGGAGGAGAACGAACGTTGCTGTGTCATGGAGAAGTCTATTTTGCGGTGGAGATAGAAAATGGTGAGTATTCAGGTGTACTACTCTGGGCGCCGGGGTGGGGTTGGCTGGGTAGGATGAACATGAAGTTGCGAAAACAGCCCCCTACCAACTGTCATCTGTCGGCCTGTTCTGAAGGCTATGATGGTAACTCCCACTGCTCGAATCAGGGTCGCGGGAGATTTTCCCGCCGACCTCAAAATTTTGTGACACTGAACTCCACGTGTGGCGTGTTGGGTGATTCGGCTAAGCAACTAGCGAGTAGTACTAGTAAACTCTGCATATTAGGTTTGACCGAAGTCAAACTTCCTAAAGTTTGACCAAGTTTATAGGAAAATATAAACATTTACCATAACATATATGTATGATCTGAAAGTACATTCAATAATGAATCTAGTGGTATTTATTTGTTATTGTATATGTTAATATGTTTTGTTATAAACTTTCTGAGAGTTTACAAAACTTGACTTTGACCAATGCTAATACGCAGACACAAATAAAAATGGAGGGTGTACACATTTGTTTTCCTAGTATGTAGTGAATTAATCATTTGTTGAAATTCTGAAATAAATATATTAGGCTACTGACATCGAATGTAATGGTCTATACAATTCAATAGTTACAATCATTGTCGAATTCCAAGATGTATACGAGGTCTATAGTACTTCACAACATGCTCAAACTCGCATAATCCCAGTCAAATGACAATCAAAATGCATTTCATAGTTATTACTTTGTAGGATGCAACACAACCAACAATAACTCTACATCAGCCATTATAAAAGCAACATTTTGAACATATCCCAATGTGTGAATGAAACGTGTAGAGAGAGCTTGCGAAGATGGAACAGATAGGGCGGGAAAGATTGTATGTATGTGGACGAGAGAGTAGGAGACAAACCTAACGAAAGAGAGAGAGGGAGATAGCTAGAGAGAGAAAGAGACAGGGAGAAGTTAGGTCTGTGAGAAAGATGGAGACATGTAATATTCGTGAGATGCGTGTGCATCCGGATTCTGTACACGTGGAAGGAGAAGAGACAACAGGTTTGATGAGAGAGCTGGAAAAACATGGACGAGAGGGGAAGGATCTCGTGGGTTGAGGGATTGATAAATTAGTGCGAGGGAGAGAGGGATTGGTAATTTTGTGCGAGAGAGAGGGTGGGGGGAGGAGTCAGTCAGCCGTTGTCACATCATCCTGCTTCCAAATGGCCCCACATTCTCTAGCACAGTGTGGTCGCTGTTTTCGATCTCCTCGATGCCCTCTTTGAAGATTGAGGTGTTGTGCATCCTGGGCTGCAGAGAAGCACAAGGGAGAGTGGTTTCCATATAACCTTGGATGGGGATGAATTATGTGCTCGGGGGATGGGGTGTGTGTGTTGTGTGTTGTGTGTGTGTGTCAGATATTGAGAGAAAACAAACCTAAGGAGAGAAATGTGTGTGTGTGTGACAGAAAACTACTTGCTAAACAGGGTATTCACGAAGAGATTGTGCATGCGAGATAGAGAGCAATGTGCAGGCCTTGAGGTGGGCAGGGGCCGGTGAGGGTGTCAAAATGTGCGCGTTGATGCATGTGTTTCATGCGATCGTGCGAGGGGCGGACGAATCGAGAGAGATGGTTGTTGTGTTACGGATACTGCTTTCTCTCTCACACACACACACAAGTAAAATGGAAGACCGTCCTCTCATATATACACAACGTATCGGCATCTGTCTATGTCTCACTCATGCATGATCATTGGCACATTCACACCTCTCTATGTCTCTATCATATGCACACCGTCTCCACATTGCCCTTCCGCCACAACACACATATGGACACATACACACGTTCTCTCTCAGTCATACACACAAAATCAGTATTAAAAAAACTAGGGCGCACCTAAAACGTCCAAATCCAAATAAACACAAACTGGAGCTAAATTCAAATATATGGAAATATTGTAAAGTCGAGAACTTTTCCCGGAAAAAAAGTTCAGTAATATTCGGGGATTGTTTTCACACACAAAAAAGGTTCGATAGATGTCCTTCGAGCGCGACACGGTGACGCACCGTTGGATCGACCGCGCGGCCGCGGTTCACGCGCTTGCACCCGATTTCGTATCGTGGCTGTGGTAACTAATAAAAGCGTTGCCTAAGTCTAATGTTTACATGTACTAGTACGGTTTTCTTTTAAGTTTAACCAACCCTATATAAAACTAAACTAAGCTCCCATATGCGCACTCATCAATATGCCGCCGTCGCCGTTGCGCATGCTGGTGTCCACCTGCTCCGGCCAACAATTTCTCGCCCATCACCGCCGTGTCGCCGCCAAGCCGAAGGCTCGCCCGCTCACGTCGTCTGTAGTCCCTCCTCGCGATGCCGCCGCGCTGCCAAGCACGCGAGCAGCTAGTGGAGCCACGTCTATGCACGCAGCGTACGAAGAGGAGGACGAGCGCATGCTCCAGCATGCTGGCTAGGACGAACTAGCGTGTCATTGTCGTCTCCGCCCGCACGGACGAGGCGCGCATGGTGGCTATCGCGGCGGAAGCCGGTCGCGCGTGCGTCGAGCCCGCAAACTGGGTGCAGACGCCGAATCTACCTTCGAGACCTTGAATGCCACGTGGATCCTGCAATCTGAAGGATCAATTTGGGTCAGTCGACTCTTGTGAGCCGTTTGATGCAACATGGATGGCTAGAAGGTCTTCTTCAACCTCCAAAAGAGATGCACGGTTCATCTTCTCAGCCCGCCACACGCCGAACCTCCTGCCGCCACCACCGCACCCTCGCCTGAACCGCCTGCCACCGCCATGCTCCCACCCACCCTTGCCATCTGTTTAACCCCGGGCTTGATCCATTTTTTTCTGGCGAACTGCATTCCATACCCAACACTCATAAGATAGATCATGGGCACCCTGCAGGCTTCTTCCTTCACTCTGTTGAACTTCTTTCACAAATCGATTGGCCCAAATTATACTACTAGTACGAACGTATTAACTACAGTAGGAACACAAAGATACGAGTAGTAATACCTACTGCAAGAAGAACATTAGTAAGACATAGTACTAGTACTACTGTATGTACTAAAGAGTTCAAATAACGAGAAAGAACATAAACATAGTTCTGTTGGGGCCTCAGCACAACACACCCTTGAATATAAACTAAGAAACTAGTCCGCTTGACACTGCAGTAGAACCAGCATGAGCGACGGCACTGCCACCTACTCGGAGTCCGAGTCCATGTCCTCGACTTTGTCCTCGTCCCTCTTCCTCTCCCTCTTCATCAATAGTTCTTTGCTTGAACCAGACACTGGGCTCTACTTCTTCATCCAACCCTTGTAGATATTTAAACAAAGGTAGGCATCCATTGCTGCGTACACGATGTGATCTTCATCTAATGTCTTCGACTCCCATGCATGATGAAACTCGTGGTGAGGTTCCTTCAGTTCAGCGTACGAATGATCAATCATGGCTGCTGCCTGGGTCAGCATTGAAGGCTGAGAGGAGGACATCAGGCTTTCCTTCTGGAGAGTGAAGGGCTGGCCTACAATGAGGCGTATCCAACCTGGGATTTCCTTGTCATTCCTAAGGTCTACAGTAACGAATTTGACTCGGTCGCCCTTGAGGAACTTCTTAAATTCCTCGCACTCAATGTCGGCATGGCATATGTGGTAGACCAAGCATAAGTCATGCACGCAAACCTGGATCACGGCAGGCTTCTTCTTCTCTGCCTCCTTTAGTTTCTTCTCGCTTCCCAGGACTGTGGTGTACTCAACATCTAGCCCAGCGACCCACTCATCATTCGAGTTTTCGAACATGCGTTGGAAGCGAGCAAGGCATTCTTTCATTGTTGCGGAAGAACGGCATAGATGACGTCGAACTCATCGCCGGTGATGGTTCTAACCTTGTACTCACCGCCGATCATGGAGATTTGGGACGCCATGGATTTCGGAGGAGGGTTAGGATTGACGGGACGACTGGGGCGAACTGTTGTAAGGTACTATACCAGTAGAAGACGGGGACGAGTAGGGCGTGCGAACAGCGTGGGGTTGCTGGCTTGCCCGGTGGATAAACGGCTGCAAGCCCCCAAAGAGTTCTCGAGAACTATGTGGGACCCACTAGATGTCATGTCTACTAGACCCATATCGTAGGCCTGACGGTATAGCTTCTGCCTGTTCGCATGCCATGCCGGCTTGTGTGTAACTTCAATTGATTTCGTCAAGTGTCACGCCTCCCACGACCTTCGGCCTGTTCGCACGCCATGCCGGCTTGTTTGCTATTCCTGTGTGCATGATACTCCCTCCGTTTCTTTTTTACTTTGCGCATAACTCGTAGCTCGCATACCAATGAGAGGCCTGTTCGAAATTTTCTAGGCAAGTTTGCCCCTGCTTTTGCGCGGATTAGAGTACTAGTCGCCTCGAATCCCTCCATGCATGTCACATGTAATCTCTCTCTCCCCCGCTTATGTTTTTGCATGCAAACTAGGAACTTGCGTCAATTAAGGAGATTAATTGTTAGCGAAGCGGAAAGGCAGGGGCAGGCTGGGAAAGGTGTGCTACTCAAGGGGATCGCGCAGAGCATTTGGGAAAAAACGAAAAAAAATATGCGCAGAGTATAAAGGATCGGAGGGAGTACCAGCTAAGATACCACCATTATAGCCAGCCTTAACCATCGCATGCAATAATTTAGTGCACCTTGAAATATGAACATGTGTGGGGCGTGTATGGTTTTAACGACTTGAGACTATACCTAGACCGACATGCAAGATGAGACTTTATGCGTCGTTCCCCATACCTGCAGGAAGCCCATTTGTCTCCAAATCTTTTCTTCTCCATGTGTGGAAACAATATGCCTGTCAGACTCTCCTTCTCCCTCCGGCAGTCCCACCACTCCACCTAGGACACTGCTTCAGTTACTTAACTTTAGGTGCATTGGGTCACTGACATATGGGCCCAACAGGGGTTTGGCCCACATGTTAGTGATGCAACTAGACCTGCAGTTAAGTCAGTGCAGCTCAGTCCCTATCTTACGTAGGTGTGCCATTGCTCGCTATAAATACTACGCCTCCCACGACATTCTACCTGGCAGGCCTATGTAGCGTCCGAGAGAGTCATGCAATTGGCTCTTTGGCAGAAGGCTCGTGCGAGGGCCGTGACGGTGGCGGAGGAGGCCCGTGCCAAAGCCCTGAGTGCAGTCGGGCCCAAGCGCCTCATCTATGCTTGGCGGTACATGGACCGGGTGCACGCTTCATGCCAGGAGGAGTACCTGTTGTCGCCGGATCACCACACCGGTGAGATCGCGCTCGCCCGCCAGCAAGTCGCCAATCAGCACCTCGCGAGTTGCGAGGCTGAGGAAGAGACGTTGTATCAGCGCGCTGGGAAACGGCCGCGCACCAGGGCACTCGTGGCGCGCCGCAAGCGCACTTGCGAGCGCCGTGGGTTTTAGTAGGATTATAATTTTTGTTTCGTAAGGCGATCTCATTAGTTTTGGGAAGCAAATGATAAATCCCGAATGTTCAGGAATTATTAGCATCCTTAATTAAGTATGTAAAAGGGAAAGTTTGGAAACCTTGGGTATTCGTACGCATTTTTTAAGTACGTGCATATAGCACAAAGTTTACTATATACTATCGCACTACATGTCTCTCTCTATATATGCTTGCAGACTGTGCTACTCCCTCCGTCCAGGTCAATAAGTAATCTTTGGTTGTGCACCGTGACCAAGAAAGAGGGAAGACTTATACACCTAGACGGAGGGAGTACTACTATTACTTATGTACGTGCAAATGCACGTTTTAACACTACGATGCGGTTTTTGTAAAAGTAGAAAAACAGCACTAGTCAAGCTTGTGAAGCGATTCAATGCAAAACAAATGCAAAAATGCTCGTTTGATTGTTTACTTTTAGCTTCCTTCTCTGTGGTTATTTCTCTGTCGTACTTTGTACGGAGTATCTCATTGGTCGGAAAGGCATGCAAATTCCCAAACCGCTTCCTACACCCTATATCGAATTTTTTGCCTAACAAGTTGTGTCGTGCAATTGGAATTCCAACTTGAGTATTACTCCCTCCGTCTAGGTGTGTAAGTCACCTTACGAAAATGAGATATTCCCAAAACACTTAGGCGCAATGTATTAAATTCCGTCCTCGTTCCCCTCACTGCCTCGTTCATCAACAAGCATTTTTTTGGCTAAACCACGCGGGGGAGGAAGTTAATGCAGGAGAGAATGAGCGACCTATGCATGTAGAGAAGGAACATGTTGATTAGGGCAGGGATTCACCCCAGTTTGCATGCACGTCAATGGGCATGCATGGGTTGGATGAAACGGCAGCCCTATTAATTAGGGATTCATTGCTAATCTCCGTTTGGTTTAGGAGGAAAAAAGTGGCCCGGTGATTGGATGAATTTTCGGTCTGATTCTTTGGCCTCTTCCAATCCACAGCCACCTAGGTCGCGCTGCTCCAGCTTAGGTGACTTGCACACCTGGACGGAGGGAGTACTACTATTAGGAGTACCAGGGGCCAGTTCTTTTAGGCTCCTAGATTAGTAATCCCATAACTACTAAGTACCTTCGTCCTGGTTTATTGGTCCCCATTGTAATCTGTGTCAAATTTTGATCATAAATTTAACTAATGAAATGTTAGTGCATGCCACATGCACTAACATTTTATCAGTTAAATCTTTGGTCAAAATTTAGCACAAATTACAATGGTGAGGAATAAACCAGGACGGAGGTACTACTAGTAGTACTAGTTTAGAAGCCCAAATAAATGAGTGAGGCGCCTTAATGTTACTTTCCATTGTGACTAGTCTTATGGGAAAAGCTGGGGAAGCCGCCAAAAGAACTGGCCCTAGGACTAGTAGCTAGGGATACTAGAAGTAGTAGTTAGGGATCGAGTGTGCGAGATGAACCGGGGAAAGTAAATGCAGAGAGATGAAATGCAAAAAAGACGGAGGGATGAGATGGTTGCTTGTCCGTTTACTTTACCAGGCCACTTATTACTCGGAGTGGTTGGGTTTTGTGATATGACGGCTTTACTGTCGCGCCACGAGCGGGGTGAGACTCCCGTGCAGCGCCGCCCTCTACACTAGTACTACTACATCGGTCGTGGTTTATCCCCCATTGAATTTGACTAAAGATTTAACTAACAAAATGTTAGTGCATGTCAACAAAAACAATATCGTTGGATTCGTATTTGAACATAGTTTTCAATGATATAATTTTAGGTGACGTGCAGCATCATTTATCGTACAATATATAATGTTCAATTTTTGGTCGTACTAATCTATAGTAAGGTACCCGTGCGTTGCACGGAAGAGTGAAATGCATTGATCGGGGAGTTGTTTATTTTGACAAAGGATGTGGCGGTCACCTCATGTGTAACGGGTATCTATAGGTTTGTTCGGATATTATTTCATCTCTAGAGCTCACAAACATCCGGGTGAAAAAAAGTATCTTTTGCAAACAAAAGCGTTCAACTGTTCAACCAGCATCCAAAACTTGTGAAGAAATAACTCTTATTGTGCTTTGCAGGAAATGATCTTCAAGAATTGGTTTTTGAGTATCAATTGTTATACATGTTGGCTACATATGACATGGCACTTTCTTATAGTCAACAATTGGCTACAGAATTTAAGTATTAACCATGCCCTTATACACCTAGACGGAGGGATTAAATCAGGATGACTTGAAGGGGGTAGAGGATATGTAAGAAATGGTTGATCATAAGTCTTTCACCGGTACTATAGTAAAAAATCATACATGGAAGATTCTAGACTAAACCATAAATGGATACACTTTTATTCATGCTCAATACTCCAATAGAGCAAGATCATGCATGGAAGTCTCCACATGCTTAGACAGTGGATTACATTGAGTAAAGACTAATGATCAACATTTAACTTGATAATGCAGATGTCCAGGTGAACCTCCTCGGAGTCCCCGTGCACATTGTTGGGAGTCAAATAATACTGTGCGTCTTCTATGTCCACATCGGCGGGAAGGTCCCAGCTCCGCAGAGTCCAAGTCAGCTTGACATAGCAGTGTCGCCCCCCACGTACCTCCGAGGGTTAGTAATAGTGTGCACCGACCCGTACATCGGCCTCGTGTCAGTGTCAGCGTCAGCGGCGTCGCCCCTGGCGCACACTACAGATATGTGGCGGCGGCCTGCGCGGGCCTCGCCGATGCCCACGATCAAGAGGAAGACACTGCCGTCCTCCTCCGAGACTAGCAGGCGGCGTTGATCCTCTAGCGACTCCGGCACGGTGAACAGGTAGCACATCTCGTACTTGATGTTCTTCGCCAAGGGCCAGTAGTGATCTGCGAATTATAAAGACTTCATGCTAATTGCATTCTTCAACCGCGGTCTTACCTATCTGATAGGTCACTGCGGTAAGTGGATAAATCTGCACGTCCATCGCAGGATCATCCATCCTCCATGGTTCTCTGATGCCATTGATGATCGTTTGCACGTACCAGACGTGTTGTTTCGTGGAATACAATCACAGTCACTGCAAGGTCTTTGAGCAGGATCCCAGCTTCTCTGGGCCTTCAGGAATTTTTGACTGGAGGTTGGTAACTACCTTGGTACATGCTCTCTGTTTGTCGGACTGAATTATCTGATTAACCAGGAGATAACCGACGGCAAGGATCATAATGGCAGCGCAGTTTCGTTCATCAGGCAAAATTGTGTGTACACAGCGTACCATGCGTCTCTGCATGCACCATACCCTGATATGTGCCGCCACGCTCTGCAGCCCAAAGTAGGAGAGATGGTCGCAAGTATCAGACTTCAAACTGCTGGTTGGAGTTTCCCCCGTCAGGCACCCATCTTCTGGTTCAAGCCGTCAGCCAATCTCCACAGCTTAATAAATAGTAACGCCTAACTGAGCCAGTTAGTTAGATGCGTACACTTGTGTAGTAAGATCTTTATTTAGTTTGATGCATACACTTGTTCTTTTTTGGTAGCCCTTTTGTAATGATGGCTAATGTTTGGTTTGGAAGAGAGAGTTGCGTCTTCACTCTTCTGGCCTGCTTACTGCTTCTGTTGCACCCCCAGCCCTGGTTGCTGCTGCTGCTATTTTCAATGTACAATCAGTAGTATATTTCGTTTGTTGGTTGAATAAATGTGTTGTTAGAATGTCAAACACAATGTTTTGGAAGTCGTTGCATGGTTCGATCCTTATTGCCCTGTACCGTACGTAGCGCATACGATTTTTCGTACGGAGCACATTTTCCACTTGTTGATAACATGGAACCCACTGATGAAGGCCCAATAGAGAAGCCCATAATTAACTGTAAGGAAGGCTCTCACATGAATCCGGCCTAGGTACATGCTCATGGTCCCCTAAACATAAATAAGTAATTCGGAGGAGCAAGCTATAAACTGGGTTGTGCGGTCTCTGTGGCCCGTATAACAACATGACCAGCCCAACAGTTTTTTGTTTGGGAAAATAGGTAGCCCAGTATTTCTTTTTGAATAATACCCAAGCTAGGCCTATTTGTTTTCTCTCACTTACTGGGCTGCAAATCTTTCAAGACGAGTAGGGATGCATTCCGTCCTGGCCAAAGAGTATGGTCAGTGTCTGTTAAAATTGATATCCAAAGGGGTTGAAAATTCCAAAAAATATAGCAAATGTGATATTAGTTTCTTTTTTTGTTGTTGTTCTTCACTGATATCTTATACGCATTTCATTGGATTTAACATGACATAGTACTAATTTATTTTAAAATTTGTTTTAGTATGGCTACTAATTTTTGGATTAAGGATATTTTGCTCCCCAGCAAAAATTTGCGAATTTTCAAAATTTCCCACATATTTAGTTAATTTTTTAACCCTGGTACTGACCAGAAAATTGGCAGCAATTCTAAACATGGAAAACGGGCTGAAATAAATTCCATATGAATTAGAAAATGAGTAAAAATTATAAGAATAATAGCAAATGGGATGTACACGCCATAGATTTTGAGGCTGATTTGTTTACGCAAGGCTTTGTCAGTCAACACACGATTCTTCAATCTCTTATCTTCCTGCTCCAGCCGCCTAAACTAGCGCCGGCGGGACTGCCTGCTCCCTCCTCTTGTGGCCCGCTGTGATGCCGCGCCGGCTTCCCCGGCCCACCCTAATCCCTCTGCTGGCCTGGCCGCACGCAATCAATTGCCTCCTTATTAAGCGAAAAAATGATTCCTCCCACTGACATCTGGGGCGCACCGGTTGGGAGGCTGACCTATGGGCCTACTAAGTTGACGCGTACGCAGGGCTTGTCAACTTAGTCAACAAACGATTCTAGCAGCAGTAACCGTTGGATTTGAATCGAACGGTCCTGATGCTTCTTCAATCGCTGCTCTTCTTGCACCAGCCGCCCAAACCAGCGCCGGCGAGACCGCCTGCTCCTGCCTCCAGTGGCCAGCGGTGCTGCCGTTGAGGCCTCATTGCCCCCTACTACTCCCACTGCTAGCCAGGCCCTGCGGCGACGGCGGCCTCACATCGCAGTCGAACTAGTGAACCCTCGTACTCCTCTCCGCGTGGGGATCCACTGCCGTGTCTTCCCCGGCTCCCCGTCGTCCCCTTCCTAGGCCTCGTCGTCGTCCACCGCCTTGGTGCTCTCAGCGCGGCATAGTCAATGTGGTCAACAACCGACTTCCACCAGAAAAGTGATGTACATGGAGAGGCTGACAGCCCAGTTTTTTTGTGAATTGCCAAGTAAGTCGCTTTGGCATGCCTGTTGGGCTGCAAATCTTTCAAGACGAGGAGAGCTTTCATTCGGCTGGCCTAGAAAATGGCCTATCAGCAATGAGAAATGGGTTGTACATTTTTAAAACACGTCAAACTGGCAATTAGATTCAAATTTCTTTTTTTTCATTTCAAGATTTTAAATTGCATTGATTTTATGCGTGGACAATTTGTTGGATTTTATATTGATATATATTAATTTTTAAAATCAGTTTGAACGTGAATCGAAATTTCGGGATTAAAAACAGTTCGGACCGCACCGAAATATGCAAAAATTCGTATAGTTTTTTAACCGTGGCCACAATATGGGCTGTAATGCTAACAAAAAAATATGGGCTCCAAAAAAACCTTAAGAATTAGCAAATGGGCTGTAAATTATTAGAAATTATGGTAGATGGGATGTATGTTGTTTTCCACATATTTGAGGCTTTCCTAAAAAAAGGTTGACGCACAAGCAGTGACTGTTGGATGTCCATCCAACGACCGTCTTGCTTCTTCAATCTCTGCTCTTCCTTCTCCAGCTGCTCAAACAAGCGCCAGCAGGACTGCGTGCTCTCTCCTCCCCGCGGCCGGCTGTGCTGCCACGCAGGCTTCACCGCCCCACCGTACTCCCATCGCTGGCCTAGCCATATCTCTACTCTCCCACACCTCATGTTATTCTCCGGCGACGGGAGACTAACCAGTAAACTCTCGTACAGTCGTACTCCTCTCTGCGTGGGAAACCACTGCCGAGTCTTCACTGCCTCCGTGTCATTCCCTTCCTAGGCCTCGCCGTCGTCCACCACCCTGGTGCTCTCGGTGTGGCCTGGTCAACATGGTCAACGACCGACATGCATCTGAAGTGGACTGTACGTGGAGAGGCTGACAGCTGGGTCCACGGCCGCACGCAAGGAAATGCCTCCTTATTACACGCAAAATAATGATTCCTCCACTTGACATCTGGGACCCATCGAAAGGGCCTCTGTATTTCGCGAAAAAAACGTTACCGCCACTGACAACTCGGACCAACTAGCTATATCTTCGCACGCAAGGAAGTGCGTCCTTATTACGCACAAAAAAATAAATACCCCCTGCTAGCTGAGACCCAATATAGTGGTAGGCTGACTTGTGGGCCTACTAAGTTGACGGGGATGGAGGGCTTTGTCAACTTAGTCAATATGCACGATTCTAGCTCTAGTGACTGTACGATGTCCATCCAACGGCCGTACGTAGTGCTTCTTGCTCCAGCCGCCCAAACCAGCGCCGGTCGTGCCTCGTGCTCCTGCCTCCCGTGGCTGGCTGAGATGCGGTGGAGGCCTCACCACCCCCTACTACTCCCACCGCTGGCCAGGACATCCCTCTACTCACCCACATCCCCTGTTATTCTGCGGCGACGGCAGCCTCACACCGCAGCGAACCAGTGAACCCTCATACTCCTCTACGCATGGGCATCCACTGCCGCGTCTTCCCCGGCTCCGCGTCATCCCCTTCCTAGGCCTCGCCGTCGTCCACCGCCCTGGTGCTCTCAGCCCGGCGTGGTCAACATGGTCAAGGAAAAACTTCCATCGGAAGAGTACTGTACGTGGAGAGGTTGACAAGTGGGTCCACGGCAGCCGCAAGGAAGTGCCTCCTTATTATGAGGAAAATAATTATTCCTCCACCTGACAGTAGGGACCCACCGGACGGGCCACCGTATTTGGCGAAAAAAATGTTTCCCCCTGACTGCTGGGACACACCGTACGGGCCACCGTATTTCGTGAAAAAACGTTCTCCCCGCTGTCAGCTCGGACCCACCGGAAGTGCCGCCTTATTACGCACAAAAAAATGAATACTCCCCCTGCTAGTTGGGACCCACCTTGGTGGGTGGCTGACTTGTGGGCCTACTAAGTTGACGGGGACGGAGTGCTTTGTCAACTTAGTCAATATGAACGATTCTAGCTCCAGTGACTGTACGATGTCCATCCAACGGCCGTAGTGCTTCTTCAACCTCTGGTCTTCTTGCTCCAGCCGCCCAAAGCAGCGCCTGTCGTGCCGCTTGCACTTGCCTCCCGTGGCCGGCTGTGTTGCCGCGAAGGACTCACCGCCCCTACTATTCCCACCGCTGGCGAGGCCCTGCGGCGACGGGAGCCTCACACCGTAGCCGAACCAGTGAACCCTCGTACTCCTCTCCGCGCGGGCTTCCACTGCCCCGTCTTCCCCGGCTCTGCGTCGTCCCCATCCTAGGCCCCGCCGTCGTCCACCACCCTAGTGCTCTCGGCACGGCGTGGTCAACGTGGTCAAGGAACGACTTCCATCGGAAGAGTACTGTACGTGGAGAGGCTGGCAGCTGGGTCCATGGCCGCAGCAAGGAAGTGCCTCCTTATTACACGCAAAATAATTATTCCTCCACCTGACAGTGGGAACCCACCGAACGGGCCATCATATTTGGTGAAAAAAGCTTTTCCCCCTGACTGCTGGGACCCACCAGCTACATCTTCGCACGCAAGGAAGTGCGTCCGGGCAAAAAAAATGATTCGCCCCCCTAACTGCTGGGACTCACCAGCTACATCTTCGCACGCAAGGAAGTGCCTGACAGTCGGGTCCCAGCTGGTCGAAGCGTACGTAGCGTTGTCATTCTGGTCGCGAACATGTACGTACATACTGGTCGATGTAGAGGCACGCACGTGATGTAGTAGAGGCGCGCACGTAGCATGTACACGTACGTACATCGGCCAGTGTGCAAGAAAGAAAATATGGCCACGTACGTAAATACAGGAAGGGTCTCGAACGCCTACTCGTGCATACGTATGGCCAGGGCTTGTGTACATGGCTGGGTCGGAACGGAAAAACATCATCGTCGTCATGTTCATGTGGAGGCAACCGAATGCGTCGTGTTCATCGGGAGGCAACGGAACGCGTGGGAGCCAACCGGCTTGGACGGAACAGCCGATGGAAACGAGGCCTGGCATACCGCAGAACGAGGAAACGGCCTTGTGTTCAACCGACCACGATCAAAACAGGATCCTCTTCATCGGGAGGGGTCTGGCGTATCGCAAAACGGAGGAAACAGACCTCCTACGGTCGAAACGGGGGTCCTGTTGATCGGGAGGGGTGTGGCATACCGCAAAACGGAGGAAACGGACTTGTGTTGGAGCGCTACAGTCGAAACGGGGGTCCTGTTCATCGGGAGGGTGTGGCGTACAGTAAAACAGATGAAACGGACTTGTGTTGGAGCGCTACGGTCGAAACGGGGGTCCTGTTCATCGGGAAGGGTGTGGCGTACCACAAAACGGGACTCCACGGGATACTGTTCATCTCCACTGTCGACCCCCTCCAGCCTCCATGGGCTACTGTTCATCCACCGTCGACCTCCTCCTGCCTCCACCTGCGACTGTTCAGCCTCCACCGTGCGCTACTCCACCTGCTACTGTTCAACCAGCCCTCTCCACGGGCTCCTGTTCAACCACCCCTCCACGGGCTACTATTCATCCAGCCCTCCACCGTCTACTATTCATCCAGCCCTCCACGGGGTGGTCCTGTTCATCCAGCCCTCCACGGGGTCCTGTTCATGCAGACCCAACCGGCTCGATCGATTGGGGTCCTGTTCATACAGACCCAACCGGCTTGATCGATCGGGGTCCTGTTCAACACCACCGGGTCCTGTTCATCCACCCCCACCAGGAACTGTTCATCCAAACCCCCCAGTAACGCTCACTGTTCATGCAGAGGCAGCATCGGTCAGCTTCAGTTAATAGCAGTAGCGAAGGAATCGCTCGATCGGGTTCAGTTAACAGCCATCGATCGATCGCTCGGGTTCACTAACGCGTAGCCTGCAGTGCAATCGCTCGGGTTCAGTTAGAGCCTAACGCCTCGCTCGGGTTCAGTTAGAGCCCAACGCCTCGCACCCACGCGCGTGCGTGTACGAGAGAAACGCGGATCGCTCGGCCTTGACCACCCACCGTAACCGGGAACACCCCGATATTTTCCTCGCCCTCGCTTCTACCACGGTTTTTTCTGTCATGGACGACCCAAAGAATGTCATGCAGCTGTGTCTCCGGCCCGCCCAGGACGAAAAGCCCATTTTCTGTCATGATTTTTTGGCATAGAAGTAGGACCCCACCACATCTATGATGATACCGTGGTTTGTCACAATTATTGTCATAGAAGTGTCATAAGTATGACAGGAAAAAGTTTTGTTCGGCCCAAAATGTCACGGATGTGTCTTTTTTTTTGTACTGTAAAACATCCAAGATTGATACTATAATAGCATGGAAAAATCAAAAATAAAAATTATAGATACGTTGGAGACGTATCACTGGGAGTATCAACCCCGCGGACACATCTCGACGAATGCACGCGTCAGTGTTGCCAGCACCGGGCATGTGTAGATAGACGAAGACGAAGTTAACGAAGCGCCGCACCAGGCTTGCCAGGCCCGAGGACACGTCGTGACATTGGCACGCATCGGTGCTACCAGCACCGGGCATGTGTAGACGAGGGACCGGCACGAGTTGTACGCCATGTCGGGGAATCATAGGGGGCAACAGAGAAGGAGACTAGACGATGGTTGTGGCGCCAATCGGAATGGGGCTTTTGTTACTAATGGTGGTCGGAGTAGATGTAGTGCTTGAGGATGATGACGGCGATGCTAGCAACGGGATGGTGTTGGATGAAGATGAAGGGGGTGGGCAGGCGGCGGTGGCGGCTACGAAAGTAGCAGCGGTGGCGGCTAGGTTAGGAGCACGGTTGCGGTGCTCGAAGTAGGCGAGGAACCCGATAGTGTCACGAAGACCAGCGCGGATGGTGGCGTTCCCATGCCAAGGGAGGCGGCGCGACACATACCACAGGAAGTCGGCGCGCGGGGATGACGGAGTGGACCGCTAGCCGCGGCGCTACAGCCCGAAGGGGCAACGCGGCGGCATCAGGCGGGTCGGGGCGACGGCGGGAAGACCTTGTGGAAGCGGCGGGGACCGCGGGCCATGCTCCCTACGACCCAATGGGGCGACGCAGCAGCAGCGCGAGGGTCGGTGCAACCATGGGGCCGGCCTGGAGCAGACGACCTCAGGGTGGCGGTGGACTGTGGGCCACGGCACTAAGGTCCGAAGGGGCAATGTAGTGGCAGCGCGTGGATCGGTATAACCACGGGGACGGCCTCGGTGATGATGGGGACTACGTGTCGCGGCGCTACGGCCCGATGGGGCGACGTAGCGGCGGTGTGCGAGTTGATGCAGCCAGGTGGAGAACCATGGGGCGGCGGCGTTGTGGCCCGATGGGGCGACGCAGCGGCAGCCCTATGCTCGATCGATGAAGGGGTGCGATGTACTCAGGACTATCTTTACGGGACTTGCGGAGGCAACTACAACCAAAGGGCAGGTCGATCGCATGGCGTAGATGAGGCGGATAGTGGAGGCGAGCGGGTGATCAATCCGATCGCACGCGAGGTCGAGGACGCCGCTCGGTGGAAACGGTGTGGCCGCGGAGTCCGAGATGAAGCTAGCGATGTCGGTCGGCGTACGACGTGCGAACGAGCACATCAACACCGGCACCATAGGCTGCCCACACCACGCTAGCGCCTAGGCAGTGAGGCACGAGTGATCAACCAAGCCACGACACCCGAGCTTGAGACAGCCGGCGTGCCCGACGTAGCCGGCAGCCGGCCCACGAGCCTGATGTAGCCAGCAGCTTAAGGCAGCGAGCGACAAGGCCGACAAGGCAGGTGGCAGGGGGGTCATACGGACGCGGTGGAAGCAGTGTGGTGATGGAGAAGTCTCGGTCGGAGTAGGGCAGCGACGGCCGGCACAGGGTAACGGGTGCGTAGAGGCACGAACGACGACCGTGACGGGCTGCCTGTCGCGCGAGGGCGCCGGGTCAGAGAAGTAGCCGGACGGCCATGCCAGTGTTGGAGTAGAGGCTCGGGGTCGACGGCGAGGGCAGGTGGCGCTAAATGATCTTAGATCGGAAACCAAAAATAAACGCAGATCAAAACGACCGATGAAAAAAAGAACACTCTGAAACAAAGGATCGGAAAAAGATTCACTTGGGCAACCGATGGACGAATCATAGATACGGGCCGCGCGGCCGGTCGTGGAGGCCGACCGCTCCGGAGGCGGTGGTTAGGGTTGGATCTAAATTGGTGAAATATATATTAAAGTATAAGACAATATATGACCAAATTTTAGTCCATCTTATATACTCCCTAATGTCCAGGACCGATGGAAGAAGCCAGATGAAGGATGGGTTAAGGCTAATGCTGATGGCGCCATGTCTACACATCATGATTCGGGGGAGGAGGAGTTGTTCTTAGGGACAACCATGGCAGGTTCCTTGAGGGCTATTGCCATTTTTTTCCTTCAACTCATGACGCGGAGGCAGCGGAGTGTCGGTGTATTTGGATCGACACCTATGGGATCACAAGAATCCCTACTACGGTTGCGGGGCGCGGGGTTGAGAGAAGAGCGGATCTAACGATTAGGACACGGTTCTTTTACCCAGGTTCGGGCCGCAAAGATGCGTAAAACCCTACTCCTGCTTTGGTGGATTATATGTTGGTGTTCTTCAGCTAACGAGGAGCTCCCAAAAGAGTCGCGAGGGGTTCCGAAAAGGCCAATCCTTCTCCTGGTCGCCTCGGGCCTCCTTTTATAGGGAAAAGATGTTGCCACAGTGGCACGCAGGAGGTGGAAAGGGTACAGTGATGCGAGGTTATCCCTCGCATTACAGGACAAGGTGCATTTAATGCGCCCTGCTTAGGTGTCCTTGCTTTATCGGGGATGAGGGGAGACGCCCATCTTGTCCGTCGCCGCTCCTCCTCGTGTCGACACGCGCCCTGGCCAGCGGTGCCTGAGGTGCCATGTAGGCAGACAGGCAGCTGAGGTGGCGCAACGGTGGGCCTCCATGAAGATCTGTGGGTTGCCACGCAGGAGCCTGTCCAGCTGGTTGGGTCGGTAGCTGCGTGGGTCGGTGGAAACCCAGTTGGTGCGGGCCTGATGGTGGCCCCGTGGGTGTCCTCGGCAAGGGCCTTGCCGGGGCCCCGGCAAGGGTCTTGCCGTGGCGCCTGCTGTCATCCCCGGCAAGGTGCTTGCCGGGGGCCTCGTGGACTTCCTTTGCTGGGATCCCGCCAAGGGTCGTCGTCTTCTTACCTTGCATCTAATCTTGAAGGTCTTCACAAAGATCTGCATGCCACCACGGGGATATCTCCCAAATCCTCCCCCCATGCGGGTGGTGGACTCAAAGGTGATTCGCTCTGTAGGCGGGGGGCGAGCTGCCGTGGCAAGGGGCTTGCCGGGGCTGCCAGAGCCGGCCCTGGGAAGGATCTTGCCGGGGGAAACTGCTTCGTCCCCTTGCTCTTCGTGGTCTTGTTCTTGGTGTTGCTCCAGTCTTCATCAAGCTTCAGTCTTGCCCCGGCTTGCCTCCCTTGCCATGCTTGGTGTGATGGCGCCGTGGCTCAGACAGCCCGTGCACAGTCATAGGGGTACAAAAAGTGCACCCTTCTTTTTGTACACCGACAGGAGCCCCCGGGCCTGGGCCACACATAAGCGCGACACGTTGTTGGGCCAGGCCCAAAACGGTGCGCGGGCAGGCGGGGTGGTTCTCACCACGATAAAAAATTTGCGCGCTGCGCCTCCCACGGCCCGCGCGAGCGGCGCGGGGTGGAGGGGCGTGCGTGACGTGGGCGCCATGCGTGGGGGCGGTTTCCGCACGCATGCGTCACGTCGCAGTAAATGTGAAAGGAGGCGGCCCGTGCCTTCCCCATAAAAAGGAATAACCGCGAGCGTGCTGCTCACTTCCTCCACTTTCCTCGCGCCCCTTCCAATCTCAGAGCCGATGTTCCCTTGCTTCCTTCCTTCCGAAGCCTTCGCCGTCGTCCGCCGCCGTTGTCAGGACCGGTCCTTCAGTTAAATAATTACCGGAAGACCGACCTTTTTATTAAACCAGCGGGGAATATAATTCCTTAATGGCAGACAATTCCTGGATACAGAATTCCAGTACACTAAAAATTATACAAGGTTGAGCTGGGGGTTGCTCAAAATTTTATTACTAGCGCGCCAATATAGTACATAAAGGCGGATATGACACAAGGCAGGGTGGCATACTACTAACTCGTAATAAAAGGTGGTGGAATATGTCACAGTGAGGTGGGTGATGTGACTCCAAAAATATTACAGCTCATCGAGTGTCGGAGTGAGACCCGATGAATTTATTTGGTGGTAGGTGGAAGCGGTTATAAAACAGTGATCAACTCCAGGATTGCAAGGGACTGACTAGGACTCCACTAAGCGTCGGACTCGCTATCGAACTCTTCATCCATGAGATCGCCTTCGTCCACATCTGGCCAAATCAACAAGCCAGGTGAGTACTTTGAATGTACTCGCAAGACAGTTCGGACTTAAGATATAATAAATGCCAACATGATGCATATGAGTATTATAGCAAAATGCGACCGGAATAAAATATTAAAGTGATGTATGCAATGATGGAAGTCGGGCGGTAATCCTCACGAAATCCAAAAGATAAATAGAAGGAGACCGAACGAGTGTCTGAGTGACGCCTCGTAAGAAAATAATAAATGATAGCAGGCCACAGTCGGGCGTCTGAGCAACACCGCATAAAGGGCTTATAGCAAAAATAAATAACAAGAATGCCTCAGTCGGACGTCTGAGCGACATCACATAAAAGGCTTATAAATAAAAGAATGCCACAGTCGGACGTTTGAGCGACATCACATAAAGGGCTTATAAATAAAAAGAATGCCACAGTCGGACGTCTGAGCGACATCACATAAAGGGCTTATAAATAAAAGAATGCCACAGTTGGACGTCTGAGCGACATCACATAAAGGGCTTATAAATAACAGAATGCCATAGTCGGACGTCTGAGCGACATCATGTAAAGGGCTTAGAAATAACAGAATGCCACAGTTGGACGTCTGAAAGACGTCACATAAAGGGCTTATAAATAACAGAATGCCACAGTCGGACGTCTGAGCGACATCATGTAAAGGGCTTAGAAATAACAGAATGCCACAGTCGGGCGTCTGAGCGACATCACATAAAGGGCTTATAAATAACAGAATGCCACAGTCGGACGTCTGAACGACGTCACATAAAGGGCTTATAAATAACGATAGTATAATGATGAAATATTTCTGAAAGTAAATCAATACAGAGATAGTCGGTGAGTTCATCTACCAAATGAACTTGATGAAAACACTATTCTATTTACCAACAAGAATATACTAGAGACGGTCACCGGGTTGACATGAAGATTGACCCTAGGCCATAAACATGACTACTGAAGGAATTTAACTCTGCAGAGATTGTACTATTAACTCATAGCCAACGGGTTTTACTAGCCACGTGGGCTAGTCCCGTCTACGGTGTTTTAGTAGAAACCCAACTAACCAGTACACACCCATTTAACATCCTGTCGTCCGGAATCACCCGCGACGACATTCACGGAAAACTTTAAGACGGGGAGGCTACAACCTCGAATAGCATGGGATCAAATTTATATATGCGCGCTCTAAGGGGTGCCCCCCTCTCGGTCCCAACCGGAAACACCCATGCCCCCTGACCGGATGACGGGCTTTAATCCAGGGCCATGGAACCCTCATCCCGGCCCCTCTACTTGGTGTGTACTCGGGAAGTGGTTTACAACTGACTAGACCGTAATCCCAAGGGACGGCCTATGATAGTACCGAAAAAGGAGACAGACGGAATCATGACATGATCTCTGTTGATACTGAGATAACCAACTACTGGCATGCTCCAACAATACCAGCATTCCACCCATCATATCACCATATGATCGAGGTGGTTCAAACATTTTCATTTCGGGGCTCTCCCGAAACTTGCTTGCATGAAATATAACCATACACAATGCTTATATGACCATGCTTATGAGAAGAGCTACTCGAGCAAACATGCAACACACTCATCATATCAAAGGTTCAAACATGCTTGCCTGGTTCTGAGAAGTCGGAGCCTAACTCGGTGTGGTTCGTGTCTCCATCACGGCCTCTGGTATCTATGTATTCAAACAAAATGCATACTAATATAAATACCGCGCGTGCAAATAAAGTTGCTCCAAAAATTTCCACATAAATTTGTTGGGGAACGTAGTATTTTAAAATTTTCCTACGATCACGCAAGATCTATCTACCAGATGCATAGCAACGAGAGGGAAGAGTGTGTCTACGTACCCTCGTAGACCGGAAGCGGAAGCGTCAAGTGACGCGGTTGATGTAGTCGAACTTCTTCGCGATCCAACCGAGCAAGCACCGAACGTACGGCACCTCCACGTTCAGCACACGTACAGCTTGATGACGTCCCATGAGCTCTTGATCCAGTTGAGCTTCACGGGAGAGTTTCGTCAGCACGACGGCGTGGTGACGGATATGATGTATCTACCAGCGCAGGGCTTCGCCTAAGCACTTCGACAGTATGACCGAGTTGTGTTTCTATGGAGGGGGGCACCGCACACGCCTAGAACAATTCAACTTGTGTGTCTTTGGGTGCCCCCTGCCCCCGTATATAAAGGTGCAAGGGGGGAGGCCGGCCGGCCCTCCTATGGTGCGGCTAGGGCTGCAATCCTACTAGGAATAGGATTGCAATCCTATTCCTAGTAGGAATCTACCAAAGAAGGAAAAGGGGGGAAGGAAAGAGAGGGAGAGGGAGAGGGAAAGAGGGGCCGCGCCCCCCTCCCCTAGTCCTATTCGGACTCCTCATAGGGAGGGGGCGCGCCACCTCCTGGCTGCTGCCCTCTCTCTCCCCTATGGCCCACCAGGGCCCATCATTCCCCCGGGGGGTTCCGGTAACCCCCCCGGCACTCCGGGAAATTCCGAAACTTTCCAGAACACTTCCGGTGTCCGAATATAGTCGTCCAATATATCAATCTTTATGTCTCGGACATTCCGAGACTCCTCGTCATGTCCGTGATCTCATCCGGGACACCGAACTACCTTCGGTACATCAAAACTCATAAGCTCATAATACCGATCGTCATCAAACGTTAAGCGTGCGGACCCTACGGGTTCGAGAACTATGTAGACATGACCGAGACTCATCTCCGGTCAATAACCAATAGCGGAACCTGGATGCTCATATTGGCTCCTACATATTCTACGAAGATCTTTATCGGTCAAACCACATAACAACATACGTTGTTCCTTTTGTCATCGGTATGTTACTTGCCCGAGATTCGATCGTCGGTATCTCTATACCTAGTTCAATCTCGTTACCAGCAAGTCTCTTTACTCGTTCTGTAATCCATCATCTCGTGACTAACTCATTAGTCATTTGCTTGCAAGGCTTTATTATGATGTGCATTACCGAGAGGGCCCAGACATACCTCTCCGACACTCAGAGTGACAAATCCTAGTCTTGATCTATGCCAACACCACGAATACTTTCGGAGACACCTGTAGAGCATCTTTATGATCACCCAGTTACGTTGTGACGTTTGATAGCACACAAGGTGTTCCTACGGTATTCGGGAGTTGCATAATCTCATAGTCATAGGAACATGTATAAATCTTGATGCCTAATATGTAAGCAGCTTCACCGAGGTCATTCATTGAAAAACTTTTATTCAAGTATCCTTTTATGCTATCGAGAAATTCTATATCATTTCCAATCAACAATATGTCATCCACATATAATATTAGAAATGCTACAGAGCTCCCACTCACTTTCTTGTAAATACAGGCTTCTCCAAAAGTCTGTATAAAACCATATACTTTGATCACCTCATCAAAGCGTATATTCCAACTCTGAGATGCTTCCACCAGTCCATAGATGGATCGTTGGAGCTTGCACACTTTGTTAGCACCTTATGGATCGACAAAACCTTCTGGTTGCATCATATACAACTCTTCTTTGAGATATCCATTCAGGAATGCAGTTTTGACATCCATTTTCCAGATTTCATAATCATGAAATGCGGCAATTGCTAACATGATTCGGACAGACTTAAGCATCGCTACAGGTGAGAAAGTCTCATCGTAGTCAACTCCTTGAACTTGTCGAAACCCTTTCGCAACAAGTCGAGCTTTGTAAACAGTAACATTACCGTCTGCGTCGGTCTTCCTCTTGAAGATCCACTTATTTTCGATGGCTTGCCGATCATTGGGAAAGTCAACCAAAGTCCATACTTTGTTCTCATACATGGATCCCATCTCAGATTTCATGGCCTCAAGCCATTTTGCGGAATCTGGGCTCATCATCGCTTCCTCATAGTTCGTAGGTTCATCATGGTCTAGTAATATGACATCCAGAACTGGGTTGCCGTACCACTCTGGTGCGGAACGTACTCTGGTTGATCTATGACGTTCAGCAGAAACTTGATCCGAAGTTTCATGATCATCATCATTAGCTTCCTCACTGATTGGTGTAGGAATCACTGGAACAATTTTCTGTGATGTACTACTTTACAATTCAGGAGAAGGTACAATTACCACATCAAGTTCTACTTTCCTCCCACTCACTTCTTTCGAGAGAAACTCCTTCTCTAGAAAGGATCCATTCTTAGCAACGAATATCTTGCCTTCGGATATGTGATAGAAGGTGTACCCAACAGTCTCTTTTGGGTATCCTATGAAGACACATTTCTCCGAGTTGGGTTCGAGCTTATCAGGTTGAAGCTTTTTCACATAAGCATCGCAGCCCCAAACTTTAAGAAACGACAACTTTGGTTTCTTGCCAAACCACAGTTCATAAGGTGTCGTATCAACGGATTTAGATGGTGCCCTATTTAACGTGAATGCAGCTGTCTCTAAAGCATAACCCCAAAACGATAGTGGTAAATCGGTAAGAGACATCATAGACCGCACCATATCTAATAAAGTACGGTTACGATGTTCGGACACACCATTACGCTGTGGTGTTCCGGGTGGCGTGAGTTGTGAAACTATTCCACATTGTTTCAAATGAAGACCAAACTCATAACTCAAATATTCTCCTCCACGATCAGATCGTAGAAACTTTATTTTCTTGTTACGATGATTCTCTACATCACTCTGAAATTCTTTGAACTTTTCAAATGTTTCAGACTTGTGCTTCATTAAGTAGATATCCCCATATCTGCTTAAATCATCAGTGAAGGTCAGAAAATAACGATACCCGCCGCGAGCTTCAACACTCATTGGCCCACATACATCAGTATGTATGATTTCCAACAAATCTGTTGCTCGCTCCATAGTTCCGGAGAACGGAGTTTTAGTCATCTTACCCATGAGGCATGGTTCGCAAGCACCAAGTGATTCATAATCAAGTGATTCGAAAAGTCCATCACTATGGAGTTTCTTCATGCGCTTTATACCAATATGATCTAAACGGCAGTGCCACAAATAAGTTGCACTATCATTATTAACCTTGCATCTTTTGGTTTCAATATTATGAATATGTGTATCACTACAATCGAGATCCAACAAGAATAGACCACTCTTCAACGGTGCATGACCATAAAAGATATTATTCATAAAAATAGAACAACCATTATTCTCTGATTTAAATGAATAACCGTCTCGCAACAAACAAGATCCAGATATAATGTTCATGCTCAACGCTGGCACCAAATAACAATTATTTAGGTCTAAAACTAATCCCGAAGGTAGATGTAGAGGTAGCGTGCCGACGGTGATCACATCGACTTTGGAACCATTTCCTACGCGCATCGTCACCTCGTCCTTAGCCAATCTTCGTTTATTCCATAGTCCCTGTTTCGAGTTACAAATATTAGCAACCGAACTGGTATCAAATACCCAGGTACTACTACGAGCATTAGTAAGGTACACATCAATAACATGTATATCACATATACCTTTGTTCACCTTGCCATCCTTCTTATCCGCCAAATACTTGGGGCAGTTGCGCTTCCAGTGTCCAGTCCCCTTGCAGTAGAAGCACTCAGTTTCAGGCTTGGCTCCAGACTTGGGTTTCTTCGTGGGAGTAGCAACTGTCTTGCTATTCTTCTTGAAGTTCCCCTTCTTTCCCTTGCCCTTTTTCTTGAAACTAGTGGTCTTGTTAACCATCAACACTTGATGCTCCTTTTTGATTTCTACCTCCGCATCCTTGAGCATAGCGAAGAGCTCGGTAATTGTCTTTTGCATCCCTTGCATATTATAGTTCATCACGAAGCCTTTATAGCTTGGTGGCAGTGATTGAACAACTCTATCAATAACACTATTGTCGGGGCCGGATTTCGGGAACACAATATTCCAGAAATTAACCCCTAGTGTCATCACCAGCCCAGGATTACTGTTACTGGTGGACACATCCTTGTTACAGATTACCAAGCATTTACAAGGATTTGATACAAGACCATAAAGGTCTACTGATACAACAATGACTTCGGTGGTGGATGAAGGAATTGGCTTGTGGATCTCCAACATCGATGGGTTTCCATTCCAACAGGAACAGCTGACCCGGATAACTCCTATCCAGCGTGGCTGCACTCCTAGGCTTCGCACGGACGTCACTGTGGTACTCCTTGTAGAACCCCTAACCTGGCCAAGTAAATAGCCAGGGACAAGCCTGTGAGTACGTTTGAATGTACTCGCAAACATCATGGACAAAAGATATCACAAATGCAGCAAACAATTATACGGTCATGATGAATTAAAATTTATGCATATGCTCATGGTGGACTTATATTAAATGCATGCTGACAGGAATTAAACATGGCATGGTGAATAATGGTTAGTGCAAGAAAATAAATATTAGTATCAACAAAATATAAAAGAAATGCCGGTCGGATGTCAAGTGACACCACGATCGGTCTTAAGAAGAAGTGCCAGTCGGGTGTCTAAAAGAGAAATCGGACGATACCATCCGAGAACTCAGGCGACGCCACGAAAGGACTTGAAAAGAAATGCCAGTCGGGTATCCACAAGAGTAGTGGCGTGATAAACCGCCTGACACTCGAGGGACGCCACAAAAGGACTTGAAAATAAATGCCAGTCGGGTGTCCACAAGAGTAGTGGCGTGATAAACCGCCTAACACTCGAGGGACGCCACAAAAGGACTAGAAAATAAAGGCGAGTGTCCGGGGTAGTCTAGCCAGCCCCTGAGACACTCTGGAAAGTAAAATAAGAGCAGGGGGTTAGTTCACAAATATAATCATATCATCAAATATACTATTGGTAACACCAGTAACAACGATAATTATCCTGCAAAATAACCATGCTCAATTTTTTTTTAAATATTTCCTCCGGAGACCGACTCTAAGACCGACACTTGAACAACCCAGACTGTAGTCCTTAACCGCGGACACGGCTATTCGAATATGTGTTCAACTCTGCAGAGGGTGTACTCTTTACCCACAAGTATAGGATTTCTTTAGTCAGTATCGTGACACTGACTAATTCCCATTATGGTCTTTGGGTTGAAAACACACCTAACCAGCACACACCAGCTTAACTCTTCTGCTGCCAGGAATCACCCAGAACAACAGTTAAGTAAAACTCTAAGTGGGAAGGCTACAACCTCCAATAGCATGGGATCACTATTCAAACGCGCGGATTACAAGGGTACACTCCCTCTCGGCTACAACCGGAAACACCCATGCCCCCTTGACCCGATGACTGGATTTAGTCCAGGGCCCTGGAAACCCTCATCGTGGCCCTCTATACGGTGTGTGCATGGAAAGGGGTTAACAACTTACTAAACCATACCTTACCCGAGGCAGGGACAAGTGGTAGCACGAAACAAGTATGGGGGTTACCGGAACAAGACTCGATCTACGGTCGACTCAGGAGGCCTATAATTCCTGCAGTGATTAGCACAACAAATTATTCTTTCAACCATATCATCAGGACAGGGCCACAACCCTTGCCTGCTTCCACATATATCTCATGACACCACCGTGTCAAATATGGCCCGTGCCCACCGGCACGTCCAAAACAGGAGCACAACCCTGGACTTTCACAATTTATGCATAACACAACTATAGTAGAATGCATGCAAGAGAAAATATGCCCATGACCCTGCATACACTACTAGCAATATGCAAATTAATTGAATTCATCATAGTCATGTTTATATTATTCTAGCAAATAGTTCACCATGCAATCATCATATCAAGTGTTCAAGATGCTTGCCTTGAACATGCAGAAGTATTGGGTGCACTCCAAAAGTTTGAAATATACATCCCCCCCTTCATTACCTTTTTTTTTCAAAAATATCTAAATCACCACATAATTCAAAAACAGCACTAAAAAGTATTTCAAATATTTTTGAAATAAATACTAAAATAAACTAGAGGATATTTAAGGAATATCAGAAAAAGAATTAATTTATTTAGAGTTCATATGAATTAGTTATGGAATATCTAAGTCTGGAGCAACTGATTAAAAGCAATATTTAACTGATTCAACAGAGATTAAGTATAACAAAAATGTTCCCTTAATTTAAATAAACAGAGCATGATTTTAGAAACCTACAGAAATTTGAATTACCAATTTTAGAGTAGAAATGGCTACTATGGAATTATTTGAAAGCTGCTGGGAATGATAAAAAAGAAAGGACAGAATCGCGCCCTGAGCGCTGTTTAGCTCCACGGCGCCACTGGGCCGAGCCCAGTCATCTGGCTGCGGGGAGAGGTGCTGACGTCGATGGCGTATTCCACGGAATACGCCTTCTTCGCGCGGAAACGGCTCCGGGAGGAAACCGCCTCCACTTAAGCGGCGGGACCCGCGGCTTGTGCCGCTGACGAGCGGGCCCCACTTGTCGGGTTCATCTCCTTTCTCCCGCGTACGTCTAGACAGAGACAGGGCGGGGCTCCGGCGGTGATCCCCGGCGGCAGGGACCTCCATTCGCGACCCTGACTACACCGGCGTGCTCCTGAGGATGGGCCGCGTCCGTGGGATGGAGACAGGGTCGCCAGAGGGCTCGAGGTTGAGCAGAGCTTCGACCATGGCGGAGGGAAGCTTCGGGTGGGAGAGGGCTTTTGCCCCTGAGCTTGTTCCGATGGAATTGGTGAGGGGGATGGATCGGTGGGTTGTCCAGGAGTCGAGTGGTGAAGAAATCGGGGAGGGGGAAGCTCTGGTGGCGTCGGAACCATCGAGGAAATGGCGGCGGCAGTGGTCATCGGAGATGAAGAAGAAGGCCTTCTCCGGTTGTTTTAGCTGCTCGGGGTGGTTCTCAGGAGGAGGGGAGTGGTGGTGATCAGGAGCCGGGGTGCTCGGGCCCCTTTTATAGGCGAGAAGAGGCGGTTCCCGTGGCTTCCAGAGAGCGGACACGGCGGACCTCGCCATTGATGGCGCTTGGGGTAGCTGGCATGGTCGATGGGGAACGGTGGCCGGCCGCAGTAATGGAGGGTCGTGCTGGCGGCCTCGGAGAGGTGCCAGGTAACTTGGACGGCGCCGTCCATGGCAGACTGCGGCGGCGGCCATCAATGGCAGACGCGGGCGGTGGCGAGGCCGGTGGGTAGATGCGTTGGTCGGCGGGGTCGGTGCGAGGTGGAGGGGCTCGGGAAGCACCAGGTGGCCGGGTCGGTGCGACGTGGCGAGGACGGTGGCCGCCGCGTATGAGCTCGGGTAGTTAGGAGTTAAGACGGGGAGACGTGGCCGAGCGGAGTTCGTCGGGCGGCAGCTCCGGTAGGTGTGGACGGTGCTAGAGGACAAACGGAGGTGTCGGCGAGGTTCTGCGGAGTCGAGCTAATCCAGAGGGAGGCTCGGGCGAGCGGGGAAGGCAGCAGGGGCACGGCAGTAGCTCGATGTCACGGGCTGCAGTACGGGCGCTCTGGCCACGCTCTGGACATGCCCCTGGTGTGTTCGACGAAATGCCAGAGCGGCCTACAGTGACCCACTCAAACTGATATTTAGCAGGTTGATGCTCCTAGAGATGGTAAGCCTAGTGGACAAGTTGAAATGGCCAGGAGGGCAGGTGTGTAGTGCAAGATAAAAACCTTGCCAAAATTTGGTCATGCCCTCAATGTGTTCGACAGAATGTTAGAGCTAGCTAGGGAACTTTGTTGGGGGTGGGACTTGGCAGGATAGTGTCTCTTTGGATGGTATAGAGGGTGGTGAAGTTAGTTTGTGAAAAGAGAAAACTTGCTAATGCGAGTTTTACTGAAATTCAGTTCTGGACTGAATATTCAGAGGGGTATGTGGTGGACTTAGAAAATTCCAATGGAGCTGATCTTCTGGATTTAAGGTTTTGGTTGGAAGAGCAAGAAGATGGCCAAGGCTCAGAATTTTTGGAGCAAGAAATAATAGGGTTGTAGTTGAAACCTAGAAGATGGACAGAAATGAAAGAGAGGATGGTTCACTCAAATTTTGCAAAACACCAAGTTGGGTTTTTGCACCAAAGTGACATATAGGCATCACAGGACCTCTCAGAATTATGGTGGAATTTTTAGAGAATTATTTAAAATAGTTGTAGTGCAACAGAAGCATTTAAAACACTGCAAAAGCTATTAAAAGAATTTTCTGGGGAAAAATTTTATTATGAAAATAATTTCTACTGTTATGAATCAAATAATGAAATGACCCAAGATACAACCAGAGCCCACAAAAATTATTTCCAAAAATTTACTATATGAAGAGAAGATTTTCTAAGGCAGGAATAGAAAAGGCTCTGAAAATTATTAAAGAACCTAATATAATTCAAAATTTTATTTCTAGCCAAATTTTATTTAATAAAAAAAGTGGTTAAAATTTTGGGGTGTTACAAACTCTAACCCCCTTAGAAAAATCTCGTCCTCGAGATTTGTTAAGGGCTGAAGAATTAAAAAGCATACCACACAAACAAAACACTCATATGCAAAATGCAAACAGGGCAATACATTCATGACATCCAAACAAAACGAGATCACATCATGCAAACAAACACTACACGCTATGCCAACGCACTCACGACCGTCTACGGTCCGAAAACGAGATCTACGGGGTCAAGCGGAAGGCTTCCAGGTGTTGGAACACATCCTTCTTCTTCCGGAGGGAGTGGAGGAAGTTGAGGGAGCAAACGAAGAACGTGTCCCTCCTGAGTTGGTAGAGGGGGTCCGCCAATGGTGATCCGGGGATTCAGAACAGCAAGGTAGTGGAGATACTCCAGTATTTGCTGGGTGAAACGCTCCTGGGCCATCACATATTGAATGAGATAGACTAGGGCTGGATCGCTCTCCGCACGTCCACAGCGGAACGTAGCCTCTGCTCCAAAAGCAGCGCGGCTTGGGAAATAGCAGTATTCCCTTGTGCTGGCACAAGGTACCGCAAATCGAAGATGGGTGACTGCTTCATACACAGCAGACTCAATGGCCATGCCTGGCGTTGGCATGGATCTCCCGATGAAAAATCACATAGGGAGGGCCTTGGTTTAAATCTGCTGGTGGAATATGTACAGCTGCCCAGTATTTCGAGAGATCAGGAGTGATTCTCGATTTGAATAGCTCATACAGGGGTGGATGGGTGGAGCCAAGAGTATTGCGGGTAAAATCCCACAATAACATAACAAAACTACCAGGTCTTGCATCGGGGGTCCTCAGATAAGCTCCGGGGTGAGACATGGATGGATGAATGGAAAAGGCAGTGCTTGATGCTGATGGTTGCTGGCGTGGAAAATGAGAGTGGCCTCTTATAGAGAGCCTGGGTCATGAAACATGAAATGGTGCCGGTACGACTGAGACACCGACTCCGGCGCGGGGCTGTCTGAGTCAAAGTCTCAGGCCTCACTCCCCAAAAGAAAAGTGACATGCTACTGTGCGTGTCGGTTAGGGTTACGTCTAGAATCTACTCTGCAACCACTCATCAAGCAATATACGCCAAATCACACATACTATTAGATGGTGACACACAGGGGGTCTACTAACTCACTACGCCACACACCAGCTACTACGGAACTAAAGGAAAAACCGAGCCACTGGGGCTTGATAACAATTCTGGTGGACTCATTCCACCTGGTTGATATCTAGCCGGGCGCGTCTTGCGGATGCCGAGTCCTCTCCGGGTGCTTCCGTGTCGGAGCTGGCCGGGGTAGGATGGGGAGCTACAGGGCTGGAGTAGCGGTGGTGGCCTTCGCGGGGTGTCGAGGTCACCGTCCCATTGGAGTAGGCCTCCAAGAGACGACGGAGATTACCGGGTGAGGCGATGGCATTGCCCGGGTAGGTGACATGGTCAGAGCTTGGGGGCTCAACCGGCCTTCCGAGCAGCATTATCGGGGTGTCGGGGGCGGGTGCGGCTTCGCTCCTTGCCGGGGTTAGGAGAGCGAGCGTCCTGCGGGTCTCAATCAGGTCAAGAGTGACCTGATCAAATAGTGCCTCTTGCGCTCTCAGGTAGCGCACCAGATGCACCAGGGCAGGATCCGACTCATGGTCTCCGCTGGCGACCTGGGTCGGGCTACCATAGCCTTCACGACTAGGGTAGTAGTAGAATGAGCGGCAGTTAACCCTCGGCGACAGGTGCCGAAGATGAACTATAGCCTCTCGGGCTGCAAGTTGGATGGCTTGGGGCTCGTCGGAGGTCGTCCTCCCGGTGAATCGGTAGGGACGCTCTGATGTGGTGCCCCTCCCATAGAGGTGCACCGTGGCCCAGAAGTGATGGATGGAGTTACTCGTGTGCTCTTGGTACACGACATATTCCGGCGGCTCGGCGATGCCAAAGACACGACGGGTGAGATTGGCGAGGATGGTTACGAAGCCTTCAAGCTCGACTGCGGTGGTCTCGTTGTGCACGAGGGGGCCTGGCATCTTGGTGGTTGGATATCGGACTGGGATTGAGGCTGTGATGTGTTGAGTTTGGGGTAAGGCTTCCTTTATAGGTCAGCCGAGTCTTCCATCGCACGCTTATGGATGGGAAAGCTCAGGTGTTGGCACAGGCACACGGCCTATGGATAGACTGATAGGTTGGGCACCGGCTATCAAAATATGTCGGTTGCCACTGTGGATGGGATAGACTTGACCGTGGACAGGAAAAGATGTGGATGGTGTGGAAACCTAGGGATGGTGACCAGGCTAGGATAGGATTAGCCAATGGTCAGCCTGGCTCTGATACCAAGGCTGTCGGGGCCGGATTTCGGGAACACAATATTCCAGAAATTAACCCCTAGTGTCATCACCAGCCCAGGATTACTGTTACTGGTGGACACATCCTTGTTACAGATTACCAAGCATTTACAAGGATTTGATACAAGACCATAAAGGTCTACTGATACAACAATGACTCCGGTGGTGGATGAAGGAATTGGCTTGTGGATCTCCAACATCGATGGGTTTCCATTCCAACAGGAACAGCTGACCCGGATAACTCCTATCCAGCGTGGCTGCACTCCTAGGCTTCGCACGGACGTCACTGTGGTACTCCTTGTAGAACCCCTAACCTGGCCAAGTAAATATCCAGGGACAAGCCTGTGAGTACGTTTGAATGTACTCGCAAACATCATGGACAAAAGATATCACAAATGCAGCAAACAATTATACGGTCATGATGAATTAAAATTTATGCATATGCTCATGGTGGACTTATATTAAATGCATGCTGACAGGAATTAAACATGGCATGGTGAATAATGGTTAGTGCAAGAAAATAAATATTAGTATCAACAAAATATAAAAGAAATGCCGGTCGGATGTCAAGTGACACCACGATCGGTCTTAAGAAGAAGTGCCAGTCGGGTGTCTAAAAGAGAAATCGGACGATACCATCCGAGAACTCAGGCGACGCCACGAAAGGACTTGAAAAGAAATGCCAGTCGGGTATCCACAAGAGTAGTGGCGTGATAAACCGCCTGACACTCGAGGGACGCCACAAAAGGACTTGAAAATAAATGCCAGTCGGGTGTCCACAAGAGTAGTGGCGTGATAAACCGCCTGACACTCGAGGGACGCCACAAAAGGACTTGAAAATAAAGGCGAGTGTCCGGGGTAGTCTAGCCAGCCCTTGAGACACTCTGGAAAGTAAAATAAGAGCAGGGGGTTAGTTCACAAATATAATCATATCATCAAATATACTATTGGTAACACCAGTAACAACGATAATTATCCTGCAAAATAACCATGCTCAATTTTTTTTTAAATATTTCCTCCGGAGACCGACTCTAAGACCGACACTTGACCAACCCAGACTGTAGTCCTTAACCGCGGACACGGCTATTCGAATATGTGTTCAACTCTGCAGAGGGTGTACTCTTTACCCACAAGTATAGGATTTCTTTAGTCAGTATCGTGACACTGACTAATTCCCATTATGGTCTTTGGGTTGAAAACACACCTAACCAGCACACACCAGCTTAACTCTTCTGCTGCCAGGAATCACCCAGAACAACAGTTAAGTAAAACTCTAAGTGGGAAGGCTACAACCTCCAATAGCATGGGATCACTATTCAAACGCGCGGATTACAAGGGTACACTCCCTCTCGGCTACAACCGGAAACACCCATGCCCCCTTGACCCGATGACTGGATTTAGTCCAGGGCCCTGGAAACCCTCATCGTGGCCCTCTGTACGGTGTGTGCATGGAAAGGGGTTAACAACTTACTAAACCATACCTTACCCGAGGCAGGGACAAGTGGTAGCACGAAACAAGTATGGGGGTTACCGGAACAAGACTCGATCTACGGTCGACTCAGGAGGCCTATAATTCCTGCAGTGATTAGCACAACAAATTATTCTTTCAACCATATCATCAGGACAGGGCCACAACCCTTGCCTGCTTCCACATATATCTCATGACACCACCGTGTCAAATATGGCCCGTGCCCACCGGCACGTCCAAAATAGGAGCACAACCCTGGACTTTCACAATTTATGCATAACACAACTATAGTAGAATGCATGCAAGAGAAAATATGCCCATGACCCTGCATACACTACTAGCAATATGCAAATTAATTGAATTCATCATAGTCATGTTTATATTATTCTAGCAAATAGTTCACCATGCAATCATCATATCAAGTGTTCAAGATGCTTGCCTTGAACATGCAGAAGTATTGGGTGCACTCCAAAAGTTTGAAATATACATCCCCCCCCCCCTTCATTACCTATTTTTTTTTCAAAAATATCTAAATCACCACATAATTCAAAAACAGCACTAAAAAGTATTTCAAATATTTTTGAAATAAATACTAAAATAAACTAGAGGATATTTAAGGAATATCAGAAAAAGAATTAATTTATTTAGAGTTCATATGAATTAGTTATGGAATATCTAAGTCTGGAGCAACTGATTAAAAGCAATATTTAACTGATTCAACAGAGATTAAGTATAACAAAAATGTTCCCCTAATTTAAATAAACAGAGCATGATTTTAGAAACCTACAGAAATTTGAATTACCAATTTTAGAGTAGAAATGGCTACTATGGAATTATTTGAAAGCTGCTGGGAATGATAAAAAAGAAAGGACAGAATCGCGCCCTGAGCGCTGTTTAGCTCCACGGCGCCACTGGGCCGAGCCCAGTCATCTGGCTGCGGGGAGAGGTGCTGATGTCGATGGCGTATTCCACGGAATACGCCTTCTTCGCGCGGAAACGGCTCCGGGAGGAAACCGCCTCCACTTAAGCGGCGGGACCCGCGGCTTGTGCCGCTGACGAGCGGGCCCCACTTGTCGGGTTCATCTCCTTTCTCCCGCGTACGTCTAGACAGAGACAGGGCGGGGCTCCGGCGGTGATACCCGGCGGCAGGGACCTCCATTCGCGACCCTGACTACACCGGCGTGCTCCTGAGGATGGGCCGCGTCCGTGGGATGGAGACAAGGTCGCCAGAGGGCTCGAGGTTGAGCAGAGCTTCGACCATGGCGGAGGGAAGCTTCGGGTGGGAGAGGGCTTTTGCCCCTGAGCTTGTTCCGATGGAATTGGCGAGGGGGATGGATCGGTGGGTTGTCCAGGAGTCGAGTGGTGAAGAAATCGGGGAGGGGGAAGCTCTGGTGGCGTCGGAACCATCGAGGAAATGGCGGCGGCAGTGGTCATCGGAGATGAAGAAGAAGGCCTTCTCCGGTTGTTTTAGCTGCTCGGGGTGGTTCTCAGGAGGAGGGGAGTGGTGGTGATCAGGAGCCGGGGTGCTCGGGCCCCTTTTATAGGCGGGAAGAGGCGGTTCCCGTGGCTTCCAGAGAGCGGACACGGCGGACCTCGCCATTGATGGCGCTTGGGGTAGCTGGCATGGTCGGTGGGGAACAGTGGCCGGCCGCAGTAATGGAGGGTCGTGCTGGCGGCCTCGGAGAGGTGCCAGGTAACTTGGACGGCGCCGTCCATGGCAGACTGCGGCGGCGGCCATCAATGGCAGACGCGGGCGGTGGCGAGGCCGGTGGGTAGGTGCGGTGGTCGGCGTGGTCGGTGCGAGGTGGAGGGGCTCGGGAAGCACCAGGTGGCCGGGTCGGTGCGACGTGGCGAGGAAGGTGGCCGCCGCGTATGAGCTCGGGTAGTTAGGAGTTAAGACGGGGAGACGTGGCCGAGCGGAGTTCGTCGGGCGGCAGCTCCGGTAGGTGTGGACGGTGCTAGAGGACAAACGGAGGTGTCGGCGAGGTTCTGCGGAGTCGAGCTAATCCAGAGGGAGGCTCGGGCGAGCGGGGAAGGCAGCAGGGGCACGGCAGTAGCTCGATGTCACGAGCTGCAGTACGGGCGCTCTGGCCACGCTCTGGACATGCCCCTGGTGTGTTCGACGAAATGCCAGAGCGGCCTACAGTGACCCACTCAAACTGATATTTAGCAGGTTGATGCTCCTAGAGATGGTAAGCCTAGTGGACAAGTTGAAATGGCCAGGAGGGCAGGTGTGTAGTGCAAGATAAAAACCTTGCCAAAATTTGGTCATGCCCTCAATGTGTTCGACAGAATGTTAGAGCTAGCTAGGGAACTTTGTTGGGGGTGGGACTTGGCAGGATAGTGTCTCTTTGGATGGTATAGAGGGTGGTGAAGTTAGTTTGTGAAAAGAGAAAACTTGCTAATGCGAGTTTTACTGAAATTCAGTTCTGGACTGAATATTCAGAGGGGTATGTGGTGGACTTAGAAAATTCCAATGGAGCTGATCTTCTGGATTTAAGGTTTTGGTTGGAAGAGCAAGAAGATGGCCAAGGCTCAGAATTTTTGGAGCAAGAAATAATAGGGTTGTAGTTGAAACCTAGAAGATGGACAGAAATGAAAGAGAGGATGGTTCACTCAAATTTTGCAAAACACCAAGTTGGGTTTTTGCACCAAAGTGACATATAGGCATCACAGGACCTCTCAGAATTATGGTGGAATTTTTAGAGAATTATTTAAAATAGTTGTAGTGCAACAGAAGCATTTAAAACACTGCAAAAGCTATTAAAAGAATTTTCTGGGGCAAAATTTTATTATGAAAATAATTTCTACTGTTATGAATCAAATAATGAAATGACCCAAGATACAACCAGAGCCCACAAAAATTATTTCCAAAAATTTACTATATGAAGAGAAGATTTTCTAAGGCAGGAATAGAAAAGGCTCTGAAAATTATTAAAGAACCTAATATAATTCAAAATTTTATTTCTAGCCAAATTTTATTTAATAAAAAAAGTGGTTAAAATTTTGGGGTGTTACAACTATCCTCGTCAACTTTGCAACCAAGTTGAGTCATATGATTGTAGTACCCAGACATTCTGAGCAAGTGTTCACTGATAGAACTATTCTCCTCCATCTTGCAGCTGGAGAACTTATTGGAAATCTCATATTTCTCAATCCGGGCATTTGCTTGAAATATTAACTTCAACTCCTGGAACATCTCATATGGTCCATGATGTTCAAAATGTCGTTGAAGTCCCGGTTCTAAGCCGTAAAGCATGGCACACTGAACTATCGTGTAGTCATTAGACCGCGACTGCCAGACGTTCAAAGCGTCTACATTAGCGGGAGGGGGCTTGTCACCTAGCGGTGCTTCAAGGACATAATTCTTCTGTGCAGCAATGAGTATAATCCTCAAGTTACGGACCCAGTCCGTGTAATTGCTACCATCATCTTTAAACTTAGCTTTCTCTAGGAATGCATTAAAATTCAAAGGAACGGTAGCACGGGCCATTGATCTACAACAACATAGATATGCAAAAACTATCAGGACTAAGTTCATGATAAATTAAAGTTCAATTTAATCATATTATTTAAAGAACTCCCACTTAGATAGACTTCCCTCCGGTCATCTAAATGATCACGTGATCCAAATCAACTAAACCATGTCCGATCATCACGTGAGATGGAGTAGTTTCAATGGTGAACATCTTATGTTGATCATATCTACTATATGATTCACGCTCGACCTTTCGGTCTCCAATGTTCCGAGGCCATATCTACATATGCTAGGCTCGTCAAGTTTAACCCGAGTATTCTGCGTGTGCAAAACTGGCTTACACCCGTTGTATTTGAACGTAGAGCTTATCACACCCGATCATCACGTGGTGTTTCGGCACGACGAACTTTCGCAACGGTGCATACTCAGGGAGAACACTTATACCTTGAAATTTAGTAAGGGATCATCTTATAATGCTACCATCGTTCTAAGCAAAATAAGAAGCATAATAAGATAAACATCACATGCAATCAAAATATGTGACATGATATGGCCATCATCATCTTGTGCTTTTGATCTCCATCTCCAAAGCACCGTCATGATCACCTTCGTCACCGGTGCGACACCTTGATCTCCATCGTAGCATCGTTGTCGTCTCGCCAACTATTGCTTCTACGACTATTGCTACCGCTTAGTGATAAAGTAAAGCAATTACATGGCGATTGCATTTCATACAATAAAGTGACAACCATATGGCTCCTGCCAGTTGCCGATAACATTACAAAACATGATCATCTCATACAAAAACGTATAACTCATCATGTCTTGACCATATCACATCACAACATGCCCTGCAAAAACAAGTTAGACGTCCTTTACTTTGTTGTTGCAAGTTTTACGTGGCTGCTACGGGCTTAGCAAGAACCGTTCTTACCTACGCATACAAAACCACAACGATGTTTCGTCAAGTATGTGATGTTTTAACCTTCACAAGGACCGGGCGTAGCCACACTTGATTCAGCTAAAGTGAGAGAGACAGACACCCGCCAGTCACCTTTAAGCAACGAGTGCTCATAACGGTGAAACCAGTCTCGCGTAAGCGTACACGTAATGTCGGTCCGGGCCGCTTCATCTCACAATACCGCCGAAGCAAAGTATGACATGCTGGTAAGCAGTATGACTAGTATCGCCCACAGCTCATTGTGTTCTACTCGTGCATATCATCTACGCATAGACCTGGCTCATGATGCCACTGTTGGGGAACGTAGTATTTTAAAATTTTCCTACGATCACGCAAGATCTATCTACCAGATGCATAGCAACGAGAGGGAAGAGTGTGTCTACGTACCCTTGTAGACCGGAAGCGGAAGCGTCAAGTGACGCGGTTGATGTAGTCGAACTTCTTCGCGATCCAACCGATCAAGCACCGAACGTACGGCACCTCCGCGTTCAGCACACGTTCAGCTTGATGACGTCCCATGAGCTCTTGATCCAGTTGAGCTTCACGGGAGAGTTTCGTCAGCACGACAGCGTGGTGACGGATATGATGTATCTACCGGCGCAGGGCTTCGCCTCAGCACTGCGACGGTATGACCGAGGTGTGTTTCTGTGGAGGGGGGCACCGCACACGGCTAGAACAATTCAACGTGTGTGTCTTTGGGTGCCCCCCTGCCCCCGTATATAAAGGAGCAAGGGGGGAGGCCGGCCGGCCCTCCTATGGTGCGGCTAGGGCTGCAATCCTACTAGGAATAGGATTGCAATCCTATTCCTAGTAGGAATCTACCAAAGAAGGAAAAGGGGGGAAGGAAAGAGAGGGAGAGGGAGAGGGAAAGAGGGGCCGCGCCCCCTCCCCTAGTCCTATTCGGACTCCTCATAGGGAGGGGGCGCACCACCTCCTGGCTGCTGCCCTCTCTCTCCCCTATGGCCCACCATGGCCCATCATTCCCCCGGGGTGTTCCGGTAACCCCCTCGGCACTCCTGTAAATTCCGAAACTTTCCAGAACACTTCCGATGTCCGAATATAGTCGTCCAATATATCAATCTTTATGTATCGGACATTCTGAGACTCCTAGTCATGTCCGTGATCTCATCCGGGATACCGAACTACGTTCGGTACATCAAAACTCATAAACTCATAATACCGATCGTCATCAAACGTTAAGCGTGCGGACCCTACGGGTTCGAGAACTATGTAGACATGACCGAGACTCATCTCCGGTCAATAACCAATAGCGGAACCTGGATGCTCGTATTGGCTCCTACATATTATACGAAGATCTTTATCGGTCAAACCGCATAACAACATATGTTGTTCCTTTTGTCATCGGTATGTTTCTTGCCCGAGATTCGATCGTCGGTATCTCTATACCTAGTTCAATCTCGTTACCGGCAAGTCTCTTTACTCGTTCCGTAATCCATCATCTCGTGACGAACTCATTAGTCATTTGCTTGCAAGGCTTTATTATGATGTGCATTACCAAGAGGGCCCAGAGATACCTCTCCGACACTCGGAGTGACAAGTCCTAGTCTTGATCTATGCCAACACCACGAATAATTTCGGAGACACCTGTAGAGCATCTTTATGATCACCCAGTTATGTTGTGACGTTTGATAGCACACAAGGTGTTCCTATGGTATTCGGGAGTTGCATAATCTCATAGTCATAGGAACATGTATAAGTCATGGAGAAAGCAGTAGCAGTAGAACTAAACGATCATAGTGCTATGCCAACGGATGGGTCTAGTCCATCACATCATTCTCCTAATGATGTGATCCCGTTGATCAAATGACAACTCATGTCTATGGCTAGGAAACATAGCCATCTTTGATCAATGAGCTAGTCTAGTAGAGGCATACTTGGGACATACTATTTTTTCTATGTATCCACACATGTATCAAGTTTCCAGTTAATACAATTCTAGCATGAATAAAAGACATTTATCATGATATAAGGAAATACAAATAACATCTTTATTATTGCCTCTAGGGCATATTTCCTTCAAAATATGCATAAAACTAGGCAGAAAACTAAAGAGGACAGAAAAAGAATCAACTCAAAATCATTTTTAGTTTACAAGATATTAGAGTTTCTGTCCAGGGACTCATCTGTAATGAAACAGAAAAGTTCCAGGGGCTAGAACAGAAAACGGCAAAGCGAACCAGTACGCAATACGTCAACCGCAGAGGGGAGACATATTTTGCCGAATGCGCTTACAGAAAATGGTTCGGAGGGGAGAGATATGAGGCTGACAAGAGGCCCCACTTGTCAGGTTTAAAAAACAGAAGCAGAGTCACGCCGGCGTCGGTGCTGCGGTGATCGCCGGCATCGATCCACGGCTAGTTAGGGGAGGGGAGTGATACCTACGGCTTCTCGGTGGTCTTCCGCGTCGAACGGTGGTGGAGTTGGGTGTCGGAGAGCCCCACGTCGACGGCGACCCTGTCTCTGGCGGACGGCAGCTCGGGTGGCCGTGGACCTCGTCGGAGAGGGTTGCTGGGATGAAATTGAAGTGGGGGTTAGGTCTAGGTGGCTGCTGGGATGCTACGCTCGAGTCCACGGCGGCGGAGAGGCTCTCACCGGAGTGAACGAAGCTGGAGCCCGAGGCGGAGGGGGTTGGCCAGAGTTTGGGAAGAAGGGCCCCTCGAGGCTCTTCCAGAGGCTGGGCGTGGTCTAGGGAGGTGGTGGGGATGTGCGGGCTCGAGCACGAGCTCGGGGGTGCCTTATATAGGCGGCTCGAGGTGGCTGTCGTGAACGGATAAGTCCGGCGAGTCGATTACGGTGCTGCAGTGGTCGGACGGCGGAGTTAGGGGCTTGAGCATCATCTAAGAGCTGTAGGGGTTCCATTCCCGCACCTAACTCAGCAGGAGAGAGGGAGTTACGGGCTGTCCCCGACGGAACGGCCGTGAGGCACGTCGGCGGCAGATGACGCGCTCTACGCGCGCCAGGCCACGGTGACGGTGCGGCAGGCGTGCGTTGGTAGTGGAGATGGACACGCGGAGCGCGGGGGTGGTTTGGGCGGCGCCAAACGGCATTGAGCCGCGGTGTTGCTTCTGTCAGCCGCCACGGGCGGCGCTGTTGCCGTGGCAGTCGCCGGCGCGGTCGGGCCAGAGCGCCACCGACGCCCAGACGCGGCCAAGCGAGCGTGCGGCGCACTGGATAAGAAGAAGGAGCAGTGCAGCATCGAGCCAAGGAGGTACTGGCGAGGTTTTGTCGCTGCTCCTGATGAAACTGACCAAACTGACGAAACAGACGAACTGTTGACAGTTTCAGTTAACAGCTGACAGCAAAGTGTATGCTAAGTGTTTGATGAAATGTTTCTGGTATGTGTGCAATGTTTCTGGGGCTGATTTTTTTGGAGTGGCCTCTTGATGTATCTAGAGGCTGCCTGATTTTTCACAGAATTTTTGGAAGAAGATAAATATGAATTTCACCAAATTTTGCAAATCTGGTCCAAACTTGCAGTAGGTGAAATTTGAAAATTTTGAACTATGGACCAGTGAAACAAGATGGATCTAGGTTGTGGGTACTAAATACTATCTAGGAGAGTTGGTTTGGAATCAAACAAAAAGCTAGGCATGGTGGTTCCTTTGTAAATCACCAAGGTCCACTATAAAAGGCAGAATTAGTTTTTGGAGTAAAATAAATAGAAGGGAAAATCCCAATTAGGTCAAAACTTGCTGGAATTCAAGAGAGACTTGTCCTAAGGTGTGGAGAGGGTCTTGGAGAGAATTATTTCTGTTGGGGTCATGGCAAGATGGAGGATGGAGAGGGAGATAAGTCCAAGGTTTAAACTTGAGAGGTTTAAAACAAGAAGGGGAGAATTCAAACAACCAATCTTGAAACTCAACTTGTGCTTGGACCAAACACAAGAGAAAAACTTCAAGGCCAAAAACCAAGCTTGAGAAGACACACAAACTTTGGCCAGAAGGAATTTTAGAAGGTTTTAAGAGAAGATCAAATAACCCCCTTCCAAAAAGGCCAAAAGTTTGGAAGAAAAATCAACTCAAAAATTTGGGGTGTTACAACACCTACCCCCTTAGGAAAAATCTCGTCCCCGAGATTTCAGCTGATCCTCAAATAGGTGTGGATGTTCTGTCCGTAGGAAATCTTCCCTTTCCCATGTTGCCTCATCCTCTGTGTGATTACTCCACTGAACCTTGAGGAATTTAATTGACTTCTGACGGGTTCTCCTTTCAGACTCCTCCAAGAACTTTACTGGGTGTTCTCGGTAGGTGAGATCTGGTTGCACATCAAGGTTTTCATGTGACACATGTTTATCTGGGTTGCTTACACACTTCCGTAGTTGCGAGACGTGGAACACGTCGTGGACGTCGGACAGTTCCTTGGGAAGGTCCAGCTGATAAGCTACTGTGCCTCTCCGTGCAACTATACGGAAGGGTCCGATGAATCGGGGTGCTAGTTTCCTATTGACTTTGAATCGTTGCAGTCCTCTCATAGGTGACAGACGTAAGTATACGTCGTCACCGGGCTCAAATCTTATTTCCCGATGCTTTTGATCGTAATAGCTCTTTTGTCGGCATTGGGCGGTTTTGAGTCGATCCCGTATTATTCTTACTCTCTCCTCAGCTTCCTTTAACATATCTGGGCCGAATATACGATTGTCCCCTGTTTCCGACCAATTCAATGGAGTACGGCATCTTCGTCCCTACAAGGCTTCGAAAGGTGCCATCTGCAGGCTAGCTTGGTAACTATTGTTGTAAGCAAACTCGGCATATGGTAAGCTTTCCTCCCAATTGGTCCCATATGTGAGGACACATGCCCTTAGAATGTCTTCAAGTATTTCATTTACTCGTTCCGTTTGTCCTCCAGTCCGGGGGTGGTAAGCCGTGCTGAACGTTAGTTGTGTCCCGAGGGCTTGCTGCAACTGATCCCAAAATTTGGAGACGAACTGAGTGCCTCTGTCGGATATTATAGTCTTGGGAACACCATGTAGGCATACTATCCGGGCGAGGTAAAGCTTGGCGAGCTTTTGAGTGGTATGGGTTGTCTTGACTGGTACGAAATGTGCCACCTTGGTCAGTCTATCTGTGATGACCCATATGGCATCGTTACCGTGTTGCGACCGTGGTAGTCCAACAATAAAATCCATTCCAATATCATCCCATTTCCATTCTGGTATCTTGTTTTGCTATAATAGCCCTGCGGGTTTTTGGTGCTCAGCTTTAATGCGTTGACATGAATCGCAGCATGCAATAAATGTGGGTATATCCCTTTTCATGCCGTGCCACCAAAATCTTCCTGAATATCCTTGTACATTTTCATACCTCCAGGGTGGATTGAGTATGGAGCGGTGTGGCTTTCTGCTAGAATTTGCTGTTTAAGGTCGTTGCTACTTGGTACGCAGAGTCTATCTCCGAAACATAATATTCCTTCACTGTCTATGGTGAATTCTGAGGCCTTGCCCTGAATTACTTTTCTTTTTATCCCTTCGATGCTGGGATGTCCAAGTTGAGCCTTCTATATTTGCTCTATTAGCGTGGGCTGTATTTCTAGCTTGGATACTTCGCCTTCCGTGACCATCATTAGGTTGAGTCTGGCGAATTCTTGCTGAAATTCGGGTCTCAGGTTCTGTATGCTGCCGATGTTCGGGCTGGGATTACGGCTGAGAGCATCTGCTACCACGTTTGCTTTTCTTGGGTGATAGTGGATACCAATGTCGTAATCTTTTACCAGTTCCACCCAGCATCGTTGTCGTAAATTGAGCTCTGGCTGTGTGAAAATATATCTGAGGCTCTTATGGTCCATATATATTTCACAGCGATTTCCAAGCAAAAAGTGCCTCCACTCCTTGAGTGCATGAATGACTGCTGCCAACTCCAAATCGTGAGTAGGATAATTTTCTTCATGTTTTCGCAGTTGCCGGGAAGCGTAGGAGACTACTTTGCCTTCTTACATTAGTACGCATCCGAGGCCTTTCCGGGAACCTCTTTTTGAGCTCTTGGAAGCTTTTCTCACATGCTTCGATCCACACGAATTTCTTATCCTTCTTGAGTAGATGTGTCATTGGTTTGGCTATGGTGGAAAATCCTTCAATAAACCTTCTCTAATATCCGGCCATACCGAGGAAACTGCGTATATCCGTTACGCTGGCTGGCGACTTCCAGCCAAGTACAGCCTTGACTTTATCTGGTTCCACCGCAGCTCCCTCTGGTATTAATACGTGTCCTAGGAAACCCACTTGTCTCAACCAAAATTTGGCGTAAAGTTGGTGTTTCCTTAATTCTCCCAGTACAATGCGGAGGTGTTCAACATGTTCTTCTGGTGTCTTTGAATATACCAAGATATCATCAATAAATACCACCACAAATTTGTCCATGAATTTCATAAATACCTTGTTCATGAGGTGGACGAAATATGCGGGGGCGTTGGTCAGTCCAAACGGCATTACTATAAATTCATAAAGTCAGTATCTGGAGGTGAATGCTGTTTTCGGGATATCTTCCGTTCGTACCTTCAGTTGATGATAACCTGACCTTAAGTCAACTTTTGAGAAAACCTTGGCTTGCGCGACCTGGTCAAATAAATCATTTATCCGTGGCATCGGATATTTGTTCTTGATTGTGACCATGTTGAGTGCTCGGTAGTCTATACACAACCTCATGGTCCCATCCTTCTTTTTGGCAAATAATACCGGCGAACCCCAAGGTGAGGAGCTGGCCCGTATAAATCCTTTGTCTAGCAGTTCCTTTATTTGCTTCTTTAATTCAACCAACTCGGATGGTGCCATTCTGTATGGTTTCTTATATATGGGGGTGGTTCCCGGTGCAAGCTCAATAATGAATTATATTTCTCTGTCTGGCGGCATGCCTGGTAATTCCTCGGGTAATACGTCCGGAAATTCACATACAACTGGAACCTTGCTTAACTCAGAAGTATCAACTTTGTTTAATTTTGGTTGTCGCGACATTGGTCTTTCCTGAGCTGCGACTCTTATTGTTTTTCCATGATGATGAGTAAGAATCACTGTCCTGTTGAAGCAGTCGATAAATCCTTTATTGGTGGTTAGCCAATCCATACCCAAGATAACATCCAGTCCTCTGTTTTACAACACGATGAGGTTTGCGTGAAATTTTAATCCCTCAATTTCAATGGTCAAACCTTGGCAATGATTCTGAGTGATCTGCTTACTTCCGGGGGACTTGATGGTCATTGATTTTCCCAAGGGAAGCATCGAAAAACCATGTTGCAAAGCAAAACTCTTTGAAATGAACGAATGAGAAGCTCCAGAATCAAACAAAACCGTGAAAGGTATTGTGTTGACAGGGAACATACCGAGTACGATATCCGGTGCATCCTGTGCTTGCTCCTTGGTCACATGGTTCAGGTGGCCCTTCCTGTGATTGTTATTTGGGTTGAAGTTGTTACGCTTGGGCGCGGAATTGTTTCCGTTGCTGTTTGGCTTCGGTGCTGAGTTTCTTGGCTTAGGGCACTGTTTAGCATAGTGTCCCGCTTCTCCACATGCATAGCAGGTAACACCCGGGTGATAGGTGAAATCCTTGTCTCTTGCATGAAAATTCTTATTTGGGCGTGTGTCATTAGTCGTGGGTCTGTTCGCCACATTTCTCTGGAAACTCACCTTATTTTTGTTGTTGCGGGGGTGGTTGGTCTGATCCCTTTTTCTCTTCCGGATGTCTTCCAGACTGCGACTTTCATTTTCCAATGTAATGGCTTTGTCTACCAGTGTCTTGAAATCTAGAAAAGTGTGTAGGACTAACTGGCATTTTAGTGCTGGTGTCAGTCCGTCCAGGAATTTCTCCATCTTCTTATTTTCCGTCATTCGCTCTTCGTTGGCATAACGTGATAATTGCGCAAACTGACTGTTGTACTCCTGTACTGTCATGCCTCTCTGCTTGAGGTCATCAAATTCTCTTTTCTTGATCTTCATAATACTCTTAGGGATGTGTGCCCCACGAAAGCCTTCCTTGAAATCTTCCCAGGTGATATTATTTATGTCGGGATGCATAAGCAGAAAAATTTCCCACCATGATGCGGCTGCTCCAGTAAGATAATGCGGTGCGTACAGCACCTTTTCACGGTCTGAGCATTGTGCCACAATTAATTTCCTTTCAATATCTCGAAGCCAATCATCGGCCTCAAGAGGTTTGTCTGTGTGCGAAAACATTGTTGGACGTGTCTTCTGAAATTCAGACAATTTTGAGTGCTGTTGGTATGACTCGCGGTGATTTCCCAAGTTAGTGACATGGTTCATCATTTCTTCGTGTTGTTGCTGACTTTGCTCGTAAAGACGGCACACTTGAGAAAATGCCGTCTCACTGCCCTGCTGACTTGACTGCCCCTGTGAGAAATTGTTGTTTGTCTGTGTGGCACAATTTTCTTCCGGCGGACTTGGCATGGAACGTGTCCAGGGACGAGTCATTTCTTACTCTGGGGGTAATAAAGCAGAAAAACTGAGAAGGACCGAGCAGCAAAATAAACCAAGATTTTGCAAAGCGACCAAAAACGAGCTCGAAAGAGATTTTTGAAAATAACTGGTTGATTGCGCACGGAGAAGGGCTGCTAGTACATATTCTACACGCGGGTTCTAATTATACATACGTCACCCAGGGTGTGCGTACACATCCTGACATGTTATTTAAAACTAGTGCACTCCTCCAAGATCCTACGTGATGCGCAAACAGACTACTCCCATCATCCTATTGTACATAACACACAAATATTACAAGCGAGCGCGGTGCGTCGCGGAATGACGCGCTAGTCGGAGATGTTGAAGATTTCCCTCGGCCTGCCGAGGGTAAGGCCCAGTGGTGCTGGAGACTCAACTTCCTCCTCACTAATGGGCTCCAGGCGCGGAGTAAGGGTACGAGGTGTCGAAGCAGGTGCAGTAGGCGGTGCAGCTCTGACTGGAGTAGGAGCAATGACTTGGTCAAACTCCTCAGTGGTAGGCAGACGGCGAGCGGTGGCTAGAAGGGAAGGTGCATAGGATGCGGCGGACGAGACAAATGTCATTGGTGGTGCAGTATGGAGTAGCTCCCTCCTGTTGGCGGAGCCACTCTGGACCAACTCCATACAGGTGGCCACCAGGTCGTCCACCAGATTATCAAAGGCTGCCTCAAGTGCCTTGAGGTACTCAACCATTGATTCAATGGCTTCGTCACGCTCCCCATTTGCGCATGCAAATGCATAGTGACACGTATATGGCACGTGGCATGGAAGGTAACGGAAGCGACGAGTCTTCATCGAAGGAAGGATGTCCCGGAGATGAGCTATCGCCTCACGGGCAGCCATCTGCGTGGCATGCCTCTCCGTAGGCATGGCTCTGCCCAGGAATCGAAGGCGGCGCGCTTCAGAACGCCCACCTTTGAAGTGTACCACAGCCTGATGCATAGACACGCTGTCGTTGAGCTTGTGACGGTAGAGTGTAAACTCGGGACGGGTGGATGGCCCGATCGCGACTTTGGTGATGGCGAAGAGGAGCTTAACAAACCCCTCAGGAATGTTGGCGAACACCTGTGCATCACAGTCGTTGCTGGCCATCTACAAAAGTAGACAAAAATTCCGAATAGTCAGGCCATAAATTTATGCTGACCAACCGAAAATTGCTACAGATGTAAAAATGCTGAAAAGCAAATTTTTTGCTAATAACCGATTAGCGAGCGCACCTAGTGGCTTCCTACAGTCAGCCTGGCTCTGATACCAAGGTTGTCAGGACCGGTCCTTCAGTAAAATAATTACCGGAAGACCGACCTTTTTATTAAACCAGCGGGGAATATAATTCCTTACTGGCAGACAATTCCTTGATACAGAATTCCAGTACACTAAAAATTATACAAGGTTGAGCTGGGGGTTGCTCAACAATTTTATTACTAGCGCGCCAATATAGTACATAAAGGCGGATATGACACAAGGCAGGGTGGCATACTACTAACTCGTAATAAAAGGTGGTGGAATATGTCACAGTGAGGTGGGTGATGTGACTCCAAAAATATTACAGCTCATCGAGTGTTGGAGTGAGACCCGATGAATTTATTTGGTGGTAGGCGGAAGCGGTTATAAAACAGTGATCAACTCCTGGATCGCAAGGGACTGACTGGGACTCCAGTAAGCGTCGGACTCGCTATCGAACTCTTCATCCATGAGATCGCCTTCGTCCACATTTGGCCAAATCAACAAGCCAGGTGAGTACTTTGAATGTACTCGCAAGACAGTTCGGACTTAAGATATAATAAATGCCAACATTATGCATATGAGTATTCTAGCAAAATGCGACCGGAATAAAATATTAAAGTGTTGTATGCAATGATGGAAGTCGGGCGGTAATCCTCCCAAAATCCAAAAGATAAATAGAAGGAGACCGAATGAGTGTCTGAGTGACGCCTCGTAAGAAAATAATAAATGATAGCAGGCCACAGTCGGGCGTCTGAGCGACACCGCATAAAGGGCTTATAGCAAAAATAAATAACAAGAATGCCTCAGTCGGACATCTGAGCGACATCACATAAAGGTCTTATAAATAAAAGAATGCCATAGTCGGACGCCTGAGCGACATCACATAAATGGCTTATAAATAAAAAGAATGCCACAGTCGGACGTCTGAGCGACATCACATAAAGGGCTTATAAATAAAAGAATGCCACAGTCGGACGTCTGA
>LR738711.1:631149496-631179781 GCA_902687465.1 Secale cereale
CGAGCTGCCGCGGCAAGGGTCTTGCCGGGCCTGCCAGAGCCGGCCCGGGCAAGGATCTTGCCGGGGGAAACCGCTTCGTCCCCTTGCTCTTCGTGGTCTTGTTCTTGGTGTTGCTCCAGTCTTCATCAAGCTTCAGTCTTGCCCCGGCTTGCCTCCCTTGCCATGCTTGGTGTGATGGCGCCGTGGCTCAGACTGCCCGTGCACAGTCATAGGGGTACAAAAAGTGCACCCCTCTTTTTGTACACCGACACGGAGCTGTTGGCGTGTCGTCGGGCTCTTGTCCTGGCTAAAGAACTTAATGAGAAGGTAATACTAGAGACGGTCTCCCAGTCGGCGGTGAGCAAGATCAGAAATGAGCAACGGGACTTCTCTGTTCATGGGCAACTAGTTCAAGATGTAAAAGTGTTATTTAGTTCCTTTCTTGAGTCTAGGGTTACATGGGTGGGACGTTCGGCTAATAAAGTCGCACACGTACTAGCTAGGGAAGGTTGTACGAAGTCGTTATGTAAAACTTGGCTCCATGTATCTCCGGAGTTTGTTAGCTCGGAGCTTGCATCGGATGGAGCCTTAAACACTGAATAAAGCAGCAATGTTCCCCTAAAAAATCATAGAAAATGTTTGTTTTAAACCGGCTGATTTCTCAGTGGCATTAACCACCTCGCGAGGCGTCCGGTCCAGCTAGATCGTGCGGCGCTCGTCTCTCCCTGGAATATCCTCGTGTGACACACATTAACATGGGACCTACCGACCGCCCCGTCCATCTCATCCTTTTCTCTCTCGGCGTCTTCTTCCTTCAATTCCCCTTTCCCACTTTCCATCCACCCCTGGTACGACCGTACGATGCTGCAAGGCCCGACCTCACTGTCACTGCAAGACGTGATGATGCTGCAAGACAAGGTGCCGACCACCATTTGTAGCCATTGGCATGCATGCTCGGGTCTCGTTTGCTGCTGCATGATCCACCGTGGCCACCACGTGCTGCGTCGCAGCATCTTCGTCGCCGCCGTGCTGCGTCGTGGTATCTGTCGTCACCGCCGCATGCTTCGTCGCAGCCCCCGTTGTCGTCCCACTGCGTTGCAGTGAAGCTTTGACGGTGCCATGGGATGCTGCTGTCGAGCTTCGATGGGGCCGGCGGTGCACCGTCGCGCGACGGTGACACTGTAGGGAAACTTCGCAGGTGGCTGGCGGGGTGCTGCGATGGAGCACAACAATACATTCTTCCTTTGTATGATCCAAAGATGTTAGTACATTACAAGCATGTTTTGAGTACCTGCACTGAATGAAAATTTGAGTTAAAGTTTAATTATGCCCTGCTCAAATCTTTCTCCTTGCAAATTGTGGCTGAAGACTGCAAGTTGGTGCACTCTGGAAGCTGCTGTGACTGCAAGGAGATTGTGGGGAAGATAGTGAAGCAAGTGTGAGCATAATCGAATCAATGGACTAAGATGCAGGACATACTAGAGCAGGTCAGGCTAGAGATGCAAGAGCTGCAGTCTTCCGAGGACACATAGCGCCGTACCATTGCTTCTGACATTAGTCTTGGTTCCTTGAATTCTGAGGTTAGTGGCATCTACTTATGCTTGCATCATTAGTGCCTAGAAATGCTTCTTGGGTTTAATACATGCCTGTTGTGTTTTGTTTGATATCGTGTCAAAAGTGCACCCAGTTTTGGAATTAAGACTAAGAAGTATTGGCTGAACCTGAACAAAAAGAGTACTCATTTTCAAGTAGGACTTCTGTTCTTGCAACCTTGATTTCTTACTCTAGAGTTATTACTTCTCTCCTGAGAGCAAAATAGTTTCCGCTCTCGTTTCAAACTGAGTTTTTCTATGTAAGTTCCAGAATGAGTTGAACACACCCTTCACATCTACACATTTCATTTATTCAAATTATAGCCACAGATGTTGTTATCTGAAGAAAATTCTTGTTAACATTCACCAGATGCTGGAGTGGAAACAACACGCGCAGGCGTCAGAAAAGCAATGAAGTGTCCGCGGAGCTGCAGTGAAGCGCCGCCGGAGTTGCAGTGAAGCGGCGTTGGGGTTGTTGAAGCTCCAGTGAGAGTGCAATGAAGCATTACCAAGAGGTGCTGCCATGGGAGGTGCGGCGTGGTGCTGCGACCTACGTATCACGCTAGCGGTGGAAGCTGACAATGCAACACACATGGTGCTGTGTGCGCGGCGGTGGAGCTTCAATGCTTCATCAGTGTTGCTATGGAGCATCATGAATCTCACCGGTGTTGCTATGGAGCATCACGGAGCATCGCCAGTTTTGCTATGCAGCATTCTTGGGCCGTCGGACCATTGGCGGTGCTGCAGTGGAACATCCTGGAGCATTGCCTGTGTTGCAATGGAGCATCGCCGGGCCGTCGGAGCATCACCGGTGCTTCATGGGGATGGTCACAGCAATGTCGGTACTGCAACCTTGAGCTTGCGAGCACTGCAGTCGTGGCCGTTGTGTGGCAAGCTTGTTGGCCTTTTACTGTGAGCTGACCAGCGACGCGGCGACTGCATGGTTAGTGGCTTAGTGCAAGCTAGCAAGCATTCCTGGTGCTTCTAGTTGCTACAGTAAGACTGAAAATGTTTAGGATGGAGATAAAATTTCATGTTTTGACCCTTTTTGCTAACAAATTCAGGATCTGACCCCTGTCTGAAAATATTTCACGATCTTACCCTCTTGCCTACCGCCAGGAGGGCTGGCGGTAGGTTTGCACGTCCTACCACCATCAGCACTGGCGGTAGGCCCTTTGACGGCGACTGGCGGCCGTCGGCGCGTGCTGACGTGGAAAAGGGCCTACCGACATGGGCTCTGGCGGTAGGGTATTAAAGCCTACCGCCAGCTCCTATGGCGGTAGGGTCCTGTGTGGTGGATAAGGTGGGGTGGGGCTGGTTTGTTGGCCCCACCACCACTCTTCTTCCCCACTCACCTTCTTCCCCATGCTCAGCTCCTCTCCCCCATCTCTCCCCCTCACAAAGCCCCCCTAGATCCCCTCCATTTGCTTGAGATTACACCGGTGGATCCGGAGCATTTTCATCACCCAAGGTACCTCCCCCATTCGCCCTCCTTTTGATTGGTTGAGATCTATGTTTTGTGTTGAGTTGGTCAATTTATTGCAAACCCTAGGTGTTGATCTTGTTGTGTGCATTTATGATGCATTTATGGCTAGGGTTATGGTTATGTTAGGGGTTAGTGTTAGGGTTACGGTTAGGGTTATGGTGTTTATGTTGGGGGTTATGTTGGGGGTTAGGGATATAGTGGTTATGTTGGGGGTTAGGGTTAATGGTTAAGTTAACTTGAGTATGAATAGTAGTTATTTGTCCAATTTGTGCAAAATTTAGTTTATTTGTCCATTTGAGTTGGTTGGATGACATATATGGATTGATTATATTGTTTCCAATTTCTTAAATGCATAAGCTCGTAAATGTTCATTATTTGGACAAGTTGGCATTTATGCTTGGAAATGACGATGAAGGGGAAGAGGCTATGGTTTTTCACACAAGTCCAAGCTTTGATGATCTTGTAGTTAAAGTGAGAAGCTTCTTACATTGGAATGACCCAAATGCCGAGGTTAAGCTTATTGGGAGGTATGACGTTGGATTGGGAGTAAAGTCTCGATTAAAGAGTATGCCAATCACCTCCCAATTGCATTGGAATGTGTACAAGGAAAAAGTAGACTCATCACAAGACAAGTCTCTTGAGATCTTTTCCACAAAAGTTGATCCTCCTCCTCCCTTGCAAATTGATCTCAACAGCAATGCATCCTCCCCAATACATGATGATAGTGCCGAGGTGTATGTCCCCAATTGTTCTAGCCAACCACCAAGTAGCCAACGCAATGAAGATCATGTCAATGCTAGCGCCATAGTACTCCGTCATGATGCTATTCCTCATATTGAAGAAGATGCTATTCGTCATGCTGAAGAATATGCTAGTGGTCATGTTGATGATGATGCTATTGTCGCTCAAGAGGATGCTTACTCGGAGAAAGAAGAGATCCATTACAATCCAATTGGTAACTTGGATGTCATTGTGCGGCAACAAGACATGGACCGTACCCTCCCTTTATATCCATTAAAATTCAAGGTTCAGGATTGGTTGTTGCATCAAGCGCGCAAGTCTTCCAAACAACAAGTGATCAAATATAATGAAAAAGAAATGATCTATCAAATCGATGATCGGGGTGGGACAACAAGGGACGATAGGTCTTATGGTGGAGTTGCTGACGAGGTGCACCTCAAAAACCGTTGGTGCCAGTGTGAGAGACCACACAAGTATCATTGGACTTGGTCGCATTTGATGATCGCAACACGGGCGAGAAACTTGCCCGTATCCAATGGCACAACGGTGTGGTTGCACGTGGTCACATTGGAACGAACAAGGTTGACGTGGGCGCCTCGGTTCAATCCTTTCCTTGATGCCTCGCAGTGGCCTGAGTATGTTGGGCCAGACATTGTGCCAGATCCCGCACTCATGGTGCCTATGAGGGGAAGAAGAAAGAAGAGATTCCGGAGTGACATGGATGATCTAGCTAGATACACCGGAATGAAGCAATTTGGTAGTGGTCATTTCATGGAGGCACCGGAGAACAACAATTGTGGAGAATGCAACAACAGAGGACACAACTTTAGGACATGCAAGAAACCTAGAACCAACACGAGCGGTAGTCAAACATGTGGACGGAGGACTAGCCTTGGAGGTGGCCGTGGCAGTGGAGGAAGAACTAGCATTGGAGGGGGCCGTGGCCGTGGAGGAAGGACTAGCCTTGGAGGTGGTCGTGGCCGTGGTGGAAGGACTAGCCTTGGAGGGGGGTCGTGGTCGTGGATCAGGTGGTTCTAGGACACGTCGGGTTGATAGTGGAAGGCCTATCGACGTGTTGCTCAATCCGGATGGTTGAAATAATGTGAATGATACTACTTTTAATATGTTCATGTGTTGATATATTTGCCTCTTTACATGTCAATGTTTTCATATTTTGACTTAACATCTTTTTTTGTTGTAGGCATAGCTTCATCTGGTTCCATGACGAGGCCACCGTGTGCTCACCAAGAAGACATGCCACACAAGTGGAAGGACGCATCTTTGGACAAGGTGAAGGAGAAAGATATGAAGATTCCGCCATGTTGGTTTGGAGATGTTTGCAAGGTGAAGGAGTCCACCGACCGAAAGAAGTCATGGATGGAAGGAAGGAGATATTTTGTTTGCCCCAATTATGCTTATGATCATGCGCTTTCAACTAACGCCTATGACCTTCCACCGGTATGCTAGAGAAGTAACATGTTACTCTAAAATGTATGTCAACACTAACATTCATTTTATATGCAGTCATCGCCTCCTCTATGCAAGTACTTCACCTGGATAGATCATGAAGTCCCAAAAGATGTACAGAAGGACCAATATGAAGATTGTCTTAGGCGCCAGCGGCTGTTCGAAGAAAGGTTTCAAAGCGGCTTGGAGGAAGAGCTTCGTCAGAAAGAGAGGATGGAGCGGAAGCAATGCGAGGAGGAGAGGGCACGCCAAGCGAAGCTTGCTCGTGAGGAGGAGAGGGCAAGAAAGCTTGTAAAAGCTCGCAAGGCACAAGAGGAGGATGAGGCACGTGACAAGAAGGGGAAATGGCCCCATATGACTCAGTAAAGCCTTCGTTTCGGTGGACTCGTCATGTAACTGGATGAAGCCATGCCAAATTTATCATGAACTATGTAGTACTAAGGCAAGAAGCCATGTGTCGTGAACTTGTCGTGAATGAATTTTCCATTTGTATTGAATTTGGTGTGGAGATGTTTGCAAGGTATCGTGAGAACTTGAGTTTGTTAGCATATTCTGTGATTTGTCATGATTCTTATGTAAAAACTATTGTGTTGTGCTGTGAAGAGGGATAAAACAGTGGAGTGCTCTGTTTCTATGTTTTTAACCCTACCGCCACAGACCCTGGCGGTAGGCTTCAGTACCCTACCGCCAGATCTTGTGGCGGTAAGGGGGGGCAAACCTGTTGTGACGAAGAAAATAACCCGCATGGCGGTAGGATCAAACCCTACTGCCACAGCCTCTGGCGGTAGGTTGCAGGGTCCTATCGCCAGGGTCCATGGCGGTAGGGGGTGTAAACTTTCTGTGACCGAAAAAGCGAGCACCCTGGTGGTAGGGTTTGATCCTACACTACTAGAAAAACGGCTATAGCTAATATGGGCATTAATGGCGCACCATGTATGGCGCAAGATACAGGTGCTCCATTAATGGCCATGTTACTAATGGCGCACCTGGCATGCAGTGCGCCATTACTAGTTTTGTCTTGGCCCCACACCCCTTCCCATACTTAGCAGTGGCGCACCAGGGTATAGTGTGCCATTACTTGTTTAACTAGAAATGGCGCAATGTACCCTGGTGTGCCATTGCTAACATTTTTTCGATTTTTTTTAAAAACTAGTAATGGCACATTCTTAGGGGGTGCGCCATTAGTAACCTTGGCTACCAATGGCGCATTCTTAGGGGGTGCGCCATTGGTAACCTGAGAGCAGATATTTATTTGGCAGCCACCCTAGCTACCACACACTCACTTTCCCCACTTCATTCTCTCCACCCTCTAGCTTGGTCTCGGCTGCCTCCTCCTCCTCACCACATTTGCACCATATATTCACCCAAATTAAGTGGTTAAAATTCCTTTTTTTGATAGGTAAGTAAGGGGAAAGCTTTCTTTATGTTCTAGATCTACTTTTTTCTCCCTCCAACGTACACAATTTTTATGGCCTAGATCTACATATGTTTGTGGTGTTGCATATGTTTGTGTTTGCAGGTACCGGTATATGAAATGCGATAATTGCCAATATTTTGCCGGAATGTTGATTGATTTCCGTTTCGGCGAGAATTGACACTATGCATTCTTTTTGGTCCTATTTTTAGGCAAAGTCATGCCAAAAAAATTGGTTCTAAAATATCGTTTTTCTCTACCCCGCAGGTGACCATGGTCCGCACGATGACCGAAGGTATCGTTAATAGGTTTTTAAGCTCCACAAAGGCCGAGATGCTTCAAAAGAATGAGATGGAGATAAGATGTCTGTGTCGATCTTGCAAGATGAAGAGCCTTATGGACACGGATTCCAGACAGGTGCGGGACCACCTGCTCGTGTGTGGTTTCATGGATGGCTATCGATGGCAAGGTGATGAAGATGATTACGAAGTCGTCCATGGGGGCCGGGCAAGAAATAAGGAAGGGCAGCAAGACAATAGTGGCGAGGGCGGGCGAGAAGACGAAGAATCTCCAGGACATGATCACGAAGTAGATGCAGGACACAGTCTGTCAGGCCAAAGATGCGATTATATCCCGATCACGTGACACTTACGTGATTGGGGAACAACCGCATTTCGGGCGCTTAGCAATATGGATATCATTACATCGTACCATTACAAACATACATGGGGGACACAACAAAACATACAAGTCACAAGAATACAACAATATCAACACAAGGCATCCGACTATGGATGCAAACATGAAAAGAATAACACGACATCCATCTGCTATCCCAGGCTGCCGACCCGGAACCTAACACAAGACTGAAGAAGAAGAACTCCAACAAAAGAACAACGCTCTCACGTAAAGTCATCAGAAACCTGCACCTGCAACTGTTGTTGTAGTATCTGTGAGCCACGAGGACTCAGCAATCCCATGACCATGGGTAACAAGACTATCAAAGCTTAATAGGTAGGAAGAGGTAAAGTGGTGAGGTTGCAGCAGCGGCTAAGCAAATATATGGTGGCTAACTTACGAGTACAAGAATAAGATGAGCATCTACGCAAATGGTCGCAAACTAGTAATGATCGCTAAAGATCCTGAACTACCTACGAGTCAAACATAACCCCACCGTGTTCTCTTCTCAAAGTGAAAAGAGACAGTCATGGTTACTCACACAGTTGTGTGTTTTACTTCGGATCCTTTGTCAAGTTTTCTACAACCGGACATTAACAAATTCCAATCTGCCACATAACCACGGGCACGGCTTTCGAAAGATCATAACCCTGCAGGGGTGTCCCAACTTAGCCCATCACAAGCTCTCACGATCAGCTGAAGTAATAATAATTATTACCCCTTATCTTAGGGAAATCCGATCAGGCTCGGCATCCCGGTGCACAAGACATTTCGACAATGGTAAAACAAGTCCAGCAAGACCTCCCGGCGTGACGACACCCTGATAGTAGTCGCGCGTATCTCGTCTCAGGCTACGTCTGGATGGGCGATTATATGAGTAAAACCAGCCCTCGGGTTTCCCCAAGGTGGCCCCGCATACTCTACATTTGGGACCAATACCATCAACACTGGCCCCCCTGCTATGTAGAAAAGAATCCCGAGGGCGCGACCCCCTATGCAAATTTAATTAATTAATTAAGTTGTTATTATGAGGCAAATTAAAACCAATGTTGGGCCTTGCTGGAGGAGTTTTATTCAAAGACGAAGTGTCAAGGGGTCCCCATATACCCAACCGTGTAAGGAACCCAAAATCAAGGAACATAATGCCGGTTTATCGGCGCCTAAGGTGGCATGAGTGGAACAAAACACCGAGTGAAAGGCCAAGCCTTCCACCCATGCCCAATATATAGGTGTGTTAATAATAATAATAGATATGGTGATATTCCAACAACAAGTTCCCACCTGGAACGATCTTCATCTTCACCTGCAACTAACAACGCTATAAGAGGGGCTGAGCAAGCGGGTATCATAGCCAAACAATGGTTTGCTAGGAAGGTGTCAAATGTTAGAGGTTTCATAGCAACAAGGAGAGGGGCTGACAATAATGGGTAACGCGACATATAACGATAGCATCGAGACAACTAAGCATGGCAATGATAGTAAAGGTATCCAAGGGTATGGTCATCTTGCCTGAGATCCCGCAAGGAAGAAGAACGGTTCCATGAAGAAGACGAAGAAGAAGCTTGAAGAAGAACCACGGGTAGACGAACGAATCCTCACGATCGCAACGGAACAAGCACTAACGAGAAGAAGCAAGCAATACGATAAACACACAACACAAGAACACGACAATATGCTCCACCAAGTAGGATGCAAGACAAGTCTATATATGATGCAAAACATGGCAAGGAAGGAAGCACTCAAAAACAACACAAGAACATGACAATATGTTCAACCAAGTAGGATGCAAGACAAGTCTATATATGATGCAAAACATGCAAGGCAGGAAGCACTCAAAAACAACACAAGCCAACAAGTTTAAATGAGGCCGGAAACTACATAAAACAAATCCGGTAAGCCCTCATATGCATGTTTTGAAATTATTCCAGATCTGAACAAACCTTAAGTTAAAGTTGTTAAAAAGCAGGTTAACATGCACCATGATGATCTACACGAAATTCTAGTCAAGTTTCATATAAAGTTTGTTTAATTCGGAGCTACGGTCTAGAAGATATGAGCAAAACAAGACAACCATGGCAACGGTGCAAGATGCACCCAAACATCAAGCAAACACAATCCAAGCATGAAAACGGAGCAACGGGATAAAAGATACACATGAAACAAGATATAACAACAAGATGAAGTTAACAGCCACATAGCAACTTTGGAGCAAGGTAAATATAAGCTACAGCACCCAAACATCATAACAAGAAGCATGGATCTGAAGTAGACATGATACTTAACAATTAGGAACTTAGAACACACCAAAAAGCTTGCTGGAACACATATAAACAAGCATGGCAAGTTACAATAAAATTATCCAGACTTAACCAAAATCTGGGAAGGCAAAAACAACATCACGATGCTGCCTTCGGAGGCACAAAACAACATGCATATCAACTCTAACAAGAACATCAAGAGCATGGACCTGTAGTAGACATATCCTACAGCAAACAACTCCATTGGAGCAACTCCATAGGAGGCATGGATCAATAGCAACAAGCTACGCCAAATTGAACATGCTGTTAAAAAACCTGACACATATATTTTATAGCAACTTGGGAGCAAGAATTAAATAAGCTACAGCAAGCCATATGAACAAGTAAGGGCATGAATGGATAGACAATAACATGGACAACAAGGCATGATCATTGGCCACTCCAAAACAAGCATGGATTTGGCTAGGGCATCAAGCAAACATAGCATCAGGTTATAAAAGATTCCAGACTTGGTAGAATTTTCACCAAGTATAAAACAGTTATGTTGGCATGGCATGTTTACAAGCATTTTTAAGTCACCTCAAAGCATATCATGGAAAGTTGAATGCACCACATCAAAGACCATATTAATGTGCTTCTAAAACATCTAGACATGTGGCTTGAGGACAAACACATCAATAGCAAAGAGCAATTGAAATCAGCATCTCATAACAAGTTTCAGCACCTAACAGCCAAATGCACTTTTGCAACAGAGATTAACATGGCAATATGAACTCAAACAAGCATGCTACACTAACCATCATGTAGTACACTTCACAATGAACATTTTGACATATCATATGCATCATTTGGATAAACATGAACCAAGTTATCATATCTCAAACATGGCAACAAAATAACTAGTAACAGCAGTTTATAACAGGTAGCACTCTTGCAACAGAGATTAGAGCATCTAGATGAAGTCAAACAAGCATGGCAAAATGGAACAAAGTGTAGAGCACATCACCACGATCATTTTGACATATCATTCACCCAATTTGGATAAGCACACAACAAGTTATCACTATGCAAACATGCAACAAAAATTACACCACAAAGGACTTAGCAGTTTTCTGAAAACAAAACAACGGGCGCAAAATAACTATAACACGCACAGGCACTGGATAGAGAAAGTGGGCGGGCCGGGGTTCTCACCTCGCGGGCTCGGCCCGAGTTGGCGAGGCGGGATGGGCCGGGCTAGGCCGGCTGCTGCACTGGGCCGGGGCATTGGCGAGGCCGGCCCAGGGAGGCGGGGCGCTGCAAGCGGGACGAGCCCCCCTGCTCGATCCCGAACACGGCGGCGGCGGCAGGCATTGGAGACGGCCGGATCCGGGCGGCTGGGGCTGGATCCCGCCAGATCTGGGTGTGGGGCGGCGCGGGAGCAAAACGGCGACGGCGGGAGCTCCGGGGCGGCGGCGCAATCGGAGATCGGCGGCGGGGCAAGGCCGCGGCGGCGCGGGGTGATGCGGGCTCCGGTGGAGGCTGCCGACGGCGGAGAGGCCCGACGGCGGAGGTGCACAGGAGCGCGGGGGCGCAGCCTTGCGGGCGCGCGACGGCGGCGTTCGGGCCCGCGCGGGCCCCGGATGGGCTCCGCGGGCCGGCAGCGGCGGGGAGGAGAGAGAAGGCCGGCGGGTGACGTGGCGGCGCACTATTGGCTGAGGGCGCGGCGGCGGACATGTCCGGGGCAGGTGGATGTGTCCGGCAGTGCGAGGAGAGGAAAAACTAGGGATTCATCCACGAAAATGGAGGGAGAGGCACATATTTATAGGTAGAGGGAGCTAGGAGTGTCCAAATGAGGAGCCGTTCGCGGCCACGCGATCGTGATCGAACGGTCAAGAGCATGGAGGGGTTAGAATGGGCTAGGTGGGCTGTGTGAAAGGGGAGCTGGGCCAAAAAGGAAAAGGCTTCCAGCGGTTAACACGGTTAACCGTTGGGCTATCAAACGAGCTCCGAATGCGACGAAACTTGACAGGCAGTCTACCTATGCTATAATAAGACCACACGCCAAGTTTCAACCCATTCCGAGAACATTTTTCGGCCACTCACAAAATAAATATTCGGAGGCGCCGCGGGCGCGTGCAAGTGCCTCTAGGCCCAGAACGGACAACGGAAAGGACGAGGTGACTCGGACGGATGCAAGTTTTGAAAACATGCTGATGCAACACACATGATGACATGGAAAGATGCAACACGCAAGCAGATGACATGGCAACGACAACGAATAACTGGCTGACACCTGGCGCACCGGTCTCGGGGTGTCACACAGTCATCATGTAGAAGATTCCGGACATGATGATGAGGAAGATCAATACGAAGGGCATGATCATGAAGGTGAATATGCCGAAGCATATGACGATGGACCATCAATGGGCTGGGTGCAGGACCCTCATATTCAAGAGCTGCTTCTCAAGCATACGGGTAACGCAAGAGCTGCCTCCCGAGAGAAAGCCAAGCTGGATCAACTGGAGATAGACGCGGTTACTCCATTGTATGAAGGATGCAGGCCCGAGGGTACCCGCCTGAAAGTAATGCTCATGGCTTTGGAGATGAAGGTAAAACACAAAACGACCGACGCATGCTTCGACGAGAACATGTCATTCTGGCACGAACGTCTTCCCAAGGGGAACACGTGCCCGACTAGTTTCGAGGAGGCAAAGAAAATCGTGTGTCCTCCGGATTTACCGCACGTGAAATACCATGTGTGCATCAATGGTTGCATCATTTATCGGGATGAGCACGCGGAGTCTACCATATGTCCGGTGTGCGGCGTCACTCGATACAAGAAGAGGAAGAAAGCTCCTTGAAAAGTGGTGTGGTACTTTCCGATCACTCCTCGTCTGCGGTGGTATTTCGCGGACCCTAAGCAAGCAAAGCTCCTGCGTTGGCACGCGGATAGGGACAAGAAGAAGCGAGAAGATGACGGAAATGATCCAGAGGTAAACAAAAAAGACAAGATGCTGAGTCACCCTAAGGATGCGAGCCAGTGGCAAGCATTGAACTTCGAACACCCAGAATTTGGGGACGATCCAAGGAACATCGTGCTGGGCGCGAGCATCGATGGAGTCAATCCGTTTGGCAGCCAGAGAAGCACACATAGCACCTGGCCTGTGTTTGTGTGGATGTACAACCTTCCCCCCTGGATGTGCATGAAGAGGAAGTACATTCACATGAGTATCCTAATTGTAGGGCCGAAACAACCAGGGAACGACATCAATCTGTATCTAGGGCTGCTGAAAGAGTAGCTAGCTGTGGAAAACGCCAGCCAATACGTGAGACGCCGCAGTGAAAGAATATTTCCCTATGAGAGCCGCACTGCTCACGATGGTGCACAACTATCTCGGTTACGGATATGTCGCGGGGTAGGTGGTCCACGGATTTTGTGCATGCGTCAGGTGCATGGATGACACAACGTATCGCCAGCTAGATAGAGATCTCGGGTCTTCGAAAACCATGTTCATGGGACATCGAAGGTGGCTTCGTGACGATGATGCTTGGAGAAAATGCAAGGATCCGTTCGATGGTGAAACCGAACCCCGAAAACCCCCCACGTACGAGGAGCAGCGAGGAAATAGACTAGCTGTTGAAAAATTGGAAAGAGTGCCCACCGCCGGGAAAGAAGCGAAAGGCGCTAGAGCCACTGCTGAAGGTATGGAAAACGAGGACTGCTTTCTGGGACTTGAAGTACTGGAAGATCCTCTGTGTGCCTCACAGCCTTGATTTCATGCATATCACGAAGAACGTGTGCGAGATTCTGCTTGGTACCCTACTCAACATGCCAGAGAGGACCAAAGATGGGCCAAAAGCACGGGCAGACTTGCAATCAATGGGCATCAGGGAGGAGCTTCATGCAGAACACCCTGATGATGATGATGATGATGATGATGAGGCAAAGGACACGGGAAGTCGTCGCAAAGGCTAATATGACTGCCATCCCGCGTGCTTCACTCTAAGTCAGAAGGAGATCGAGCAGTTTTTCACCTGCCTCTTAGGAGTAAAACTTCCTTACGGTTATGCGGCGAAGATAAGCAGATACCTAGACTCAACGAAGCAGAAGTTCAGCGGGATGAAGTCTCACGACTATCACATGCTGATGACGCGGATACTTCCAGTTGCAATGCGTGGGATCATGGACGCGCACGTCCATGAAACGCTATTTGGCCTATGCAACTTTTTCGACGTCATCTCTCGGAAGTCGGTTGGCGTGAGGCAACTCAGAAGGCTACAGGAAGAGATTGTGGTGATACTATGCGAGCTTGAGATGTACTTCCCGCCCGCATTCTTCAACGTTATGGTGCATCTGCTAGTCCATATCGTGGAGGATATCATCCAACTCGGGCCGACATTCCTGCACAGCATGATGCCATTCGAAAGGATGAATGGTGTCATCAAAGGATACGTTCGCTACAGGGCACGTCCAGATGGAAGCATAGCCAAGGGCTTTCTGACCGAAGAGTGCATCTCCTATTGCACGAATTATCTAGGGATCGAGAACCCCGTTGGTCTGTCCGTCAATAGGCACCTCGGCAGGCTCGCTGGATGAGGTCACCGCGAGGGTCGCCGCGAAATGCATGTCGAATTCAAGGGTCGATTCGCCGACTTTGAAAGATTAAACCTATTCACGCTACAACACATAGACATGGTCAATCCTTGGGTGGTAGAGCACAAATCCTTTATTAAGAAGACATACAGTGACCGAGGACAACAGAGGACGGACGGATATATAATCAAAGAGCACAACTCATGTTTCACGCGTTGGTTCAAGGAGAAGCTTCTGCCGTACCCTTTACATGAGGATTCTTCCGTGGAAGAAAAACTCATATTCTCCTTGTCACAGGGCGCCGAGCACAACCTGATGACCTATGAGGCGTATGATATCAACGGCTACACATTCTTGACCGAGGGAAAGGACATGAAGAGCGATTATCAGAACTCCGGGGTAACGATGGATTCCTACATCTGAAACGACAAGGACAGATACTACGGAAGGATCGAGGAGATCTGGGAGCTGAGCTACGCTGGAGAGAAGGTCCCGATGTTCTGTGTCAGATGGACCAAGAGCGTCCTAAAAGAAGACCGGTATTTCGCCATCATGGTTATACGCGAAGCCAAATCCAAGACCGCGGGCGCAAACGTCACCGCGAAAAATGAGCCATGGTACTGGCTTCCCAAGTGGACCAATGCTTCTTCATTACCCTCCCGTCAAAGCCCAGTCGTGTTGTCGTGAGGAGAGGCAAAAGGAACATCATCGGAATGGATGGAGTCTCCAATGAGCAAGACTTCGACAAGTACAGTGACCCGAAGATGGAAAATTACCACGACGATAAAGTACCATACACCACAAGAAGAAGCAGGACCACCCTACCTAAAGGACGTCCGTTCAAGAGAAGAACTCAAGGGGTTCCTGGGCTAAATTATTCAACCGCGAGAAAGAAGGGCAAGAAGATTGTTAAAAGATAGCTAAGATCGAATCACGACGTGTCGGCCGCGTGCGTGTGTGTGTCATTGCTATCACGGCGCTCATGAAATACCAAGAGACGCCTTTTGCAGAAATTCTTCATGACATTTGAAAAACAATGTTCATGACATTTTTTTTGTCACATGTTTTTAAAATACTCATGAAATGTAAAATTTTCCACGTAATTTGCAAAAGAGTTGTACCATTCAAAAAAAGGCTTCATAATATTTAGAAAATGTATGTGCATTTCAAAAATATGTTCATGAAATATAATTTTTTGTTCATGTGATTTTTTTAAAATGTCAAATGTGTTTTAAAAAATTCACTGCATATAAAGTGTTCAGTGCGCATTTTACAAAAATGTTCAACATGTATTTAATTTTTTTGGCTTGTGTATTATGTTCAATGTGCATTAAAAAATCGACATGTATTTTGAGAATAAAAATAAAATTTAATAAAAAAATCAATAATAAGAAAAATCAGAAGACGAAAAAGTTAGTAATGGCGCACCAGGAGAAGGTGCGCCATTGCTATCACGGTGCTTATGGCGCACCCCTAAAAGGTGCGCCATTGCTATCCCTCCCCCCCACTAAAATCACCTAGCCGGTCGGTCGTCTCCCACCAATCCGCCTCCCTTCCTCTCCCCTCCCCAACGACCAGACCAGAGCCCCGACCCACTGCGCCGCCGCCCCGACCCACTGCGCTGCCGCCCCTACCTGCGTCGCCACCCAGATCCACTGCGCCGCCCCTAGCTTCCATCCACTCCTCAATCGCCCTCTCGGCCTCCCTTCCTCCTCCAGATCCGCCTCCCCGAGCACAGCCGCCGCGCGTCATCGCGGCCACCGACCGCCCCGTGCTCCGCTGTCGTGCCTAGGAGCTGCGCCAAGCTCCGCTATGCCGTCTTGGAGGATCAGTTCAACCAGGGAAAAAGGAACAAGCCGCCGCCGCCGTCCGGGAGAGAGATCGACAGCCTAGGTATGCTTCTCCTTCTTCCACCTCTTTGCTTTTACCTGCGCGCTTCCTTGTTCCCCCTCTATTGGCTCTCTTCTGCTCGGTTGGACGGACGGGGCTACTAGGGTGGTCGAGCTCCACCGCTCTCGGTGCCGCCGCCCACCAACTGTTCGACCCATTGCCTAGTGTTCGAGGCAGAGGTGAAGCGGAGTCTAGTTATGAGTGTACTGCAATCTGGATGCATGCTTTTCCCTTTCAATTTACCAAGAACTTGCCTACCTACATAATGTATGCTATTTTGTTTACCTACTGAGTGGGCATCATTCAAATTCTGCACTTGTTGAGGTTGTCTTTTCAGAATTTGTCTAGGCTCAGACCACATCTTGCACTTAGAAATTCCCTGATGTGCTGTATGTTGATTTCTGCCAGGAGGGTGCCATTCAAATTCTTGTATTGAGTTCTGCTCTTTTCACATTGCTCATGGAAAATGGCCGGCAGGAGAACGGGGCAGCATGCCTCATTGCCTTTGACAGTAATCTACAGTTTGATCCAATATACTCCCTCCGTAACAGAATATAAGATATTTTTCATGCCCTATGCAAAACTAAAAAGCGTCTTATATTTTGGTACATGGGGACTATATTGTTACATTACATACCATCAATCCAACTATTTTAGATATACATTCAGACAAGTACACTACAAGGAGTACCATATCAGCATTTTACAACACATAGCATACTACCACAACAAACTCCATTGATAAAATAAGATAAAATCCTTAATTCTAGAAGGAACACCTTAAATCATGGATCCTGAAGTGTCGATTTCTTCAAGCATAAATCTAATTTCGCCACCTCCTCTTTTTATTTAATTTTCCTCTTCCTAATTAGGCTATGTTGTTCCATGTGTTCTCATAATGCAGTTAGATGTTCAGAATGCACGACATTGTAATTGTAGGGTCAAATTGTTTTAGGATCTGGAAGAAATAGTAATCGTGTTGCTTTGATTTGTTTCATGCCCTTCTTATCATGCTCAATCTTTACCTCTGTTCACTTCAGTAAATCATCACGAGAGAAGATTCTTTAGTGGAAGTGCATACCACTGTAGCTGCTGTGGTGACAATCTGTGCTATAGTTCATATGTTCAGGAAATCCACAACGAACAGCTCAACTATCCAAACAAATTAGGTGTTTAAAGAGGCCGTTTCAATCAGGCCTTAGCTACAATCCCAGTACCATTTTGCTGTTGTTGCAGCACAAAGTGTCAATTTTTTCAGATTTTCTCACTCGCTATGTTGTGTGTGCAGGTGTGCGACACGAGGCACTCGGAGTTGATCCCGTGCCTGGACTTGGGCTTCCACCACCAGCCGGCCCGCTCCCCGCCGCCTCAACTACCTCATCCGCCTCAATGTCTCTCTTCCAACTCCACGTACGTCAGTGAAAGTACAATTTTGGTCTCTGGATCCATGATTTAAGGAGTTGTTTGCTTGGAACTTTCTTAAAACATGTCCCATTTCTAAGCTTTTGGATCCACAATTGAACAATGCTCATCTCCAGTCACTCCATACATGGCACACGACCCAAAGGCCATACCAACATTTGTAATATGCAGTTTTAGGTGACCAAGATTTACAGAAAATTCTAGGCAACTAAGAACTAGCAAATGTAGGAGTTTATTCAGCAAATCAGATTTACAAGCACACACTGTAGAGTTAACGATAACAATGCAATTCCAAATACTTCCAAGTTGTCTCTAATAACTAGTTTTGATACATCCAAGATGCATAATGACCAACATGGAGAAAATAAAACAAACTTGTGTTGGCATACAGTCAACATGCACTTCTTCTATTGCGCAGATGATATTTATCCTTTCAGTCTACCGTGGAAGACCATCGGGGCTTGTTATTTCATATTCGGTCGGTCGAGCACCTTGGCTCATAACCTAATCTTGATGTAGATTAGGTTATCTTACATTTTTTTCGTTAATTTTCTTGTGATTGGATGATTCTGACTTCTTATAATTATCTCTCGTCCAACACACTGTTTAAAGGATAGTTGAGGCACATTGTAAAGCTTTTTAATTGTACTCCAGGATACTTAGAGTAGCATCTTGCTACATCTGGTGAGCTTAGGATAAACTGAAACATTTTCTTTTAATTAACTTTAAATCATTTTTATAATTTTAACTATAACACTTTTTTGTTAATTAAGATACATTGAAACCTTTGTCTTTTAATTAACTTAAACCTATTCAGTAAAATTAAGATAAACGGAAACCTATTCAGTAAAATTAAGATACATTGTTATCCCTGCTGTTTTGGATATGTGTCTGAATTATATATCATCTGAATCACCATAGTTCTTTGGAGGGTATGAGAAGAAGCAGAGCATTCAGTTCTGGCAATTTCATTTTTTGTTGTGTTGTTATCTGCTCTGAGATGCTGCAGTTCATACGCACCTGCAAGAACTCTCTGGAGTAAAATCTGCTTATTTATACCCCTTTCTCCTGAAATGTTGATTAATTTCCGTTTCGGTTGAGAATGGGGCACTCCTAGGTCAAGAAAATTAGCAAAGGTCATGCCCAATTTTCTTGAGCTAGAAGGTGCCCGATTCTCAACCGAAACAAAAATTAATCAACATTTATAGACAATGTTATTTCTACAAAGCAAATATTTCTAAGTGGCATTTATAGTTTTCCCTTAAGTTGAAATGCAAACTATTTTTTCTTCCTGCAGCAAGAGCAATAGTGCACTTAGTAGGATAGAAAATATATAAATTGCAATAGTGCACTTAGTAGGATAGCAAAAGTGCACTTGGAACAATCTTTTGGGTAAAGGGGTGTTTATAACCTGTAATGTGAAAATATCATCCAATAACTCTAGTAGCCTTTTTTTCCTATTTAGAGCGAACATGGCCGACAATGATGAGGCCGGCGTTTCGGGAAAGCCATTCTGGGAGCTGTCGCAGCAGATGGAGGAAGAACCTCACCGCTATGAGGACGCCGCGAAAGACACCGATCCCGACTACACAACCCCTAGTGGCGTCGGGGATGACACCACTGACGATGGTGCCGCCGGGGAAGGCACCACTGATGATGGCAGCGAACGCACAGATGGCAGCCAATCAAAGAGGCAACGGAAGGACCGGCAGCCGAACGTGCTCGGCACCGTCAAGGAGGAATTTACTGAAGTGACCTCCAGTGGGCATCCAGCGGCTCCCAAAGAATTAGTCAGTGGGTACGCGGGACAACTCGGGTGCATTCTCCGGAGCACGGTCTCGATCAATACCGAGAACCTAAGGCATCATGACCGAGGGAATTTGCGCAACCTCCTCTTCACGAAGCTGCACGAACGATACAAGTTCCCCGCTGAGTTCGCAAACACATGCTTATTAGGGAATAAAGTGAACAGTGCCGCCCTCACGAAGATGAGCACGGCCCTCGCTACTTGGAGGGCCGCGGTGAAGAGAATGATTCTAAGAGGTGATAGTTATGAGAAGATCAAGGAGAAACATCCTTCGATCAGCGAAGCTGACTACCTGGAGTTCAAGATCAAGTGCGAGAGCGACGCATCCGCGGAATCAAGTCGGTGGGGGAAAGATATGCGGGACTTGAACTTAGGGGTCCACACACTCGGTCCCAGCGGTTACATAGTGGCGTAACCTAAATGGGACAAGGAGGACGCGGAGCGTGCCGAGCAAAGCCTACCGTTCCTCTTCGATAAATACCCAGAAAAGGAGACCAGGAACTTTGTCAGGGCCCGGTACAAGATGGACCCGAAAACAAAGGAGCTTACCACGGATCCGAAGGTGAAGGCGCTTGAGCTTGTTCTGGTGCAGGAAACTGAAAGCAGTAGCACGGGCTCCCCGTCCGGCCCTTTGGACACCACTTTAAATAGGGCGTTGAACGTAATGAAACACAAGGATAAGTTTAGTATGCCGTCGTCAGCTGGTCGTGTGGCCGGCAAAGGCTTGTCCACAAAATGGTCGGAATACTATAAGGCTGGGCGAAAGGAGAGAAAGAAGGAAAGCCAGGAGCGTGAGGTTAAAGAACTCAAGGCACAAGTGGCGCGGATTCCGGAGATGGTCCAAGAGCAAGTGCGAGACCAAGTGGGAGCAACGATCACCGTCATTATGCCTTTCTTGCTTGAGGGGCTGTGGGGGTGGATTGCGGGCGGCCAACAGGGGACGCCCCCAATTCCCAGCTTCACGGGAAGCAACTCGCACAACGCGCTGACATTGGTGTCTCCGGTCGAGGCGGCATTGGTGTCTCCGGCGTCGGCGCCGGCGGAGCTTAATGCACCCGAGTGTGGGAAGAATATGCCGGCCGGCACCTCGGCAGCAACCGGCCCCTCTGTCAATTGCACGCCCGCCGTTGGCACTGCCTTGACATTAGCCGAGCTCGACGCCATCACGGTAACCAAGCATCGGCCGATGACTTCATCTCATTGTCTTTGACTGGGCATGCCTGACGCCCTACATGTTTTCGCAGGGTGCCGCGTTCCATGCACTCTCCTGCACTTCGTGGACGGCGAGTTGATCGATGTCGCTAAGGCCAAAATCATTGAAACGGGCAACCGCGTGTTCCACGGTACTCCGATGCCACCCACCGTGTATAGGGTTCAACTGGTTCGGGTGCTACGGGGCTGCGACGACTTGTTACCTCTGTATCGACCCCCTGGGGCCGACGAAGATGATGTGATGACCCTCAGCGCCTGCTTAAACTGGTCCATGCTTTGGCCGAAGAGCCAGATTCGTTTGGGGGCGGGGAACACCACCCCACAGACAACATCGCCAGTCGTGTCGGCGCCAAGCCATGGCAAGACCGCCGCAACGCTACTGTCGTCAGCTGATCCGGACATGCATATGGCATAGGATCTGGATGACGACGACGTTACATTTCCCAACGTCGATAAGTACATCAATGAACATGGGTACGGTGACGAATTCTTGGGGCCTCCTTCTCAAGAACCCAACCCAATTGCAACAGGCGTCGTCTGGGGTTCAGTTCTCAGGAGATGCCTCCAGCTGCCGCCTTCACCAAGACTCAAATAGCCGAGGTGCGAAATATTATCAGCCCCAACACACTCAAGAAGGTGGTCTCTGAGCAGAACTCGATCCCATTACAGTAGAAGAAGCAGAAGGGACGGAAAAGAAAAAATAACAAGGGTGCGAGGCAGCCGACACTGAGTACGATCCGTGCTCAGGACGGGCCACCAATACCTAAGGATATCTCGAGGCGGGTGCATGTGGCGGGTAGGCCGATACTACCGACTAATCTGCTCAATGCTGCAACTGATGCTATGCGGAGTTTGCATGACTATGTTCTTTATATGGAGAAGCGGCGTCTCTCCGAGAATGATGCGGCATACCTGGTTTTCTTGGCCAAGGTGCCAGAGGGCAAGGGCTTTGTCGATAGCTCCATCGAGCGTATGATCGTCCTGCGGTTTGATGACATCTTTGCTATGTTTAACCTTCATCAGCTGCACTACACCTTCATTCGGTTATTTTCGCTCAGTATGGAGATGCGGATCATTAGAGACCAGACCCCGGACATCGTGATAGTCGACCCCTTCTACATGCGTGTCAAGATCTTGGTCAGCGCTGGGGACCGGCAAGTCGCGAGTTCATACCTCGAAGGTGTCATTCTGGTGAACCCACAAAAGGATAACTTCCTCGTGCCTTACTTTTCCGAGTAAGTCATCCCCTCACTGCCCCGTAACATATGATTTCTTAGATTTCGATCATTCTTTTTTTTCTAACATTCCGTGTTTTGTGCAGTGATACACATTGCACACTCATCCACTTAAGCCCGAAATATTCCATGGCCACGTATTTCGACTCGGACCATCAGTCGAACAAAGACTACACAAATTTGAAGAAAGTTCTTGATGATGCTCTCCCTGGCTACGCCAAATCTGGAGGCACCTTCAAGAGGCCAATTTGTAGGTACGACAGGCACGTGTTCATCCACGTAATGACGTTCCCCTGCGTCAAGCAGCTGCCTGGCAGTTAGAAGGATGCCTACTACACACTCCATCACATGCGGGCGATCGTACGGAACCATAATCACCTTATGCTACCAAATGATCTCATAGCATGGGCCGCACGCTTGTCGGCAATCCAGGACGAGGACATCAGACAAGAATTCTTTCGCATCCAGTCGGAGTTTGCGGGAATCATCTATAAAGATGTCCTTAGTACCTCGGGGCAGTTCCACCTCAAATGTCAATCATCCAACAGTGAAATCAGGCTGACAACGACCGCACATTCATGACCATCACGAAAGACGGCGGCTTCATCCACGCGCCGGTCCCTGAGTCAAGTCGAAAGCAGTATTGATGCTATGTAGTTCTGAAATATCGATTTGCTCATGTTGTAATTAAACTGTAATTAACTTGTATGTCTCTTTAGTTTGGACAGTCATTCAACTTATATGCAATCGATGCAATTTATTAGTAGGACCATGAATCGTGATATTAATGTGTTGCTTTTCTCTTGCGATCCTTTTGTTGCATACTTATATATTGCTTATATATTATCTGTGAATTGCTACTAACATTTTGTTTGTCTAGTGCATAGAGATGCCGTCGTATGTAGTGTACAAGGGTGAGGTTCCCGGAGTCTACGACGACTGGGAGGAGTGTCGGAGACAGATTCACCATTTCAGCGGTAACAGTTACAAAGGATACACCACTAGGGCGGAGGCGGAAGCTAGATACGAGCGCTATCTAGCGGGAGAGAGGAGGGAGCGGAGGAGGAGCCGGATGAAGATCAGTTTCATCGCGATGATGCTCATCGTGACCGGAACCCTCTTCTATGTGATGGTAGTTTAGATATCGACTTGTAATGTGAAGACAAACTCGCTACTCGCGGTCTCGAGACTTGTGATGTTCTAACTTTGTTCGGTATTTTGAATTCGGAGACTAATATGATGAATTGTATTCGGAGACTAATCTTCTGTTGTATTCGATAAATCTGCTGTTTGTATGTTGTGACGTTTATATTATGTGTTGTAATGTATTTTATAACCTGTGCAAATATCAGAAAAGCAAAAAAAAATCATAATATTCATAGTAGTGGCGCACCATATTGCACTTTAGTGGCGCACAGAGATAAACACAACAGTGGCGCATTATCAGTTAGTGCGCCATTAGTAAACCAAAGCACAAGGTACACATGGCTCCTTTAATGGCGCACTTCAATGCCTAGTAATGGCGCACTGCAAGTGCGCCATTAGTGTTTTGGATAGTAATGGCGCACCAGGTGGTGCACCATTAGTGTCTGGGATACTAATGACGCATCAAGATGCGCCATTAGTATTAATTACTTGTGATGTGGTAATAGTGACGCACCTATAATGCGTCATTAATGGTCAAAATAGGTGCGCCACTAACGGCCTTTTTTTAGTAGTGCTATCGTCATAGGCTGTGGCGGTAGGGTCAACCCCACCTTACCCACCACATAGGACCCTACCATCATAGGAGCTGGCGGTAGGCTTCAGTACCCTACCGCCAGAGCCAATGGCGGTAGGCCCTTTTTCACGTCAGCACGGTAGGACGTGCAAACCTATCGCCAGTCATCCTGGCGGTACGCAAAAGGGTCAGATCCCGAAATATTTTCAGACGGGGTCAGATTCTGAATTTGTTAGAAAAAGGGTCAAAACACAAAATTTTGCCTTGGACGGAAGTGATCGATGGTGTGATCTTGCCGTGCTCCATGGGATCGTGCGGCTCTAAGAAGATTCTGTTGGTGGAAATCAACGGCTGGTTGATCCTTAGCGGTCATTATTTCAACAATAAGCATTGGAGAGGAGAAGATCTTGTTCGACTAGGTTACGGAGCCAGCCACCGACTGTTGGACAGACTCCGGGTCAAAGTACATAATGTGATTGCTAATTCGATTCGATCAATACAGATACGTACTGCATACTATTCTATATATAAGGGCCGGGTGGGTTGTCTGGAAAAGAAAGAAAGGAATAACCTAGAATCAACCAATCTGCACCAGGACAGGACCAAGAAATTTTAATGTCGTCGATCTTGCTGAGCGCATCGACGTGCACAGCGGAGTCGGAGCAGGGGGAGCACTTGTTCAAGATCTCTGATTACAGCATTCATAGGGGCATGGGCGTCGGCTGCTACATCGAGTCGTCGTGGTTCACCGTTGGCGGGCATGACTGGTGTCTCCACTATTACCCGGACGGATATACGGAAGATGGCAAGGACGACATGGTGGTCGGCCTGGAGCTGATGGAGCTGGGCCGGAAGGCATTCACGGCGCGGGTATCCTCCACAATCAGCTTGTTTCACTGGACAACCAAGCGGTTTTCTCTTTCTTCGTCCGTGGCCATGTCCGCCAAACTTCGCGATCCCAACTACTTTGTCACGCACAACATAAACAGGGGCGAGATGGAAGCATCGGGCTATGTTGTTAACGATTGTCTCACTATCAAATGCGCCTTGACCGTCATCAAGGAGCCATATGTTTTCGAGGAGGAGGCCCAGGTGCAGGTACCACCGTCAGAAATCACGGGCCAACTCGGGAAGCTGCTAGAGACAAAGGAGGGCGCGGATGTGACATTCGAGGTTCAAGGAGAGGAATTCCTGGCCCACAAGCTCGTGCTTGCGGTGCGGTCTCCGGTTTTCAAGGCCATGCTCTACGGGTCGATGATGGAGAAGGATTCAAGCTGCATCGTGATTGACAACATGCAACCCGCTGTCTTCAAGTTTCTGCTCCATTTCATCTATAGCGATTCGTTGCCTGCAGCTGACGACGACGACTTGCTGGACGGAGACGATAAGAAAGAGGTGATCAGACACCTGCTTGTGGCTGCGGATCGCTATGGCATGGAAAGGTTGAAGCTTATGTGCGAAAGCATCCTCTGCAAACACCTCGATGCCGAGTCCGTTGCAACTACATTGGCTTTGACCAATCAACATACTTGTTCTGGGCTACAAGATGCTTGCATTCGATTTATTGCATCATCATCTACTAAAATACTAGATGATGTGGTGGCAAGCAGAGGGTACAATCGGCTCAAAAGAACTTGTCCGGATGCCGTAATGAAGATGTGGGAGAAAGCAAGTAGGCTCCGCAAAACCTAGCTAGGATTGTTACTTTTTGCTCATCTTAACGATTGATGAAGGTGATCTACAAGTTAGGTAGGTAAATAGGGCTGGCATCACAACCAGACTGCTAGGATTTTCTGGTGCAAGTATTACACGCTAGACACAGAAATTTGTGCCAAAACGCAACTCGTGTGCTTTCCCTCTAAGGTAATGAACCATGCATGAGATGTTCTTGTTATATATATATATATATATATATATATATATATATATATATATATATATATATATATATATATATTTATTTATTTATTTATTTATTTATTTTAAACGAGGCAAAAGACTTGCCATTTTCATTGATTAAGAAGAAGAGTACTGCCCGGTTAATTGATGGAAAACCGGGCTGAAACCGATACAACATAACCCACATGACATGGGCAGCACCGGCCAACCTGGTCACCGACATGGAACAGAATCCACGACGGCACATGCCAACAGATGGCCACACGCGCAAGCCACCGACAGCTCTGATTTCGACGACGAGCAACAAAAGGGAAATATGCAGGACTTGCGCCGACCGTGCCCTCCGCAAACGACCGCCGAGTGTCTGTCATCGTCACCACCTGGACTCGCTCCAACGCAACTCCGACTTCAAAGCAACCAAGCAACCACGGAAGAGCACCTCGGACACGCCGGGAAGAACCGACTACCGAAGACCACGTCGCGAGCCAAGCTCCTCTCGACGTCATCATCGTTGCCAAACAGAAACCAGCGCCCCGCCTCAACAAACCACGCGGCGAAGATGCCGCCATCGACGGCGAAGATGCCATCATCCACCAGTCTCTCAGTCGTAGCCGGCTCCGAGATGATGCCCCCAAGGAGGATAAAGATGCTAAGACGCCTCCATCGCCCGATCCAGCGGATCTGAGGTTTCCCTCCGGAGCCAAAGCCATGGGTAGAAGGAGGAGCACCTCCACGACGACGCTTCCAAGAAAGATCACGGCACCCGCAGGCGCTGCCGTTGTCGGCTCCGGTGAAGACCGGAGCAAGGATTTCTCCCGGAGATGTGCCGACCATCTGTCACCACTGACCGGCGCCCACTAACCACCACCTCTGCCGAGACCGACCTCACTCTGGCCACGGGATCCCACGATCCACCGCGGCCAGACACGCACCACCCCCTGGATGAAGCCGCCACCACCGAACCTGGGGCCGCCGCCCCGGCAACACCGTCAACCACCATCTTGGACTAGCGCCATCCACGAGTCCCCACAGCCAGAAAGTCAGTCAAGAGACGAGCTGCAGCGACGACACCCTCAACAGGGTCACGACGCCCGTGGACGCCGTCATGGTCACCCCGAACGCAGTCAGGCATGGTTTTCACCAGCAAGCGCACCCCACGACCGAAGACCAGCTGGACCAGCCGGCATACCACGGCCACTGCTTCGCCCGCATGAGCAACGCAGCCGTCGTCACCCACCACCGTCCCGGGGCCGCCGCCCCGAGATCCAGCCTCCACCGCCCGTCGAGCGGCGCCCGACCGAGCACCAAGACCAGCCGAGCCGAGCACGCCCAGCCACGGCCAACCGCCACCCACCCTCAACATCACCGCCTGGAGCAGCAGAGCAGCACCGCCCCCGCTCTCGAGAACAGCGACCGAGGGGCCCCGCCACCGCCGCGCCGCCAGGGCTTTGCCCAGCAATGCCTCCGGCGGCGGCGAGATGAGAGGGAGGCGCAGGGGGGCCTGCTCGAGCCCGCAGGGGCGCCCCGATGCGGCCCGGCGCGGCCGCACGGGAGCGGGACAGGAAGAGGGGGAGGCCCGACTCGAACTCCTCCGTGGGGAGAGGGCCGGCGAAGACGGCGCCGGGCTTTGGGGTGGATGGAGAGAGGACGCCGGGAGGGTTCCGAATCTGTGTTCGGCTGGGCCGGAGGTGGTCGGAGGAGGGAGATCAGCCGGCGGCGGCGGCCCCTGCTCGAGCGCGGGCGCGAGCGCGAGCGGAGCGCTACCCCAAGTTGTACTTTGAAGACGGTTTTCCCTCCGGGAGCTTGTGGATGGTGCGATGTTCTTGTTATATTTGTGTCGAATATTATGTACGCAAGGACTTACATGGATTTGGAGTTGTAATTGGTGTGGTTAGGTGCGAGTCATGTAGGAGTCGGACACGTTGTATCCTAGGCCTCTTATATACGGAGGGGCACCACACGTTGTAACCCATGACGACTTGATAGCAACAGGTATGCGGGGGAGCCAACGGCTTGTGCCGGTGACCGGGCGGCCGGTGTTGCGGTATCTTGGGGAGGAGCGTCTGTAGTCATGCCCCGAGATGTAGCCATATCGGTGAACCTCGTTAACAGATATCGTGTCTCGGTGTGTCGTCTATGATCTAGCATTAGCGTTTTATTCTAACAAGTGGTACCAGAGCAAGGTTGCAAGAAGGCTATGCGGAAGATCATCCGGAGGTACGAGGATCATGCTTGACGGGTGCCAGGGAACGTTCGATTGGCGCAAGGTGGAGCATGGCGGCGATCGCGGATGCGGTCGGTGGTGTCGGACACTTCGGGCAGGAGGCCTGGACCGTTCGATGGGCTGCGGTCCGTAAGGATCGGCTAGACATGGCGATCGGATCGGCGTATTGGCTGTTGAAGACATTGCGGAGGGGACGGATTCGGCTCGTAATCAGACCGGCGACCAGACGTGGGCGACGACCGGATAGATCGGAGTGTGAGAGCATCGAGATGATGCACTCGGTGTTGTACAAGGGCTACAGCGCGGCACTGCGGACGGATTTTGTCGGCGACGTGGATGGCCAGGGTACGACACGGCTCGTGCACAGACGATGCGCGAGGTGACGACTGTTACAGCAGGCTTGGCGAAAAAACAGCCCAGCCGCGCCCCCAGGACGCCGAATTCCGCCGGCTCGGCCCGTTTTTGCGCCCGGCGCTGGCAGGTCGAACCCGACGCACTAAGGGGTGCTCGAGGGCCCCGGCGCAAGGGAAAAGCGATCCTGTGACCACATTGACAGTCGAAAAGTCAAGCCACCCGCCCAGATTCGCCTCCTACCCCGCGCGCTCGGCCGCCACCTTGCGCCACCCTGCCGATCCCGGCGTCGACCACCGCCCGCCGCTGCTAGGTAGACCATCCCCCGTCGGGACAAAGAAGGGGTTTCGCCGAGGCAGCCTCTCCGTCGCCGCCCAGGCACCTTTTCCAGCGCTCCGGGCCTGTACACCAGCGGGCTTGCGCCCACCTCGCCCACAAGGTGTTCGGTGAATTGCCCGTCCCGGCGATGGACTCCGAAGATCAGGAGGCGCTCGCGGCATTGCTGGATGAGGATGCCGAAGCCGACGTCCAGGAGCAGGAGCATCCCATGGTTCTCGCCGGCCTGCTCGCGAGCAGTGAGAAGCCGCGGTGAGGAGGCTCGGCGCTTTGGCGGGTGAAAGCAAAGAACCGGCATCGTCTGGAAGGCTACTGCTTGCTCTACTCGGACTACCTTCGCCGACGCTCCATTGCACGGTGAGAAAACATTTCGGTGCCGTTATTGGATGAGTCGAACGCTTTTCCTCCGGATTGTGAATTCCATCCAAGAATTCGACAGCTACTTCAAGTGCAAGAAGGATTGCACCGGCACACTTGGATTCACCTCCATCCAGAAGTGCACGACAACTATGAGGATGCTTGCATACGGAGCTCCCGGTGATACACTCGACGACTATGGGCGCATGGCCGAGTCCACCAGCATAGAGTGTTTCTACAAGTTCTGTGGGGCAGTGGTGACATTGTTTGGACCGCAATACTTGAGAACACCCAATGCGGAAGACACTGCTCGGATCCTAGCACAGAATGCAGCAAGAGGATTTCCTGAAATGCTTGGAAGCATCGACTGCATGCATTGGAAATGGAAAAATTGCCCATTTGCATGGCAAGGGTTGTACAAAGGCGCCAAAGGCGATTTAAGTGTGGTGCTTGAGGCAGTGGCAACACATGACCTCTGGATTTGGCACTCTTTCTTTCGGATGCCAGGAACTCACAATGACATCAACGTCCTGCAGTGTTCCCCAGTCTTTGCCAAGCTTGTTGAAGTGTAATGCCCGGATAATTTCGCTACAGTAAAACTTTGCTAATGATGCCACGTCACTTCGATTACTGTTGCTAATCTCGCGTTAGATCGAAATCGATTAAAATTCAAATTCAAAATGTGGCAAATATTAAAAGATTTCAAAATATTAAATAAAAATGTTCGGTGTGTGACAAATATTGCTATGGTAATTATAGTAAAGAAAACATAATTTTACAAAGTGCCTAAGTGCTTTAAACTAAATAAAACAAAAAGAGAAATAAATAAAAGAAAAGACAACAAACAAAACAAAAACAAAAGAAAGAAAAAAAAGGGAACCCCCCCCCCCCCGGGCCAACTGGGCCTCGGCCCAGCCAGTGGCCTGCCAGGCCGGCCCACTCCCTGGCCTACATAGCCCTCCTGACCTAAAACTAACCCACCCACCGACACTCCCCCACCTCCACCAATCGCCCCTGGATCTGGATCGAGCCCGGCGCCCGTCCCCGACGCGTTCCCGGCGCCAGCGCCGCCCCGTGCCAACCCCGTCACCCACCGCCATCGCCGTTACCTCCTCAACCTCCTCCCCGGGCCGTCGTCCTCGAGCCTCACTACCCTCTTCTTTGCAAACGCTGGTGAGGCCGCCTCGGGCCTCCACTCCCCTCCCCTCTTTGCCCCGCACTCCGCCGTGGTCGTCGCGAGCACCGCGCGACACGGCCACGCCCGATGCGAGCTCGCCGCGGCCATCACATGCCCGACCCGCGCTAGCCTCGCCGTGATGTTGCTTCCTAGCAGCGACCCGGCCGGTCCCGCGTCCACCTGCGCCTGCTCGCGTTGCCCGGCCGCGCGCGGCACTCGCCACGCCGCTCCCTGCGGTCGCGGCCTCCCCTTCGGCTCACAGTCTCCTCCTCGCCCCGCTTCCCCATCCGCCCCGACCTCCTGCCCTACCGGACTGCGCCCGTCGTGCCCCCAACCTCCTGCCGTGGCTTCCGCCGCTGCACTGGCCTCCCCGCTGTCGTCACTCTTCCTCCGTCGTGCAGCCTAGCTGCTGCTGCCTCGGCGCCCCATGCGTGCCCCTGGCTGCTTGCCCCCCCCCCACTCCA
>LR738711.1:631179813-631222304 GCA_902687465.1 Secale cereale
GGCTGCGGACGCCCTGCCATGGCCGCCACCAGCCAGCACGCCCGCTACCGCCCCTGCCTCGCCCGCCCCCCGCTCCGGCCATAGCCACACACGCTGGCGCCGCGGCGCCAGGCCATGCTCCCGCGCCCAGCACCCGTCGCCCTCCGCAAGAGTCACCGCCATTGCGCCGTGCCCCTGCCGCCGCGCGGCCGCCTTGCTCCGCCTGCTCAACCGCCGCGCGCCGCCACTGCTACACACCGCCACCCCTACGCGCCGCTGCCCCACTATGGCCGCCGCCGGCCGCGGCCTCGTCCCGCCTCCCTGCGGGCGAGGGTCCGCTCGGGTACGGGCGCACCCGTTAACCCGGGCGCCCAAAACCGCTAAGGGCCCTAGGCCCAATGACATGTGGGGCCTCACGGCCAGAACGTTGTAATAAAAAAAAGAATTTCAAAATATATATATAAATAAATAAATGAATAAATAAAATAATTAAAATATTAATTAATTAATTAATTAAAGAATTAATTAAGTTAATTAATCATCATTAGCTTAATCTAAACAATAGTTAGCCTAATTAATTCTGTTTAGATATATCAGTCAATGACATGTGGACCCCATGCGTCAGTTTGACCAGTCAACACCCCTGTTGACTGCTCACGTCATGCTGACGTCATGATGACGTCAGCCCACACTATTCTGGATAATTTTGATTTATTTAATAATTAATAAATTGGAAAATGATTTAAAACTTTAAAAAATAATATAAAATAATCCATAACTCGGATGAAAATACTTTATATATGAAAGTTGCTCAGAATTTCGAGACGCATCCGAATACGCAGACCGTTCATCAACCACACATCCCTAGCATACTGAACCCGCAACTTTCCCCCTCCGTTTCATCCGCCCGAAAACGCGAAACACCGGGAATACTTTCCCGGATATTTCCCCCCTTCGCTAATATCACCCGGTACTGCGTTAGGACACACCTAGCACCGTTACATGTCATGTCATGCATTGTCATGCATCTGTTTGCATTGTATTCATTATTTCTTCCCCCTCTTCTCTCCGGTAGACTACAAGACCGACGTTGCTGCTGCCCCGATCGACTACGGTGTTGACAACCCCACCTTTGCTGCCGAGCTTCCAGGCAAGCCCCCCCCCCCCTTGATCAACCTGATATCGCCTATTATTCTCTCTACTGCTTGCATTAGAGTAGTGTAGCATGTTACTGCTTTCGATAATCCTATTCTGTTGCATAGCATGTCATTGTTGCTACAACTGTTGACACATTTACCTGCAATCCTAAATGCTTAGTATAGGATGCTAGTATTCCATCAGTGTCCCTACACCCTTGTCTGTCTGCCCTGCTATTCTATCGGGCCGTGATCACTTGGGTGTGATCATGGGTATATACTTCATACACTTATACATGATACATGTTGTGACTAAAGACGGGTCGGCTCGTTGAGTACCCGCGGTTGATTCACGGATTGGGGGCTGAAAGGACATACTTTCCCGACGACCCTCTGTGTGGATCTTTGTGGTGGAGCGACAGGGCAGGTTGAGACACCTACGAGACAGGTGGGCCTGGCCTTGGTGGTTGTCCGCGGTTATTTCATAATAACCCGCTGAACGAGTTTGGATATTTGATTTGAGTCTGGCCGTTGGCCTATACACACTAACCAGCTACGTGGGAATAGTTATGGGCACTCGACGTTGTGGTATCAACCGAAGCCTTCTTGACGTCAGCGACTTAGCGGCTCGCACCGGGTTGGACCGCGTAACGTAACTTACCTAGTAATGGAGGTTGCTAAGTCTGCTCACCGGCCCGTACGCAACGTGCAGGTGTGCAATGGGCGATGGGCCCGGACCCCTGCGCCCTTAGGACCTAGAATGGCGTGCTGACCTCTCTGTTGTGCTTAGGTAGGGCTGCGACGTGTTGATCTTCCGAGGCCGGGCATGACCCTGGAAAGTGTGTCCGGCCAAATGGGATCAAGCGTGCTGGGTTATGTGGTGCACCCCTGCAGGGAAGTTAATCTATTCGAATAGCCATGTCCCTCGGTAAAAGGACGACCCAGAGTTGTATTCCGACCTCATGACAACTAGAACTGGACACTTGTTAAAACACACCCAGATGAGTTCCAGATATAACTCGGTGGTCGCACTCTCACTGGGTGATGTGCGGGAGGATCGCCGAGTAGGATTATGCTATTCGATGTTACTTGGTGAACTTACCATCTGTTCTCTTCTACTGCTGCAAGATGGAGGCTGCCAGAAGCATAGTCTTTGTCAGGATTAGCTATCCCCCTCTTATTCTGGCTTCCTGCAGTTCAGTCCACCGATACTACCCATATCATTGTTACCATTGCATATGTAGTATAGATCCTTGCTTGCGAGTACTTTGGATGAGTACTCACGGTTGCTTTGCTCCCCCTTTTCCCCCTTTTGTTCCTTCTTCTCGGATGATGCAACCAGATGGTGGAGCCCAAGAGCCAGACGCCACCTACGGCGACTCCTACTACACCGAAGGCGCCTACTACTACGTACAGTCTGCCGACGACGACCAGGAGTAGTTTAGGAGGATCCCAGGCAGGAGGTCTGCTCCTCTTTCGATCTGTATCCCAGTTTGTGCTAGCCATCTTATGGCACCTTGTTTAGCTTTATGCATGTACTCAGTTATTTGTTGCCTGCGCTGACTCGTCTATGATCGAGCACTTGTATTCGAGCCCTCGAGGCCCCTGGCTTGTAATATGAAGCTTGTATGACTTATTTTACTTTTAGAGTTGTGTTGTGATATCAGAGCCGACTGCCTGTAGGAATCCCCGCTTCCACACTCCTTGGCCGAAGTCGAGTCTAGACATTGCAAAACTTTTACTAACATGGTTGTGTGGCTAACGCACCCACGTCGCCATTTGGGTGGTACTAGATTCTTTTACTCCTCGATCTTTACTCCGGGATTCTGAACACTCTCCTATTTCGGGTAAAACAATTTTACTAACTCTAACATTAGGATCCCCGAGACCCCCTCACCCCAAAGTTCGATAAGCCATAGTTATTGCTTAGAATAGTATTTTGCATAATCCCCACACTGTCATTTGACTCCTTTGAAACATCTTTGTTTTCAGATGGAACCCACGAGGCAGGTCGTGTGCCACACGCAGGCCATTGGTGCCTCGGGATCACCTGATGTGCTAGCTGAGATGATGACCTATCTGGGTTATCGCTGGCATCCTGAGTATACCGTATACGAGCAGTACCAGGACTTTAACCAGGAGCAGTATCGTGCCATCGTCCGCCTCTACTCTCGTGCGGAGAACTCCTCTACTGTGCTGCACACCGCTCATGGTGTTGGAGTGACCATCGATATGGCAGTTCACGATGCTGCTTACGCTGCTCTGACACGCCTTCGTGGAGAGTATTGGACGTTGGACACTTCCCCTTTCAGGCATGTTGCTATCGCCTCCGACGATGGAGCAGAGGGATACTACACGGTTGCCTACTCCACCGTCGCCCGAGAGCCCTTCCATCATCAGAACCTTGTTCTGCATGCTGATGGGCTGGATCGAGCTAACCGAGCTCTTCAGCACGAGTTGTACACCACCCGTCAGCACCTGTACCGCACCTTGACGATGTTGTACCCCTTTGTCCTATCTAGACTGCTTCCGCCTACTGTGATCTACCCAGCTAGGACCGTGATGCCTCCTGGTGTCGGTTGGCCAGATGTGGGAGGCTACACTCCCGCACATGGTCCTCTGTTGCCACCTGGACGTTGGGTTCTACACCAGAGTATCCACGGCCCCCGGGTTGATGGCGGGGAGGACTTTTGGTTGCAGCATTGCGAGCTGTCGGACTACCTCTACCTCCATAGTTCCGCCTGGGACTGATGTAGTCTTACTTATTAGTATTAGATGCATTCGCCGCAAGCCTGCGTGCCGCCTATGATGTCCTTAGTTATGTACTGAACTCTGTGTACTGAACTCTATGCATGCACACCTTTTGTAATATATGTCGTCTACTATGTGGTATTTTACGTGCTCCTTTCATTATGCATGTTACATTCATAAATGATTCTTTTGTTTGCAAATTTCTCAATGCTGAACTACCCCTGCTATATATTAGCAGGATGGTTAGACCAGCTGGCCGTGGTCGTGGTGGCAACGCCCCACCACCACCCAAATACATGGTCGGTATGATCCAACAGTTTGAGCTGAACCGCCAGTTCATGGAGACTGTCATGGCTCAGTTCCCTCGCCCCAACATGGATCAGCAGCATGGCGCAATGACACTGAATGACTTTGCTCGCCTCAACCCATCTGTCTACCGAAGCTCAACTCAGCTTCTTGATGCTGATGACTGGCTCCGTGACATTGCCTTTGACCTGGAATCTGCTGGAGTTGCCGCTGCCAACTATGTCACCTTTGCGGCATACTATCTGAAGGGTCCCGCTGCTCAATGGTGGACAGCCACAGGCGTACACTACCTGCTGGAACAATCATCACTTGGCCGGAATTCCAAGCTGCCTTTCGTGCCCGCTTCATTCCTCAGAGAATAGTTGATAGGAAGAAGCGTGAGTTCCGCAACCTCACCCAGGGCAACAAGACTGAGGATGCTTATCAGCGGTAGTTTCTGGACTTATCCCGCTATGCTGAAGAAGACAATGCCACTAATGCTCGTAGACATGAAAATTTCCGAGACGGACTTCATGCTGACATCAAGCTCGCACTCCTTGTGCATGACTTTGGAGATTTCGCCACCTTGGTGAACAAGGCCATCCAGGTTGAAACTGGTCTGCAGGAACACCAGGGCTCTCTTAGGCGCAACCATGAACTGGGCTCATCGTCGGGCCCTCCCTCACAGAAGCGTAGGGTTTAGATCCCCAACAATGTGTACCGTCCAGCTGCACCTGCTCCAAGGCCGTCCTATGCGGCACCTCGTCTGCCTCCACCACCTAGGTAGCCGGGACTTCCAGCTGCACCACTCCCAGCTCCTACTTCTGCCCCCAATGATGGTCTGTGCTACAAGTGTGGTCAGCCAGGGCACCTTGCCAGGAACTGCTTTCAGAATCAGAACCAGCTTGCACTGCCTACAGCTGGTCGTGGGAACAATCAGCCCAGCAACAACAATGCCAAGACTTATGGTCGTGCTGAGGCCAACCACGTTGATCTCAATGAAGCTCAAGACCAACCTGCTACTATGATGGGTACTCTCCTTGTTAATTCAATACCTGCATCTCTTTTATTTGATTCAGGAGCATCACATTCATTCATGTCAGAAGATTTTGCATATAACCACGACATTAGATGTGAAGAAATGAACACTTCGGTAGTGGTAAAAACCCCTGCCAGCCAATGTCAAACCTCTATGGGTTGTCACGACGTTCCCGTTGAAATCGAAGGATTGGAGTTCTATGCCTCTCCCATTATCCTGAAGTCGTCCAACATCGACCTCATTTTGGGAATGGATTGGCTAAAAGCGCATACTGCTTCTATAGTTTGCGCCACCAAGACAGTCCATCTGCTACACCCTTCCAATGAAATAATAAGCTACAACGCTCATCTGGTTCAAAATGTTGAAGCACGTCTTTATGCATTTGAATGCATTGAACGCTTCACCACTCGAGGGCATCGAAAACATTCCCATCGTACGCGAGTTCCAGGACGTCTTTCCTAAGGAACTTCCAGGGATTCTGTGACGCCCAAAGACCGACGCTTCAGAAGATTCCAGATGTTTCGGGCTTTCGCCGTGTGTTTTATTTTGTGCTTGTTTTATTTATTTTGCATTGCATCATGTCATCATGCCATCATGTCTTTATTTTTGTAACTCAACTAAATAAATTGTGTGGACCTTCGATCCATTTAAATCGAGGGATATTCACATGGTGATTTCTCTTTATAACCTATACAAAGTCTCCTAATATTTTTAGGGAGCTATTTATAAATATTCTATTCTTTGGAATCACCTTTAACACACTTGCAATATTCTCCAGGCCTCTTATGCTTCAAGTTTCGACCCTCAAACCTTGCCAACTTTCTCTTCCCTTTTATCGAGGTTCCTCCAAAAATCTCAACATTTTTGGACCTCAAACACCCACTTCTTTTCACACTCATTTAAATTAAATTCACATGAATTGTGATCAAAGCCCTTCATCGTGTCTCTTTGCAATTTTTCTGGATCAACCGCTTTTAAACGAGTCCAGAAAAGTTACCTACATGCCTAAATTCTACCCTAACTCTTTCCTTCTTCTCTTTTTCTTTCTTCTTTGTTTTTTTCCCTTCTCTTCTCTTTTTCTTTAGTAAGAGGGAGAGAGAGATGGCCCAGCAGCCAGGCCAGCCGCCGGCCTGCGGCCTCCCACCATCCGGCCCATCAGGCCTCTCAAGGCCCAGCTGCCCCTCCACCGCCTAACCCTAGGCCCGACCTAGCCCGACTACTCCCCTCTTCCCTCGTTCCTCTCCCTCGCGCCGCACCCAGAGGCTCCGCCCGCTCCTCCTCTCGATCTCTCCCGCACCTGACCCTCGCTCTTCCCCTCCTCCGCTTCGATCTCCCTCTTCCTCTCGCTCGATCCCTCCTCTGCTCACCCCGCGGCTCCGCCTCGTCAACCCCTCCGCTCTCCGGCGCTCCGCCCCCTCCTCCGCGCCTCGCTGCCTCAGCCTCGCCCGGCCCGAGCGCTGCCTCGCCATGACCGTGACGCCCTGCCGCTGCTCCGTCGTGCGGTGCCGGCGACACCCGCCGCCAACATCTCCAATGCACCTCGCCTCTGCTCCATCTCCCTCCGCCTCGCCTCCGTGGTTGCTCGTCGGACGCCGCTGCATCACCGCCCCGGGACGCCAGGGCCTGCAGCCGCCGAGGCGCCGTCTCCTCATGCTCGTCAGGCCGAGCGCCGCCGCACCGCCCGCCACCCTCTGCCTCGCCTGGATCCGGACGGGTTCACGCCTCAACGGCCACCGACGCCGCCAAGTCATGCTGCTGCCGCTAGTCTGCATCCGTCAGCCCGTCGTCCTCGACCGCGCCAGGTTCCTCTTCGCGCCCTCGTCGTTGTTTGCATACTGTCGTGCCTTGCTGCTGGGTTTTGCTTGTTTTGGATCGACCAGACCTGAGAACGACAAGTACTCCTACCGTCTACCTCGGATGCGTCAAGTTCCTCGCCATGTACAACTATCGTCGCCAAGACCCGAGACCCCAAGTACCACGACGACCATTGCGCCAAGTACCACGATGGCCGGAGCACTCGGAACCATCAAGTATATCTACAAAAACGAGTAACACTACGCCCGAACGACTACAAACGTTGACCCCAAGTTCCTCTTCAAAATGAGTACCACTACCGTCGCCTAAGACCGTGTGTGCATCTCTCCGAACGTGAACGACTACTTCCTCGACGAACGTGAACGACTACTTCCTTTTGACAACGTGAACGACAACTTCGACGACGACCGCCTCGAGAACGTCTACTTCCTCTACACCGCTCCGAACTCGAACCGCTACAAACGCACGCTCCGAAGGTATACCGCGAGACGACCCCGCGGATGAATGCTTGTGAATGTGCGATGTATGAGTTGAAGTACTTGTGTGCACCGTGCCCGATTCGTCGCTTGTCATGCCCCTCGTTTGCCTTGTCGCCAACCCGTGGGAACCCGGTTACTGGGAGCGCCCCATCATCTTGCTTGACACTGATACGTCCAAAACGTATCTATAATTTCTGCTTGCTCCATGCCTCTTTTGTGTGATATTGCTATGATATTTATGCACTTCCATACACTTTTAATCATATTTGGACTAACCTATTAACTCAGTGCACCCCAGTGCCAGTTTCTGTTTTCTGCTGTTTTTGTATTTCAGGTTTTCCCATTACGTAAACTGCCAGAAAAATTCCGGGAAAAAGATATAAAAAATCAGCGTTCCGGAAGCTTCCATGCGGCCAAAGTAGGGCCGGAGGAGGGCCACCAGGGCTCCAGGCGCCCTGGGGGCGCGGCCCCCCTCCTGGCCGCGCCGGGGGGCGCCTGGGCCCCCCAGGCCTCCGCTAATGCCCCCGTTTGGCATATATTTACACCGCGTCCCGAAACCCTCGAGGACGGAACCCTTTTTCGCGATCTCATCTCTGTTCCGCCGCCGCCGTGCTTCCAAGATCGGGAGCACCAGGAGAACTCTTCCCGGCACCCTGCCAGAAGGGAGGATCACCACCGGGAGCTTCTCCACCACCATGGACGCCTCCCGGATGAGTTGTGAGTAGTCTCCCTTGGACCATGGGTCCATGACCAGTAGCTATGTGATGTTCTCCTCCCCTCTTTGTTCTTCACCGATTAGACCTCGTGAGCTGCCCTACATGATCGAGGCACATATGTAATCCTTATGCTGTTGCTATGATGAGTTTGCTGGGATCCGATGGATTATGAGATTATGTTCAGATTGTGTGTGAGTAATATATTTGATTTACCTCTTTTATATTTATGTTCTTGAGTAATTCTTGCATGTTCTCCGTTGCTCTTTATTGCTTTGGCCAAGTAGTAGGTAGTAACTCCAAGAGGGAACGTTATGCTTGATTGTGGGTTCATGCCCCTCGATGACTAGCTTGAGTGACAGAAACATGAGTCTAGGGGCTGTGCTGTTGCCACAAGGGGGAAAACAACGGTGCTTGCACTCGTGGGTGCAAGGATTGTTTACTTTACGCAAAGTTCTTTTAATGCAGTTGTCTGTTGCTTCGAGTTTACACTATGGGTGGGACTCGCAACTTAATACCAGCGAGATGTTCTGGATAGATATATCAAGGTGGATGATTAGTAGTAGATGCAGATGGATTTCGGTCTACTTACCTTGGCGTACCGCCCATGCTTTTGAGCCTCTACCTTTCTTTGCAGCATAGTTAGTATTGGTTTGCGCACATAATCCTGTCAATTCCCAGCTGTAATTTGTTTACCTCACTTAGCTGTTTTATCGTCTTTTGGGAGAGAGACATCACTAGTGAACATCATGGGACCCCGGTCCATATTACCATCACTGATCACATCCGCTATTTACTTTCAGTTCTTACTTACTAGTTGCAGTCATACCTATCACTATTATCTCTTGCGTTTGATCCTTTGTAAACGACAAGGCCGGAGGGATTGACAACCTCTTTGTACTCGTTGGGAGCAAACTTATTTGTATCTGTGTGCAGGTCCGGTCGATCGCTAGTTGCGCCGCTAGCAGTTGACACCTTCTTGTTGAACCTTGGAGTCTCAGGGGAATTCGATCCTTGGTATCTTTGCCAAGGAAAAACTACCGCTACACTGCATCTCAAACCTTCCACTTGGGGTAACCAACGAGGGGCGAGAAGCCATCAAGCAAAGTTTTCTGGCGCCGTCGCCGGGGACTCCACTCTTCAAGATAGGGGAGTTGCACGCTATCTTTTACCTTTGCTTTTTAGTCTTGTTAGTTTACCTTTCAGTTTTTGCTTTAGTATCCTTTATCAAAAATCACAAAAAAATTATTTGCTAGCAGTCCTTTCTGTTTAGTCAAGCATGTTAGGATTTGGTGCTTTGAGGGAATCAGAAGTTCTATATTTCCATCAAAGGGATGGATAAAATATGAAGAAGGCATGGGACAGAATTTCTGATGCAGATAGGAGAATTATGCCTTGGATACCTATAAAAATTGTGCTTAGAAATTTTTACCATGGTCTTTTTAAATGGTGTAAACACTCTCTTGATATTATAGCTGAAGGAGATTTCCTAGAGTGTGATGAAGCTAGAGCTCTTGAAATTATACATGGTCTATCTAGTTACTTTGTTTATGATCATAATTTTGATACTGTCATAGATAGACTTGCTACTATTGAGAAGAGAATGGATGCTCTAGACTTGATGAAGGTAGAGAAACCCAAACCCAATAAGAGAGATATTTTGGAAATAGACAATGATTGGGAGCCTTTTGTTAGGATTAGCATCTCTAATCAAGACTTCCTTGCTTATTGTGATATTGGATCTATGGTTTCTACTATGCCAAAGATTGTTCATGATGCTTTAAAATTTAACATGGATAGATTATCATCTTATCATGAACACACTAATGGAGATATTTCCGAGATCCAGGGAAGAATAAAGGACGTGCCAGTTACATTCCTTAAAGGGATTGCAATGGTTGATTTCTTCATCATGAAGCCAAACCAAGGAAATATAGTGCTTGGAAGGGACTTCCTCCGAGCCGTAAAAGGCTTCATTGATATAGGTAAGGGACAATTCCGCTTACGCGGGAAGGCAAAAGGTATGTACCCCTTTCCTAGAAGGAACAAGAGCAAACTTGTTGAGGAACCATTTGAAGCAATTTATAACTCCGATTATTATGATGATTATTGATTCCTCTTTGCATTATGCCTAGCTTAAAGGCATAAAAGAAAGCGCTTTTGGGAGGCAGCCCACAATGAATAAAATTTTATTTTGCTTTTGTTGTGTCTTGATGTTGTTACTACAGTAGCATCATCATTGTATCTTTACTTTTCAGCTTTGTGCCAAGTGTAGCCTCTGATTGCAAGAAAGTTCAAAAGTTGTGACGTGCTGTCCAGGAAACAGATTCTGTCCTTGGACAGAAAAATTCGTATAAAATCACCAGATCATCTTTTTGGTCTGAATCTTTTCGACAGCGTGCCCTATACAATTGGCTTTCGGGCGTCTGTTCTGAGTTTTTCGATTTGAGTTGCAGAAGTGTCCCGAAAAAATTATTTACTACCTGCTGGTCTGTTTTTCATAGATTCTGTCCTGTTTTGCCTTTTCTTCGTTTTGCAAACCTTGAGCTTGCTTTTTCTTTGCAAAAACCTTTTGGCAATCGTGAGAAACAGTAGACCTTCAAGAATATCCTTATTTCCAGCAAGGAAAAATTATTTAATAAGGGTACTAACCTCGCTAATCAGATTATGATGAGTTATATATGAAGGGAGTTTTCAAGTGTGCGAGGGAAGATGATAAAAAGATTCAGGAGTGTCAAACGCTCAAGCTCGGGGATGCCCCCGTGCACCCCCAAGAAATATTCAAGAAGACTCAAGCGTCTAAGCTTGGGGATGCCCCCATGCATCCCCTTCTCCATCAACAATTATCAGTTCGTCTTTCATTCCACTATATTTTTATCACTTCATGTGTTATGTGCTATGCTTGGAGCGTCTTGCTTTTAGTTTCCTTTTTAGTTTTCTTTAGCTTTGCTTGCTGTTCATAACGAGTTGGAACTCAGCTTTCTTTGTGTGGGAGAGAAACACGCTCCACTTCAACCTAGAACATAATAAAGAATTTTCATGTCTATCCTTGCTGTGTGTGTTCTTTGTCTTTCAATAGCTACTATCATGTTCAGCTCTTAGTTTTCATGCTTTACTTTTTAAAGAGCTTTTGTTTAGTTGGTCGCTGGAACTCTCTTTAGTTATCATGCTTATCTTGTTAAGAGAGTTGGCTTCTGTTGCACTGGTTGATATGTCTATGATAAAAATGCTATGTGCATAATGGTGCTTAGTAGTTCATGTTTTCTTATGGTTAGTCTCAAATAGCTGGGGGGTTCTTAATGTGTTATTGAAGTACCAACATGATTTGTTTGCCTATGATGTGGTATGGTTTAGTGGTATCTTCCTCCAAGAATTTATTTTGATTGACTTGGCGTATGCTCACGCATATTTAAGACTGTAAAGAAAGTCTATCAAGCCTTGATGATCTTTAATTTCAGAGTAGCGATATAACTTCCATGCCCGATTCAATGTTGCTTTGTCGCTCTGCATGATTATGACCGTCATTGCTCTTTTAGTTGGTCGCTCCCAGTCTTTTGCTAACCTTCGCCTGTACTAAGCGGACTGACTGCTTGTGCATCCAAAATCCTTTAAACCAGTTATGCCATATGAGTCCACCATACCTTCCTATACATGGTATTTACCTGCCATTCCCAACGAAGACTTTCATGTACCATCTCGAAATTATTCAAAAAAGCATTTCTATTTTGTGCCTCTGTTTTAGCTCATGAGGAAGTAGTAGTTAATTCATGATATTTTTAAGTTGGACAAGTTTCACCCCGGGATTGCATGTCTAATGTGCAAACCCATAATACGAGAATGAACTGGCATAGAGTGCGCCCGGCTCATTAAAAATTATACAACAAACAAACCCTCCTTCACGCTTTGTTCATGAGAAATCAGAAAACTTTGGCAGTGATAAACAAAGGATATTCAGAGGATGTGATCGTCCTCATGCGTGAGCCGTTCCTCGAAACTTGTCCAGCTCAAGAAGTGATTGAGTTATCTGCTAGCATTCGTTGACGAAATATGCATATTCTAAAAAAATAATTATTACCTCTGTTTTTAAAACCAAGAGCTCTGGTACATGTTTATTTTTTGTTTTCGACCACGGGTTTTCAACCTTGCCAACAAAAGCCACGGTTCGAGAGTCTCCACCTTCTTTAAAGCACCAACTATTGAGAGCATGATTGTCATTCTGAGTGTAATGTGCGTTGTCCCAAAGTACCATTGTCTTTTGCATGACTATGATATCGTTTATTCTGAAATCGTTGTTTCTAGTCGTCACTTAAACTTTGGAGGTGCCCCTGCATTTATGTTTTGCTTCACAAAAGGGGGCAAGTGAGATATCACTTTGTCATATTTGCACACCATGCTCATTGCAAATCTATTGAGTGTTTCAGTATCATATTGTAAAACTTTCAGTTCTTTTTGATATTCTCATGAGGCAACTTAACTACTATAGATTCATTATCTCAGTAACCACTTGTCATGTGACTATGAAAAGTTCTTATATGGTTAATAGCATGTCACCACAGAAATTATGCTTGTTATCATTTACCTACTCGAGGACGAGCAGGAATTAAGCTTGGGGATGTTGATACGTCCAAAACGTATCTATTATTTCTGCTTGCTCCATGCCTCTTTTGTGTGATATTGCTATGATATTTATGCACTTCCATACACTTTTGATCATATTTGGACTAACCTATTAACTCAGTGCACCCCAGTGCCAGTTTCTGTTTTCTGTTGTTTTTGTATTTCAGGTTTTCCCATTATGTAAACTGCCGGAAAAATTCCGGGAAAAATATATAAAAAATCAGCGTTCCGGAAGCTTCCATGCGGCCAAAGTAGGGCCGGAGGGGGGCCATTAATAGGCCTTTTCCTAGTAGTGAGGGCTCCAGGCACCCTGGGGGTGCGGCCCCCCTCCTGGCCGCGCCGGGGGGGCGCCTGGCCCCCCAGGCCTCCGCTGATGCTCCCCTTTGGCATATATTTACACCGCGTCCCGAAACCCTCGAGAACGGAACCCTTTTTCGCGATCTCATCTCTGTTCCGCCGCTGCCGCGCTTCCAAGATCAGGAGCACCAGGAGAACTCTTCCCGGCACCCTGCCGGAGGGGAGGATCACCACCGGGAGCTTCTCCACCACCATGGACGCCTCCCGGATGAGTTGTGAGTAGTCTCCCTTGGACCATGGGTCCATGACCAGTAGCTATGTGATGTTCTCCGCCCCTCTTTGTTCTTCACCGATTAGACCTCGTGAGCTGCCCTACATGATCGAGGCACATATGTAATCCTTATGCTGTTGCTATGATGAGTTTGCTGGGATCCGATGGATTATGAGATTATGTTCAGATTGTGTGTGAGTAATATATTTGATTTACCTCTTTTATATTTATGTTCTTGAGTAATTCTTGCATGTTCTCCGTTGCTGTTTATTGCTTTGGCCAAGTAGTAGGTAGTAACTCCAAGAGGGAACGTTATGCTTGATTGTGGGTTCATGCCCCTCGATGACTAGCTTGAGTGACAGAAACATGAGTCTAGGGGATGTGCTGTTGCCACAAGGGGGAAAACAACGGTGCTTGCACTCGCGGGTGCAAGGATTGTTTACTTTACGCAAAGTTCTTTTAATGCAGTTGTCTGTTGCTTTGAGTTTACACTATGGGTGGGACTCGCAACTTAATACCAGCGAGATGTTCTGGATAGATATCTCAAGGTGGATGATTAGTAGTAGATGCAGATGGATTTCGGTCTACTTACCTTGGCATACCGCCCATGCTTTTGAGCCTCTACCTTTCTTTGCAGCATAGTTAGCATTGGTTTGCACACATAATCCTGTCAATTGCCCAGCTGTAATTCGTTTACCTCACTTAGCTGTTTTATCGTCTTTTGGGAGAGAGACATCACTAGTGAACATCATGGGACCCCGGTCCATATTACCATCACTGATCACATCCTCTATTTACTTTCAGTTCTTACTTACTAGTTGCAGTCATACCTATCACTATTATCTCTTGCGTTTGATCCTTTGTAAACGACAAGGCCGGAGGGATTGACAACCTCTCTTTACTCGTTGGGAGCAAAGTTATTTGTATCTATGTGTAGGTCCGGTCGATCGCTAGTTGCGCCGCTAGCAGTTGACACCTTCTTGTTGAACCTTGGAGTCTCAGGGGAATTCGATCCTTGGTATCTTTGCCAAGGGAAAACTACCGCTACACTGCATCTCAAACCTTCCACTTGGGGTAACCAATGAGGGGCGAGAAGCCATCAGACACGTTCACGTTGACCCTTCTTTTGCACTGGTCTCTCAACAAGTTACCGGAACCGAGATGTTGCCGTTGCATCATTTTCAGATCGTTGCCGTGGCACCCTTTCCTTCCACCACGGTGACAAATGCTTTACATCTCTTATGTTAACTTTTAACTAAAATTGCATAAAACCTGTAAATGGCATCCGCATCATGATAACAACATTAAAATGATTAAATTGTTGTTGCTTGAATAATTGCTAAATGACATGGGGAGTTTCCGGAATTGTTGTTGTTATTCCCGGCCTCATTTAAAATGACTAGATAGTGTAGTTTGCTTAAGTTTCACCTCTTGCCATGTTAACAAACATTTAATCTTGTCTTGTAGATAAACGAGAGTCAACTAAATAAATATAATGTGGTGTTTTGTCAGTATGCAACTCGTTGCATATTGAGCTCCACTTAACTTGTAATACTTGTTTGTGCACTTTGCCATGCCATGCATATTTTAACCGGACATGCATCATACTTGTTTGTGCATCATATGCCATGTTTGAGTTTGTTTGTTTACTATGTTGTTTACTTCTTTCCGATATGCTTCTCTCGATAGCTTTGGTTTCGCTCCGGAGTTGTGAGGTTTTCTTTGACTACTTCTTGGACTTGTTCTTCTTCCTTGCGGAATCCCAGGCAAGATGACCTTACCCAGATATCACTACTATCTTTGCCTATGCTAGATGTCTCGCTCTTTAGATATTGCCTTGATGCCTATGTCTGTTTGTCAGCCCCCCTATTGTTGCCATGAAACCTCTAACCTTTGACCCCTTCCCAGCAAACCGTTGTTTGGCTATGTTACCCGCTTGCTCAGACCCTCTTATAGCGTTGTTAGTTGCAGTTGAAGATGAAGATTGCTCCATGTTGGAACTTGTTGTTGGAATATCACAATATCTCTTAAGTATATTAACACACCTATATACTTGGCAATGGGTGGAAGGCTTGGCCTTTTGCTCGATGTTTTGTTCCACTCATGCAACCTTAGGACCCGATAAACCGGTGTTATGTTCTCGGATTTTGCGTTCCTAACACGGTTGGGGTTTATGGGCCCCCCTCGATGACCCGCTTAGCTCTAAAGCTTTTCCAGCAAGGCCCAACTTTGGTTCTACATTTGCCTAACAACTAAAACTTGCATAGGGAGTAATTAACCCTTTTCTTAATCAACAACCCGGGCCAGTGCTCCACATGAGTGTTGGTCCAAACTGGGGGTTCTGCGGGGCCACCTCGGGGAAACTCAAGGGCTGGTAAAAACCTGTAGAATCGCCCATCTGGTCGTGGCCTGAGACGAGATACGCGCGGCTATTATCAGGGTGTCGGCACGCCGGGAGGTCTTGCTGGATTAGTTTTACCTTTGTCGGAATATCTTGAACACGGGATTCCGAGAATACTCGGGTCTTCCCTCCTTGGAGTTGCGACTCCGCAGATCGTGAGCTTGTGATGGGCTAAGTTGGGACACCCCTGCAGGGTTTTGATCTTTCGAAAGTCGTGCCCGCGGTTATGTGGCAGATGGGAATTTGTTAATATCCGGTTGTAGAAAACTAGACACTCTATCCTTAAGAATACACTACCTGTGTGAGTTCCGTGATTGTCTCTTCTCGAAGGGGTTTCGAGAAGAAGAACGTGGTGGGGTTATGTCTGACGTGCTTAGATAGGATCACTTCGTGATCACTTTGGCGATCGTTGGCACTTGATCTCTTCTCGCTCTAAACTCGTAAGCTAGTTGCTTAGTGCTTGCTGCAAACACTTGATTACCCCCCCCCCCTCCTCACCCAGAGGCTTTGTTAGTTTTGATACCCGGGAACGGGATTGCTGAGTCCTTTGTGGCTCACAGATTACTACACACACCAGATGCAGGTACATCTGAGAACAATGTAGGAGGTGGATTAGAACTTCAGAGGGAGCTCGATGGAGAGCTTGGCCGTATGTATGTGATGTTTTCGACAATCGGTAGTGGTTTCTACTAGGGGCGATTCGGACCTTGTGGCTTTCTTTAATTGGTATCTTTCATTTGGATCTTCGTCCGTAGTCGGACTCTGATGTTATTTGGATGATGAATGTTTATGTAATGTATTGTGTGACGTGGCGAGTGTAAGCCAACTACTCTTTTGCAATTTCATCCCTATTTTACATGAGTCATGCAAAGATACCATACTTGAGATCATTCTAGTATGAGCTTATACCTTTAAGTCGTGCCTCGACACGTGGGAGGTATAATCTCATACTTGGCATTACAGATTCTCCCTGCTAAAGCTGTCGAGTTTATCATCGACTTGAAACTAGGCACCACTCCTATAGCCAAACAACCCTACAAGATGCCGCCTCATGAACTCATTGAGCTTAAGGAGGAAATCAACAAATCTCTTGCTAGTGGTTTCATTCGCCCGAGTTGCTCTCCTTGGGGAGCACCTTCTCTCTTTGTCAGGAAGAAGGATGGGACAAACCGATTGGTCCAAGATTCCGTCCTATCAACCAAGCAACTATTCAAAACAAATATCCGCTTCCTCGGATCAATGATCTGTATGATCAACTGGCTGGTTCATCAGTGTTCTCTAAACTCGACTTGAGGTTGGGTTACCACCAGATCCGTTTTCGTGAAGAGGATATTCCAAAGACCGCCTTTGTAACTCGATACGGTTCGTTCGAGTACACCGTCATGTCATTCGGCTTGAAAAATTCTCCAGCTACATTCTCTTGCCTGATGAATTACATATTCATGGAATGCACTAGTAGAAAAAGGGCTATTTATCACGGTTTGTAAGGGCCATTAGTACCGGTTGGGGAACCGGGACTAAACGGTCGATACAAATGCCCTAGACCATTAGTCCCGGTTCTTATACCAACTGGGGCAGATGGTGTTCCACGTGGCCACTACGGCTTGCCCAGGCATGGGGGCCTTTTGTCCCGGTTGGTAGCACAAACCGGGACAAATAAGCTTCCACGCGTCAGCAGTTCAGTGGCTCGGGTTTTTGTTTTTTGTTTGAAAGGGGGAGGGGGGTGGGGGGTTTTGTAGGGTTAATTTAGGGGTTTCATATATTGTGTTAGCCCGCTAATAGAGAGAAGTGTCCTCTCTTATCTCTGTGCTTGGTCGACGCTATGTTCTATATATATATATACGTATAGATCGGAGGACTCGACACGCTAGCTAGTAAGCAAATGAAGGAAACCATCAAGTACAGAAGATCGACCTCTCTCCTTCTTCGAGAGAGATAGGTCGAACAACAAGTTTTCGTATATCTATCCGACGCTACTGGCTACATACATACAATATCAGTTCTCTTACTACAATTCCCTAACATATTAAATCATAATCCAGATGGAATTCTCCGGCTTTATTGATGACGTGATCAAGAAAGAATCCCGCCAATTCCTCTTGAATTGCCCGTATGCGATCTTGTGGTAGGAGTTCATCCCGCATCTGCCACATCTAATTTGAAGAAGGGGGTCAATACACACACACATATATATATATATATATATATATATATATATATATATATATATATATATATATATATATATATATATATATATATATGAATTAAACTCAACATAAATGATGGTAATAAAATAAAATTGTGAATATTTTTTCTTACTCACCTCAAATTGTCTTTTAGAGTAGCCCCGCCTATTCTTGGTTGTTGCGTTGTAGATGAACTCGCAGACGTAGTATCCATAGTAATTATTCTCGGCTTCCTGCCACAAGCACTTTACAAGAAATAGAGTTCAATCAAACTGATAATGAAGCATTATAAAGGCATTGATAAAAGTATAGCTAGAGTCAACGGGAGATGCGCGGAACTAGCTAGCTAGGAGTACTTACTTTCGGGTAAATCCATCGCAGTTGTCACGGCATTGCCGGAATTTTTTTGGCAAATTCTTTCCAAACCCTGCGAGACAAAGAAAACAATTACTTCATATCAGGAAAAAAATGAACAAAGTTGCCGATATGGTGCGGTAATGATCGATTTAACTTACTTGTTGAGCATTTTAGACATGTCCGCATACTCCTTGGGATCTTTTCATCTCGAGTCTAAGATGGTTACTAGTCCCTCCTCAAGCTTAATCTCTAGGAGAATATAGTGGAAACTGCGCACGCATGCATACAACTCATCAATTACATTAATTACTATAACCTTGAGTAATATATAATTAAGGAAAACTGAATATGCACAAGACAATAACACTGACTTGAAGTTGTAAGGAAAGAGTATTTTATCTTTGTTTTCATTTACTATCAACAATTGTAGCAAGTTGGCCTCGGCTTCTTTGGAATGATCTTTTACCTGATATTCATCTATGAGATTTGTGTTAATGAAGCCAATATCGTAGATATCAGCTTTTCTACATTCCATGATCTTCAACCTGCATAATATAGTGCGGATAATTATATATACTTGCAATGAAGTATACTTGCAATATGAAGAGCTGAGCTATATATAGAGACTTAATTGATGACATAACTAGTACTTACAGACAGTAGCTAGTGACCGATGGTTTATCGAGGGCCCTCTGATTGAAAATCTAGAAGAACTCCTCAAATGTAATAGACAACAGATCAATTCCAACGAGGTTGTGATCCTTTGTAACTTTCAGCATGAGAGTATCGTGGCCACCAGAGTCTCTGCAGGTTTCCATGTACCAGTCATGCAATCTTCGCATCATCGTGGTTAGAGTTCTGGGATCTTTGGTGAGAGGCTTCCCGTACTGGTATTTGTGATCATCCGCCTCTAACACATCAGGAAGTAACTCATCGGGAACGTAATCCGCAAGATTGGTACCGGGCGCCATCCCCGGATGATGAGGGACCATGTTGCTAGGCACTTTGAGCGGGGGGCACGATTGGTTCTCTTGTTCGCCGAGCTGGGGAATTTGTTTCCCACTTTTTTTCTGTGCCCTCGAACCCTCGACGACACTCAAACCCTCGACCCTCGAACCCTCGGCCCCTCGGCGACCCTCAAACCCTCGACCCTCCATCCCTCGACCCCTCGGCAACCCTCGACCCCTCGGCTACCCCTCGCCCCCCCTCATGTCGAAGTTATCGGGGAGGGGGTATATATATATATCGAGAACGACGACATATACGTAGAAAAAAATGTTATAGGGTAGGGGGTAGATATCGATCGACCCCCCTCATGTCGAAGTTATCGGGCAGGGGTATATCGACAAAATTACATCATCATATATCATCGAATAAAATTACAGCATCATCATCATCATATATTATACATCTAAAAACTTATTTATTTCTCCTCTTCTTCCTTCTCCTCTTCTTATCATTTTTCTTTTCCTTCTTCCTAACCTAAACATAAACTAAAATAATCCTAAAACTAAACGAAACTTCTCCTCCTCCTTTTTTTCTTCTTCTTCTTTTTTTTTCATCCTAAAACTTTATGAACAAAATTACAACAGAAAAAAACCATAAAAATTATATGAACAAAATAAAAATCATAAAACTTCTATGAAAAATTCTAACTTTTGCATATGAACATACATACATCATCATCATCATCATATACACTACAATATAATATACAGAAAAAAAATCTATGCACAACTCGTCGGCGGCGTCAGGGTAGGAAGCGGTTTTGGGGCAGCCTCGCGGCGGTTTTGGGGTGCGGGGGAAGGGGGAGAGGAGGGGGAATGGCGCGGTGAGGCTCATAGAGGTCGGAGCCGGTAGGGATTGGCGCGGGGCAGCGACGTCGGGGTCAGGGCGGCGCGGGCCGGCTATGGCGTCGGGGCGACGTGGGGCGGTGACGGTGTCGGGGCGGCGCGGGACAGCGTCGGGGCGGCGCAGGACGGCATCGGAAGCAGGGGCGACGACGGCGACGACGAGGCAGAGGGGCAGCCTGGCGGCGTCATCGGGACGGGGGGAAGAAGATAACTGAAATTTTCCTAAGTGCCAGCTTATATAGACGGAGCTTTGGTCCCGGTTTGTGGCACCAACCGGGACGAATGCCCCCCTTTAGTCCGGTTCGTGGTACCAACCGGGACCAAAGGTCTCTTTTCAGCAGCCCAGAGGGCGGGAAGCTGAGGCCTTTGGTCCCGGTTGCTAGCACTGTTGGGGAACGTAGCAGAATTCAAAAAATTTCTACGCTTTCACCAAGATCCAACTATGGAGACATCTAGCAACGAGCGAGTAAGAGTGCATCTACATACCGTTATGGAGATTGCGAGCGGAAGCTTTCGAAGAAGCGTGGATGAAGTAGTCGTACTCTTCGCGTTATTCGTCACCGATGATCTAGCGCCGAACGGACGGCACCTCCGCGTTCAACACACGTCCGGTGCAGCAACGTCACCTCCTTCTTGATCCAGCAAGGGGGGAGGAGAAGTCGTCAGAGATCCGGCAGCACGACGGCGTGATGATGGATGCAGTGGAGATCGCAGCAGGGCTTCGCCGGGCGCCCTGCGTGGGAGTGTGGAGTTGTGACGGGAGGGGGAGAGGCGCCAGGGCAATGGTGCGGCTGCCCTCTCCCCCCACATATATATAGGGGGCCAGGGGGTGCGCCAGGGCCCCTGCAGATCCAATCTGCAGGGGGGGCGGCGGTCAGGGGGGGTTCCTTGCCCCCCAAGGCTAGTGGGGCGACCCCTCCCCCCTAGGGATTCAACCCTAGGCGCATGGGGAGGTGGGCCCCTAGTGGTGCGCCAGCCCATTAGGGCTGGACACTTCCCCTTGCGGCCTAGGGGCCCCACCGGGATGGGTGGCCCCACCCGGTGGACCCCCGGGGCCCCTCCGGTGGTCCCGGGACGCTCCCGGTGACCCCCGGAGATCACCCGATGGCCGAAACTGGACTTCCTATATATCAATCTTTACCTCCGGACCATTCCGGAACTCCTCGTGACGTCCGGGATCTCATCCGGGACTCCAAACAACTTTCGAGTATCCACGTGCATTTATCTCTACAACCCTAGCGTTACCAAACCTTAAGTGTGTAGACCCTACGGGTTCGGGAGACACGTAGACATGACCGAGCCGACTCTCCGGTCAATAACCAACAGCGGTATCTGGATACCCATGTTGGTTCCCACGTGTTCCTCGATGATCTTCATCGGTTGAACCACCGTGTCAAGGATTCACTCAATCCCGTACGTTATTCCCTTTGTCCATCGGTACGGTACTTGCCCGAGATTCGATCGTCGGTATTCCTGATACCTTGTTCAATCTCGTCATGGCAAGTCTCTTTACTCGATCCGTAATCCATCATCCCGTGACTAACTACTTAGTCACATTGAGCTCATTATGATGATGTCTTACCGAGTGGGCCCAGAGGTACCTCTCCGTCATATGGAGTGACAACATCCCAGTCTCGGTTCGTACCAACTCAACAGACACTTTCGGAGATACCCGATGTGTACCTTTATAGCCACCCAGTTATGTTGTGACGTTTGGCACACCCAAAGTACTCCTACGGTATCCGGGAGTTGTACAACCTCATGGTCTAAGGAATAAATACTTGACACCGAAAAGCTTATGCATCACGAACTAAACGATCTCGTGCTATGCTCAGGATTGGGTCTTGTCCATCACATCATTCTCCTAATGATGTGATCCCGTTATCACTGACATCTCATGTCCATGGTCAGGAAACCGTGACCATCTGTTGATTAATGAGCTGGTAACTAGAGGCCTACTAGGGACTCATTGTGGTCTATGTATTCACACATGTATCGCTGTTTTCGTACAATACAATTCAAGCATGAATAACAGACGATTATCATGAACAAGGAGATATAATAATAATGCTTTTATTATTGCCTCTAGGGCATATCTCCAATAGTCTCCCACTTGCACTAGAGTCAATAATCTAGTTACATTGTGATGAATCGAACACCCATAGAGTTCTGGTGTTGATCATGTTTTGCTCGTGAAAGAGGTTTAGTCAACGGGTCTGCGACATTCAGATCCGTATGCACTTTACAAATATCTATGTCTCCATCCTGAACATAATTCCGGATGGAGTTGAAACGACGCTTGATGTGCTTGGTCTTCTTGTGAAACCTGGGCTCCTTGGTAATGGCAATAGCACCAGTGTTGTCACAGAAGAGAGTCATCGGGCTTGACGCGCTTGGTATGACTCCTAGGTCGGTGATGAACTCCTTCATCCAGACTCCTTCCTGCGCTGCTTCGGAAGCAGCTATGTACTCCGCTTCACATGTAGATGCTGCCACGACGCTTTGCTTGCAACTGCACCAGCTGACTGCCTCTCCGTTCAAAATATACACGTATCCGGTTTGAGACTTAGAGTCATCTAGATCTGTGTCGAAGCTAGCATCGACGTAACCCTTTACGACGAGCTCTTCGTCACCTCCATAAACGAGAAACATATCCTTAGTCCTTTTCAGGTACTTTAGGATGTTCTTGACCGCTGTCCAGTGTTTCGTGTCGGGATCACTTTGGTACCTCCCTACCAAACTTATGGCAAGGTTCACATCAGGTCTGGTACACAGCATGACATACATGATAGAACCTATGGCCGAGGCATAGGGAATGACACTCATCTTTTCTCTATCTTCTGCCGTGGTCGGCGACTGAGCCTTGCTCAATCTCATACCTTGCAAAACAGGTAAAAATCCTTTCTTAGACTGATCCATATTGAACTTCTTCAATATTTTGTCAAGGTATGTACTTTGTGAAAGACCAATGAGGCGTCTTGATCTATCTCTATAGATTTTGATGCCTAATATGTAAGCAGCTTCTCCAAGGTCCTTCATTGAAAAACTTTTATTCAAGTAGGCCTTTACATTTTCCAAGAATTCTATATCATTTCCCATCATCAATATGTCATCCACATATAATATGAGAAATGCCACAGAGCTCTCACTCACTTTCTTGTAAATACAGGCTTCTCCATAAGTCTGTATAAATCTAAACGCTTTGATTACCTCATCAAAGCGAATATTCCAACTCCGAGATGCTTGCACCAGCCCGTAAATCGAGCGCTGGAGCTTGCATACCTTGTTAGCGTTCTCTGGATCGACAAAACCTTCCGGTTGCATCATATACAACTCTTCCTTGAGGAAGCCGTTAAGGAATGATGTTTTGACGTCCATTTGCCATATTTCATAATCATAGAATGCGGCAATAGCTAACATGATTCTGACTGACTTCAGCATTGCTACGGGAGAGAAAGTCTCGTCGTAGTCAATCCCTTGAACTTGTCGATAACCCTTAGCGACAAGCCGAGCCTTATAGATGGTCACATTACCATCCGCGTATGTCTTCTTCTTAAATATCCATTTGTTTTCTATGGCGTGCCTGTCATCAGGCAAGTCCACCAAAGTCCATACTTTGTTTTCATACATGGATTCTATCTCGGATTTCATGGCTCCAAGCCATTTATTGGAATCCGGGCCCGCCATCGCTTCTTCATAGTTCGAAGGTTCACCGTTGTCTAACAACATGATTTCCAGTACAGGGTTGCCGTACCACTCTAGTGCGGAACGTGCCCTTGTGGACCTTCGAAGTTCAGTAGTAACTTGATCTGTTTCTTCATGATCATTATCATCAACTTCCTCCCTTGTCGGTGCAGGCACCTCAGGAACAGTTTCCTGCGCTGTGCTACTTTCCGGTCCAGGAGGGGTGATTGTCACCTCATCAAGTTCTACTTTCCTCCCACTCACTTCTTTCGAGAGAAACTCTTTCTCCAGAAAGCATCCATTCTTGGCAACAAAGACTTTGCCTTCGGATCTATGGTAGAAGGTGTTCCCAATTGTTTCCTTTGGGTATCCTATGAAGACGCATTTCTCTGATTAGGGTTCGAGCTTTTCAGGTTGAAGTTTCTTGACATAAGCATCGCAACCCCAAACTTTTAGAAACGACAGCTTCGGTTTCTTGCCAAACCAAAGTTCATACGGAGTCGTCACAACGGATTTCGACGGAGCCCTATTTAAAGTGAATGCGGCAGTCTCTAAAGCATAACCCCAAAAAGATAGCGGTAAATCGGTGAGGGACATCATAGATCGCACCATGTCCAACAGAGTACGATTTCGACGTTCGGACACACCGTTACGTTGAGGTGTTCCGGGCGGTGTCAATTGTGAAACAATTCCACAGCTCCTAAGGTGTGTGCCAAATTCATGACTTAAATATTCACCCCCATGATCCGATCGCAAGAACTTTATTTTTCTGTCACGTTGATTCTCAACCTCATTCTGAAATTCCTTGAACTTTTCAAAGGTCTCAGACTTGTGTTTCATCAAATAGATATACCCATATCTACTCAAGTCATCCGTGAGGGTGAGAACATAACGGTAGCCTCCGCGAGCCTCAACACTCATTGGACCGCACACATCGATATGTATGATTTCCAACAAGTTGGTTGCTCGCTCCATTGTTCCGGAGAACGGAGTCTTGGTCATCTTGCCCAAGAGGCATGGTTTGCACGTGTCAAATGATTCATAATCAAAAGACTCTAGAAGTCCATCTGAATGGAGCTTCTTCATACGTTTGACACCAATATGACCAAGGCGGCAATGCCACAAGTATGTGGGACTATCATTATCAACTTTACATCTTTTGGCATCTACACTATGAATATGTGTATCACTACGTTCGAGATTCATCAAAAATAAACCATTGACCAGCGGGGAATGACCATAAAACATATCTCTCAAATAAATAGAACAACCATTATTCTCCGATTTGAAAGAGTAGCCATCTCTCATAAGACGAGATCCAGAAACAATGTTCATGCTCAAAGCTGGTACTAAATAACAATTATTGAGGTTTAAAACTAATCCCGAGCGTAGATGTAGAGGTAGCGTGCCGACGGCGATCACATGGACCTTGGAACCATTCCCGAGACGCATCGTCACCTCATCCTTCGCCAGTCTCCGTTTATTCCGCAGCTCCTGTTTTGAGTTACAAATGTGAGCAACTGCACCGGTATCGAATACCCAGGAGCTACTACGAGTGCTGGTAAGGTACACATCAATAACATGTATATCATATATACCTTTGACGTTGCCGGCCTTCTTGTCTGCTAAGTATTTGGGGCAGTTCCGCTTCCAGTGACCCGTTCCCTTGCAATAAAAGCACTCTGTTTCAGGCTTGGGTCCATACTTTGGCTTCTTCCGGGCAACAGGCTTGCCAGGCACGGCAACTCCCTTGCCGTCCTTCTTGAAGTTCTTCTTACCCTTGCCTTTCTTGAACTTAGTGGTTTTATTGACCATCAACACTTGATGTTCTTTCTTGATATCCACCTCCGCTGATTTCAGCATCGAATACACCTCGGGAATGGACCTCTCCATCCCCTGCATATTGAAGTTCAGCACGAAGCTCTTGAAGCTTGGTGGGAGCGACTGGAGGATTCTGTCAACGACCGCTTCATCTGGGAGATTCATTCCCAGCTGAGACAAGCAGTTGTGCAATCCTGAAATCTTGAGGATGTGCTCACTGACAGAACTGTTTTCCTCCATCTTACAGCTGTAGAATGCGTCGGAGACATCATATCTCTCGACTCGGGCATGAGCTTGGAAAACCATTTTCAGCTCTTGGAACATCTCATATGCCCCGTGGTGCTCAAAACGCTTTTGGAGCCCCGATTCTAAACTGTAAAGCATGCCGCACTGAACCAGGGAGTAATCATCACAACGCGACTGCCGGGCGTTCATAACGTCTTGGGTCGCTGGGAGAACGGGTGCATCACCTAGCGGTGCTTCTAGGACATATGATCTCTTGGCAGCTATGAGGATAATCCTCAGGTTACGGACCCAATCCGTATAGTTGCTACAATCGTCTTTCAGCTTGGTTTTCTCTAGGAACGCGTTGAAGTTGAGGGAAACTGGAGCGTGGGCCATTTGATCTACAAGAGATATTGTAAAGAATTTAGACTAAGTTCATGATAATTAAGTTCATCTTAATCAAATTTTAATGAACTCCCACTCAGAATGACATCTCTCTAGTCATCTAAGTGATACACGATCCGAATCGACTAGCCCGTGTCCGATCATCATGTGAGACGGACCAGTCATCAACGGTGAACATCTTCATGTTGATCGTATCTTCTATACGACTCGTGTTCGACCTTTCGGTCTTCCGTGTTCCGAGGCCATGTTTGTACATGTTAGGCTCGTCAAGTGAACCCTAAGTGTATCGCGTGTGTAAATCTGTCTTACACCCGTTGTATGCGAACGTTAGAACCTATCACACCCGATCATCACGTGGTGCTTCGGAGCAACGAACTTTAGCAACGGTGCACAGTTAGGGGGAACACAATTCTTGAAATTTTTAGTGAGAGATCATCTTATTTACTACCGTCGTTCTAAGTAAACAAGATGCATAAACATGATAAACATGATAAACATCACATGCAATCAATTAAAGTGACATGATATGGCAAATATCATCTTGCTCCTTGGATCTCCATCTTCGGGGCACCATGATCATCTTGTCGCCGGCTCGACACCATGATCTTCATCATCATGATCTCCATCATCGTGTCTTGAAGAAGTTGTCACGCCAACTATTACTTCTACTACTATAGCTAACGTTTAGCAATGAAGTAAAGTAATTACATGGCGTTATTCAGTGACACGCAGGTCATACAATAATTAAGACAACTCCTATGGCTCCTGCCGGTTGTCAAGTTCATCGACATGCAAGTCGTGATTCCCTATTACAAGAACATGATCAATCTCATACATCACATATATCATTCATCACATCTTCGTTTTCGCCATACCACGTCACATAGCACATGCTGCAAAAACAAGTTAGACGTCCTCTAATTGTTGTTGCAAATTTTTACGTGGCTTCTATAGGATTTCTAGCAAGAACGTTTCTTACCTACGGCAAAACCACAACGTGATTTGTCAACTTCTATTTACCCTTCATAAGGACCCTTTTCATCGAATCCGATCCGACTAAAGTAGGAGAGACAGACACCCGCCAGCCACCTTATGCATCTACTGCATGTCTGTCGATGGAACCAGTCTCACGTAAGCGTACGTGTAAAGTCGGTCCGGGCCGCTTCATCCCACAATACCGCTGAATCAAGATTGACTAGTAACGGTAAGAAAGTTGAACAAAATCAAACGCCCACAACTGCTTTGTGTTCTACTCGTGCAAGATGCTACGCATAAAACCTGGCTCAGATGCCACTGTTGGGGAACGTAGCAGAATTCAAAAAATTTCTACGCTTTCACCAAGATCCAACTATGGAGACATCTAGCAACGAGCGAGTAAGAGTGCATCTACATACCGTTATGGAGATTGCGAGCGGAAGCTTTCGAAGAAGCGTGGATGAAGTAGTCGTACTCTTCGCGTTCTTCGTCACCGATGATCTAGTGCCGAACGGACGGCACCTCCGCGTTCAACACACGTCCGGTGCAGCAACGTCACCTCCTTCTTGATCCAGCAAGGGGGGAGGAGAAGTCGTCAGAGATCCGGCAGCACGACGGCGTGATGATGGATGCAGTGGAGATCGCAGCAGGGCTTCGCTGGGCGCCCTGCGTGGGAGTGTGGAGTTGTGACGGGAGGGGGAGAGGCGCCAGGGCAATGGTGCGGCTGCCCTCTCCCCCCCACATATATATAGGGGGCCAGGGGGTGCGCCAGGGCCCCTGCAGATCCAATCTGCAGGGGGGCGGCGGCCAGGGGGGTTCCTTGCCCCCCAAGGCTAGTGGGGCGCCCCCTCCCCCCTAGGGTTTCAACCCTAGGCGCATGGGGAGGTGGGCCCCTAGTGGTGCGCCAGCCCATTAGGGCTGGACACTTCCCCTTGCGGCCTAGGGGCCCCACCGGGATGGGTGGCCCCACCCGGTGGACCCCCGGGGCCCCTCCGGTGGTCCCGGGACGCTCCCGGTGACCCCCGGAGATCACCCGATGGCCGAAACTCGACTTCCTATATATCAATCTTTACCTCCGGACCATTCCGGAACTCCTCGTGACGTCCGGGACTCCGAACAACTTTCGGGTATCCACGTGCATTTATCTCTACGACCCTAGCGTTACCAAACCTTAAGTGTGTAGACCCTACGGGTTCGGGAGACACGTAGACATGACCGAGCCGACTCTCCGGTCAATAACCAACAGCGGGATCTGGATACCCATGTTGGTTCCCACGTGTTCCTCGATGATCTTCATCGGTTGAACCACCGTGTCAAGGATTCACTTAATCCCGTACGTTATTCCCTTTGTCCATCGCTACGGTACTTGCCCGAGATTCGATCGTCGGTATTCCCGATACCTTGTTCAATCTCGTCATGGCAAGTCTCTTTACTCGATCCGTAATCCATCATCCCGTGACTAACTACTTAGTCACATTGAGCTCATTATGATGATGTCTTACTGAGTGGGCCTAGAGGTACCTCTCCGTCATATGGAGTGACAACATCCCAGTCTCGGTTCGTACCAACTCAACAGACACTTTCAGAGATACCCGATGTGTACCTTTATAGCCACCCAGTTACGTTGTGACGTTTGGCACACCCAAAGTACTCCTACGGTATCCGGGAGTTGTACAACCTCATGGTCTAAGGAATAAATACTTGACACCGAAAAGCTTATGCATCACGAACTAAACGATCTCGTGCTATGCTCAGGATTGGGTCTTGTCCATCACATCATTCTCCTAATGATGTGATCCCGTTATCACTGACATCTCATGTCCATGGTCAGGAAACCGTGACCATTTGTTGATTAACGAGCTGGTAACTAGAGGCCTACCAGGGACTCATTGTGGTCTATGTATTCACACATGTATCGCTGTTTCTGTACAATACAATCCAAGCATGAATAACAGACGATTATCATGAACAAGGAGATATAATAATAATGCTTTTATTATTGCCTCTAGGGCATATCTCCAACAAGCACCAACCGGGACTAAAAGGGGGGTATTGGTCCCGGTTGGTGCCACGAACCGGGACCAAAGGTGGGTATTGGTCCCGGTTCGAGCCACCAACCGGGACCAATAGACTGTGCACAGCGGCGTGGTGGTGGGAGTTTAGTCCCACCTCGGTAGCTGAGAGCGCCCAACACATGTTTATAAGCCCCGCTGCCTCATCCATCTCGAACTCCTCTGAACTGCAGGCCTATGGGCCTAAACTGACACTAGTATGCATGTGGGCTTGCTGGGCTTTCTACGGGCCTGAATCCTGGCCCATTGTTGGGTTTCTAGTCGTATTCAGGCCGTGTTGGCCCAGTAGGTGGCATTTTTTTATTTTTTTTCTTTGTTGCTTTATTTTTTAGTTTTGTTTCTACTTTCAACAAAATACATACGGTTGCTATTTTTATTTATTTTATTAAAGTTTATTTATTTTACTTTGTTAAAGTTTATTTTGTTTCTACTTATTTATTTTATTTTTATTCTACTTATTTATTTTATTTTAGTTTTTCCTTTTTTATTTATTTTATGATTTTTTTTGCTTTTAGAACAGAAAATACTTTCATAATTTTAGTTGCATAAATTTTATATAATTCTATTTTCACTAATACAAAACGTACTATCTGTTTCGAGGTATCAGGGTTTCAGACGAAAACTCATCTGTTACAAAGGGATTTCAAAATTTTAACTTATTTGAACTACAGACTACTTCTGTGTTCAAAATGCACAATTACAAAGTGATATTCTAGATTAAAGGCATCATCACAATAGTTGTGGAGAAAAAGTCTTCACTTTTTCTTCGCTTGTGTCCTTTGCTTATTGCGCCGTAACCATGGATAATCTTCATCGTTTATCAGGGTGCTTGGGTCAGCCTTGACTTTGAAGGGGGGAATTTCATGAAACTTTTCATAGTCTTCGGAAATGTCTCTCTTGTCCTCCACTCCCACGATGTCTCTTTTTCCTGAAAGAACTATGTGGCGCTTTGGTTCATCGTTTGATGTGTTCGCTTCCATATCTTTTCTTTTTCTTGTTCTTGTAGGCATGTCCTTCAAATAGAAAACATGTGCCACATCATTGGCTAGGACGAACGGTTCGTCTGTGTACCCAAGATTGTTCAGATCCACAGTTGTCATTCCGTAATCTGGGTCTACCTGTACGCCGCCTCCTGACAGATTTACCCATTTGCACTTAAACAAAGGGATCTTAAAATCATGTCCTTAGTCAAGTTCCCATATGTCCACTATGTAACCATAATATGTGTCCTTTCCCTTATTGGTTGCTGCATCAAAGCGGACACCGCTGTTTTGGTTGGTGCTATTTTTATCTTGGGAGATCGTGTAAAATATACTCCCATTTATCTCGTATCCTTTGTAAGTCAATACAGTCGAAGATGGTACCTTGGACAACGAGTACAGCTCATCACAAACAGTGTTGTCACCTCTGAGACGTGTTTCCAACCAACTGCCGAAAGTCTTGATGTGTTCACGTGTAATCCAGTCGCCAGACCGCTCCGGGTGTTTGGAGCACAGACTGTTCTTGTGTTCATCGACATACGGGGTCACTAGGGTAGAGTTCTGTAGAACTGTGTAGTGTGCTTCAGACCAAGAATGCCCGTCCCTGCATATTATTGACTCCCCTCCAAGCGTGCCTTTCCCAGTTAGTCTCCCCTCATACCGCAATTTAGGGAGACCAATCTTCTTAAGGCCAGGAATGAAGTCAACACAAAACCTAATGACATCCTCTGTTTGATGGCCCATGGAGATGCTTCCTTCAGGCCTAGCGCGGTTACGGACATATTTCTTTAGGACTCCCATGAACCTCTCAAAGGGGAATATATTGTGAAGAAATACGGGGCCCAGAATGACAATCTCGTCGACTAGATGAACTAGGACGTGCGTCATGATATTGAAGAAGGATGGTGGGAACACCAGCTCGAAACTGACAAGACATTACGCCACATCACTCCTTAGCCTTGGTATGATTTCTGGATCGTTCACCTTCTGAGAGATTGCATTGAGGAATGCACATAGCTTCACAATGGCTAATCGAACATTTTCCGGTAGAAGCCCCCTCAGTGCAACCGGAAGATTTTGCGTCATAATCACGTGGCAGTCATGAGACTTTAGGTTCTGGAACTTTTTCTCTGCCATATTTATTATCCCTTTTATATTCGACGAGAAGCCAGATGGGACCTTCATACTGAGCAGGCATGCAAAGAATATTTCCTTCTCTTCTTTGGTAAGAGTGTAGCTGGCAGGACCTTCATACTGCTTTGGAGGCAGGCCGTCTTTTTCGTGCAAACGTTGCAGGTCCTCCCGTGCCTCCGGTGTATCTTTTGTCTTCCCATACACGCCCAAGAAGCCTAGCAGGTTCACGCGAAGGTTCTTCGTCACGTGCATCACGTCGATTGAAGAGCGGACCTCTAGGTCTTTCCAGTAGGGTAGGTCCCAAAATATAGATTTCTTCTTCCACATGGGTGTGCGTCCCTCATCGTCATTCGGAACAGATAGTCCGCCGGGACCCTTTCCAAAGATTACCTGTAAATCATTGACCATAGCAAGTACGTGATCACCGGTATGCATGGCGGGCTTCTTCCGGTGATCTGCCTCGCCTTTGAAATGCTTTCCTTTATTTCGACATTGATGATAGGTCGGAATAAATCGACGATGCCCCAGGTATACATTCTTCCTGCATCTGTCCAGGTATATACTTTGGGTATCATCTAAACAGTGCGTGCATGCGTGGTATCCCTTGTTTGTTTGTCCTGAAAGGTTACTGAGAGTAGGTCAATCATTGATGGTTACAAACAGCAACGCATGTAGGTCAAATTCCTCCTGGTTGGCCTCATCCCACGCACGTACACCTTGTCCGTTCCACAGCTGTAAAAGTTCTTCAACTAATGGCCTTAGGTACACATCAATGTCATTGCTGGGTTGCTTAGGGCCTTGGATGAGTATTGGCATCATAATGAACTTCCGCTTCATGCACATCCAAGGAGGAAGGTTATAGATACATAGAGTCACGGGCCAGGTGTTGTGATTGCTGCTCTGCTCCCCAAAAGGATTAATGCCATCCGCGCTTAAACCAAACCATACGTTCCTTGCGTCACCTGCAAACTCCTCCCAGTACGTTCTCTCGATTTTTCTCCACTGCGACCCATCAGCGGGTGCTCTCAACTTCCCGTCTTTCTTACGGTCCTCTACGTGCCATCGCATCAACTTGGCATTCTCTTTGTTTTTGAACAGACGTTTCAACCGTGGTATTATAGGAGCATACCACATCACCTTGGCAGGAACCCTCTTCCTAGGGCGCTCGCCGTCAACATCACGAGGGTCATCTCGTCTGATCTTATACCGCAAGGCACCACATACCAGACATGCGTTCAAATGCTCGTACGCGCCGCGGTACATGATGTAGTCATTAGGGCATGCATGTATTTTATGCACCTCCAATCCTAGAGGGCATACGACCTTCTTTGCTACGTACGTACTGTCGGGCAATTCGTTATCCATTGGAAGCTTCTTCTTCAATATTTTGAGTAGTTTCTCAAATCCTTTGTCAGGGACACCATTCTCTGCCATCCACTGCAGCAATTCCAGTACGGTACCGAGCTTCGTGTTGCCATCTTCGCAATTGGGGTACAACCTTTTTCTTGTAATCCTCCAACATGCGATCGAACTTCAGCTTCTCCTTTTCACTTTCGCACTGTCTCCTTGCATCAACAATGACCCGGCGGAGATCATCGTCTGGCACAACATCGTCTGGTTCCTCTTGACCTTCAGCAGGTTCCCCCGTTGCAGCATCACCATATTCCGGGGGCACATAGTTGTCATCGTCCTCTTGTTCTTCGTTGTCTTCCATCATAACCCCTATTTCTCCGTGCTTGGTCCAAACATTATAGTGTGGCATGAAACCCTTATAAAGCAGGTGGGTGTGAAGGGTGCTCGAGTCGGAGTAAGACCTCGTACTCCCACAGATAGTGCATGGACAGCACATAAAACCATTCTGCTGGTTTGCCTTAGCCACTTCGAGAAAATTATGCACGCCATTAATGTACTCTGAGGTGCGTCTGTCACCGTACATCCATTGCCGGTTCATCTGCTTGCATTTATATATAAAGTGTGTCAAAAACCATTACAGAAAATCATGGATACATAATTGATCAAATTAATATAAGTTCATCATCACATTAATTATATTCAAACTACATGCATATATAGCTCACCACACTGGTGCCGGCGACGAGATCGGCGCGGGCGATCGACGGCGGTGAAGACGGGAATGGAACGTACGACAGACCGCTCAACCTAACCAAATCTCGGACAAGATGGAGCTTCGAGAGGAGAAAGCTTAACTAGTGTGGCTCGGGCATTTCATCGAGCACCTCATGTGCATATATGGTAGGGGAGCTAGAGCACCACACAACTCCCCTCGCCGGCCAGAAAAAACAGAGCAGTGTGGGCTCGCCGGCGATGGGGTATATATAAGCAAACAATTGGTCCCGGTTCGTTACAGGAACCGGGTCTGAAGGCCACCCATTTTTCCCGGTTCCTATTACGAACTGGGACCAATGGGTGTGGGCCAGGAGCGAGGCCCATTGGTCCCGGTTCGTGCCTGGAACTGGGACAAATGGGCCCAGACCAACCGGGATAGATGCCCAACGAGGCCCGGCCGGCCCCCTGGGCGCACGAACCAGGACGTATGCACCCATGGGTCCCGGTTCGTGGATGAACCGGGACTAATGGGCTCGGAAGGCCCGAACTAACATGCTACACTATTCTGGATAATGTTGATTTATTTAATAATTAATTAATTAGAAAATGATTTAAAACTTTAAAAATTAATATAAAATAATTCGTAACTCTGATGAAAATACTTTATATATGAAAGTTGCTCAGAATTTCGAGACACGTCCGAATACACAGACCGTTCGTCAACCACACATCCCTAGCATACTGAACCCGCAACTTTCCCCCTCCATTTCATCCGCCCGAAAACGCAAAACACCGGGAATAATTTCCCGGATGTTTCCCCCCTCCGCCAGTATCACCCGGTACTGCGTTAGGACACACCTAGCATACATGTCATGTCATGCATCGTCATGCATCTGTTTGCATTGTATTCATTATTTCTTCCCCCTCTTCTCTCCGGTAGACTACGAGACCGACGCTGCTGCTGCCCCGATCGACTACGGTGTTGACGACCCCACCTTTGCTGCCGAGCTTCCAGGCAAGCCCCCCCCCCTTGATCAACCTGATATCACCTATTATTCTCTCTACTGCTTGCATTAGAGTAGTGTAGCATGTTACTGCTTTCGATAATCCTATTCTGCTGCATAGCCTGTCATTGTTGCTACAACTGTTGACACCTTCACCTGCAATCCTAAATGCTTAGTATAGGATGCTAGTATTCCATCAGTGGCCCTACACCCTTGTCTGTCTGCCCTGCTATTCTATCGGGTTGTGATCACTTGGGTGTGATCACGGGTATATACTTCATAAACTTATACATGATACATGTTGTGACTAAAGACGGGTCGGCTCGTTGAGTACCCGCGGTTGATTCACGGATTGGGGGCTGAAAGGACATACTTTCTCAACAGCCCTCTGTGGATCTTTGTGGTGGAGCGACAGGGCAGGTTGAGACACCTAGGAGATAGGTGGGCCTGGCCCTGGTGGTTGTCCGCGATTATTTCATAATAACACGCTTAACGAGTTTGGATATTTGATCTGAGTCTGGCCGTTGGCCTATACGCACTAACCAGCTACGTGGGAATAGTTATGGGCACTCGACGTCGTGGTATCAACCGAAGGCTTCTTGACGTCAGCGACTTAGCGGCGCGCGCCGGGTTGGACCGCGTAACGTAACTTCCTTACTAATGGAGGTTGCTAGGTCTGCTCACCGGCCGCGTACGCAACGTGCAGGTGTGCAATGGGCGATGGGCCCAGACACCTGCGCGCTTAGCACTTAGACCGACGTGCTGACCTCTCTGTTGTGCTTAGGTAGGGCTGCGACGTGTTGATCTTCCGAGGCCGGGCATGATCCTGGAAAGTGTGTCCGGGCAAATGGAATCAAGCGTGCTGGGTTATGTGGTGCACCCCTGCAGGGAAGTTAATCTATTCGAATAGCCGTGTCCCTCGGTAAAAGGACGACCTGGAGGTGTATTCCGACCTCATAACAACTAGAACCGGACACTTGTTAAAACACACCCAGATGAGTTCCAGATATAACTCGATGGTTCCTCTCTCACGGGGTGATGTGCGGGAGGATCGCCGAGTAGGATTATGCTATTCGATGTTACTTGGTGAACTTACAATCTGTTCTCTTCTACTGCTGCAAGATGGAGGCTGTCAGAAGCGTAGTCTTCGTCTAGATTAGCTATCCCCCTCATATTCTGGCTTGTTGTAGTTCAATCCATCGATACTACCCATATCATTGTTACCATTGCATATGTAGTATAGATCCTTGCTTGCGAGTACTTTGGATGAGTACTCACGGTTGCTTTGCTCCCCCTTTTCCCCCTTCTGTTCCTTCTTCTCGGATGATGCAACCAGATGGTGGAGCCGAGGAGCCAGACGCCACCTACGACGACTCCTACTACACCGGAGGCGCCTACTACTACGTACAGTCTTCCGACGACGACCAGGAGTAGTTTAGGAGGATCCCAGGCAGGAGGCATGCTCCTCTGTCGATCTGTATCCCAATTTGTGCTAGCCATCTTATGGCACCTTGTTTAACTTTATGTCTGTACTCACATATTTGTTGCTTCCGCTGACTCGTCTATGATCAAGCACTTGTATTCGAGCCCTCGAGGCCCCTGGCTTGTAATATGAAGTTTGTATGACTTATTTTACTTTTAGAGTTGTATTGTGATATCTTCCAGTGAGTCCCAGATCTTGGTCGTACACATTTGCGTGCATGATTAGTGTACGGACAAATCGGGGGCGTCAAAAGTTGGTATCAGAGCCAACTTCCTGTAGGAATCCCCCTTCCACACTCCTTGGCCGAAGTCGACTCTATACATTGCAAAACTTTTACTAACATGGCTGTGTGGCTAAAGGGCCCATGCTGCCATTTGGGTGGTACTAGATTCTTTTACTCCTCGATCTTTACTCTAGGATTCTGAACACTCTCTTATTTCGGGTAAAACAATTTTACTAACTCTAACATTAGGATCCCCGAGACCCCCTCACCCCAAAGTTGGATAAGCCATAGTTATTGCTTAGAATAGTATTTTGCATAATCCCCACACTGTCATTTGACTCCTTTGAAACATCTTTGTTTTCAGATGGAACCCACGAGGCAGGTCGTGCGCCACACGCAGGCCATTGGTGCCTCGGGATCACCTGCTGTGCTAGCTGAGATGATGACCTATCTGGGTTATCGCTGGCATCCTGAGTATACCGTGTACGAGCAGTACCAGGACTTTAACCAGGATTAGTATCGTGCCACCGTCCGCCTCTACTCTCGTGCAGAGAACTCCTCTACTGTGCTGCACACCGCTCATGGTGTTGGAGTGACCATCGATATGGTAGTTCACGATGCTTCTTACGCTGCTCTGACACGCCTTCATGGAGAGTATCGGGCGTTGCACACTTCCACTTTCAGGCACTTTGCTATCGCCTCCGACGATGGAGCGGATGGATACTACACTTCTGCCTACTCCACCGTCACCCGAGAGCCCTTCTATCATCAGAACCTTGTTCTGCATGCTGATGGGCTAGATCGGGCTAACCGAGCTCTTCGCCACGAGTTGTACACCACCCGTCAGCACCTGTACTGCGCCTTGACGATGTTGCACCCCTTTGTCCTATCTAGAAAGCTGCCGCCTACTGTGATCTACGCAGCTCGGACCGTGATGCCTCCTGCTGTCGGTTGGCCAGATGTGGGAGGCTACACTCCCGCACTTGGTCCTCTGTTGCCACCTGGACGTCGGGTTCTGCACCAGAGTATCCACGTCCCCCAGGTTGATGGTGTGGAGGACTTTTCGTTGCAGCATTGCCAGCTGTCGGACTACCTCTACCTCCACAGTTCCACCTGGGACTGATGTAGTCTTACTTATTAGTATTAGATGCATTCGCCGCGAGCATGCGTGCCGCCTATGATGTCCTTAGTTATGTACTGAACTCTGTGTACTGAACTCTATGCATGCACCCCTTTTGTCATATATGTCGACTACTATGTGGTATTTTACGTGCTCGTTTCATTATGCATGTTTCATTCATAAATGATTCTTGTGTTTGCAAATTTCTCAATGCTGAACTACCCCTATTATATATTAGCAGGATGGTTAGACCAGCTGGCCGTGGTCGTGGTGGCAACGCCCCACCACCGCCCGAATACATGGCCGGTATGATCCAACAGTTTGAGCTGAACTGCCAGTTCATGGAGACTGTCATGGCTCAGTTCCCTCGCCCCAACATGGATCAGCAGCATGGCGCAATGACACTGAATGACTTTGCTTGCCTCAACCCATCTGTCTACCGAAGCTCAACTCAGCCTCTTGATGCTGATGACTGGCTCCGTGACATTGCCTTTGAACTGGAATCTGCTAGAGTTGCCGCTGCCAACTATGTCACCTTTGCGGCATACTATCTGAAGGGTCCCGCTGCTTACTGGTGGGACAGCCATAGGCGTACACTGTCTGCTGGAACAATCATCACTTGGCCGGAATTCCAAGCTGCCTTCCATGCCCGCTTCATTCCTTAGGGAATCATGGATAGGAAGAAGCGTGAGTTCCGCAACCTCACCAAGGGCAACAAGACTATGGATGCTTATCAGCGGGAGTTTCTGGACTTATCCCGCTATGCTGAAGAAGACATTACCACTAATGCTCGTAGACAGGAAAAGTTCCGAGACGGACTTCATGCTGACATCAAGCTCGCACTCCTTGTGCATGACTTTGGAGATTTCGCCACCTTGGTGAACAAGGCCATCCAGGTTGAAACTGGTCTGCAGGAACATCGGGGCTCTCTTAGGCGCAACCGTGAACCAGGCTCATCCTCAGGCCCTCCCTCATAGAAGCGTAGGGTTTGGATCGCTAACAATGTGTACCGTCCAGCTGCACCTGCTCCAAGGCCGTCCTATGCGGCACGTCGTCTGCCTCCACCACCTAGGCAGCCAAGACTTCCAACTGCACCACTCCCAGCTCCTGCTTCCGCCCCCAATGATGGTCTGTGCTACAAGTGTGGTCAGCCAGGGCACCTTGCCAGGAACTGCTTTCAGAATCAGAACCAGCTTGCACTGCCTACAACCGGTCGTGGGAACAATCAGCCCCGCAACAACAATGTCAAGCCTTATGGTCGTGCTCAGGCCAACCACGTTGATCTCAATGAAGCTCAAGACCAACCTGCTACTGTGATGGGTACTCTCCTTGTTAATTCAGTACCTGCATCAGTTTTATTTGATTCAGGAGCATCGCATTCATTCATGTCAGAAGATTTTGCATATAAGCACAACATTAGATGTGAAGAAATGAACACTTCGGTAGTGGTAAAAACCCCTGCCGGCCAATGTCAAACCTCTATGGGTTGTCACGACGTTCCCGTTGAAATCGAAGGGTTGGAGTTCTATGCCTCTCCCATTATCCTAAAGTCGTCCAACATCGACCTCATTCTGGGAATGGATTGGCTAAAAGCGCATACTGCTTCTATAGTTTGCGCCACCAAGACAATCCATCTGCTACACCCTTCCAATGAAATAATAAGCTACAACACTCATCTGGTTCAAAATGCTGAAGCACGTCGTTATGCATTGAATGCACTGAACGCTTCACCACTCGATGGCATCGAAAACATTCCCATCGTACGTGAGTTCCAGGACGTCATTCCTGAGGAACTTCCAGGGATTCCCCCTGCTAGAGCTGTCGAGCATCGACTTGAATCGAGGCACCACTCCTATAGCCAAACGACCCTTCAAGATGCCGCCTCATGAACTCATTGAGCTTAAGGAGGAAATCGACAATTATCTTTCTAGTGGTTTCATTCGCCTGAGTTGCTCTCCTTGGGGAGCACCTTCTCTCTTTGTTAGGAAGAAGGATGGGACAAACCAATTGGTCCAAGATTACCGTCCTATCAACCAAGCAACTATTCAGAACAACTATCCGCTTCCTTGGATTGATGATCTGTATGATCAACTGGCTGGTTCATCAGTGTTCTCTAAACTTGACTTGAGGTTGGGTTACCACCAGATCCGCGTTCGAGAAGAGGATATTCCAAAGACCGCCTTTGTAACTCGATACGGTTCGTTCGAGTACACCATCATGTCATTCGGCTTGACAAATGCTCCAGCTACATTCTCTCGCCTGATGAATTACATATTCATGGAATACCTCGACAAATTCGTCGTGGTTTATCTGGATGGTATCCTTGTATTTTCCAAGAATAAGGAAGGACATGATGAACATCTTCGCCTTGTGCTTAAAAAGCTTCGAGAGCATCAATTGTATGCTAAATTTTCCAAGTGCGAATTCTGGCTTCCTGAAGTAACCTATCTCGGGCATGTCATCTCCAAGGATGGTATTGCCGTCAACCCCGAGCGAGTTCAGGCCATTCTCGATTGGACTCCTCCGAAGAACATCAAGCAAGTCCGAAGTTTTCTCGGTCTCGCCAACTATTGCCGTTGATTCGTCGAGAACTTTTCCAAGATCGCCAAACCTCTGACTGGTCTACTTCACAAAGGCGTCAAGTTCGAGTGGACAGACAAATGTCAGGAAAGTTTTCAGGCGCTCAAGGACAAGTTGACTTCTGCTCTAGTGCTTGCTCCACCTGATACTAAGAAGGACTTCGTCATTTACTGCGACGCTTTCCGTCAAGGATTAGGCTGTGTCCTAATGCAGGAGCGTAGAGTAATTGCGTATGCCTCACGTCAATTGCGTCCTCATGAAGAGAACTACCCAGTTCATGATCTTGAACTAGCTGCTGTCATATATGCTCTAAAACAGTGGCGACATTACCTTCTCGGTAATCGTTGCGAGATATTCACCGACCACCAAAGTCTGATGTACTTGTTTACTCAACCATACCTGAACCTCCGTCAGCAGAGATGGATGGAGACCATCGCAGATTTTGACTTGGGTATTTCCTATACCCCGGGCAAGGCCAATGTGATGGCTGATGCCTTAAGCCACAAGTCATATTGCAACCACCTCTAGGTTCACAAGGTTCAAACCTCGCTTGTTGAAGAATTCAGAAGGCTGAACCTCCATATTGTTCCTCCTGGAGCACTCGCTCCCCCTCCTCCAGAATTTCAGAAGATGAATCTTCGTGTTGTTTCCCAGGGTTTCCTTAATACCCTGGCTGTCGTACCCGATCTCGTGAGCAGTATCAAAAATATTCAGCAATTTGACCCTGAAGTCGATAAGATTAAACGCTATCTCGCAGAAGGAAAGGCCTCATTCTTCGCTATTGCTGATGATGGCGCCTTGTACTTCAAAGGCCGCCTAGTGGTTCCGAGTAAGAGAGAAAACCTGGACAAGACTCAGGAGGTTATGGAAGATGCTCATGATACACCTCTGTCTATTCATCCTGGTAGTACCAAGATGTACTAAGACATTCGTCAGAGATTCTGGTGGTCTAATATGAAGCAAGACATTGCTCGTTATGTTGCTGAGTGTGACTTTTGCCGTCGTATCAAAGCAGAACATCAAAGGCCTGCTGGAACCTTGCAACCTATCTCTATTCCTGAATGGAAATGGGACCATGTTGAAATGGACTTCGTCACTGGATTTCCCAAATCGCAGAAAGGTAATGATGCAATTCTTGTCGTCATTGACCGGCTTTCTAAAGTTGCACATTTTCTGGCTGTCAAAGAAACGATTACTGCTAGTCAACTGGCAACTCTCTACATGTCCATAATTGTTTCACTTCACAGTATTCCACTGGTTATCAGTTCAGACCGTGGTAGTTTATTCACTTCAAGATTCTGGGCAAGTTTCCAAGAAGCTATGGGAACACATCTGTCATTCAGTACAGCCTTTCATCCTCAGTCGCAAGGGCAAGTTGAACGCATCAACCAAGTTCTCGAAGATATGCTTCGAGCTTGTGTAATTTCCTTCGGCAAGAAATGGGAGGAATCTCTCCCGTATGCTGAGTTCTCCTATAATAATAGCTATCAAGCTAGTCTGAAGATGGCTCCCTTCGAAGTGTTATACGGACGAAAGTGCCGAACTCCTCTGAACTGGTCAGAAACTGGGGAACGTTCACTCTTCGGTCCGGATATTATTCAACACGCTGAAGAGCAAGTCTGCGTCATTCACGAGAATCTGAAGACTGCTCAGTCACGTCAGAAAAGTCAGTATGATCGTCATCATCAAGACATGGTCTATCAACCTGGCGAAAAGGCTTATCTTCGAGTTACACCAATGAAGGGTGCTCACCCCTTCGGGATCAAGGGCAAATTAGCTCCTCGCTATATTGGTCCATTCACTATTCTTGAAAAGCGTGGAAAGGTGGCATATCAACTGGAGCTGCCACCGAACCTTTCTCAGGTTCACGATGTGTTCCACGTGTCTCAACTCCGCCGCTGCTTCGAGGACCCAGTCCGAGCAGTGGATCACGAAGTGCTCGAGTTGCAACAGGACCTCTCCTATAAAGAGCATCCGGTCCGCATTCTCGACCAAGCTGAACGTCGCACACGTCCGAAGGTGATCAAGTTCCTCAAAGTCCAGTGGTCGCATCACTCTGAAGACGAAGCCACTTGGGAACGCGAGGATCGTCTTCGTGAAGAATACCCCGCACCGTTTCCTTCTATCTCCTAAATCTCAGGACGAGATTTCTTGTAGTGGAGGAGAATTGTAACGCCCAGATAATTTGGTTACAGTAAAACTTTGCTAATGATGCCACGTCACTTCGATTACTGTTGCTAATCTCGCGTTAGTTCGAAACTGATTAAAATTAAAATTCAAAATGTGGCAAATAATAAAAGATTTCAACATATTAAATAAAAATGTTCGGTGTGTGACAAATATTTCTATGGTAATTATAGTAAAGAAAACATAATTTTACAAAGTGCCTAAGTGCTTTAAACTAAATAAAACAGAAAAGACAAATAAATAAAAGAAAAGAAAACAAACAAAACAAAAATAAAAGAAAGAAAAAAAGGGAACCCCCCAGGCCAACTAGGCCTCGGCCCAGCCAGTGGCCTGCCAGGCCGGCCCACTC
>LR738711.1:631226640-631337386 GCA_902687465.1 Secale cereale
GGGGCGAACGGCTGGAGATGCTCCGAGTACGTGCGACGGGGCCATACAGATCGCTGGGATCAGAGACGAGGGCGAGGGCGAGCGGGCCGTACAGATCGCTGGCGAAGATCAAGATCAGTGACGAGGGCGAGCTTCTTGTCGGAGATACAGCGGCGGAATTTTTCGAAGGACACGTACAGAGGAAAGGAAGGCCACGGTTCAAGGCTGAGTACGCGAGGTCGACGCTTCGTTGCGTACGGCAGCTAGTCTCCTCGGATGAGGTGCACCGCACAAGGAAAGAAAATCGTGTGGAAGCGGGAGTTCAGGGGATAAACATGCGGCCAGCCGAGCTACAAGGATACGTGTGTGCTTGCAGACGTGTTTGGTCCAGGGAACAAAACCTGCTGCTGGTTGCGATTAATAAAAGAAAAAAAAGGAAAAGGAGACTTCTGCGTGTATGATGGTCCGTTCGGGATTGGATAAGGTGCGAACCGTGACAGACTTGGATAAGATTTCCGTGTGAGAGAGGAAAAGACAGGGCCGGCGGTATCCGGTACAAATAAAAGGACAGGCGTCGGAGGCTACCAAAGCTCACAAAATCAATCTGCATGTTCAGCAAAAAGGTGGAGCAGCCAGTTTCTTTTTTTGATGTCCAGTTTCGGTGGAGAGCAATTGATACGAGGACGGGTTCCACAGGAAATTTTAAGGGCAGACATGAAGGTTGTGTGGGTCAGATTTCTTGGTAGATCGGGGACTGCGGGGTGGCTTCAGACGAGCATACGGGATCGGTGATCTTTTTAGTGAGGAAGTCGCAGAGGAAAACAAGTGTGGTCAGACCGGCGACAACATGTCAGTTAGATCGCGGCTCGGCATGGCGCCGGGATTCACCAAGTTTGATGTGGAGAAATTCGATGGCACGGGTAATGTTGGTCTACGGCAGATAAGAGTCAAGGATATTCTGGTGCAGCAGGGAATCTTGAAGGGTTTGCAGGAGACGAAGCCGGCCAAGGTTGACAATGATGCGTGAGAGGATATGCAAGTGCAAGCGGCCTCTACCATATGACTTTGTCTTGTGGATCAGGTCATATATCATGTCATGAACGAAGATTCTCCTAAGGGAATCTGGGACAAATTGGCAAATCGTTATATGTCCAAGTCAGCGACCGGCAAGCTGTATTTGAAGCAAAAGTTCTATGGCCTGAACATGCAGGAGGGGTCGGATCTTGTGTGTCGGGACCCCGATCCTAAGTCACACAGGTCTAGCCTGTAACACATCATATCACTTTGCGGCCTCACGCACGGTTTCCCCACGGGTGCCGCCTTACCTGGCCCGGGACCGTTTGCGCATTTTGGCACACGTATATGATAGTGTCGCTAGCATCCATATGATAGAGAACCCGGGCCGACATGACCAGTTATAAACCAAAAGTGGCACTAAATTACAGAGACAGGCATACATGACCCAGCAACGAACGTGTCGGTCATCAACGTATGAACCCAAGTCGTAGCAAGCTACAAGGACTTAAAGGAAAAACGCGTGACATTTCCCCTAAGGGACAGACACAGGAACGAAGAAGGACACATGCCGGCCAGCCTAAGTGTTCCGGAGCAGTAGCAAGCTACCAAGGCTTAGTGGAAGCACTAGGAGACATTTTCCCTGTAAGATAGGCTACCAAAGGTAAACAACTAGGTGTCGGATCCCACACATAGCAATACACATTACACATACGCATAACATGCAAGTATGTGCTGTACAACATGGCATCACAACATAACTCAACAACTCATATAGATAAGGCCCAGAAGAGCCATCATAGCATTTATTACAATCAGACGTCACATGACACAACATACAGAGCATACAGGCAACGGAAGCATAACATGTCTGAGTACAGACAACTACAAAAGAAAAAGGCTGAGAAGCCTGACTAACTACTAGACCCTCCCAAGGGTACAAGATCTTAGCTGAGGTAACAAGCTAAACGTCGAAGTCCACGCGGAACCACTAGCGAGACTGAAGTCTCTCTGCAAAAACATAAATTAAGCAAACGTGAGTACAAAGGTACTCAGCAAGACTTACATCAGAACTAACTACATATGCAACAGTATCAACATGGGGGTAGTGGAGTTTGACTGCAGCAAGCCGGCTTTGACTCGTGGCTATCCTGAACTACGACTGCAAGTAACTCTTTTGAGGTGGCGCACACGAGTCCACATATTCACCAATCAATACACCACTATGGATCCGCTCCCGTCTCCCTACGAGAAGGCCATCCATAGCACTCACGCTTATCTTGCGCATTTTAGAGTATCCACTTTCGATTGTCTATGTACCACGTAAGCATCCAAGAAGTCCATATCCGCGGACCCGGCTATTCTAATAGATCATGTTAACCCTGCAGGGGTGTACTTCTTCACACACGCTCTCGCCACTTACCCCCATGTACACGTCATGTATCTCGGCAACCTTCAAGCGGAGGCCTGGCGAGGGTGTCGGCCACGACCTGACTAACCACACAAGTCTCTCGTCCAGGTTTATCGCCTATTCGGGTTCCATCCGTGGGGAGATCCGGCCGGGGTGTCGCTCACGGCCCCAAACGATGTGTACAGGGTTCCCGCATCACCAAACGGGCGATCGGTACACCGTGCCACGGTGCCTAGTCTGACCCAAGCCCACCTGTACCGGGTGCCACTTGGTAGACTACTAGCACTACCTACAAGCACTAGAAACTAGTTGCAACTCCTGGACAGAGATCAAGTTGATTAATAAGTCGAGAGGGGCACTTAAGCATTCCAATGCGTGGTAGTAGCTTTGTCATTGGACAACTTACACAAAACTCAGTTCTTAAGGACGGCTCCAGTGGGACAACCCACCATGTACTCCTACATGGCCTCTCACCGCTACCTTTACCAAATCGTGTTCACACACTTAGCTCACACACAGTAGGACATGTTCACCACATTCCAGTTCATCCCCGATGAACCAGACCTGACACAACTCTAAGCAATAGCAGGCATAACCAGAAAGCATGAATGAGTAGGCACAACATGGCTCAAACAACTCCTACTCATGCTAGTGGGTTTCAACTATTTACTGTGGCAATGACAGGTCATGCAGAGGAAAGGGTTCAGCTACCGTAGCAAATAGCAGTTCAATCGTTGTTGTCCTAATGCAGTAAAGGAGAGCAGGAGCGAGAGAGTGGGATTGTATCGGAATGAACAAGGGGGTTCTGCTTGCCTGGCACTTCTGAAGATGGTAATAGTTCTTCATCGGTATCATCGAACTCATTGTCGGAACGTCGTCTATTGAGAGGGGACAAAACCGACAAACAGAGAAAGAACACAATCAAAGCAATGCAACAATATGATGCATGAATGTGACATGGCAATATGATGTTTATTGAGCTAATGCAACTAGCAACGCAATTAAATGAAGTTGGTTTGAACCAAAGGTTCAAATTCAAACTCCATATGTGATTATTCAAATGCCATTTATTCAAATTGTCCTAAACAGTGGCTGTAAGTTATTCAAACATGCATTAAAATGCCATAAACATATTCCTTGGATTTTTCTGATCAATTTTCATTTATAAATTATTTTCATCTGAGCTACGGTTGATTTTATATGATTTTTAGAAGTTTAAAGCATTTTCTGGAATTTCTAAACATTTTCTGATTTATTTTAATTCCAGAAAGACTTTATTGCGTCAGCACTGCGTCACTGTGATGTCAGTAGTCAACAGGGCTGGTCCAGGTCAAACCTGACCAGTGGGTCCCATTGGTCAGTGGCTCTGGGCTGGTTTGTGTAGATGACAGGTGGGACCAGTCAAGGTTGACTTGACCAAAGTCAAAACTGGCACGTGGGGTCCACGGGATTAGTACTAAACTAAACAGAAGAATTAAACAGATTAATTAAAACACTGGGCCCACATGGCAGTGGCACTAGGGGTGATTAGTGGGGTAATTAACCCCTAAGTAAGTGCCACGTCGGCGGTAGGCGCCGGCGACCAAAGAACACGGCGGTGGCTCGCCGGAGTTGATCGGGGCGGCGCTGCAGGCCACGGTTTGAGCCACGGTTGGTCTCTACGCGTAGCTGGCGCTCTTCCGCATCCAATGGGGCCGGAGTCAGCGGCTGGGGTGGCCGGAAGCAAGCGCGGCGTCGAGGTTTGGCGGCGCCGGAGTTCGGGTGATGAACGAAACGGCGCTACGGGCCACTCCAGGAGCAACGGGTGGCCCTGTCCGATGCGCGGGAGTGCAAGGAGTGCAATGGCGAGCTCGGATGCAAGCTATGGTGGTTGTGGCCACGGCGGCGACTTGGCCGGCGGAGCCAAGCTCTCGGGTGCGGTGGTTAGCTAGGCTAGGTGGAGAAATCGACCGCAGGGAGAGAGGGGAAACAGGCAGGCGCTCACGGCGAATGTAGTGGTTGCCTCGGCGAGCTTGAGGAAGCACCGGAGCGGGCACATGGCCGCCGGCGATCTCGGCGGACCGAGGTTGAAGAAGACGAAGACGGCGACGTTTCAGGGGCTTCTGGCATCGGGCGGTTCGGCAAGGAGCTCCAGCTCGTGAAGATGAAGCTCGTGGGCATGGTCATGGGTCGAGGGGTGGCCAGTGGTCATGGCTACGGCGAGCGGCGGCGACGGCTGGCTCTCGGGTGGCTGCGGGAACGCGAGGGGAAAGAGGGAGAAGGACCAGAGAGAGAGGGGAGAGGACGAGGGGAGTTGAGGGCCTCTCCAGGCGCGTGGACAGGGAGGGGGGATGAGCCTCAGTGCGAAGCATGAGGTGGCCACGGCCACGCGCCGCTGCTGGCACGCAGCTGCTTTGGGGGGAGGGGAGGAAGACGATGGAGGGGTGCTGCGGTGGTGGGCTGGGCCGGCCACTTGGGCCGCCAGGTGGGCTGCACAGGTAAAGGCCAGGTAAGCCTAACTCTGTTTTATTTTCTGTGTTGTTTTCTTTTGTTTATTCATTTGCCACTGATTCAAATTTAAAGTAAATCAAGGCAGGGCAAAACCTTCTGAAAATTTGTATGTTGCCATTCTGGACTTTTTCCAAAGGCACATAAATAATTTCAGGGTCTTTTGAAATATATTCTATATAAATGAATATTATTCAAAAGTCAAATACTTATTGATTTAAATCCAAATGCCCAAAATATATATATCCCTGAGACTCCAAAAATATTGGTTTGAATTTTAACTCTTTCCAATAATTTTATAGCTTAACAGGAACATTTTCTTGGGTTTATTTGAAGCAATTTTTAATGTTGATCATTTTTAGAAAAGATCTTTGAGGCATTCCACTTTCCCCACTTCAAATTTAAATGGAAATTAAACATGATGCATGGGTGCCACTCACTAATGCAACTAGTTACAAAGCAGAATTCTAGGGCTGTGACAACTCACCCCCACTAAAACAAGAATCTCGTCCCGAGATTCAAGCGTAGGGTAAGAAATCAAAAGGGACACACGCTAGCACAATCTTCAGGATCCAAATTTCCCTTCTCGGAGATGTTGATTTATTGCATCATATTGATCTTGTCATCCTGTTTTGAGATCTTCATCCAACCAGATGATAATGGAGTCATACTCTGTAGAAATCGATCTTCCCGGAGATCGTGGAACTCAAGATCAACCTATGGTGTGAGACAATGAAGCATCTCTTGAGCTGGGACATGGAAAACACATCCAGAGGGATGGAGTGAAACAAATGATGAAGGTTCACTTGGTAGGCACTAATTACACACCTAAGAAGATGGTGATCAATGTCACCAGACGGGAAGACACCTTGGAGAAGGTGACTCGTAGAGTTATTCCCTTAAGTGGCAAATAGAATTACTTTTGATATAGAGATCATTGAAATTCCCTATACCAGCCTGAGGCGGATCACAATCGATCATTTGACGGAGTCCGAAGGAATGACATTCTCAGGCCAGAATGGATGATGTGGACTACCTTGTTGAAGACAACACAAAGGATGATTTTGCTTATCATCGGAAATGGATGGGACCCATGGTGAAATGGCACATAGGCGGTGCAAGCTGGGAACAAAATGCAAATGCTGGGAATGATTCTGGTAACTGGGAAGAAACCCAACAGTAGAGAGTAGATCTACTCTTTGAGAGTGCAAAACATAACCAAGAACACTGGAAGCAATCCCGGTTAGTGTCGAGGATAACACCTAGTGCTTGTGCGTGCTCTCAAGAACTTGAGCATTCCCATATTCATCAAGGTTTTACCAGTATCCGTGTCAATGGTGCTGACAACACAACCTACAACCATGATGAACAGCGGTGGACGATGCAGATGCACAGAAAGATAACACTTTCTCAGATTCTACCTTAGCGGTGTCAGAAGCAGAATCTGGATAATCGACCGAGAAACAATTAGCACTCCGCTTCTAATGTTCTCCTTGAAGTGCTAGTACAACCCATTCATAGATATGTTTGGTATCTTGAACATCAAGTAAAGGTCGGACTTCAGGAGCACAAGAATCCATAAGTAACAACTAGGGAGTAAATCCTACAAAATCCTTATGGGGAGGTGGCCGACTTCTTCAATCAAGATACTACAACAATAGGTCTTCCGGCCGGATGGGTTGGCCACGACATCCACTTTACCGGTTATCGAGAGACCAATATTATAGTTCTTGGAAATGCTCCAACCATCATATCTGCCTGAGATTCATTTCCGGTTGGTGTCAGGATATTCCAGACTCATCGAATCTAGGACGAAAAATGAAAGTTTGCAACCCAAATCGACGAGATGACGTTGCGAGATTCTCGGGAAATGGACTGCGGTGGTAAGCTCCAAAACATGAGCTGGTTCTGCTACACACACATGAACATGTTGTCCAAGACAAGCATGACCACGTAGAAGTCTTACGATAAAACTCTACCGAGTTCAGGTGGGGAACCATCATCAAGGATAACGAAGTCTTTACATAAGTCATATGATTAGCTCTTATGATGGAACTTCTTCTCCTTGAACAAATCAACCAGTGGCTTGGTGTGCTAGGGATACATATGGAATGAAGATGATCAGTCTATCAGACCATGGAATACTTCGCACGTATGCATGACTGAATTGGGATGATTCCAGGGAAGTAAAACAAACTTTCTCGAATTCATGGCGGCAACTTGCATCAAATGCACATGAATTAGAGGAAGTCACTTCTTTCTTCCGTACATATGCTTCACGAACGGGTCATGAAGATAATGCTTATAAAAGTTTCCAATACTAATTGGATGTTCAACATAGAGCATGGAGAAGATAAAAATGTTGCTGATGGGCTCAACAACAATTCATCCAGGTTTCCATATAGATGGAATTCCATGACAATGTGAACAAAGTGATAGCATTGGTCAGACCCAAAAGATATAATGGTGTATGCTCAAGGAAACAACCATGAGTAAGACAACATTACGAATATCGTTGGTTCTGATTTGACTTGACGATAACCCATACTCAAATCATAGTTTGGACAAGACAATAGATCCACAAATGATCACGGGGATCAATTGAAGAAGATATCATCTAACTCCAATACACACACAAGATATCCCTTTGGAGTGAGCTATGTGGGTTAAGCTTTTATCTTCCGACTCTCCAGGTTGTTGTTTAGCTTAACCAACTAGTTCAGGGTATCCAACACAGATTCTTGGAGAAGGGGTGGTTTACAAGAAACCAACTTGATCACGAACTCAACATAGCGGTCAGGTGACAACCTGGTAATACTCCCGAGAAGATATTCAGAAAATCACGAACCACCGATATGTTACTAAGCTCGAGAACAATCTTGCTTTTCAAGGAAAGACGATATGATCAAATGAGCGAGGACTTAACAAAATTCTAACTCATCAATCAAGGAGTGCACCAGGAAAGTGGACTAGGTAGCACGATCAATCTTAGAATGGTGATTTGGTAACCAACACACTAAGAATGAAATTGTTGTCCTTTAACTACCAAGCAACAGGGTTGCTAGGAGTATTGATTTCAGACATCACAATTCACTTGTCGGTATTCCGGTTATAACAACGCGGAGACCGTGGAATGAACAACGATGGTGAAAAGTATTACTGTATCAGGAGTTCATAGGATGATGTGCAATTCCCAAGACATTCTTGATATAAAGATGGTAATACTCCAAGGTAGAACAGATTAGAAGATGGATTAACATTCTTCATCTGCGGAGTACAACTTCTTTGACCCAATCCTAGGAACGGACGCGGTACTGGAGTTTGTTTCTCCTAGTCATTCCGGAATAGAATGGCTTGACGGACCTCAAGAGTAAAAGGCATCGATGAACACAAGTGCACGACTACTCCTGGCTATCAATTGATAGACGAGGGTCAGAATACAACTAAAGGGGACAACTCGGGGAACATATGATTGTCTGAGTTGTAGATGCATAGGTTAGTATGTCGAACGAGTTCCACATATTTCTTCGGGATAACCCATGCAGGAAGATAGAATTGGCAGAGTCACAATAAGAACGGAGTACTACTCAAGAGCACTCGGGTTGTGATCTTTTGGTTCAGAAGAACTTCTGCCATAACGGTTCATGGTATTGGAAGAACGATTCACCACGGACCTCAAGGACTATCACAAGGTTACTAATATCCAAAAGGGACGAGCAATTACTATCCACATGAAGTAAGTAGGGTGAAGCTCGGGTTCAAAAACCCAGGAATAGAATACCTACCAACTAAATAGCATCACGGGATGCTTTCGAGAATAATGGCCAGAATCATCACACTGGAATATAAAACATTGCTGGATTACTGGGTGATCTTCTAAGATACTTAGGGTCATATTAATAAGTCCAACATATATGTCGAGGTAACAGAGTACCTCAACACACTGACTAGTGTGATTAATCTGGCCTAAAAGGACATCGGAAACAGGGAGGAAAGGTTTGCAAATGCATCAGACTATTTAGAAACCTGGGATGACTCGGACAGCATAACGGCTGTAAATGCTCGAAAATACTTTGGAGATCCAAGCAAAAGGGGTAGCATACCCACTTAACATCATAATGTCAAGGTTCTGAGATCAACAATTGAACACACAGTAGTAGAATAAACTGAACTGAGAGTTGAATCCACAATTAACGTGATCCTGATAGACATAAGAGAAAGCCTAGTTCTTAATCCCCGTAGAATAGAAGAAGGTGACTCAGATCAGAAGGTCATGGGGTAAAGGAGTAAAAAGAGCCTTACGTTCCCTTCCACAATCAATTCCCTTATATAACTAAGGAGTTTCTAGACACGACTTCGACCAGTTTGGCTTGCTAATCCTACAGGCAGTCAGGCTCTAATACTAAAGCTTCCGGGACCCCGATCCTAAGTCACACAGGTCTAGCCTGTAACACATCATATCACTTTGCGGCCTCACGCACGGTATCCCCACGGGTGCCGCCTTACCTGGCCCGGGACCGTTTGCGCATTTTGGCACACGTATATGATAGTGTCGCTAGCATCCATATGACAGAGAACCCGGGCCGACATGACCAGTTATAAACCAAAAGTGGCACTAAATTACAGAGACAGGCATACATGACCCAGCAACGAACGTGTCGTTCATCAACGTATGAACCCAAGTCGTAGCAAGCTACAAGGACTTAAAGGAACAACGCGTGACATTTCCCCTAAGGGACAGACACAGGAACGAAGAAGGACACATGCCGGCCAGCCTAAGTGTTCCGGAGCAGTAGCAAGCTACCAAGGCTCAGTGGAAGCACTAGGAGACATTTCCCTGTAAGATAGGCTACCAAAGGTAAACAACTAGGTGTCGGATCCCACACATAGCAATACACATTACACGTACGCATAACATGCAAGTATGTGCTGTACAACATGGAATCACAACATAACTCAACAACTCATATAGATAAGGCCCAGAAGAGCCATCATAGCATTTATTACAATCAGAGGTCACATGACCCAACATACAGAGCATACAGGCAACGGAAGCATAACATGTCTGAGTACAGACAACTACAAAAGAAAAAGGCTGAGAAGCCTGACTAACTACTAGACCCGCCCAAGGGTACAAGATCGTAGCTGAGGTAACAAGCTAAACGTCGAAGTCCACGGGGAACCACTAGCGAGACTGAAGTCTCTCTGCAAAAACATAAATTAAGCAAACGTGAGTACAAAGGTACTCAGCAAGACTTACATCAGAACTAACTACATATGCAACAGTATCAACAAGGGGGTAGTGGAGTTTGACTGCAGCAAGCCGGCTTTGACTCGTGGCTATCCTGAACTACGACTGCAAGTAACTCTTTTGAGGTGGCGCACACGAGTCCACATATTCACCAATCAATACACCACTATGGATCCGCTCCCGTCTCCCTACGAGAAGGCCATCCATAGCACTCACACTTATCTTGCGCATTTTAGAGTATCCACTTTTGATTGTCTATGTACCACGTAAGCATCCAAGAAGTCCATATCCGCGGACCCGGCTATTCGAATAGAACATGTTAACCCTGTAGGGGTGTACTTCTTCACACACGCTCTCGCCACTTACCCCCATGTACACGTCAAGTATCTCGGCAACCTTCAAGCGGAGGCCTGGCGAGGGTGTCGGCCACGACCTGACTAACCACACAAGTCTCTCGTCCAGGTTTATCGCCTATTCGGGTTCCATCCGTGGGGAGATCCGACCGGGGTGTCGCTCACGGTCCCAAACGATGTGTACAGGGTTCCCGCATCACCAAACGGGCGATCGGTACACCGTGCCACGGTGCCTAGTCTGACCCAAGCCCACCTGTACCGGGTGCCACTTGGTAGACTACTAGCACTACCTACAAGCACCAGAAACTAGTTGCAACTCCTGGACATAGATCGAGTTGATTAATAAGTCAAGAGGGGCACTTAAGCATTCCAATGCGTGGTAGTAGCTTTGTCATTGGACAACTTACACAGAACTCAGTTCTTAAGGACGGCTCCAGTGAGACAACCCACCATGTACTCCTACATGGCCTCTCACCGCTACCTTTACCAAATCGTGTTCACACACTTAGCTCACACACAGTAGGACATGTTCACCACATTCCAGTTCATCCCCGATGAACCAGACCTCACACAACTCTAAGCAATAGCAGGCATAACCAGAAAGCATGAATGAGTAGGCACAGCATGGCTCAAACAACTCCTCCTCATGCTAGTGGGTTTCAACTATTTACTGTGGCAATGACAGGTCATGCAGAGGAAAGGGTTCAGCTACCGTAGCAAATAGCAGTTCAATCGTTGTTGTCCTAATGCAGTAAAGGAGAGCAGGAGCGAGAGAGTGGGATTGTATCGGAATGAACAAGGGGGTTCTGCTTGCCTGGCACTTCTGAAGATGGTAATAGTTCTTCATCGGTGTCATCGAACTCATTGTCGGAATGTCGTCTATTGAGAGGGGACAAAACCGACAAACAGAGAAAGAACACAATCAAAGCAATGCAACAATATGATGCATGAATGTGACATGGCAATATGATGTTTATTGAGCTAATGCAACTAGCAACACAATTAAATGAAGTTGGTTTGAACCAAAGGTTCAAATTCAAACTCCATATGTGATTATTCAAATGCCATTTATTCAAATTGTCCTAAACAGTGGCTTTAAGTTATTCAAACATGCATGAAAATGCCATAAACAAATTCCTTGGATTTTTCTGATCAATTTTCATATATAAATTATTTTCATCTGAGCTACGGTTGATTTTATATGATTTTTAGAAGCTTAAAGCATTTTCTGGAATTTCTAAACCTTTTCTGATTTATTTTAATTCCAGAAAGACTTCATTGCGTCAGCACTGCGTCACTGTGATGTCAGCAGTCAACAGGGCTGGTCCAGGTCAAACCTGACCAGTGGGTCCCACTGGTCAGTGGCTCTGGGCTGGTTTGTGTGGATGACAGGTGGGACCAGTCAAGGTTGACTTGACCAAAGTCAAAACTGGCACGTGGGGTCCACGGGATTAGTACTAAACTAAACAGAATAATTAAACAGATTAATTAAAACATTGGGCCCACATGGCAGTGGCACTAGGGGTGATTAGTGGGGTAATTAACCCCTAAGTAAGTGCCACGTCGGCGGTAGGCGCCGGCGACCAGAGAACACAGCGGTGGCTCGCCGGAGTTGATCGGGGCGGCGCTGCAGGCCATGGTTTGAGCCACGGTTGGTCTCTACGCGTAGCTGGCGCTCTTCCGCATCCAATGGGGCCGGAGTCAGCGGCTGGGGTGGCTGGAAGCAAGCGCGGCGGTGAGGTTTGGCGGCGCCGGAGTTCGGGTGATGAACGAAACGGCGCTACGGGCCACTCCAGGAGCAACGGGTGGCCCTGTCCGATGCGCGGGAGTGCAAGGAGTGCAATGGCGAGCTCAGATGCAAGCTATGGTGGTTGTGGCCACGGCGGCGACTTGGCCGGCGGAGCCAAGCTCTCGGGTGCGGTGGTTAGCTAGGCTAGGTGGAGAAATCGACCGCAGGGAGAGAGGGGAAACAGGCAGGGGCTCACGGCGAATGTAGTGGTTGCCTCGGCGAGCTTGAGGAAGCACCGGAGCGGGCACATGGCCGCCGGCGATCTCGGCGGACCGAGGTTGAAGAAGACGAAGACGGCGACGTTTCAGGGGCTTCTGGCATCGGGCGGTTCGGCAAGGAGCTCCAGCTCATGGAGATGAAGCTCGTGGGCACGGTCATGGGTCGAGGGGTGGCCGGTGGTCATGGCTACGGCGAGCGGCGGCGACGGCTGGCTCTCGGGTGGCTGCGGGAACGCGAGGGGAAAGAGGGAGAAGGACCAGAGAGAGAGGGGAGAGGACGAGGGGAGTTGAGGGCCTCTCCAGGCGCGTGGACAGGGAGGGGGGATGAGCCTCCAGCGCGAAGCAGGAGGTGGCCACGGCCACGCGCCGCTGCTGGCACGCAGCTGCTTTGGGGGGAGGGGAGGAAGACGACGGAGGGGTGCTGCGGTGATGGGCTTGGCCGGCCACTTGGGCCGCCAGGTGGGCTGCACAGGTAAAGGCCAGGTAAGCCTAACTCTGTTTTATTTTCTGTGTTGTTTTCTTTTGTTTATTCATTTGCCACTGATTCAAATTTAAAGTAAATCAAGGCAGGGCAAAACCTTCTGAAAATTTGTATGTTGCCATTCTGGACTTTTTCCAAAGGCACATAAATAATTTCAGGGTCTTTTGAAATATATTCTATATAAATGAATATTATTCAAAGTTCAAATACTTATTGATTTAAATCCAAATGCCCAAAATATATATATCCCTGAGACTCCAAAAATATTGGTTTGAATTTTAACTCTTTCCAATAATTTTATAGCTTAACAGGAACATTTTCTTGGGTTTATTTGAAGCAATTTTTAATGTTGATCATTTTTAGAAAAGATCTTTGAGGCTTTCCACTTTCCCCACTTCAAATTTAAATGGAAATTAAACATGATGCATGGGTGCCACTCACTAATGCAACTAGTTACAAAGCAGAATTCTAGGGCTGTGACATTGTGGAGCATGTGAATGCCTTTAATCAATTGGTTACGGATCTAGCGCGTCTGGATGTGAAGATTGAGGACAAGGATAAGGCACTACTTCTTCTTTTTTCGTTGTCACTGTCCTATGAGCATTTGGTCATTACATTGTCACATGGAAAGGCAACCGTCAATAATGAGGAAGTCACTGCAGCGTTGCTTGGACATGAATTGAGGATGAAAAAGAATGCTACGGAGGAGAGTACTCAAGGTTTGGGGTTGGCAGTTAAAGGTTATCAGCTCAGGAAAAGACAAGAAGCTGAGAAGAAAAAGGTGCAGTGCTACAGGTGCAATGACTGGGACATGTAAAGAGAGAATGCCCAGAACTGAAGGGTGGGGCAAGTGCTAATGCGGCTACTCATGGTGATGGCTCGGACAATGATAGTGATGTTCTCGTAGTATCAAACATGCGGTCAACAAAAATTAAAGCGTGGATGTTGGACTCAGCTTGTTCTTTTCATGCAACGCCCAACAGGGAGTGGTTCTCTTCGTACAAGTCTGATGAGTTTGGTTTAGCCTATGTGGGCGATGACACAAGTTATCGTGTTGCTGGAGTAGGTGACATCAAAATCAAGATGTTTGACGGAGTTGAGCGAATGCTTCGGGAAGTCAGGCATGTGCCAGGGCTAAGGAGGAATTTAATTTCGCTTGGTGTTCTTCATGATGGTGGTATAGAATTTCGTTGTGATCGGGATAAGAAGACCATGAAAATCATGGAAGATGGGGTGACTGTGAGGATAGGAGAGAGGACGGCTTCGCATCTTTATAATTTATAAAGGAACACTATTGCAGGTGGAGCCATGAAGAGTGAAGCTGCAGGAGTAGCAGTGGAGTCCCACGGTGGCGGCGGGTCTGGCCCATCGGGTAGTTCTCAGCAAGCTACAAAGGAGACAACCCAAGTCTGGAGTACATGGAGGTTCGAGCATGGACGACTTTTAAGTGGTGGAGAATATTCGCAAAGAAGGAGTTTGTTATATTTGTGTCGAAATTATGTACGCAAGGATTTACGTAGACTTAGAGTTGTAATTGGTGTGGTTAGGTACGAGTCGTGTAGGAGTCGGACATTGTATCCTAGGCCTCTTATATACGGAGGGGCAACACATGGTGTAACCCATAACGACTTGATAGCAACAGGTAGGCGGGGGAGCCGACGGCTTGTGCCGACGCCCGGGCAACCGGTGTTACGGTATTTTGGGGAGGAGCGCCCATAGTCATGCTCTGGAGAAATAGCCATATCGATGAACCTCGTTAACAAATATCGTGTCTCGATGCGTCGTCTATGATCTAGCATTAGCATTTTATCTAACAGTTCTAAGCAGCTAGAACGGTGTGCTTTGCCTTTCTCAAGCAGGATTGTTCATGCAAGTTTTTGGCGTAATTTGTTGACCCAATTGGATGACATGTCCAACACAAACGCGAAAACTGATTCCACTCAAGAATACACCAGGGCACAGGGCAAATATTCAAAACGCTCTACCCAAGAACAATCATATATCGTGTCTGAATATATCCAACAAAAGTAGAGACTAATTCATTTCAAGACATTAGCCCGTAAACAATCATTTAATCCACGTGGTGTTTGTACACGTACAAAGTTACTCTGCCCTTTAAAGCATCTCCAGCCGCATCCCCAACAGGTCTCCCGGGCCACCTTTCCTGCGCCGGCGTCGAAAAAACGCCCCAGTCGCGTTCTCAAGATCCCGAAATCCGTCGGCTCGGCTCGTTTTTTAGCCCAACGGTCGCAGGCCGAACCCGGCACACTGGGGTCGCTTGGGCGCTCCGGCGCAAGTGGAAAGCACGCCTGGCCCACGTTGTCAGACGAAAACGTGAACCAACCGTCCATTTCCCCCGTCCTCATGCGTGTTCGACCGCCGGACTGCCGATCCCGACGCTGCCCGCCGTCCACCAACGCTGCCCGCCGTCCACCACCGCTGGATAGGCCGTTCCCCACCGGGAAAAAGAAGAGGTTTCGGCAGCGGCAGGCACTCCGCCACCGCCCGGGTGATTTTTTCGGCGTCCGGCAAGAAGGATTGCACCGGCAAACTTGGATTCACCTCAATCCAGAAATGCACGACAGCGATGAGGATGCTTACATACGGAGCTCCCGGTGATTCACTCGACGACTATGGGCGCATGGCCGTGGTCCACCACCATTGAGTGTTTCTACAAGTTCTGCAGGCAGTGGTGGCAGTGTTTCGAAAGCAATACTTGCGAACTCTCAATGTGAAAGACACTGCTCGGATCCTAGCACAGAATGTAGCGAGAGGATTCCCTGGGATGCTTAATTGGAAGCATCAAATGCATGCATTGGAAATGAAAGAACTGTCCATTTGCTTGATAGGGGATGTACAAAGGCACCAATGACGGTTGCAGTGTGGTACTAGAGGCAGTGGTCACACATGACCTCTGGATTTGGCACGCCTTCTTTGGTATGGCAGGAACTCACAATGAAATCAACGTGCTGCAGTGCTCCCCTGTCTTTGCCAAGCTTGTCGAAGGTCATTCTACTCCGGTGAACTTCGAGGTCAATGGGCGGCAGTACAACAAGGGGTACTACCTAGCTGATGTCATCTATCCAAGATGGTCGACATTTGTGAAGACTATCTCAAACGTTGTGCCAGGAGGCAAGAAATACCACTTTGCCAAGGTTGAGGAGTCTTGCAGGAAGGATGTCGAGCGGGCATTTGGTGTGCTCAAGTCTCGATTTGCTGTTGTCCGGTACCCTGCTCAGACATGGTCGAAAGATCAAATATGGGAGATAATGATTTGCTGTGTCATCTTGCACAACATGATCATTGAGAGCGAACAGGAAGAGCCAGTGTTTGACACTGAACCATACTACAGGCAGAGTCCTCTTGCCCAAGTCGATCACCATCTATCGGCAACCTGGAGTGTCTACCTCAATATGCGTCAGGAGATCCAAGACCCACATGTACATCAACAACTGCAGGAGGATCTGGTGGAGCACCTGTGAAGGATCAAAGGCGATGCCTAGCTCGACGTGTGAAGAAATATGAGTTTATTTGTTGAATATATAATTTGTGTTAAACTATTTTTTGTTGAACTAATTTTTATTAATTTTTTGTGACGAATAATGCGACAGAAAAATTATTTGTGTTAAGAATTCACGGCGAACCACGCCCAACCACGCTGAAAATGAGCCGATTCCGCCGCTATCGGGCCATTTTTCACCCTTATTGATCCGAACAATAGGCCGGCGTCGGCACCGGGGATGACGGCTGGATGCCAAACCGCCTCAAGGACCGACTATACCGCCGGCTCGTCCCCAGACGACATATTTTATGCCTCCTGGGACGCCAACGGCTGGAGATGCTTTTAGCGCACATACAATACAAGATAAATAAAGATAAACCAAAATTAGTCTTCTGATGTAGGCCTGTCAAGAAGACATGAATGAATAGACACTATCGAGACCTTATTGGATGACAGACAAGCTCCGTTCCGGCATTATTTTCTCCTCTCCGAGCAATCCCTTCCATACCTTCAATGGCGAAACGTAATGCCCAGTTTGTTTGTTAACAATATAATAACCTTAGGAGATAGCTTGAAATGATACGTCAGCCGAGAAGATGGCCGGCTCTGCATATTCAGGCAAGGCTGGGAGGTCCAATGGACTCCTTGCCTTTGCATATTCAGAGAAAGCTGGGAGGTCCCTTGCAGAGGTATGGTCCTCAACAGTAATGCTCAATGCTTGAGATAGACCTGCAGCAAAACTTACAATAATGCCACTTGCATACAACATTTTGAACCATTCGTTTGATAATACCGTACTTGTTAACATGCTTGGTGATGTCTAACGGATTTCTGCATTATATGCCAGGGAGGGTCCACGGTAGAATAGCAAGAGGAAATACGTAATGTAAATGACAACATGAATACATGGAATAGTGAAGATTCAAACGGTCAAATTTACCAACTTATAATTATGTACTAGGTCGGTACCGTGATTCCAAGTGTCCGGATGCAACCAATTAATAGCAGCTCAACGGGATTCTCCGTATTTGTTAGCGCTAATCTTGTCATGATGTATCAGCATGTTTAGTTTTGAGTTTGCATGTAGTTTAGATGATCTAGAAAAGTGTGCGTACGCCAAGGATGCTTCAGCTATATGTGCGGAGAAGGCGAGATGCCGGCGGTCGTGTGATGCGGCGAGCATGGCGAGATGCTCATGATGCTGTGAGGTACGGCAAGGTCGTGAGAAGCGGCAAGACGTGACGAAGACTGGAGGGTGATGGACTGCATCAAGTTGAGTCGGGTGAACCGCCAGGTCGTTCGGTTTCTTGGGTCCTAGCCGATAGAATGATTGGGTAAGTAGTTTGTGCATGCATGTAGTTGGAGTGGTCAGAGGTGGTGGCCGAGCTGTATGGATCATGGAGAGAGTTTAGGAATTAGTTAGTGCATGGGTTAGTGGGTTAGCAGCCAAGTGTGGCGGCTGGCCGTGCATGCGATGGGTTTGTGCTGTTAGTGGCCATGCATGACAGCTCGGATAGTGCGTGCGTGAAGGTGTTCTCCTATGTGTATATATATGTTGCTTTGAGTGAATGAAAAGAAAAGGCCGTGAGGGCTGCGAGAAAGAATGTAGTGCATGTGTGTCTCACCGGGAGTGAAAAGCAAAGCTGGTTTCTCCATGGTGAGGTGTGTGTGTGTGTGTTTTCTGCCATGGTGTGTGTCGTTGTGTTCTTGAGAGAAACAAAGAAACAAAAGAGTTGTGTGAGGCAACCAAGAGGAAGAAGAAGAGCGGCGTTGCGAGGAGGCGGCGCCAACAATTGGCATCAGAGCCTTGTTGATCTGTGGCGACGACGACGGTGCCGGCGGCCATGGTGGCCGGCGTGGCGGTGGCGGAGGCAATGGCGGCGACATGGCCGACTCCATGCGACATGGATGCCGGTGGCGCAACACGGAGGTGTTTGGCGGTGTGATGCCGCACGAGCATTTGGCTGCGGTGCGATGCCGCTAGATGGAGATGGCGACGCGAAGCTGCCACAAGAAGACAACGGTGTGACTTCGTTGAGAGGTACGGTGGCGTGAAGCCGTCATGAGTATCGGCGTCAAGACCGTCACCGATGTTGTCTAGGGTGGTGTGATGCCATCAGCAAGATGGGTCGTTGCGACGGCGTGCTGATCGGCATTGCGGAGGTGTCGTCCACGTCATGAGGTGTCCGTTGCGTGCGACAGGACGATGTGATGATGGGCGCTGCGACGGCGTCTACTACGACAAGATGGTGCACGCTGGGGTCCGGCGCTGCGATGGCGTCGTCCTTGGCAAGGAGAAGTTGCTACATGGGGCAGGAGGTCGTGGTACTCGGCTCCACGACGGCGTCGTCCCCGACAAAACGGCATGGTGACCGGCGCTGCGACGGCGTCGTTCACAGCAAAGTGTTGCGGGTGATCCGCATGACAATTTGACGAGTTAGCGTGACAAGATTAGGGAGGTGATTGTTAGCGCTAATCTTGTCATGATGTATCAGCATGTTTACTTTTGAGTTTGCATGTAGTTTAGATGATCTAGAAAAGTGTGCGTACGCCAAGGATGCTTCAGCTATATGTGCGGAGAAGGTGAGATGCCGGCGGTCGTGTGATGCGGCGAGCATGGCGAGATGCTCATGATGCTGTGAGGTACGGCAAGGTCGTGAGAAGCGGCAAGACGTGACGAAGACTGGAGGGTGATGGACTGCATCAAGTTGAGTCGGGTGAACCGGCAGGTCGTTCGGTTTGTTGGGTCCTAGCCGATAGAATGATTGGGTAAGTAGTTTGTGCATGCATGTAGTTGGAGTGGTCAGAGGTGGTGGCCGAGCTGTATGGATCATGGAGAGAGTTTAGGAATTAGTTAGTGCATGGGTTAGTGGGTTAGCAGCCAAGTGTGGCGGCTGGCCGTGCATGCGATGGGTTTGTGCTGTTAGTGGCCATGCATGACAGCTCGGATAGTGCGTGCGTGAAGGTGTTCTCCTATGTGTATATATATGTTGCTTTGAGTGAATGAAAAGAAAAGGCCGTGAGGGCTGCGAGAAAGAATGTAGTGCATGTGTGTCTCACCGGGAGTGAAAAGCAAAGCTGGTTTCTCCATGGTGAGGTGTGTGTGTGTGTGTTTTCTGCCATGGTGTGTGTCGTTGTGTTCTTGAGAGAAACAAAGAAACAAGAGAGTTGTGTGAGGCAACCAAGAGGAAGAAGAAGAGCGGCGTTGCGAGGAGGCGGCGCCAACAGTATTAGCCTTGGAGAGAGAATCAAGAAAACATATGCGCTGAAAAAGAAAAACCAAAGATCAAGGCCAGCAAGTTATTTCCTTTTCCGATTCTCTGGCAAGAATGGCATAGCAATTAGCAAACTGTATAAAAAATCCATGTGTTAATCTACAGACAACAGGACTCCAAAGCAAAAGTTTGTGATTTGCAATGGGCACTGTCAGAAAAGTGCAGAATAGGCAAGAGATAAGACTATAAACATTTAAAAAAAATACTAACCATCACTCTTTCAACATTTTGCAGTGAAAGGTCCCAACCAATGCTGAGCACGGTTTTAGAGACTCCATATGCTTCTGACCTGGCCCAACCAAAGAAAAATCCTGATATTTGATCAGAAATATAATCATAGGTACGCTAACCTGTTGCAAACTTACAGTATTCTTCAAACCAGTATATGCTAATAAGTGTAACACTTGTTATTGACATTTTAGAAGAGCGATAGGAAGGTGTCCGACCTGCTATAATTGTATGAGTGTTGTTTCGAACCAGATCACCTATCTAATTTTTTACGATAAAGGGCGCTTTATTACTTAAAAGGCTTAAGCATTACACCTGGCCTCTGCACATCTAGGATGCACACAGGCATAACCAAGTCCAAGTTCCAATTTTTTTTTATTAAAAAGGCGAAATACAAGTAATCATGAGAAGACTGTATAACTCCTAAGATGTTGGAGGGCCAATCCGAAGATCATGTCGGGTAAAATTATGCCTCGCCGTGGCCTCCAAACGTGTACATACCTCCGTAAACAGGCCTCGATTCTTCACACGTTGTAGAGAAGACCATAAACGAAGCGTACCGGTACATCTGTAGATAACCTGCAGCAGAGAAGAACTTTTATCATTAAAAACCTTATCATTTATACATAGTCAGAGCGACCAAATCACGGCAAGCGCTCCCGCCCTTAAAAGAATTCTAAACTTGTTATTGATCCCATGTAACCTGTTGACAAAAATGTTAGCAACACTACATGGAGGATACAAGCCAGAAGCTTATTGGATGACTGACCATATAGAACGAACCAATTTGTTATTGATCCCATGTAACCAGTGTTTTATGGTCTCCTCATGGTGACAAAAAACACATTGCACGCTTTCATGCCAATTCCTCTTAATAAGGTTATCTTTGGTTGACTCCTCGACGAAGATACCATGCAAAGATTTTATTCTTGAGTGATATCTTCATCTTCCAAATCATTTTATTATTATCAACTGGCGCATATGACTGGATCAAGGCTCTATACATGGACTCCATCGAGAAACTACCACTCGCATGTAGGTTCCAACGAAATAATCGGTCCCTTGTGACAATTGAACCATGGACAGGCGATGTACCAAATTGTTCCATGATTCAAGTCTAGGACCAATTAAATCTCTCCTGAACGTCACATTCGGCAGAAAGGATTCCATAACCGTGGCGATAGCATCACTCTTGTGACGCACAATCTTGTATAGAGCAGGATATTGTTCTCGGAGAGTGGCATTGCCTAGCCACTTATCCTCCGAGAACCTAATCTCCGATCCGTCTTTAATGATGAAGGATCCATAGCAAAAGAAATGTTTCTTCGTTGTCATGAGACCAGCCCAAAAGTGTGAGTCCCTAGGCTTCCAATATACTTGGGACACAGCCTTTGAGCCCACATATTTTCTTCTTAGAAGAGTTTGCCATACACCATCTTCCGTAAGTAGGTTAAACAACCATTTGCCATGTAGGGCCGTATTTTGAACCTTAAGGTCATGAATACCCAACCCTCCTTGGTCTTTGGGACGACAAACCACATTCCATTTGGCTAGTCGATATTTCTTCTTTTCGCTATCTCCTTGCTAAAAGAATCTTGATCGAAAATAATCCAACCGATGTAAAACTCCTTTAGGCAATCGGAAGAAGGAAATCATATACAATACCATATTACTTAGCACTGAGTTTATGAGGACCAATCTTCCACCCAGAGATACAGTTTACCTTTCCAACTGCTTAACCTTTTTTGTAGCCTTTCCTCGACGTGTTTCCATTCAGCATTTGTGAGATGCCGATAGTGTATTGGTATCCCCAAGTAGCTGATCGGAAACTGGCCTAGCCCGCAGCCAAACAAATCAGCATACAGGTGAGCCTCGTCTTGGGCATCGCCGAAACAATACAACTCACTCTTATGGAAGTTTATCTTAAGACCCGACAGATGCTCGAAAGCTGACATAATTAATTTCAGATTTCTCGCTTTATCAAGGTTATGATCCATAAAGAGAATCGTATCGTCGGCATATTGAAGGTTAGAAAGACCACCATCTATGAGGTGATTAACTACCCCATTAATTTGGCCATCAACCTTTGCATGCTCAATAATGACAGCTAACATATCAGCCACTATATTAAATAGCATGGGCGATAATGAGTCACCTTGTATCAATCCTTTCATCGTTTGGAAGTAGTGGCCAATGTCATCATTGACTTTAATGGCCACACTCCCTCCAGAAACGAAGCTATGAACCAGGGCGCGCCACTCTGCAGAGATGCCTTTCATTCTGAGATTCTGTTGGAGAAAAGACCACTTGACTTTATCATATACCCTTTCGAAGTCAATTTTGACTATTACCCCATTCAACTTTTCGATGCAGTTCGTGGACTGTTTCATGAAGGATTACAACACCATCTAATTTTGAGTATCAACTATCTAATCTGCAACAACAACAAAAAACCACATCACCTATCTGAGCATTTGAGAGTAATGGTTCCATGGGAAAAGCACCATGAATGCATGCAACATAAATGGCAGTCCGAAGACATAATAATTAAATAAACCAACCAAAATAAAATCATTGGTTAATGGAGAGAATTACAATCTTGAAAGGGGGAAGACCCCAAAGCGCGGGATGGAAGTCTAGCAGTGAATAGAGGATGAGATCAACAATTAGTAACATTTCCTTTGACTTTGGAGTGATGGAATATCAACTAGGGGGCTGTTTGCCTGGTCAGGCAAAAGGTGTAGAAATCTCCAAATATCCATTTCTGAGTCCAAGCTTATCCGCACCCTTGTTGAAGAAAAAAATCAAAACAAATACTAGAAAAATAAAAAATAAATCCAAATGTTTTTGCATGGTAGATAATTTGATGCGTGAGTCTGCTCCAATTTTAAGAACATTTGGACATCTAAGCAGCTCTCGGCAAAAAATAAAAAATTGGGTTCTATAAAAATGTTTATTTTTCACGTACTGTTCTGACCCGGTTTGTTTTTTATTCAGAGAGCAATTCAGATGTCCAAATGAACTGAAAAGTGGAGCAGACCTCACGCAATAAATTATCTACCATCCAAAAACATAATTGAATTTTTTTGAACTCTTTGCGAATTATTTTCTAAACGGGTGCAGATGAGTCCGGGCAACGAATCGCTGATTTTTTTAAATAACAAGCTACCATGAGGCGCATGTTTTTATTAGGCACGACACTCAGGTCGCCAACCAAACAACCCCTAACTTCGCTCTAGAAGCCTTGGCAGCCTGAACTCCAACACTAGAACATTTTGCCAACAAAGCGGCAAGTGCAATAAAAAATAGAGTTCTTCAACTAAATATACTGAAAAAGGCTTTCGCCCCATTTTATAAATAAAGCAAACGACCAAGCACAAAGTCACAAGGTACCATCAGAACAACAAACATACAACGCCACCGCAGGCGAGATCCAACACACACGCACACAAGCACTATCCAGGTTCAGCTGTGGGCACAACACGACAAGCCCAACATAGAAATGAAACACGCACAACACAACAACGGCAGTGGCGGCGAGGAAGACAATATCTAATCCGGCTCTGGTGGTGGCGGGGGAAGCGGAGGAGCCATCCGGAAAGCCACCGCGTGAAGCTGGATGATGATGGAGGTCATGGCGTCTCACTCCCTGGGACGGCTAAGCGGCTGCCAAAGCTGCAAGTAACCAGACCATTTGAACATACGCTATTAAAAAATCTCCTATATCACTAAGCTCCCTAGGGGTAGGAGCCCTCTTATTCAATTGAGGCAATTGATTGCGTGGTCAGCCTGATTTTGACTTTGGTCGTCGCTGGGATACATGTAGTAATAAGGATCGATCATGGACCCAGCTGGTGGCCAAATTTCGTGTTTTGACCTTTTTCCCTAACTTTAGCCAGATCTGACCCTAGTTAAAAAAATCGGGATCTGACCCTTTTGCTACCGCCGTCCGTCCCAGCCGTAGGGTTTCACAACATACCACCAGCCTCCCCGGCGGTAGACTGAACCACAGAAAACAACGGCCGTCTCCATGGCTTACGTGGCAAAATGGACTTACCACCATGGAACTCAGTGGTAGGTCCTCTTTGGCTACCGCCAAGGCTCGTGGCGGTAGGGTGCAGTGGATAAAATTCTGCTGGGCGCTGCCCCCTCCCCCCCAACCATTTACTCACATTCATCTTCACTCCCCCGAGCTCAAGCCCTCTCCCCCCTCTTCTTCCTCACTCAAGTGCCAACTAAATCCCTCTCATTTTCTTGAGATTTGTCCGGTGGATCTGGAACATTTACATCACCCAAGGTACCTCTCACACCCCCTTCTTTTGGTTGGTTGGAATCATCTAATTTTAGTGGATTGGTCACATTGTTTGAAACCCTAGTTCATCACTGTGTTGTGGTGAAATCAATTTATATGATGCATTTAGTGTTATGTTTGTGTTTACATTATGTAGTGGGTGCCTAGTATTGTTGTTGGCTAGCTGATCTAGTGCTTCGGTTAGTGGTTTCGTTAGGAAATGGTTATGGTCAGGGTTAAGGTGTTGCATTTGTTGACCGTTATAGTTACCCCATGAATTGTAGAATGGGACCGTTCATCTTCTTTGAGACTTCAGTTGAGGCGGCGAGGAAGCGTGAACGCGAAGTCATTGAGGAGAAGCTCAAGCCGTGGGTTGAAATCGTCGATGTGTTGAATACGACATGTAGAGACTTTTCAAAGTACTATGTGTCCAAGTGCGATGATGACAAAGTGAAGTTGTACGAAGCTAAGGAGGAAATGATAAGTAAGCTAAGAAGAACGAGAAATTTCATAGAAATACTCTTGCAAGGCAAATTGCATTTTGTGGAACATGATGTGAAGTGCGTTAGATGGACTTGAAAAACCTTGGCCAGATCATTGACTGGTTAGTTAGGCAACCATCATCGTCGATACCTAGTCAGGCTTCTCGTTAGGCTTGGGTCCTTGAAAGAAATGATGTTATTTGTTGCAATCCGGGATCGTACGATAAAGATGTTGTGTTGATGGATGAATAAAGGGGGTTGGACTACAAGATGTTGTAGCGTCACTTGAACTATAATGACATGTACCCCTTATCTTTTTCGTTGAAACTAATGATTTGTTGATGCGAAGACTCGCGCGGTTGATGCTTCAACCAATCATCAACCTTGAAGGGAAAGTCCTTCTTTTCACCTATCCATTTGGCGTTGACTTGGGAATGCCTCAAGAAATACTCATTGAGATTGAAGAAAGTGTATTTCACTGTTGTAGTCACTGGCAAGGAATGGACACCCTTGATCACATTGTTGAAGCATTCCACCATGTTACTTGTCATGTCTTCGTATCTCAAACCTCCTTCGTCGTAAGCACGTGACCACTTATGCTTATCCCGAAGATGCCTTGTCGGGAATTCTCTCCCTCCTTTGTTCTTCTCAAAATGCCTTCAAGAGTTTACCATAGCGGCTTTTGAATGTGTCGGTGTTGAATGCCACGCTAACATGGGTAAGATCCTTGCAAAAATGTTTGCTCTTGCATGCCCGATAAAAGTTTGCCACGAAGTGCCTCATGCACCAATAGTGGTGGAGCTTTGGAAAGCCTGGAGTGTCAACTTCCATTGCTTTTAGAATCCCATGATGTTGATCCGATATGATGCACAGCTCACTTTTTGGGCCAATCACCTTCGTCCTCACATGATCCATACACCACTCCCAGTTGTCATCGTGCTCGAAAATCACCAACACAAATGCCATCGGCAACATGTTGTCATTGGACGGGTGGGCCATTGCCACGATCAACGTGCCCTTGTACTTGTCGGTCAAGAACATGCCATCAATAGACAAGACGGGGTGACAATGCCTAAATGCCTCGATGCATTGCCCAAAGCTCCAAAAAGCACGATGAAACACTCCGTCAATTGACTCGACCCTATGGCGCATGCCCGGGTTCCGATGAGCAATGGCTCCCAACATCCTCAGAAGAATATTGTACGCGGCCACATAATCACCATGCAACATACTTATAGAGTTTGCCTTGGCCATCCACACCTTGCCATACTTGACCTCGTACCGAAATCGATCGAAGACCGAATTCATGAGCAACCTCACCTTCACGGTTGGATCATGAGATATCTCATTCAATAATTTGTAGCCTAGAAACTTGGATGTGAGTTGATGGTGTCCCTTGCTTCGGTCCGCTTTGTCCGGCGTTATGCACTCGTGAGTGGCCACACAACTCTTCAACACTGATACGTCTCCAACGTATCTATAATTTTTTATTGCTCCATGCTATTATATTATCCATCTTGGATGCTTTATATGCATTTATATGTTATTTTATATGATTTTTGGGACTAACCTATTAACCTAGAGCTAGTGCCAGTTTCTGTTTTTTCCTTGTTTTTGAGTTTTACAGAAAAGGAATACCTAACGGAGTCCAATTAACGTGTCAATTTTTTATGATTCTTTATGGACCAAAAGAAGCCCCCGGAGTAAAAGAGTTGGGCCAGAAGAGTCTCAAGTCGTCCACGAGGGTGGAGGGCCAGCTCTACCTCCTGGGCGCACCCCCTACCTCGTGGACGACTCGAAGACCCCCCTGACATGAGACCGACGCCAAAAATTCTTATAAATACAGAAACTCCTGAAAAGAAACCTAGATCGAGAGTTCCGTCGCCGCAAGCCTCTATAGCCACCAAAAACCAATTGGGACCCTCTTTCGGCACCCAGCCGGAGGGGGGATCGATCACCGGTTGCCATATTCATCATCCCGGCGCTCTCCATGACGAGGAGGGAGTAGTTCACCCTCGGGGCTGAGGGTATGTACTAGTAGCTATGTGTTTGATCTCTCTCTCTTTCTCGTGTTCTTGATTTGGCACGATCTTGATGTACCGCGAGCTTTGCTATGGAATAAGGAGTGGCAAGAGCCCAAGGCACCCCAAGATAATATTCAAGGACAACCAAGAGCCTAAGCTTGGGGATGCCCCAGGAAGGCATCCCCTCTTTCGTCTTCGTTCATCGCTAACTTTACTTGAGGCTATATTTTTATTCACCACATGATATGTGTTTTGCTTGGAGCGTCAATTTATTTTATTTTGTTTTGCTTGCTGTTTGAATAATATGCCAATATCTGAAATTCTTAAATGTTAGAGAGTCTTCACATAGTTACATAATTATTCAACTACTCATTGATCTTCACTTATATCTTTCAGAGTAGTTTGTTATTTGCTCTAGTGCTTCACTTATATCTTTTTAGAGCACGGTGGTGCTTTTATTTTGAAGATATAGATGAACTCTCATGCTTCACTTATATTATTTTGAGAGTCTTTTAGAACAACATGGTAATTTTCTTAGGTTATGAATTTAATCCTAATAAGATGGGCATCCAAGATGGGTTTAATAAAAATATCATATAAAGTGTGTTGAATACTATGAGAAGTTTGATACTTGATGATTGTTTTGAGATATGAAGATGGTGATATTAGAGTTGTGCTAGTTGAGTAATTGTGAATTTGAGAAATACTTGTGTTGATGTTTGCAAGTCCCGTAGCATGCACGTATGGTAACCGTTGTGTAACAAATTTGAAGCATGAAGTATTTCTTTGATTGTCTTCCTTTGTGTGGAGGTCGGGATCGCGCGATGATAAACTCCTACCAACCCTTCCCTTAGGAGCATGCTTGTAGTACTTTGTTTTGATGACTTGTAGATTTTTTCAATAAGTATGTGAGTTCTTTATGACTAATGTTGAGTCCATGGATTATACGCACTCTCACCCTTCCGCCATTGTTAGCCTCTTTTGTACCGCACAACTTTCGCTGGTACCATACACCCACAATATATCTTCCTCAAAACAGCCACCATACCTACCTATTATGGCATTTCCATAGCCATTCCGAGATATATTGCCATGCAACTTTCCACCGTTCCGTTAATTATTAGAGCATTGTCCCAAAAAAAAGGCAAAAAAAAGAAAAAAAAGAAAGGCCAAATAAAAAAGAGAAAGGCTAAAAATAGAGAAATGCCAAATAAAAAAAGGAAGGCCCAAAAAAAAGAAAAATAGAAAAAGGAGACAATGCTACTATCTTTTTCCCACACTTGTGCTTTAAAGTAGCACCATGATCTTTATGATAGAGAGTCTCTTATTTTGTCACTTAGTTTTTAATTATAGAACTTGGCTTGTATATTCCAACAATGGGCTTCCTCAAATGCCCTAGGTCTTCATGAGCAAGCAAGTAGGATGCACACCCACTTAGTTTATTTTGTTGAGCTCTCATACATTTATAGATCTAGTGCATTCGTTGCATGGCAATCCCTACTCACTCACATGGATATCTATTGATGGGCATATCCATAGCCTATTAATACGCCTAGTTGATGTGAGACCACCTTCCTCCTTTTTGTCTTATCCAGAACCACCACTCTATTCCACCTATAGTGTTATGTCCATGGCACACGCTCATGTATTGCGTGAAAGTTGAAAAAGTTTGAGAATACTAAAGTATGAAACAATTGCTTGGCTGAAACCGGGGTTGTGCATGATTTGAATATTCTGTGTGACGAAGATGGAGCATAGCCAAACTATATGATTTTGTAGGGATGAACTTTCTTTGGCCATGTTATTTTGAGAAGACATGATTACTTTGTTAGTATGCTTGAAGTATTATAATTTATATCAATATTAAACTTTTGTATTGAATCTTATGGATATGAACATTCATGCCACAATAAAGAAAATTACATTGATAATTATTTAGGTAGCATTCCACATCAAAAATTCTGGTTTTATCATTTACCTACTCGAGGACGAGCAGGAATTAAGCTTGGGGATACTTGATACGTCTCCAACGTATCTATAATTTTTGATTGTTCCATGCTATTATATTATCCATCTTGGATGTTTTATATGCATTTATATGCTATTTTATATGATTTTTGGGACTAACCTATTAACCTAGAGCCCAGTACCAGTACCAGTTTCTGTTTTTCCTTGTTTTTGAGTTTTCCAGAAAAGGAATACCAAACGGATTGCAATTGACGTGACAATTTTTGATGATTTTTTATGGACCAAAAGAAGCCCCCTGGAGTAAAGAGTTGGGCCAGAAGAGTCCCGAGCCGTCCACGAGGGCGGAGGGCAAGCCCTACCCCCTAGGCGCGCTCCCCTACCTCATGGATGACTCGGAGACCCCCCTGACATGAGACTGACGCCAAAAATTCCTATAAATATAGAAACCCCGAAAAGAAACCTAGACCGAGAGTTCCGCCGCTGCAAACCTCTGTAGCCACCAAAAACCAACCGGGACCCTCTTCCGGCACCCTGTCGGAGGGGGGTCCATCACCGGTGGCCATCTTCATAATCCCGGCGCTCTCCATGACGAGGAGGGAGTAGTTCACCCTCGGGGCTGAGGGTATGTACCAGTAGCTATGTGTTTGATCCCTCTCTCTCTCTCTCTCTCTCTCTCTCTCTCTCTCTCTTGTTCTTGATTTGGCACGATCTTGATGTACCGCAAGCTTTGCTATTATAGTTGGATCTGATGATGTTTCTCCCCCTCTACCTTCTTGTAATGGATTTAGTTTTCCATTTGAAGTTATCTTATCGGCTTGAGTCTTTAAGGATTTTAAGAGCACTTGATGTATGTCTTGCATGTGCTTATCTGTGGTGACAATGGGATATTCACGTGATCTATTTGATGTATGTTTTGGTGATCAACTTGCGGGTTCAGTGACCTTGTTAACTTATGCACATGTGTAACATCCCAAATTTTCAATTTGGAATGTTATACATATATCATATTGCATTGCATGTTTTATTGCATTTTGTTCATCGCGATCCTCGAACATTCTAAGCAACTCAAGGACCCACGGAAAGAGTTGGGATTTTACCGTTTTCGTATTTGAGTTTTCTCAAATACCGGTACGGGGATCAGTTTGGTTTTAATTGTTTTTCTCTCCTAAAAATATTTCTTAATAAAATATATGAGCGGCGATAATATGACTTCTCCAAAATAAAAGAAATACTGGAGGGAAAATATCAAAATCACATTTGGTATTTTATTCGGATTTATTTGCGATTTTATTTGCATAGGAAAAATGAGTGTTTTTCAAAATTGCTTTTAGGTCCAATTTTTTTTTCACTTTGTCCTAAATATTATTAGAGGACGGTGAAAATTTATTTCGGAATTTCTGGAGTCCGTTTCGTATTTTTTTTCGCCTGTTTTAGTACGTCAGGACTACTTTTTTAAAAAGTCAACCGACCTAGTCGGGCCGTACCCTACTAGGACTGCTCTAGCCGGCCCCTTTAAAAGGCGAGGCCCGAAGCCCCACAGCCCACCAGCCCCGCCGCCGAAACCCTAGCCCGCCGCCTGCTCGCACTGGCGCCCACCCGCGCAGCCGCCGCCCGCCTGCGCCGCGTCGCACCACGCATCGCCGCCGCCGGAGTACCGCCGCCGCGCCACCGCCGCCGGAGTTCACCGCCGCCGAGGTAGCCGTCGGTTTTTCTTTAAAAACCGTTCGTTTTTTAGTAAACCCTAGATCTGTTTTTTTAAATAGATCGATTCCGTTTTTTTAGGTTTAGTTAAATAGCGGACGTTCGTCCGTACGTTCGTTTTAACGAACGTTGTTCGCCCGTTAGTCACAGATAACGAACGTTCATTCGTTAGCCTGTTCGTCAGTTTTTCTTTTTCAGGGGTTTTTCCGCGATTATTTTCGATCGTGATTTCTGCCCTGATCTTGTTTTTAGTTTTTCTTTTCGCTTGAAAGGCGGAATCAGGCGTTTCAAACGCCCAGATCTTCGTCTCGAAGCCCTCTTTCCGTTTAGCCAACTTGAACAAGGTTTTGCTACTGTAAATTTTAACTTTAGATCAGACTATTATACGGATCTTGTTTCTTTCGCAGTTTGAGTCTCGTTGCTTCGTTTGATTTGATTCTTTTTGCAAATTGGAGTTCTTATTTGAACTTTCTGGTTAGATCTTCTTGTTTGGAGTTTTACCTGTGCATCTTTGCTTGATTTCTTATGTATGCTATTGTTTGATTGCGATAGAATTCCCGGAGTGCGAAGCGTGCTACTACGAGTCCCTAGGTTTTGCGAATCATCAGCAAGGCAAGTAACACTTTGATCATACCCTTTATTACCCAATTTTTATGCATTAGATCAAGCCCTCACACATTGCATGTGTAGGATCTCATAACTTGTGGGTCTGGGAAGTAGATTGAGGTAGAACCTATTACCTGCATTATTTTCAAACCCCTGGGAGTTACTTCTACGTTATGCTTAGGTTGCCATGCTATGCTCGTAGACGTGGATTGGGTTTGAGAGCATCCATGATAGATGTGAGTTGTTAATTAATGGTTCAACTTAAGGTGGATACTTTAATACACATCTAGGTGGATTGGTTGCAGGGCACCTGGAGAATCCAGTGTTGTCCTAGGAAATCCCGGAGGAACCGTGTGATTATCCTATGGAATGCCACCCAGGCTCAAAGGGATCATAAAACTATTCATGCTAGAAACTTCTGTGTGCAGCCACAATGCCATTATGGGCTCTAGCATAGTATGAGTAAGTTGTGTGAGCTCTTTCACTGGTGGACTAGCAGATGTAGGGGAATGTATGTGTACCGGTCCACGTGGGGTAAAGAGTAAATGCTTCTGAAAGACTGTGTCTCGGTCATCCGTTTCTCAAACACCATGTAGTGCGACAAATCCAACGGAGGAGATCGAGTCTTGTGGGGAAAATTGCGCAAACCTCTGCAGAGTGTACAAACAAATCATGATTAGTTGTGTCCCCGGTTATGGACATCTTGAGTATCTGGTACTTGAATTATTGGTTGATCCCATCACTCTAAAATAAATTTGTTGGGTTAATGATGACTACTTTAATTGGGATTGAGTTGGAGGAACCTTCTCAATGATGTTTCAACTACCATGATAGTTAAAATAAAAGTTATTCCTTTGTTGTAGGAAAAAATTGGCTTTATGCAAAAATCTCAACCTTAGAGCCTCCACCAGCCAAATATGCATGTAGTATTAGCCTTTATTTCTGTTACTTGCTCTGCTGTGTTATCTTGCCAGCATATTCCATGTGCTGACCTGTTTTGGGCTGCAACATATTACTTTGCAGACTTTTCAGAAGAAGAGTAAGGTGCACTAGGTCGTTTGTCATGCACTCAGCTATGCCGTTGGAGTTGATGGACTCACTTATATTCCAAGTCTTCCGCTGTTATTTTCTTAGATGGCCTTATGCCATAGACTTTGTAATAAGTTCTCATTTGAGACATTCGATGTAATAAGTGTGTGATTTCCACTCTGTTATAAATCCTCAAGTACTGTGTGTGTCAGCATTACAGATCCAGGGATGACACAAAACACAGAGACTTCGGTCCATTCGGATCGTGGTCGCTATAAGATGGTATCAGAGCACACGCTGAATGTAGGACACGACCACTAAGATGAACCCTAGGTCGCTCTTCTCTACTCATTTCTGACTCCTCTCCATTTTCTACTCTTTAGGATGGTGGACCCAAGGAACAAGTTCACTCAACCAGATGAAGATACACCTTTTGGACGGCACTTGAAGGAAGTCACTAGGTACCTGAACATCGGAATACCAAGCTTCACCGGGACCTACACCACCACTTTACCATAAGAGGAGCGATGGAATATCCAAGTTCAAATTTCCGGGAGGACATTCGCACCATCCACTGAACCCATAGGGTTTTCTTTTGATGCACCAACCTGGAGCCTAGGCAAGAGTATGGCAGCCCACTTTACCATGGGACGTATTGGAGAAGTCTACAAGAAGAAGCTAAAGGACACTATCTACCAGATATGTGGACGCCGAGATGAGCAATGGGACATGATCAGTACCCGGAAGGACAGGTCCATTGCAGCGTTCATCCAGGAGTTAAACCAGCACATTCGTCGACAGGAGCACCAGATGTGCGCAGGGATGATAGATTTGAAGAAGGTGCTAACCAGGAGCTTGGAGCTAGAAGAGGAACTCAAGTCTACACGTGACGGATACGAGGAGGAGATGACAATACTTGTGGAGAAGAATGATGACTTGACAAGGAAGCTAGGAGTATTCATGGGAGATCCAACGCTAGGAGGAGAAGAAGAAGAAGAACCCAATGAGATCTGTTATGAGGACTACATCATCATCGACGACACGGACTCAGACCCGGATGATAGCGATGACGACTACGAAGATGAAGCTGGAGCAGATATCATGGAATCTTCTGCCTATCAAAATTTCTAGATGACCACCCTATGACTAGTAGTTTTCCCCATATAGTAGAATTTAGAACACTTTTGTAATGTTAGCAAGATCTTTTGTTTGACCTTGCTTGAAATTGATTGGTGTGATATGATTGTGTTTGTCTCATGTGCATATGGGTAGTGAATTTCCCCTTAGACCTCATTTCTATTCTAATATCTTCCCTCTAAACGCATCAGATGCCTCCGAGACGTGAGCCCGGATTTCAGTTTCCCCCAGAGCTCACTCAGTTGATCCAGCAGCAGAACACTTTGATGCAACTTCTTGTCCAGAACAATCAGAACAATAACAACAACCCTCCACCACCACCACCCGTGGACAACCTGACACGTTTCCTAAGGTTGCAACCACTGGTGTTTTCTAGTAGCATTGAACCAATAGTTGCTGATTACTGGCCGCGCAAGATTGGAAGGGAGTTGACCACCGCAAATTGCACGGATGCTGAGAAGGTGCGTTTTGCCGCAAATCAGTTGGCTGGACTAGCAGCAGCATGGTGGGAGAATTACACAACCACTTTCCCTGTAGCCAATGTCACTTGGGATCAGTTTCAGCAAGCTTTTCGCACTGCCCATGTCTCAACTGGAGCCATGAGCATGAAGAAGCGAGAGTTTCGCAACTTGCGCCAAGGAAATCGTACTGTGGCTCAGTACATAGATGAGTTTAGTACTCTATCTGGTTATGCCCCGGATGATGCGGCCACAGATGCCGCGAAGCAAGAGAAGTTTATGGAAGGGATGAATGATGAGATGAGCATACAGTTGATGGTGGCAACCTTCAACAACTACCAGGAATTGGTAGATAAAGCTCTTATGATTAAAGGGGAGCAGAAGCAGATTGAAAGCCGCAAGAGGAAGTATGCACAAGGCAGGAATAATTCTAGAACCCAGCAGAAGCCCCGTTTCACCCCGAACTCGGGAGGATACACCCATAACCATGGAAACCACACCCATAATGGAGGAAGTTCTGACAACCACAATGGCTCCAAGAATGGGAATGGGAATGGAGCAAGCAATAACCAGAACCGCTCTACCCCATCCACACCCGCCAAGAGGGATTTTGGTCACATTACTTGTTTCAAGTGCGGGAAGAATGGACACTACGCCACGGAGTGCCCTGAAGCTAAGAATGGGAACGACAACGGAAGCGCCAGGAAGAAGCCCAAACCTTTCGACAAAGGGCAAGTGAACCACGTGACCATGGAGGAAGTTGAAGAGCAACCAGATGCAGTTGTCGGTAAGTTTTTGGTTAAGTCATTTACCGCAATAGTTCTTTTCGATACTGGTGCATCGCATTCATACATTTCAAGGGGATTCGTGAATAGATGTAAGTTAACCACCCAAGTTCTTAAGACCCCCATGTTAGTAAGTTCCCCAGGAGCAGAGTATATAGCGCATCAAGGATGTTTTCAAGTACCATTGACCATTGGACGCCATGTTTTCCCCTCAGACCTGATAGTTTTGGAGTCACAAGGATTGGATGTGATACTAGGTATGGATTGGCTATCGATGTATGGAGGGAACATCGATTGTGCCAGTAATTCTATTTTACTTACCACCCTGGAGGGAAAAAGGATCAAGTATGTATCTAGGCATTCGCCTAGAAGGACACAAGTACATTCTCTCTCGGGAGTTGTTCAGGAGGAAGTGCCCGTAGTAAGGGATTATCCAGATGTATTTCCAGAAGAGCTACCAGGCATGCCACCGGATAGAGATATTGAGTTTTTGATAGAGCTATTGCCTGGTACCGGACCAATATCGAAGAGACCATATCGGATGCCAGCTAATGATCTGAAGGAGATCAAGAAGCAGATTACTGAGTTATTGGAGAAAGGATTTATTTGACGAAGTTCATCACCTTGGGGAGCCCAAGTGCTTTTGGTCGAGAAGAAGGATGGATCTTTAGGATGGTCGTTGATTATAGGGCACTGAAGGAAGTGACGATTAAGAATAAGTACCCACTAGCGATGATCGATGATTTGTTTGACCAACTTCAAGGAGCTAAAGTATTCTCCAAGATCGATCTACGATCAGGATACCACCAGTTGAAGATCCGAGAGAAGGATATACCTAAGATAGCCTTCACCACAAGGTATGGGCTATATGAGTATACGATTATGTCATTTGGATTGACTAACGCCCCTGCCTATTTCATGAGTATGATGAATAAGGTGTTCATGGAGTTCTTGGATAAGTTTGTCGTGGTATTTATTGATGATATCTTGGTGTACTCGAAGAACGAAGAGGAACACGAGGAGCATTTGCATTTGGTTCTGGAGAAGCTCAGAGAACATCAATTATATGCCAAGTTTAGCACATGTGAGTTTTGGTTGAAGGAAGTTGGATTCTTAGGACATTTTATATCAGGAGAAGGTATAGCAGTGGACCCTGTCAAAGTGTAGGCAGTCACTGAGTGGATGGCACCCACTTCAGTTGGACAGATTCACAGTTTTCTTGGACTCGCGGGATACTATCCGAGATTTATAGATAATTTCTCCAATATTGCAAAGCCTATGACGGCATTGTTGAAGAAGGTCACCAAGTTTTATTTGACTGAGGAGTGCGAAGAAATTTTCTAGGTATTAAAGAAATGTTTGACGATAACCCCAGTGCTAATCTTGCTAGATATACACAAGGATTTCTGGCGCCGTTGCTGGGGAGGCTTACGCAAAAGTCATATACCAAGTACCTATCACAAACCCTTATCCTTCGCATTACATTTATTTGCCTCTCGTTTTCCTCTCCCCCACTTCACCCTTGCCGTTTTACTCGCCCTTCTTCTTGCCGTGTGTTTATCGTTAGCTTGCCTTCATGTCTGAGATGGGGGAAGATATTGTTGAAAAGGGTAGTAATGTGGAGGGCAACGTCTATGTTGATCCTCTAGATGAAACTACCACTTTACATACTAAAAAGTTCTGGTTGGTAGTTGTAATATTATTGAAAAAGGAGTTCTTCAAGACTTCTTTACTTGTGCCGGTGCTTTACCCACTATGGGTGGATCTATTCTTCATAGAACTAGTAGCCTTGCGGATGCCATATCTATACTTGTAGTTGAAATTGAAAGGCAATTTATCCATATGCATCCTTGCATTCAGATAATCTTTCTGGAATTTTCCAATATTGAGCATTCTTCTGTTAAGCGCGCATCTACTATCTTTTTGGCTCATGAGTTCAGATTTATCATGAAAGAGGCCAAAGAAATCTCTACTCATTACGGAGTGGATGCTGGTCGTCCTCCCATAGAAGCTATCTTATTCAATCAAGAGGACATAATGCATTTGAGATCTCTAGATCATGTTGCTTTTAATGAAAACCTTAGAAAAAACGTTCCTACCGATGTCTTGGTTGATAGAATTTCTGAATTGAATGATGATTTTTCTATTCAAAACAATGGGTTAGGTTTTTCCCTTGAGCGAAGGCTCATGACCATTGCCAAAAGAATCCTTATAATGATGAATTGGTTGTGCAATATAAAGGTCCAAAGGCATATGACTGATGGAAGCCATTCTTACGTCACATTTTGAAAAGAATTTGAGCATAACTCCAAAAAATTAGAAAAGTCAGGTATAATCCTGGAAAATACCTGTGGGTTAGGGCCCACTCAAAAGAAACACCGTTGAATGATTACTTGAAAGAGATATTGCACCGGTTGAATTAAATGACTTGAACGAGATAACAACCTCGAAATAGCTTGAATGGATTAAGAATGGAAATGTGAATCTTCTGAGATATCTTCAGCACTCTGGAGAAGAATTAGAGAGATTTGAATAAGCAAGAGAGACTTTGGATAAGAAATTTCAACATGGGAAAAACAAATGAAACAAGAGGAAAAGATATGATTAACTCCGGAACTTGAATTTAGTCCACTAGAGAAGAAACGAGAATGAAGAACGATAACTTGAAGCTTCCTTAGCATCTTCCTGAGAATCACCGGATAAGGACATTGAAGGAAAAGAATGAAGAAACATCACATGAATAAAATGGAAACTTGACTTGAGATTTATGGCTCCGAGGAAGAAGGGTGGAGGGTGGGAAAACAAAGGCAACTTGGGACGAACGAAACGGTCACCCTTGAGAAAAACCAAGAATTCGTCTTGCACATATTGAAAGGATCGGGTTAACTTGAAGTGAAGCACGCTGGTTGAGAAGAATTTAACATGACAATCTTGATGATCAAGAAGGATTAGCACTCCCATAGATATATGAGAACACCGCTTAGGAAAGATATGGAATCAACACTTGACATCGAAGCAACTCGAATACCACAACTCAAAACAAAACAAAGGATTTGGCATGCAAAAGAAGCCAGAACAAATACATGATAGACCCCAACCTCATATCATGCATCCATTGGAGGATTTCCTAAGAGCTACTTGAATTCCCACCTATTAATTCCCGAAGCTTTCCGGATATGCAATATGGTGTTGGGGATACAGGGGAAGCACCGCATATCACTCAACTAATAAATCCTATATCCAGCTGTATCCAACCATCAACACATAACCAGGCACCTTCGGAAACCATTTACCTTAGACCTTCGAAAAGCATCCGCTATACTAGCTATGGCAATACTCCCGAACTATCCCCCCGGTACTGGGTGACGTCGGGGTTATCTCACCACCAGACACACATAGAAGATTTTTCGATGTCGGCCACCTCTCGTATTCCAGAACCGCAACGATACAATTGTGACGTCAACACCTCGGAGCTCAAGTCCCCGGGACACTGCCACAACCCCTAAATGACAGGAGGCACCAATAACAATGTTCCCGTCGCAAAAAAATCGGAACGATCCCAACAATTCCTGCGTGATCATAATTTTTTTTGTCGAAAACAGGGTAGGAAGACAAAACTTCTACGTCAGGAGTCCTCACTAGAGCGACGAAGGGGATAAGGAGAAAAAAGAATTCCTACTCTCCGATATATATAATCCTAAGACTCAATTTGTTTTAAAATTCTAGACTCAACATCGGCAGCGGTTCGATCAAACAGTGGCTCCTAGGTCGGGGAAGGATCCGAATAACAACTTGTAACACCCAAGATGCGACTATATCTCCTACGTGTCGAGGCATGACTTAGAGGCATAATCGCATTTTGGTATGATCGCAAGAAGGTTATCTTCACACATTCCCATGTATAAGAACGAAGGAAAAAAATACATAGTTGGCTTACAATCGCCACTTCACACAATGCATAATTATGTCATACATTCATCCAAGCACAATCATGGTCCGACTACAGACAAATCCAAAAGAAAAGAAGATAACCACCCACTATGCCCGATCGGCCCTAGTAGCAACCACTACTGATCGTCTGGAAATGTCACGTACATACGCCCACGTTCCTCATCGAACTCCCACTTGAGTTCCTGGCCATCAACTGAATCATACTCGGATGTACCTGCACCTGTGTTTGTAGTAAACTATGAGTCACGAGGACTCAGCAATCCCATTCCCGAGTATCAAAACTATCAAAGCCTTTTGGTAAGGAGAAAGTGTATAAGTGCGCTGCTGCAAGCGGTAAGCGTAGATGAGGTGGCTAGCTTATGTATCATCAGAGCGAGAAGAGAAATGAAAGCCATCAGTCGTGAACTAATCATGATCACTAGATGATCCTGTCTACCTATGAGTCATCCATAACCCAGCCGTGTTCTATTCCCGAACTCCCTCAAAAAGAGACCATCACGACTACTAACACGGTAGTGTATTATGTTTGAGGTTTTGTGTCAAGTTGTCTACAACCGGATATTAACAAATTCCAATCCGCCACATAACCGCGGACATGGCTTTCGAAAGACCATAACCCTGCAGGGTGTTCCAACTTAGCCCATCACAAGCTCTCGCGATCAACAAAGGTAAAAACCCCTTATCCTAGGGACTACCCGATCAGACTCGGAATCCCGGTGTACAAGATATTTCGACAATGGTAAAACAAGTCCAGCAAGACCTCCCGATGTGCCGACACCCTGATAGGAGCCACGCGTATCTTGTCTCCGGCCACGATCGGATGGGACATCCTACAGGTGTATACTAAATATCTCGGGTTTCCCCAAGGCAGCCCCGCAGCCTGCCCAGTTTGGACCAACACTCATGAGGAGCACTAGCCCGGGTTGTTAATTAAGTCCTCGGGTGCTAGCCGGTGCCTATGCAAGTTTTAGTTATTAGGCAAATGGTAAAACCAATGTTGGGCCTTGCTGGAGGAGTTTTATTCAAAGCGAACTATCAAGGGGTCCCCATATACCCCAACCGCGTTAGGAACACAAAATCAAGGATCATAACACCGGTTTATCGGTTCTTAAGGCGGCATGAGTGGAACAAAACACCGAGCAAAAGGCCAAGCCTTCCACCCATTGCCATGTATATAAGGTGCATTAATGTAAATAATAGATATTGTGTTATTCCCAAAAACCCAATCCACATGGAGCAAACTTCATCTTCACGTGCAACTAACAACGCTATAAGAGGGGGCTTGAGCAAAAGCATAACTTAGCCAAACAATGGTTTGCTAGGTGGGTAGTTAGAAGTTTCATGGCAGGGTGGGGGCTGACATGCGAAAGGATAGGTATCGCGACAAAGCAATAGAGCGAGGCATCTAGCATAGCAACAATAGAGGTGATATCAAGGAATGGTCATCTTGCCTGGGGTCCCACAAGGAAGAAGAACAAGTCCACGAAGAAGACAAGCGGACGTAGTCGAACGAATCCTCTCAACTCCGGAACAAAGCCGAAGCTAACGAGAGGAGCAAACCGTCGGGGGTGAAGCAGAGGAGGAGCCTGTCTGGGTCGGGCATGGAGCTGAGCGAGTCGTCGGGGAGGCGATGAGCGAAGGAGGGAGGAGCATATGCGTGTGGATCGGGAAGAGGGGCTTCGGGATCGGGCGCGGGAGGAGTCCTACGAGGGGAAGATGGGGGTCGAGCCATGGGTGGTGGTGCCGTGAGGGAAACACGAGGGAGAGACCAGGGGATCGAGAGAGAGGACTAAAGCGAGGGGATAAGGGGATCGATCGGGCTAGGGTTCGATGGGGTGTGGGCTGGGCTTTAGGTGTAGATAGGCCGCAGGGGAAAGCAGGTCGGCCTGGCTGCTGGCTCTTTCTTCTCCCTCTCACTCTCATATCTCCCAAAACAGAAAAAGAAAGAAAGAAAAGGATAGAAAATAAAAGAGTAGACAAGAATTTGGGCATGCGGATTAATTTCCCGGACTCACAAAAATGTGTATGATCCCAGAAAAAATGGAGTGGCAAGATTGCAAGAATTGAATTCAAATTTATTTGAATTTAATTCAAATAATTTGAACAAGGAGTACGATTTAGAAGTGTCTAAAAATGTTGAGAATTTAGGAGGAGCCTCGATAAAAGGAAAGGAATTGTCGACAAGGTTTGGGGGGGGGGGGCAAACTTGAAATAGAATAGACATGAGAATTAAATTGCAAGTGTGTTATGGTGATTCCAAATTAATGGATTAATTATAATAGCTCCATAATTATTAGGAGGATATGTTATAAAGAGAAGTCACCCCGTGAGTTCCCTCGGTTTAAATGGATCAAAGATCCATACAATTTATTTAGTTGAGTTTTTAAAATTAAATGACATGATGCAATGCAAAAATAAATAGAGCAAGCAAAATGAAACACATGGCGAAACCCGGAATAGCTGGGAGTCTTCTGGAGCGTTGGTCTTGGGGTGTCACAGAGGAGGCGCTCGTCCAATAATGTCAATTGCTCTTGGGGAGGTACAAGACAAGTCTTCATATTGCGCACTGGAGTCAGGAGGTGCAATCTTCAGAGGCTTCAACTATGAAGCTTTTGGTGCAGAGACAACCTTGGAGGGTTTCTGCCCCTTAGGTTTTGAAGGCTTTGCCTTATTCACAGGATTCGAGGACTCAAGAGCAGTAGTGTCCTCTTCCTCATTGTTAACACTAGCTCTTTGAGCAGCACAGTGTGCCAGAAGCCCAGATTTTTTTCCAAAGGGACCAATTTCATTTGGTTCAGCTTCACGACTGCCAACGGATCATCGCTTGGCAGGACCTGGGTTGAAGTCAACACCAAATTCCTTGTTTCTGCAGCAGAAGCCTTAGCATTTGGATAATTGTCTTCAAACAAGTCATCCTCACGACACCATAGTATGCTGGACAAATCGATGCCCTCAAGCATTGGAGGCCTTATCTTGCACGGATAGAATTTTCTCTGAATGGCTTCAGCCTTGGTCTTGGGATGAAGCTTTTTGTACATGATATCTATCCAAGGATGCCTCACTTCATTTTTGGTAGGTTAATCTGGGGGTAAAAAAATTGTACTGAAACCATCGCTCAGCCCAGTACGTGCAAATCCCTTGAATGCGAGATTTATGCTCCCTGTACGATTCTTCACGGTCAGCTCCCTGTACGATTCTTCAGGGTCAGACTTGTACATTTCATATTGATCCGGAGGCCGATCCTTTGCAGTATTTTCACGTCGCTGTGTGCCCCCTTTCTGGGTTGATTTCTCACTTGCCATAGGCTTCACAAAACTGACAGGCTTCACATGAATGATATGCTTCACTCTACTTGGTGGACAAGAATTTGCTTCTGAGATTCAAGGTGACATTGTAAGAAGTCTGCAAATTAATTCAGACTATGAGAACAAAGTGACTCGCCCACGGACATGTACCTGTGAAAGAATTAGAGATGCAAGGGAAGGGGAAGAGGTCATATGCATTCCGAGAAGATTTTGAAGATAAAATCAGTACGAAGACATTGACCTCATGGAGCGAAGACATTCACTTATTTGGGATAAGTTGGTTCCAGATTTGCACGAATCCATGGATAAGTACATGTGAGAAATCAATCTAGTTGTGAAGCATAAGTGAAGGCATTTTCAAGTCATGAGATGCAGAAATTGGATGATCCAAATTTGGAAGTGAAAAACAACTTTCTGAAGATTTGGAAAGTTCATCGGATCAAACATGCGGTAAAAAGTAAGCTTTTAATTATCGCGCAAGAAAGGTCGAAGAACTGCTAGACGAGGTTGGAGAGGAAGCCGAGCAGTTCGTTCTCCCGCGCCCTAACTTGGTGGCGGAGGACAGCTACGGCGGCGTCAAGAGGAAGATGCCCGTGATCAGCGTGAAGACGACAAAGGAGAGGTTGCGGCAGCGAAGCGCTTCTCCTCCGGCGACCACGGGAGCTAGCAACGATGCTAGGGTTTTGATCGAGATAGCGAAGGGAATAAGATTGAATGACCGCAGGGGGGTTGAGTATTTATATGTAAGGAGGCGACGCTGTGAATTTACTCAGCTGCCCCTGGCGATACACATCTGGATGATGCATGGCACTCATGCAACAGTTTAAAAACTATGCCACGACCCCATGTACACCTGGTATGACGGGCGGTCGTTCCGGCTTCTCCGGATTCAGGCAAAGAGGATAAGGATATTAAAAACGTTTTAAATGTTGGTCTCAAAATCTTCAACTGACAAGGACACAGTGAAGACAATCAACAAGTGTCAATTAGAATGCATATGAAGATTTAGAGAGACTTGGTGAGGTAAGCATAGATGAGGTAGGGGTCCGATCACATTCACTTAGCGTAGAAAACTCAGCTTGAAGACATAGCTATAAGTGAATGTTGTAGAGGACAGAACACATATAAATATATTGGCAAAAAGATCAACCCAACAAAAACCTTTGCAGACAAAAACAATGTCGAAGATAAGCCAATTGTGAAGATAATGCATATTGTGACGCCAAATGGAAAACTTCATAATAGTTTGGTGGTGGTGTTACCCATCGTATAGGAAGTATTAGACCTAGATACGGCGCACAATTATTGTGGCGCTCTGAAGCCAAATTCCGCATTATGTTTTCACACTTAGAGTGTATATCTTCATGATTTGAAGACATACATTACTTTGTGTGTTGTGCACCTAAGTCTTCAACATGCATAAGCGTTAGTATGTGTGTCCATTCACATGAAATTTGAGGATTCTAAGATATTTAGCTCACACAGCAACTTGCAAAATCTGTTTTCATCCAAGGGATTTGTGAAGATATCTGCAAAATTCTCTTAAGTGCTGACATGATTGATATCAATGTCTTCCTTCATCACATGATCTCTCAGAAAATGATGGCAAATCTGAATATGCTTTGTCTTCGAGTGCTGAACAGGATTGTGTGCAATCTTGACGGCGCATTCATTATCGCACTAGAGAGGCACCTTCTTCTTGTTGATTCCATAGTCCTTTAGAGTTTGCTTCATCCAAAGAAGCTGAGCACAACAAGATCCAGCCGCAATGTATTCGGCTTCAGCAGTAGAGAGTGAGACACAGTTCTGCTTCTTTGAAGACCAACAAACAAGAGATCGTCCAAGGAAGTGACATGTGCTTGATGTAGACTTGCGATCCGCTTTGTCACCAGCATAATCAACACCTGAGAATCCAAGTAGATCAAACTCTGAGCCCTTTGGATACCATAGTCCTAACGTTGGGGTGTGAGCCAAGTATCGAAAATTCACTTCACACCAAGGTGATGCGATTCCTTTGGTGCTTCTTGGAATCGGGCACACATGCAAATGCTAAGCATTATATCTGGCCTATATGCACATAAGTACAGTAAAGAACCAATCATGGAGCGGTTGCCTTTTGATCGAACTCTTTACCATTGTCATCGGAGCCCAGCTTGCCATTGGTTGGCATTGGCGTCGAATACCCTTTGCAATATTGCATACCAAACTGCTTCAGGCAATCTTTGAGATATTTTTCTTGAAATATGAAGATGTAATTGCTTTGTTGACGGATTTGAAGACCGAGAAAGAATTTCAGCTCTCCCATCATGGACATTTTATAATGCTCTTGCATCATGTAACCAAACTCATCAATGTATCGATTGTCAATGCATCCAAAGATAATGTCGTCCACGTAGATTTGGCATACAAACAGTTCTCCATCATATGTCTTCGTGAATAGAGTAGGATCCAGAGAACCCGGTTTGATGCCTTTGCTTTTCAAGAACTCCTTATGTGTGTCAAGATCTTAGTGCTTGTTTGAGGCCATACAGTGCCTTGTTGAGCTTGAAGACTGAAAGTGAAACTATCCGTAGGTGGTTTTGGTAATTACTAACAACATATAGCTCGTTGAACTAATGCTATCTAAAGATAAATATTTCAGGAAAGTTCAATGGTTGGCATGGCATGGATTAGAAACGTGGACCCCCCAAAATGCTAAGGACACATATTGGCTCAAGCTCAAGATTCTACATTTTCTATTTTAGTGATCCAAGATCACATTGAGTCCATAGGAAAGCCAATACTATTAAAATGGGATGAGGTGTTGCTTAATGGGTTTCTTGCTCAAAATGCTTAGTGATATGCTCCAAAACCCTCAACCACTTTCTCACATCCACATATGTCCCAAACCAAAAGTCAAACTCGGCCCCACTGAAACCTCCTATACGGCGCCATCGAGTTCAGTTAACATAGCCATTGCCACAAACCCTAGTCACTTCGGTCTCACTGATAGGGATCTCGGTCTAACCGAGATGGGATTGCAAACTCTCTGTTTCCCTTCATAATGTTTCGGTCTAACCGAGATGAGAGATCGGTCCCACCGAGTTCGCAATGCAAACTCTATGTTTGCCCTTCGTAACATTTCAGTCCTACCGAAACGAGCGAATCGGTCCCACCGAGTTTGCCTGACCAACTCTCTGGTTAGCTTATTACCAAAATCGGTCTTACCGAATTTGTGTAATCGGTCTCACCGAGATTACGTTATGCCCTAACCCTAATGAAATCGGTCCTACAGAGTTGATCATATTGGTCGCACTGAAATGCCTAACGATCACATTATGAACTAAATCGGTCTGACCGAGTTCTTTGATTCGGTCCCACCGAGTTTGGTAAATTGTGTGTAACGGTTAGATTTTGTGTGGAGGCTATATATACCCCTCTACCCACTATTCATTCATGGAGAGAGCCATCAGAACATGCCTACACTTCCAACATACATTTTCTGAGAGAGAACCACCTACACTTGTGTTGAGGTCAAGATATTCCATTCCAACCACATAAATCTTGATCTCTAGCCTTCTCCAAGTTGCTTTCCACTCAAATCATATTTACATTAAATCCAATCCTATGAAAGAAAGTTGAGTGTTGGGGAGACTATCAGTTGAAGCACAAGAGCAAGGGGTTCATCATCAACACATCGTCTATTACCTTTTGGAGAGTGGTGTATCCTAGATTGGTTAGGTGTCACTTGGGAGCCTCCGTCAAGATTGTGGAGTTGAACCAAGGAGTTTGTACGGGCAAGGAGATCGCCTACTTTGTGAAGATCTACCCTAGTGAGGCAAGTCCTTCGTGTGTGATGGCCATGGTGGGATAGACAAGGTTGCTTCTTCGTGGACCCTTCGTGGGTGGAGCCCTCCGTGGACTCGTGCAACCGTTACCCTTCGTGGGTTGAAGTCTCCATCAACGTGGATGTACGATAGCACCACCTATCGGAACCACAGATAAAAAATCTCCGTGTCTACATTGCGTTTGCTCCCTCAAACTCCTTCCTTTACCTTCATATGCATTTGCTTTACATTCCGCTTCTATACTCTTAGAATTGCATGTGTAGGTTGATTGCTTGACTTGCGCATAATTGCTAAAATCTGCCAAGACTTAAAATTGGGAAAATGCTAGGTTTTTATTTGGTCAAGTAGTCTAATCACCCCTCCTTTAGACATACTTTCGATCCTACAAGTGGTATCAGAGCTAAGGTCTCCATTTGCCTTGATTTCCATAGCTTTTCACTACTGGAAACAGGGAATTTGCCATCAGCCAGCTCTTTGCCATCTGCCAGCGGATGGTAAAGAACGCCTTTGCCATCTGCTTATAAAAAACAGATGGCAAAGAACTGACAGACGGCAAAGTACATGGTTGCCATCAGCCAATTCTTTGCCATCTGCCAGTGGATGGCAAATAATCTTTGCCATCTGCCAGCAGATGGCAAAGAGGTTGGTAAATCCTGTGGCCGCCAGGGGTGTAACGGTGTACCAGCCCCACCTCTTTGCCATCTGCGAGCACACGGCAAAGATTCTTTTCCATCTGCTAGCAGATGGCAAAGAGATGGGGTTATTTTTTTCACGTAAAAAAACTGTGGGGTTATCCCCTCCCTCTCTCCCCACCCGTCTTGTCCCCGTTATTACAATGAAAAATGCCACTGCCTCCATCGACGAGTCCATCATTCCTCAGTTCGCATCTCATCCACACCGAACAACCCCCGTCGATGGCCCTCTAGGGTTCGCCCGCCGCCACCTTCGCAAGCCCTCTCGCCGGCCCCGTCGCTCCCCCGCCCTGTCGCCGGCCGCGTCACTCCCCTGCCCCGTCGCCGTCGCTCCCCTGCCCCGTCGCCGTCGCTCCCCCGCGGCCCCTCCCTGTCGCCGTCCCTCCCCCACCCCGTCGCCGTCCCTTCCCCGCCCCGTCTTTGCCTCCCGTCGCCGCCCTATCGCCGGCCCCTTTGACAGCCACGTCGCCGGCCCACGCACTCAGCCGCTGCGCTATGGCGGCGGCCCTCCGCCGTCGCGAGCTCCTCCTGTCGGCGGTTGTCGCCCTGCTGTTGCTGCTTCTCCTCGCCGGCCGCTCCAACAAGCTCCAGCCGGTAACCAATCCCCATCCACTCTATCCTCTCCTCTCTCAGATCTCCCGCTCTGCTCTGATCTGCTCCCGGATGCAAAATGTGGATGGGATTTTTCAGCATACAAGTGTAGATGCAACCCGTCCCTGCCACTGCCACTGCCATGCTAAAATTTAAGTTTTTCAACACTCTAATCTAACACTTGCAGTTGCAGTTAACGGGTTCTGTTGCCTTAGCGACACGCGAACAGTGTGCTCTCACCACCAAAGCGGAAACCGCACAACCCGCTGACGACGATGAAGGTAAACATTCAAAGGACGACCTGAAAAATTTACAATCTCTGCCCCGTACTCCTGTTCAACATTTTTGCTAGGCATGCCTCGTTCTGTTGCAGGCAATAATCCGTTTGGTTAGCCTTGTGTTTGCAGAACTTTACGAGATGGTTTGCAGTGCCAATGATGCTTCAGTTAACGAGCCAAGTCGGCCGGTTGCGGACCCTTCACTGTGCTTCTTGTTCATAATGGCTGCAGGAACTATAGTCTGCTCCTCACTCTGGGGTGAATTCGTTGCATGCCAACAGATTGATGAGCGTTATAATCAGCTTGCATGGCAGGTGCAGGTTCTCACTTTTCTGCCTCTCCAGACTGTATGCCATGCTATGCTATTTAGCTTTGCTTTTTTTCATACGCATACCAACCCATAAATTGCGTCTAGGAACAGGGATGAGCCGTTAATTAATAGGATTATGTAATGTAGAATATATGGTTGTTGCTTGATTATAGGTTATCTGCACATTTGTTTGCCCTGGCTTTATACCATTCCTAGCTCCGATTCTGCATTGGATATTTGTATTAGATAAATGACATACGATTCAGTCATTTAGATATCATTATGTTGTAGTTCATGAATTGATCCTTCATATGTTGTCGCCATGAATGAACCCAACCCTTCTGTAGATTGTCGTAACCTATGCCCTGTTTTTAATGGAAAATGTGTGTCTATAGTGTTATGGTCCAGCTATTTAGAAATACTAGACCATAATGGCGCGCGTTGCCGCGCCCGTCCATTTTGACTATAGAATGGTTATAATTTTCATAAGTATGTGTAGATAAGGCCAGCGTTGCTTCACCTGTTCATTTTATTTGGAAGGACAATATAGATATTTGGAAAAAAAGTTGTATGTAATATTTATACTTCAAATTTTAATGATGCAAACTTGATATAGATAGGGCAGTTGCTCAATCCAATACTTGATGCATTCAGATAATGTTTGTGCTAGGTGGAATAAATTGGATCTTGCAAAACCATTAAATCTGATGGAAATTATTACAGGACACGCCATGATTGTTTGATGCAAGATTTAGCAGTGAAACAAAAACACACAATATCTTGGGTTAGATTCCGATTGACCCCCGTGTCGCCCTCCCATGTGACATGGGAGGCGATTCGTCTCTGCTGTCACAAGGCTCCGCCTGCTCCCTAAACAACTCAATGTCTGAGCTTCCAAGACGGAACATGAGAAAACAATCCAGAACAGTCATCCATGCATAGTTTATATATGTAACTGAACCCAAGAGCCTAGTAACATACTTCGGTTAGTAGAGTTCCATTTGGGGGCCTCCCGGATATACATTTCAAAAGCAACAATTACCTACATTCGTGATAAGGAATTAAGTTCAGTTTATGTGAGGAGTTTTCTTAAGAAGAAACCTCTTTAGGTTTTGAAGTTAAATGTTCTTTATGTGATGACATGCAAAATAACAAACATGTCAGCATTCATCGAGTTTCACAAGCATTTAGGCATTATGAGCTCAGTGAGTATCGTTGTGATTGATCCTGAAATTTAAAAAATATATGTTTTCTTTTCCTACCCAAACACCTATCTCATAACAATGAAAACGGATGCTGATGTACCAGATCGTAGAGTTTCAAATTTTGGTAAACTTCAGACAACTGGGATTGCGTTGGTTAGAACATAAACATATTCCAAGGCTTAGGAAAGTTCAAATGGGGTAGAACAGATAAAACTAAAAACATGATTACTGCAGATTTCCACATTACATCAACCTAGAAATTGTTAGCTTGTCAATTGAAGTTCCGCTCAATGAATGGGACAATAACCTGATGTCAAAACTTTTTCATTAGGACATACGGACACTGATGTCATTATGAGTCCAGACTGCAAAAGCTCGTATACACACTGGTCTCCTAGGAATTTGCTTTCTAGATTAGCAATAAAGTAGCAGATAGTGAGTAATAGACTATAGGAGCTACAGAAATAATATTCTGCTGGTCATGTTGAGAGTGGACTCTGCACTTTGTCAAAGAATACTGTAGCAAACCAACAAGTCTTAGCATCACCAATTTGAGCAACTGCCAAATGCGAGGACTAAAACATGGTACTCTCAGGAAACAAATACCTGAAGTTCCAATCAGCGCCTGGTCTTCCAAATGGCTATCTCCTAAATCTTCGTATGTAGTAGAAGTGCAGAACCAACCAATCCAGTAGAACCAAGATCAAATCTGTAAGGTAGAGAGCACGCATTCACAAAGAACTGTATCAAAAAGAAAATCTAGCATTAGACGAATAATTAGGGGGAAAAGGGACGTATGACCAAGGGACAACAGGAGGAACATGAAAGGAGAATTAGCGATCCATGTTGTATGGCTGCCAGAAAAAGGTTTTGCAAAAGTGAGGGGAGTGAAGAAGGAGCAGCCGGACATTCGATATTATATAGACACCGCCTATTCAACTCCAAACAACAGTCGATGGTTCGCTGTCCCCTCGCCACTGCGGCACTGCCCCATTGCGTCGCGGTGAGGCGACCCAATGAATGGTAAGCTGCACGTCTCACCTCCCTGTGGAGTCACTCGGCGAGGCGACCCGGGCAGTTGTGTCGGTCGGCTCCGAGGGGCAGTTGCCATGCGTGCCACCAGCACCCAGCGCCGGCCGAACAAAACGACGGGCTTTTAATGGGAAACCACGCAGGAAAGCTGCTAAAGGACCATTAGGCCGGATTTCACCCTGGACACCGAAAAATGCGACCAGAGTAGCGGCCCAGGACTGTTTGGTCTCTCTAACAACAAACTAAGCCTGATTAGACGCGATTCACAGAAATCTGATGGTCAGAAATGCCCCAAACTGACGATCCAATGGCCAATAACATTGATGGCCTGAGAGGGAAGGAAAACTGCTCAGTTATAATATCTTTAAATATGCTCTTGTCTTGTGGTCATCCTTAATAGAGCAACCACTAAATCACGCTAAAACATTTCAGGGGAAATTTATGAGCAGGCAGTTATTTTGAGTGTAAAAATGGAGGACCAAGATGCATTTGAAAGGGACTTCTGCCAGCTCAAGCCGTATTACATGGACACATGGTTAGTTCCTTTTTTTACCACCTTGCAGTTGTTTTCTCTGTCTATGCATTGTGTAGGTTGTCATTTAATACGTGTATTATTCCCTGTTCTCCTTCATCTTCCATTGGGTTTTCAGTTGGTAAAGTCAAAACAAATAAGTATGGATCGAGTTAGGAATGACCTGGGAGCACTACTTGGCTGCCCCGGCCCCGCCGGAGCATAGGGTCGGCGATGTCGAGTGCGACACGGTGGCCGACATTGTGATCGCCATGTTTTGGGTAATTTCTCCTTTGCCATTTACGTTGTGTTTTCTTCTTTGATTGCATACCTTCTACATGTGTTTTCTTGTTTGATTGCAGACCTTCTAATCCGTGTTTTCTTGTTTGATTGCAGACCTTCTACAGGTGTATCACCGAAGTCCTTGTAGCTTGCTACGACTTGGTTGCACTCGCTGATGACCGACACGTGCATTGCTGGGTCATGTATGCCTGTCCCTGTACGTTTGTGCCACCTTGGTTCTACGACTAGTCATGTCGGCCCGGGTTCTCTGACATAATCATATACTTAGCATTTCCCCCCCAAAATGACTCAATATTCTTAGCTAGCTCAAAATTGACATAATAAGCTTAATTAGCTCCAAAATGACCTATTTACCTTAGGATAGCTCTAAAATGACCTATCTTAGCTTTTTTTTCCTCCAAAATGACTTAATATGCTTAGCTAGCTTAAAAATGACCTATTTAACCTAGGATAGCTCTAAAATGAACTATACTTAGCATCTTTTCCTCCAAGATGACTTAATATGCTTAGCTAACTCTAAAATGACATAATATGCTTAAAAATGACATATTTTAGGTCCTAAATGACTTCATATGCTTAGCTAGCTCCAAAATGACATAATAACCTTACTTAGCTCCAAAATGACCTATTTAACCTAGGCTAGCTCTAAAATGACCTATACTTAGCATTTTTTTCCTCCTAAATGACTCAATATGCTTAGCTAGCTCAAAAATGACATAATAAACTTAATTAGCTCCAAAATGACCTATTTAACCTAGGATAGCTCTAAAATGACATATACATAGCATTTTTTCCTGCTAAATGACTTAATATGCTTAGGTAGCTTAAAAATGACCTATTTAACCTAGGATATCTCTAAAATGACATATACTTAGCGTCTTTTCCTCCAAAATGACTTAATATGCTTAACTGGCTCTAAAATGACATAATATGCTTAAGAAATGACATATTTTAGCTCCTAAATGACTTCATATGCTTAGCTAGCTTCAAAATGACATAATGACCTTACTTAGCTCCAAAATGACCTATTTTACAGATATAAGTTGCATCATAATAATCTTCACATTTTAGTTGCATCATAATAATCTTCTTCTTCTAGACTTCTTCTTCTAACTTTCTTCTTTCCCATTTTATAGATTTGCTTAAGATCACAGAAGCTTGGGTTGATGGAGTGCTTGTATTTAGTTTTTGTTTTGACCTTGTGAAACTTGCTACCTATGGATGAAACTGTGTAATACTGATGAAACTATGTACATGTACGGATGAAACTTGCTACTATTGGTAACATGTGTTGCATATATATATATATATATATATATATATATATATATATATATATATGTGTGTTCGTGACTATTGGTAATATGTGTTGAATATGCTATATTGGTCATATAAATATATTTGTGTTTGATTTTATGTGAAAATGAATTGATATAAGAAAAACAAAATTAAATGGGGCAATATAGACACTTTGCCATCAGCTGGCAGATGGCAAAGAGGCCACGTGTCATCCAGAGGTAAAATTTGGGCTGGCCTATTTGGGCTCTTTGCCATCTGCCAGCAGATGGCAAAGCTCTTTGCCATCAGCTGGCAGACGACAAAGCATGCAGCCTTTGCCATCTGCTGGCAGATGGCAAAGAGCCTGCAGCCTTTGCCATCTGCTGGCAGACGGCAAAGTATGTCGTTATCCTTCTAACGAGGCTAACCCCGTTAAGAGGCTTTGCCATCTGCCAGCTGATGGCAAAGGCACAACCTCTTTGCCATCAGCCAGCAGATGGCAAAGAAGCCTTTGCCCACTGGATTTCAGACAAACTATTTGCCATCTGCTGGCTGATGGCAAAGCCTTTGCCATCTGCCGACCATGCCTTTGCCATCTGCAATGGCAGATGGCAAAGTGCCAGATTCCAGTAGTGTTTGGTGATCATAGCCTTGGTTTCACAACCTAGGAGAGTATGGCATCTAGCAAGGAAAATGACCACCATAGAGGTCCTTACTTTGATGGTACTAATTTTGCTAGTTTGAAGCATAAGATGAAAATGCCTATTCTTGGACATAACCCTGCCGTTTGGGATATTGTGTGTGTTGGCTTGCAAGGTGAATTCTTTGATGGGAGAGAACCAAACCGTGAATCTACCGCGGAAGAGTTGAAGATGCTGCAATACAATGCTCAAGCTTGTGATATCCTCTTCAACGGATTGAGCCCCGAAGAATTCAACAAAATCAGCCGTCTTGAGAATGCAAAGGAAATTTGGGATACTTTGATTGATATGCATGAGGGTACTGACTTTGTCAAGGAATCCAAATTGGATGTGCTTTAAAGTCACCTTGACAATTTCAAAATGAAGGATGGTGAAGGTGTCGCTGAAATGTACTCTAGGCTTGCTCCCATCACAAATGAGATTGCCGGCTTAGGAAGTGAGGAGATGACCGACAGATTCATCATTAAGAAGATCCTAAGAGCCTTGGATGGAAAATATGGTACTGTGTGCACATTGATCCAAATGATGCCCAATTACGAAGATCTCAAGCCTACGGAAGTCATTGGAAGAATTGTTGCTCATGAGATGTCACTTAAGGATAAGGAAGAGCTCCACAACAATTCAAGTGGTGCTTACAAAGCCTCATGTGATGCTCCCACATTATCAAGTGAGAAACAAAGCTTCAACGAAGAATTGAGCCTAATGGTGAAGAACTTCAACAAGTTCTACAAGAGTAGAAGCAAGGAGAGAAGTTCCAAGTCAAGGTCCTACAATGACAAAAGATCTTCAAGTTGTGAACGAAATTGCAACAATTGTGGAAGACCCGGACACTACTCCAATGAGTGTACGGCTCCCTACAAAAGAAGAGAAGATTCTCCCAAAAGAAGGAGTAGGAGAGAAGAATCACCACCAAGAGAGAGGAGTGGAGATGATCGTTATGAACGAAGACCGTCTCAGAGAAGCAAGAATTCGGAAAGGGAAAACAAGTCATCAAAGAGCTACACAAAACGAAAACATCAATCTCACGTTGGTGAATGGATATCAGGCTCTGACTCTGACCATCACTCCGAAAGAAGTTATCACTCCGACTCCGAATATACTCAAGATGAAGGTGTTGCTGGTCTGGCACTTGTGTCAACCAACTCCTACGATATATTTGACTCACCAAATGAAGGAATTGGAAGATGCTTCATGGCTAAAGGCCCAAAGGTTTCACACCCCGAGTATGTTGATTTCAATAGTGATGAAGATGATTTGCTAGGAGATGATGATTTACTTGTTGATAACTCTAGTTATGAAAACTATGATCAACTTGCTATTAATCATGCTAATCAAGATAAAACGAGTGACAATGATAAGAAGGAGATTGATCGTCTAACTAAATAACTAAACACTCTTAAGTTAGCTCATGAAACTACCTTGGAAGATCATCGAGAACTTTTAAAGACTCATGAGAAGTTATGCTTTGAAAAGCTCAACCTTGAGCAAGAGCATGAGTTCTTAAAAGCAATCAATGATGATCTTCGCAAGAAAAATTCTTATTACATTGCCAAACATTTACTCTTGTCTACTTACATACCACAAGTTAAATCTAGCAACAAGAACAAGAAAGATTCTTCTTCTAGTAGTAACAATAATCATGCTAAATCAAATATTGTTGCTTCTAGTAGTACTCTTGATTCCACTAATGATTCTCTTAGCGAAGTTACACTTGAGCAAGAAAATAGCCTATTGAAGGGAATTATAGAGAAAGGTGTTTACAAGAGCCTTGCCAGAAGTAAGAAATTTGAGGAGATTGTACGCAAGCAAGGAAGACACCGGAAGAATCAAGGTGTTGGTTTTGAACGAAAGTTCAATACCAATGGAGTTGAGTTGGAAGAAGATCAATACCCCAAGACGAAGTTTGTTCCTCAACAAGAGAAGTACGATCCTACTTCTTTCCAAGGAACACAAGGTCAAGATGATCTTCCACCACTAGACCACAAGCAAAAGGGCAAGGACAAGCTTCAAGAGGAGATTGATGCATTTGAAGAAGCTCCCAAGGCCTTGGTCAAGTGGGTTCCCAAGACAACATCGCCAAGGATTCCCATCAAGATGGTGTGTATCCCGAAGAAGAAGAACTAGAAAGTTCTTGAGGGTGACTCCACCAACATACTTCACTCATATCATTTTGGCGAGGACAAGTGCAAACAACTTCCATATCTTGCACTAGTTCAAGGAGTCACAAACCCTCTTGTTGGTAAGACAAGGGACAAGGCAACCAAATGCTTTCATGGACATCATCTTATGTGAACATCACTCTATGTCTATGGATATCCTTGTTTGTTCCTTGTGGGACTAACCCGTGTAGGTATTGAAAGTGCGACTCACTCCAATGGATTGCTCCAAATGATCTACATCAACATTGAGCATCCACACACTACTAGGGAAAACCTTATACACAGGAGCTTACTAGTAGCGCTTTTCAAAAGGCTACGCTGCTACTACTTATCAGTAGCGCTTGCCCGTAGAAAGCGCTACTACTATGCACTTACCAGTAGAGCTGTAGTTATAAAACACGCTACTACTATAATTGCCAGACCGTTGTCGGTAGGCCAGGCATACTAGTAGCGCTCGTATGTAAAAAACGCTACTGTTACTGTAGATAGCAATTGCACTTTTCTACGACCAGCGCTACTGCTAAATTCAGCCCCCTCTTATATATGGCCAAAGTTTAGTCCCTCCTCGCGTCGCGAATAGAATTTTTACCACCTTAAATATGGTGCTTCCCAAACTATCACAACAAATTGATCTTCATTAAACTCTATGTGTAGGATTTGTGGCTGCAATAGGAGTCCTCGCCGGTTCCTAAACCGGACAGGACTCCTATTGACAATTTAAATTCTACACAAAAAGATCAATGATGATCAACGCATTTTTAAATTTGATACTTTTTAGCCATAGTAGTAGCGCTGGTTCCACCTGCTAATGTACATAGCAGTAGCGCTTATTTCGGAGGAGCGCTACTGCTATGTACTTTAGCAGTAGCGCGTTCCGCGTTCTAGCGCTACTACTAGGTGTGCCTTATCCACCCGGCCGCGCGAGTCCCTCTCACTCCCCCTCACACACTCACACTCGCCTGTCGTCGCCACCGTCGCCCGCCATCGCTGCCGTCGCCCGCCATCGCCGCCGACACCCCCAAGGTATCTGCCTGCCTCCCTCCTCCCCTCCCTCCCTCCCTCCTCCTCCTCTCGCCGCCCTCCTCTCTCCCTCCTTCCACGTCCCTCCTCTCTTCTCCCTCTCCGCCAGCGGCCGCCTCCTCCTCCTACCTCTCCGACGGCCCCCTCCTCCTCCCTCTACGGCGGCTCCCTCCTCCTCTCCTCTTCCCTCTCCTACTCTCTCCTCATCCTCCCTCCTCCTCCTCCTTCCTCCTCCTCTTGTCCTCCTCCCACCTCCTCCTCCTTCTGGCTTCCTCCCACCTCCTCCTCCCCCTTTCTGTAAATAGCTTTTAGTTTTTGTTAAATGTAGGTTATGGAGTTTCACTAAGTCCTAAGATGATGATAATAATGTTTTTGTTTATATTTTGTTTTTGCAGAAATCAAGGAGCCCCTGCATCATCCCCGCCATCGTCCCCGTCACCGACCCCCTCCGACCTCGATCGAGGTGAGACCAGCCACCCCATGTTGTTAATTTAATTTAGGTATTTTAGGTGTTTAATCTTAGAATAATGTAGTATGAACCCGAGTTATGATCGAATCATGTTCAAAATGTAGGTTTTTAATTAGCTGTAGTTAATAGAATTCAGGTGTTTTAGGTGTCACATTTGTTGTTATTTTTTAGTTAAAACTATTATTCCCGCATCGACGTCGACGATGCCTATCCCGCATCCTCGTCGTCGACTCGGTGGAGGAGGCATGCTTGATCAAAGTGGCCATGTCCGGGACTAGGCTCCGCCGGGCTAGTACTGGGAGGTGCTACCTTCCGGGGGCGCAACTTGGTGAGGAGTCACCCCGTCGTTGACCCGAACCTTCTTTGGTGGCGGTCGCGTGGGCCAGTGATGGTGTGGAGGCTTGAGGACCCCCCGGAGGTGGAACGTCACCGTGTCAGCGAGGAGGACAAGCATGTCCGTCGCTACATGGTTGCGTTGGAGGGCAGGTTCTCCAATACGTGGCAGGTTCTTCAGGGATCTCACTGGAGCTATGATCCTGTGATGGTTCCTTCTCTTTGGGTGTCCACCGCCCACGCCGATACCCGTCGTTCGCTAGGGTTTTAGCTGTATTAGTGATGTTATATGTATGATACTATTCAAGATGTATTAGTGATAATATTCGACGATGTACGGACGAAAGAGATGATTTAGTTTTGCTTATTGAATGCATGCTAATTTGAATACTAATTTATTTTATGATTTGGTTTTGCTTATTGAATGCTCAAATTGGAAAACTATTCCATCAAGTTTGAATGCTCATATGATGTAGATATAAACATGTATATCTTTTGTTCCTCAAATAGGATATGTGCTTGCCCAAGTGGTCGGCCATGTTTGCAGGTTACACCTCCTATAGTGGCCTGTATTTTGTGTTAGTGTTGATTAATTTCCGTTCCGGCAAATTTCAGGAGCTCGATATGTCCTTTTTTAGCAACGGTCATGCCGAATTTTTCCGTGAATTCTGGCATGACTTGTGCTAGAATATGTAGGAAATATCGAGTGGCCTGAATTTGTAGGTTTTTAAGTACATATATTTAATTGTACACGTATAATATTTGAATTATGGACATAGGAAATGTCGTACTCGGACGACGAAAGTCTCCTTGGAAATATTCCCGAATGTGACTGGCGCCACGACGACCGAGGACTGTGTGACAGGCCCCACCTGGATGAAGATCGGTGCTTCAACATTAAGCTCGAGGAGACCTTCGATGTTGAAACGATACGCAACGATGACTAGTGTTTTTTCATAATTAAGCACGACTTCAACTATTTCAACGTTTAATTTTCATCTTTTACAATTCGACAAGCTTATCCCATGCCATGCAAGACACTATGTCTTGGAGAGGATGGGTTTTGAAGACAATGAAAGTATGGAAACAAAGAAAATTCACCTAAGGACCCATCATGTAATGCCCAGGATGGGACTATATCTCCTACGTGTCGAGGCACGACTTAAAGATATAAGCCCATTCTGGAATGATCGCAAGTTTGGTACCTATGCACATCTCATGTAAAAATAGGGATGAAAGCGGAAAAGATAGTTGGCTTACACTCGCCACGTCACACAATTCATTACATGTCCAAACATCATTCAAATAAACATCACAACCCATCTAAGGGTGAAGATCCAAATGAAAGATACCAAACATAACATAAATCCACAGGTCTGAATCGCCCCTAGTAGAAACCTCTACTGATCAACCGGATAGTGCACATAGTAACGGCTACGTTCCTCGTCGTACTCCTAGTCTAGCTCGGTGCCATCGCCTGTGTAGCTCACCATAGTACCTGCATCTGGTGTGGTGTAGAGTCTGTGAGCCACAGAGGACTCAGCAATCCCGTTCCCAGGTAACACAACTATCCAAGCCTTGGGTGTGGAACAAAGCTGAAGAAAGAACAAGAGGTTGCAGCAGCACTAGCACTAACTTACGTAAAAGAGAGTGAGAAGAGAAGTGCCTCGGACGAGAGATGATCACAAAGTGATCCTAACTAAGCAAGTCAAACATAACCCCACCGTGTTCACTTCCCGAACCCCTTTCGGAAAATGACCGTCACGGTACTCACGCTGGTAGTGTATTCTGAACATGGTGTCAAGTTTTCTACAACCGGATATTAACAAATTCCCATCTGCCACATAACCGCGGGCACGTCTTGCGAAAGTTCATAACCCTAAAGGGGTGTTCCAACTTGGCCCATGACAAGCCCACGATCCGCGGAGTCGCAACTCCAAAGTGGGAAGGCCCGAGTATCCTCGGAATCCAGTGCTCAAGATACTCCGACTAAAGTAAGGCTAATCCAGCAAATCCTCCCGGCGTGCCGACAACCTGACAGTAGCCGCGCGTATCTAGTCTCAGGCCACGACCGGATGGGTGAAGCTATGGGTTTTTACCAATCCTCGAGTTTCCTCGTGGTGGCCCCGCAGGCTCCCCATTTCGGACCAACACTCATGTGGAGCACTGGCCCGGGGTTGTTGATTAAGAACTCGGGTTTGCAAGACCCTATGCAAGTTTTTAGTTTTTTAGGCAAATAGTACCAATGTTGGGACTTGCTGGAAAAGACTTAGCACTTAGCGGTTTATCGAGGGGGTCCCATAACCCCAACCGTGTGAGGAACGCATAATCAAGGAACATAACACTGGTTTATACGGTTCCTAGGGCGGCATGAGTGGAACAAATCACCAAGCAAAAGGCTTAGCCTTCCACCCATAACTAGGGCTGGACGAAAAGCTCGAAGCTCGTGAGCATAATGAGCGCTCGATTGTTCGGCTCGTTTCGGCTCGTGCTCGTTAGTTAATGAACCAAGCTGAACAGTGTTTTTTGCTCGTTAAGATTAACGAGCTTAACGATCGAGCAAACGAGTTTCGCGAGATAGCTCGTTTAGCTCGATATAATTCCCAATAGTTTTTTTTTTGCCTAAACTACTTCAGTCTTCAGCCACAGGCCGCAGCCCAGCCCCCAGCCGGCCAGCCAACTTCGGCCCGCAGCTCCCCACAGCCCGACTTGCCAACCCATTTTCCAGGCCCGTCGGCCGTCGCCAGAACCAGAAGAGAAGACCTAGAGGCTCCACCGCTCCAGAGTCCAGACTAGTCAATCGACGAGACGACTCCTCTCCCCGACTCCCCGAGCCAGCCGCCAGGAACGAATCGTCGAATCCAAATCGAAGCGAGGGGCCGAGGGTAGTCTGGCGGGCGGCGGCGGCTCTCTGCTCTAGTCCGGCGGGCGGCGGCGGCGGCACCCAAAGCCCAGGTATCTCCGCCCCCTTTCACATCTCACCTCTGTCATCTCCATTCCCTCAGTCCCGACATCTTTCCTTCGCCATCTCTAACATCCCCAATCCCCATTTGCGATGCGAGCCCAGTGGAAGAATGGATGAACGCCGGCAGCCATCTCCTTCAGCTACAGCTGCGAGCATGGAGTCGCGGAAGAGACCAGCGGCCTCTGATTGTGCGTCACGGGAATCTCCCTCCACTGCAGCACGGCCTACTCTTCGTCTTCGACCACAAGCACAGAAAAGGGCAAGAGTGGATGCAACAATGTCTGATGTTGATGATGCCAGATCAGAAGAGGTAATTTCCTTTTGTGCTCATGTGTGTAGATGGTTAAATCTGAACTGTTCAGATCATATGAATGTGTACTTCATTAGTCTTGTTACTATTTAAATGAATCATAAAGTACTAAATTTTGCTTATGTGTAAGTGTAATGTGTAGATTAATAGAAGTTCATTATTCATATTCCTAATCAATCATGCAATGATGACTTGTTATTTTTGATTATCTAAATCTTGGTATTTATTTCTGCATAGGCTGGTGATGTAGATGAATGGGTCGAGATCGACGAGGCAGATGCGTATGACATGGATGATGATATGTCAGATCCTTCTCTAGGATTGGGTGGCAAAGAAAATGATGTAGAAGCTGAGGTCAATGACATTGAGAAAACAAAGAGAGGGAAAGGGAAAAATGCAAAAATTGAAGTTGGTAATAAGGTTAAGGTGAGGAAAACTAGAGTTAAGCGTGCACCATGTTGGCAGCATTTCAAGGAGGTCAAAGCTATATGCAAGAAGAAACTAGGGGAAGTTGTCACGAAGGCAAAATGCTTGCATTGTTGTAACTTGTTTGCTTATACTCCAGGGGGGCCAACTACTAGTCTGAATCGGCATACAGATGTTTGTGTGGACTATCTGAACAAGAAGGGAAGACAACAACGACAAGGTACAATCCATTTGGATCCTGAAAAGCCAGGTGCATCTCTTATAGTGAATCATGAAAATAATCATGCTGAAGTTGTTAAAATCATAGCGAAGATGATAATTGTGCATGAATATCCTTTTAGGATGGTAGAGCATGCTTGGTTTAATGTCCTCATGACATATATGAATGCATCATACAAGTTCATTGGTAGGAAGAAAATTAGAGCCGAATGCATGAAGGTGTATCTTTCTGAGAAAGAAATCCTTAAGAAGGAACTAAGGTCTGTTGAGAGCCTCAGTTTGACAAGTGATATATGGACTTCCAACCAGAATATTTCCTACCTAGCTGTTGTTGCTCACTACATAGATGATGATTGGGTTATGCAATGTCGTGTGTTAAACTTGATAGAGTTAGACCCACCTCACTCAGGCTTTGTCATAGCTCAAGCCGTGTTTGAATGCTGCCAAGAATGGAAAATAGAAGATAAGATCATGACAATGACCATGGATAATGCTGCCCCGAATGACTCTGCTGCTAAGAAATTGATGGACAAGTTCACTGCTAGGAAATCAGCAAAATTCATACCTAAGTACTTCCATGTTCGCTGTTGTGCACACATAGTGAATTTGATAGTCAATGATGGCATGGAACCATTGCAACCTTTGATATGCAAGCTTAGAGAAACTGTCAAGTACTTAAAAAATCCCCATCACGCATGTCGAACTTCTTGTCAAATTGCAAGTCTCTCAATATTAAAGTTGGAAAAGGATTATGCTTAGATGTAGCGACTAGATGGAGTTCTACATATAGAATGGTAGACACTTGCACTTTGTATAAGGAAGCTTTCAATGAGTATGCACAATCAGATCCTAACTATGAGTGGCAGCCTGACGATGAAGATTGGGTGTTGTATGGCAAAATTCAACCGATCTTGAAATCGTTTGCTGAGGTAACTACTATACTATCAGGATCTACTTACCCCACTACCAACATTTTTTATCCATACATCATGAATGTTAAGATTGCTATAGTAGAGCATGCTTTCTCTGGAGATGACAATTTGAAAATGATGGGGGAAGCAATGCTTGATAAGTTTGATAAATATTGGGATAGCACTGTTGTGCCAGAAAACAAAAATCGGAAAGATAAAAAAAGGTAAAGAATAGTGTTATGGTGATTGCCACGATTCTTGATCCTAGATTTAATATGAAACTTGTGGACTATTGTTTCAAGAAGATGTATGGTAAAGAGAAGGGCAGTATTGAGGTGGAAGATATCAAAACAGAGTTCTTTAATCTGTATGCCACATATGAGATGGAAAATCGTCAAAATGAGGCTTCTAACACCAATGAGCAAAGTTCAATTTCAAGTCGGCAAGCATCTAGTTCTATGACCACATTGTCGAGTGGGTTTCAATCCTTCCTCGAGGAGACAAATTCTGAGCCATGCAAATCTGAATTGACTAGTTATCTTGAAGACAAGACTCATCCCATTAATGATCCAAATTTCACATTACTTGACTGGTGGAGGTTGAATGGTCATAGATATCCTATTGTGGCAAAAATGGCTAAGAAGTTCTTGACTGTACCAGCTACTAGTGTCTCATCAGAGTCGACATTCTCTACAGGAGGTAGAGTTCTTGATGAGTACCGCAGTTCTCTAACCCCAAGCATGGTTGAGGCTCTTGTTTGTGCTTCTAGCTTCATCAAAGGATCAAAAGAAAAACACATTAGGTCTACAATCATAGTGGTAATATTTAGTTGTTGTTTGTTGTCTATTACTTATAAGCTTTGACACACTATTTCTAAATTGATCGTATAACTGAAATTGCATTTCCCATTGTAGGAAGATGACATTGAAGATGATGTTGAGTTCATTCCATTTCCTGAATCTATGGTGGAAAGCAACTAGCAGGTTGGTGCTTGGCTACTAGTTTAGACTTGTAAAGTTGTAAATTTTTTTTGCAACTTTATCTTCTTTTGTCAATTAAACCTTCTCCTATTTAAGTTCTCCTACACTACTATAAGTGAAACCTGGAAGTTTACTTTCTTTGTTTGAAAATTTGCATGTAGGAAAAGGAAAACTCTACAAGTTCATGAAGGCATAGGCAGCAAGGTGGAGGGCTCCTACCTGGAATGTTCTTTTACTACAGGATGACTGGATGTAGCGTGTTGCTGCAATGCTACTCCTAGACCGTTCTTTTTGTTGCTGGCTGTAGCGTGTTGCTACTATCTTAAAAGTTTGAATTATGCAAGGTGGTATGTGCACCAGACTTGTTGGTGTTTGCCGCTGCGTATTAGTGTTACCACTTACCAGGTCCAGACTAGTAGTTTATGCTATTATGATTTGTGAACTTGTGATGAATTAGACTCAAGTGGTGTTGCTGCAACATACTAGACTACTAGTCTTGCTCCTGTTTGACTTGAACGCCCTTTTTTAATTCATGCTATTGTGAAATTGTGATGGAAACCTTCTGTGTGTGTGGGGTTTGTCACTTTGGCTGTAGCTTGGTATTATTTTTTAAATTCAAGTGATACCTTAACATCCATGTTTAATTTGCCATTGTGAATTTTTGATGGGATCATGGGATTCTTTTGTGTAATATACTAATATATGCCATCATGGTTTGTGAATTTTTATTGGAAACATGGGATTCTTCTATGTTCTTTATTACCTTAACGAGCGCTCGTGAACGTTCGCGAGCATAACGAGCTCATAACGAACCGAGCCGAGCAGAGGTTTTAGTTCGTTAATATTAACGAGCTTATTGATAATGAGCTTAACGATAACGAGCTTAATGATAACGAGCCGAACGAGCCGAGCAGCTCGTTAATCCAGCCCTACCCATAACCAATATATAGATGATTTCATTTAATAATTAATATAGTGTGATATCCCAACAAGCTTCAACAAGAAGCAAGAATCTTCAATCTTCTCCTGCAGCTAACAATGCTATAAGAGGGGCTGAGCGAAGCTTACTTAGCCAATCAAAGGTTTGCATAGGTAGGGTGGTTAAACAGGTTCATGGCTACAATAGGAGGCTGACAGGAAAACATGGGCATCGAGGCAAAAGCTATAGAGCGAGACTTCTAGCAATAGGCAAAGATAGTAATGTTATCGGTGTCAGGTCATCTTGCATGTTGGGTCGTCGATGGGATCGTAAGCGGGCTCCTCGTTTCTCAAGCTCGGTAGTAACCTCGTTCTCGTACTCGGTCTCAGCTTCTGGCTCTACTCAAAACAAAACACACGAGGCACGAAATTAACAAGATGTGATGCGCAAACAACAGGATGCATGGCTGATGCACTAAGGAAGCACTACAGATGCACTTAGGAAGCACAGGAAGTCTACATAGGAAGCACAGAGTTACAGCACAAGGAGCATGACAATGTGCATCAAGCAAAATACTTCAAATCATGATAACAATAGGATATTATGAATCTACATACAAAAACACACAAGTTACATATAGGACTTGCTCAAAACGGAGCAACAGGCTAAAAGATACACCCGAAACAATAAACATGCAAAAGCTAAAATTACAGCCACATAGCAACTTCGGAGCATGAGATAAATAGTCTACATCACTCAAACATCATGGCAAGGAGCATGGACATAAAGTAGACATATCCTACAGCAAACAATCCCATTGGATCATCTCCATAGGAGGCATGGATCAATAGCAACAAGCTATGATATTTTGAACTTGACAACAAAATGTTGACTGCAGTATTTTATAGCAACTTGGGAGCAAGAGTTAAATATGCTACATCCACCCAAATAAGCATGTGAGAGCATGAATGGATAGCCAACAATATATAAAACAAGGAATCATCAAGAGTCACCCCTAAACTATCATGGTTTGCCTAGAACAACAAGCAAACATGGCATCTGGGAATAACAGATTCCAGACTTAGTGAAATTTCACTAGTGTTGAAACATCAGTAATATCATGGCATGTTTGTGAGCAAGTTTAAGTCACCTAAAAGCATTACAAGACAAGTGGTTAGCACCACAGCAAAGTACACATGATGGTGAATCCAAAACATCTAAGCATGCAACAAGGGGACAACCACATCAATAGCAACGAGCTCCTCAACTAGGCATCTCGTAACAAGTTTAACAACATAACAGCCACTAGCACTTTTGCAAAGGAGATAAACATGGCAAGATGAAATCTATCATGCAAGCTAAAGCAACCAACATGTAGAGCATTTCATGATGAACATGTGGACATATCATTTGCATCATTTGGATAAACATGCACCAAGATATCACATTGCAAACATGGCATGAAAACAACTAATAGCAGCAGTTTATAACAAGTAACACTCTTGCAACAGATATTTAAGCATCTAGATGAACTCAAACATGCATGGCACAATGGAACAAAACATAGTACAAGTCACCACGATCATTTTGACATATCATTTGCTCAAATCGGACAATCACATCAAAAGTTATCCACAATACAAAACAGCATCAGACATGAAAAATTCTAGGGACTTAGTGAGAAAAAAGAAGAAGCAACCTCTGGGGTCAACGCGGGCTGGATCTGGCAGATCGGGCTAACGGGCCCCGCGGGTTTGGAGCGGATCCGGGTCGCGGCCCGATCTGGCCCGTTAGGCCCCCAGCGGGAGCCGATCTGGATCGCTGGATCGGGGATCCTCCCGATCCCCCGAGGCGGTGGCGACCTGGGGCTACGAGGGCTCATGTGGGGACCCCGACTCATAAGTCGTGATCGCAGAATGCACGTGTACAGTGATCCCAGAGATCAATGCTCACTGAACACACAGAAGCTGAATAACAAGAGTCTTACATCCTTACATACCGTGTTACACAAATAGGACCATAATGGTCAAGTCTTGAGTATATCATCGCAGCGGAAAATCTTCAAAGACAACTGGGACCCATGCCATCTGCCTTAACCCTACAGGCATTCTGACTGGGAAGCGTCCTAGCTCGCATGCTCGTCACCAAGAAATCTTCATCATAACATGTGCTCTCATGCCTGGCCAATAAAATAACCAGTGGCAAGCCAATGAGTATATTGAATGTACTCGCAAGCAACCCAAGTGTGGTAACAGAATATTTATGCAAGGCTCTACTGCTAGGTTGGCAGTTTTGCGAAAAGCTAGTTTTTTTTTGCAAGTATGATCAACATATAACAAGGATATGCATGTGTCTGTAACAAGTATCAGGAGGTCACAGACGTCAATATCGAGAAAGAGTTGTAATCAACTCATGTTCAAGCTCATTGAGACTTTCTCACATCACATCACCAATATCTCTGAATCGTGTTGTTTCCCAGAAACTTAAGGACATAGTCTAAGTAGCACCACCCAACTGTCCTTGACCGCGGACACGGCTATTCGAATAGTTTGACACTCTGCAGAGGTTGCACACTTTACCCACAAGATCCGGGGAACTTCCGTGTCATCCACGACCCGCGGTACCTCAGGTACCCGGGGTAAGCACCCGATCACTACCTTTCCCTAGACGACACTAACATAGAGTCCACTAGATTGGTAGCAGCCCCGTGCCAAACATTTCACATCTCAAGGTTTGTGGAGACTCGCTCCGTATTCATCACATATCACAAGCATGGGGTACCAACGGTGTGTCCGGTGCCCTGTGAAAACAGTCATGGCCGCCTATCCAAGCACGACCCCGTCCAGAGAGTGACCTCATGTCACTCCCGTCACTAGTAATGCGGGCACCATGCTAGTATCGACCTAGGTAATCAATAATGCCCTTTCCCATGTAACGGTAGAGTGGTTGCGCATGTTTGGTTGGGACAGTAGTCACACATAAATCTAATCCATCTCTGTAAACAACACTTTCGTCAAGCCTCGGCACACTACTTCTTCACCAAGTAGTGCCCTAACAACTCCCAGGGGCATTAGTGGCACCCACTGGGTCATTTGCAAGTATGTCAGACCACACTTGTTTCACTCAATGCATAAACCCGACCCATTTTGCGTAGCCAACTACTATAGCATACATTTATCTACTCCCACCCACATAACCCTCATAGGAAGGTAGGGTCATGTTTGATGCAAGTTTCAACAGTAAAGTAACAGGGGTATCAACCAAAGTGGTTTCCACCTCAACATGATTCCGATGCATTGAATAATAAGGTGCTATGAGACATGCATAAAAAGGTTTCTTGAACATGGTCAAAGGGCTGCTTGCCTTATTCTTCTGAGTCTTCAAATCTTCTGGTCCATCTCCGAATACTCTGTTTATTACGTCAACTAACGATGGAAACAATCATAATAAGCAACACAATCAAAGCAACAATAAAAGTGCTCTAAAAATAGGAGTTGGACTTTTCTAGGATACCTCTGGTCATATTAGAAATGACCAAGGTGGTTTCATAGGTGTTGGATCAATGGGTGATTTGGAACATTCCAATATGATGGAACCAAAAGGGTTTATGGATTTGGAAGAAGTATACAGAAATATTTCCTTGAATGATGAGCAAAGGTACCCATCATCAAGTCATGATTTTAGAAGCATTTAGGAGTTGGTTTCACTGGATTTGGATTTGAAATGAATTTCCTAGGATTTTGCAAAGCTGATAAATAGGAAGAAATGGCTAAATATTTGGTGGGGTACAGAAACTATTATTAAAAATGTTACAAAACTAAGTTTGGACATGACAAGCATCTAGGAATTTGAATCACTGCATTTGGATCAAAATTGAGCTCTCTGTGATTTTCTAAAGTTAATCACAGAAGGTGGAAAATGGGCATTTGATAAATATTTGTGAAAGAAATGTTTCTGGAATAGTGTGCATGTTGTACCAACAGATAGAGCATGATTTATGGAGTCATAGGAAATTCGAATCATCAAGTTTGGAGTTCATATGAATATTTGGGAGATTATTGAAGTTGACTGGAAAAAAGAAAAATGAAAAGAAAAGGGGGTTATACCCTGGCGCACAGGGCGAAGAACAGCCGCACAGCAACTGGGCCGGCCCATCAGCTCGGCCGCATGTGTGCAGAGGGGCCACGTCGAAGACGCCCGCCTGGAAGGGCACCATCGCGCGGGGGAGGCGGGCTGGCCGAAGTCGCCTCCACTTAAACGGGTGGGCCTGGCCCTCGGGGTCGCTGACGTGCGGGCCCCCGGTGGCAGGCCGTCTTCTTCCTCCCGCGCAGCGCGGCGGGGAGGAACAGAGGCGATGCCCGCCGGCGGCTTGCCGGCGCTGCAGGGCATCTCCGGTGATGCTCTGCCCACCGTTGTGCTCAGGAGGGCATGCCGCATCCATCCGTGGGCTTAACGCACGCCGGGGAAGGCTGGAGCGGCGACGGCTCGGAAGACCGCGGAGGCGACCGCCGGTGAAGTTCGGTTCAGCGGGGAAGAGGCGGGGGAAGGAAGAGCTGGAGCTTGGGGGAGCCTGGGGCGATGCTGGGGCAGCGCTGGAGCGGCTAGGTGGAGGGGGAAGGGCCTGAGGTGCCCGTATTCGAGTGGCGGCCGGCGGCTCTGCTCCGGCCAGGGAGGAGGCTGGAGGGCACCGGAGGAGGAGTGGGATGGCTTGGGAGTTGCACGGGAGTGGGAGAGTGCGAAAGGAGGTGCAAGGGGTGCTCGGGGTGCCCTATTTATAGGTGGGCGCCGGTCCACCGAGGCGCCGTGCGCCGGCGAGGTCGTGGCCGTTGCTGCAGGCCACGGGGGGAGCAGCGAGCATGTCTAGGGCGTTCCTGGAGCTGGTCCACTCCCAGAAGAAGAGAAAGGAGGAGCGGGGAGGCGTCAGAGGGCCGCGCGTGTGAGCTTGCTCACTGGAGCGCTCGGGCGGCCACGGCGTGCGTGCGAGCAGAGGTGAGAGAGGGGGAGAGAGGAGGGGGCCGACCGCGTGGCAGGTTGTGGACGTCGAGGCCTCCTCGGGGGACACGAGGGGGAGGCCCTAGGTGGTCGGCGCTGGCGATTGGAGGGCGGCTGCAGTGCTCTAGAGCATTGTAGCGCGCTCCAGAGCGGGCATTTGGCTGCCAGTGGCGTGGCCTAGCGCCCAGGGCGTGTCCAACGGTGTCAAAAGGGTAGAGGAGGTAGTAAAGAAAGGGGGAGGCAGTCTTGGATGCTCTAGGAGCCACTGGAGTGAGGAGAGAGGTGAAGGAGGAGAAGAAGGTGGCTGTCCACTAGAGTAAAAATGGGATTTTTACCCTCCAATAATTGAGCTGAGGCCATGGGAAGGTTACTGGGGGTGGATGATGATCAGAATGGGCTGTGGTAAGAATTTGAGGTAAGGAGAAAAAGTAAAAGAGGTTCAAACACTGGTTTTGGTAAATGAACAGAAGGTGTTTGATCAGTGTTTGGTCAAGCAAATGACATCCACTTGACATGGGACTTAACAGGATCAAATGTCACATATAATTAGGCCCCTACACCAAATTTGAACTCATTTGGGCAAAGTGGCCAATGTAACTTTGGTGAACCCTAGAAATGAACAGAAATGGTTTCACGATGTTGGAGTCAAGCAAATCATCTCTCCTTGATGCACCACTTGGTGTAGCATCATCATTTGGGGTTATGAACATGCCCACAAAGTTTGAGGCTCCAGATAAAAAGTTGACAATGTAAAGTTGTTCAAATTTGAATTTGAAAAGAAGTGGTTTTGGGGTGATCTGATCAAGTTGCTCTATTCCAAATCTTGTGCCATTTGGTCTAGATGCCTTATTAGGCCATTCTAGCATGTGCACAAAATTTGAGAGCATTTGGACAAGTTTGGCAATGTAGAGTTGCTCAAACTTCAAATGTGGACAGAATGGTTTTGAAGGGGTTTGAGGATGTTTCCTTGATCTTCAATGCATGAGGCTTTGGAAGATCATCAAATATGTCAAATATGACATGATAGAATTTCCCTGGAATTTTTGGAGAATATTTCCTTTGTAAATATTTCAAAAGCTTGAAATATCCAGAAAGGGTTTTGGAAGGATTTGACCAATATTTTGAACATGACCATGTGTTGAAACTCTTATAAATGGACAATATATGTCCTATGAGTCTCCCTGAATTTTGGCAAATATTTTTGAAATGTTTAAATAATTTTTCCCTATTAAAGACCATTTCTGGCCTTAAGAAAAAGCATTTAAATAAAATATAAAAATAACTTTTAAAATTATACTTTTGTGGTTTCGGGAGTCCTATATCTAATAGGTTTCAAATAAACTTTTTGAAAGATTTTTCACACCCTAAATAAGGTACTTGCAGTGTAAACCTCAATTCAGGGGTTTTTGGAAAACTAATTTTTGAAAATACCATTTGGCCAAAATATTTTTATAAGAAAATTCTATACTGGTCTATACACATGGCATGATCATTGGGAAAAGGTTTTGGGTCAAGGAGATGAAGTATAAGAGTTGGAGGATTTATTTGATTTTTAGAGCACTAGCTAACAGCAGACAGAGTCAAATCAAGCAAAGTAAAAAACACTCAAAAGTTTTTGCAAATCCACATTTTTAACATGATAATTAGCTTAAGCAATGTGATATGAAAATCAGGGTGTGACAGCTCAGCCCCGGCGAGGAGGGGAGGCCGGCGGCGGGCCTGGCCGGCAGAGGAAGAGGCGGGGCCGGCGGCGAGGTCGCCTGGGCCGGCCGGGGCGGCGAACGGCGGTGAGGGCCGGCGCGGCGCGGCGACCATGCGGCCTGGCGACGCGCCGAGGAGACCGGTGGCGGGATGGAGTCCGGCAGGGCGGCGAGGAGACTCCGGCCGGCGCGGAGAATCCGGCGGCGGCGGCTGTCTGGAGGTAGGAGATGAGGCGGCCGGCTTGGAAGCACGCCGCGGCAACTTCGGAAGCACGGCGGCTCGAGTCGGAAGCACAGCCGCAGTGAGATCGGAAGCACGCCGTGTCAACGGTGGAAGCACCGCGCTTCAACGGTGGAAGCCCCGGCGGCGAACTTTGGAAGCATTAGGGTTTCAGACGCGAAATTTGCGGTGGGTGGACGTTTATATAGGCACAAGGAGCTAGGGTTGTCCAAATGAGGGGAGGTTTTCGGCCACGAGATCACAATTGGATGGCCTAGATGAAGGGAAGGGTTTGAGTTGGGTTGGTGGGCTTGTGACGCCCCCGATTTGTCCGTACACTAATCATGCACGCAAATGTGTACGACCAAGATCAGGGACTCACTCGAAGATATCACAACACAACTCTAGACACAAATTAAAATAAAACAAGCTTTATATTACAAGCCAGGGGCCTCGAGGGCTCGAATACATAAGCTCGAAAACACAAGAGTCAGCGGAAACAATAATATCTGAGTACTGACATAAGTTAAACAAGTTTGCCTTAAGAAGGCTAGCACAAAAGTAGCAACGATCGAAAAGGCAAGGCCTCCTGCCTGGGACCTCCTAACTACTCCTCGAAGCCGAACTCCATGTAGAAACATCCTCGGGATCCTCTGACTCCTGGACTCCACCACCTGGTTGCATCATCCGAGAATAAGGGAGAAAAGGGGGAAAAGGGGGAGCAAAGCAACCGTGAGTACTCATCCAAAGTACTCGCAAGCAAGGATCTACACTACATATGCAATGATATAAGTGTAAAGGGGTAATATCTATGGGCTAAACTGCAGAAAGCCAGAATAAGAGGGGGATAGCTAATCCAATCGAAGACTACGCTTCTGGCCACCTCCATCTTGCAGCAGTAGAAGAGAATATATGGAAGTAACAAGTATGCTCGCTTCTGGCAGCCTCCGTCTTGCAGCGGTAGAAGGGAATAGATGGTAAGTTCACCAAGTAACATCGTATAGCATAATCCTACTCGGCGATCCTCCCGCACATCACCCTGTGAGAGAACAACCGCCGAGTTATATCTGGCACTTGTAAGGGTGTATTTTATTAAGTATCCGGTTCTAGTTATCATGAGGTCGGAGTACAACTCCGGGTCGTCCTTTTACCGAGGGACACGGCTATTCAAATAGATTAACTTCCCTGCAGGGGTGCACCACATAACCCAGCACGCTTGATCCCATTTGGTCGGACACACTTTCCAGGGTCATGCCCGGCCTCGGAAGATCAACACGTCGCAGCCCTACCTAAGCACAGCAGAGAGGTCAGCACGTCGGTCTAAGTCCTAAGCACACAGGGGTCTGGGCCCATCGCCCAATGCACACCTGCACGTTGCGAGGGCGGCCGGTAAGCAGACCTAGCCTCTCCTAATACCAGAGTAGGCTTCCAGTCCAATCCGGCGCGCGCCGCTAAGTCGCTGACGTCAAGAAGGCTTCGGCTGATACCACGACGTCGAGTGCCCATAACTGTTCCCACGCAGCTGGTTAGTGCGTATAGACCAAATGGCCAGACTCAGATCAAATACCAAGATCCCGTTAAACGTGTTATTATGAAATAACCGCGGACAACGACCAGGGCCAGGCCCACCTGTCTCCTAGGTGGTCGCAACCCGCCCTGTCGCTCCGCCACAAAGTAACCATCAGGGGGCTGTCGGGAACCCAGGCCCACCACTACCTGGGTGGAACCACCTGCCCCTTCAGCCCCCATCTCCGAATCATCATCATGTGTATGTAAAGTATGTATATAGTATATACCCGTGATCACCACCCGAGTGATCACGGCCCAATAGAATAGCATGGCAGACGGACAAGAATGTAGGGCCACTGATGGAATACTAGCATCCTATACTAAGCATTAGGATGGCAGGTACAGGTATCAACAGTTGTAGCAACAATGACAGTCTATGCAACAGAATAGGAGTAACCGAACGGTAACGAGCTACACTACTCTAATGCAAGCAGTAGAGAGAAGAATAGGCGATATCTGGTGATCAAGGGGGGGGGGGGGCTTGCCTGGAAGCCCTGCAGACGAAAGGAATCTTCAGAATCGTAGCCGTAGTCGAACACCGAAGCATCAGTGGTCTCGGGGTCTATCACAGTATCGGAGTCTACCAAAAATAAGCAACGAAGGGGAAACAAATAAATAACAGAGCAAACAATAGCATCACAAAATATAACAGGCAATACGAGGTGCTACGTGTGACCTAACGCGGTGCTCGAGATACAGGCGAAGAGGAATATCATCCGGGAAAGTATTCCCGTTGTTAGGCATTTTCGGGCAGATGAAACGGAGGGGGAAGGTTGCACGTTCGGTATGATAGAGAGGTGTAGTGGACGAACGGGTTGCGTAGTCGGATGCGTCTCGTCGTTCTGAGCAACTTTCATGTACAGAGTATTTTCATCCGACTTACGGTTTAAAAGATATTATTTTCTAAAGTTTTTATTAATTTTTAAAATTCCTGGATTTATTATTAATTCGCAATTAAAGTAGAAATTCTAAGTGTACCCAGGGGTTGCCTAGCCTAGTCTATGACAGTAGGGTCAGGGGGTTTGGTTGACTGTTGACCAGTCAATGTATGAATAGTCAAAGAGGATTAGTGGACCCACATGTAAGTGTAATATGTGATAAAATTATTTTAGTTAATCAATTTACCTAGTGGGGCCACATGTAATAGACCCAAAGTGGGGTGCGTTAGTACAGGAGGGAATTAGTACTAGAGGGGGATTAGTACTAATCTAATGACGGCCGGCCTCCTGGACAGAGGCAGTAGCTGCAGCCGCAGCACGCACGAGCACTCAACGGTGCCAGCGGCTGAAACCTGCGACGCCATCAGCGGGGACGCAGGCGCGCACGCACGCGCGGGCTGGGCGCAGCCATTATGCGGCCCCGGGCAGCAACAGTTAGAGCACGCAGCAGCAACGGAAGGAATAGCAGCTAGCAGAAGCTTCGGGCAGCAATAGGGAGGAGGCGCGCTGGCGCTTGCGAGTAAGGGGAGCAGGGCACGACCCTAGGTAGTAGGCATGAGCGAGGTTCAGGGGCACAGTCGCGGCCACGGGGCGATGGGGGTCGGCCAAGCGGGCGGCGTGAGCGGCATCAGCAAGTACGCAGGAGCAGCAGCAACTCTGAGCACGCACGCTCGCATGTACGCGTATGCGCGAGATCGGATGAGCTCAGGGACGGAGGTTACAACAATGAATCGAGGAGGCAAGCAGGGGGGTGGAGGAGGAGCTCACGTAGAAGTTCGTGGAGGGCTCAAGGACGCCGGAGCTACTCGGAGACGGGTGAATCGAAGACGAGCAGTGGCGGTTGACGACGGAGGGGATCGACGGGTGCGGCGTCATCTTGGCGTTCCGGCTCGAGGCAGTCCACGTCGAGGTCGAGGACGACATCCTACGTCTTCTGGACAAGGTGGAGTGGTGAGGGGAGCACGGTGGCTACGCCGGCAGCAAATCCATGGCGACGGCTACGCCCGGATTCGCGTGGGAGAGAAGAGAAGCGGCGCAGGGAGGGACTGAATGGCGGTAGGGTTCGCCGGGAGGGCTCGGGGTGCCTTGTAGGTGTCGGGGATGCGGTGGATTGTCGGCACGTGGCCGATCCGCGGCGTGGACGGGCGCACTTCGGCCACCCACCGTCTGATGAACAGAGGTTGAAGAAAAAGGGGGAAGTTGGGCTGCTCCGATCGGGTGGCCGAGGCCCAGGTGGGGGGTTGGGGCTTTTTGTGTTCTTTTGTTTGTTTCGGCTTTTCTCTTTTTCTTATGTTTCCTTATTTCTTTTCTGTTTCTTTTAGTTGCTGCTTATTCTAGCGTTAACAATATACCAAAGTGGCACATAATTGATGTTACCAATTATGTCACTGCCACATTAACTTTTTACCCAAACTAAAATAGTTCCGTAATTATTTAATATTTAAAAGCATTTAAATAATAGTTTTCGCTGCTGTCTTATTCGGCTAATAGTATTTAAATATTTTATAAAGGTGTGGTTTATCCGCCATAATTACCTATGCATTATTTGGTTCACTTTGAACATTTTAGTTTAAATGTTTGAAACTTTTGTTGATTAACTTGATTTTGAATTTGAATTTGAATCATTTTTGAACTAACGCAAGATTAACAACAGTAATCATGGTGATGTCGCATCATTAGCAGGGAATTATTGTAGCTTAATTATCCGGGCGTCACAATTCTCCTCCACTATAAGAAATCTCGTCCCGAGATTTAGGAGCGGGGGTAAGGGGGAAGGGATTTGGTTACGAAATTCTAACACGTCTTCTAGATCTTGGTTGCTCTTCTCGAAGAGGCCGATCCATTACGATGATGGCTTCATCCCTCTGCTTCAAGCCATCGTGATCAGGTCCTCGTCCTTTCTTCGGGATCTCAATCGTCCTACGAACATGACAAGGAGGAAAACTTTGGAGGAACGTATCTCCACAAGTATGTGCATCTGAAAGTGAATTCAGAAAGTGATACACGAAGTGCCCTACGCGTAGTATTTCAGTGAATGCATTGAGAACAATAAGCGATGGTACCAAAGTTTCAAACGGGTAGGCAGTCATTCGATGCCTAACCAGAAGCTGGAATGAGGGCTTCAGCAACGATAATAACATGATGTTTGATTCCAGGGTGAATAATGGTATAGAATTTAGCTCGTGAATCACATACGAAGCCAGGTGCAAAGGATACATTAGAACCCGGGTTGTAAAGAAGAGTCAGGTTTCGATCCAGTGGACCTGTGGGTTATGGGCCCACCATGTGGGTTGAAAGTAGGAAGGGTGATGACATCTTGCACAGAAAGCAAGGCATGTCAGAGAATAGTCTGTCAGCTAAGTTGGCAACAATGTCGGTACCAAGGACGGGGAACAAAGAGAACCATTGTCTTGCTCGTTGAAACGAGGCGGACCGGTAGGCAAAATTTTCGTCCACCGGCAGTACCGGAATGTTATTAACAATAGAATCAAGGTCGAACTAACAGAGTTGTACAACGAGGTCATAAGCAGAGAATTATTACTGCTTAGATTATATGTAGATCAAAGAAAGGTTAAACAAACAAATGGAAAGGAAAATTGTGATTACACATAATTATTTGGAGTATATCCTTCCCATGGACAAGCAGAACATGACATACAGGGTTGGAGAGCAATTATCCAACCACTCAGATAAAGAGGCAAGGATTAATCAAGATGTTACCCATACAACAGTGTTTGGATAACTGACCAAGAAACATTTAGCATCGCGCCTCCAATGTTCTTGTTGAAAATCGGAGTGCCACAGACATGCTTCGAGATAGCATTGGCATGGACTTGAAACAAAGGTCGGACTTGGATACATAAAGGATTCATCAGGTACAACTTATAAAATAAGTCTTATAATTTCCTCCTGGAAGAATGGTTATACTTGCAAAAGAAATTATAATGACGGGTCCTCTAGCCCGGGGTGCTAGGCATGACATCATATTACCGGGTCATCAAAGGACCAACATTATAACTACTGGAAAGTTGTCCCAACCATCATATCTGACCGAGGTTCAGATCCGATTGGTGTCATGATACCTCAGACTCGGGATGGTCGAGAAGAAAAGGTGCAACACAAATCGACGAAATGACATGGCAAGATTCCCGGGAAATGAACTATGGGAGCGGGTTCCCTAAACAATAGTTCATCATTAATCCAAGGAGAGGATGAGGAGGTGGATGATGGGCTCAGCGGCAATCCATCAAGAATTCCAAACGGATGGATTTCCACAATAATGTGAACAAAAATATGACACTTGTCAAATCAAATGATATAATGTTGTATGCTCGAGGAAAAACATACACCATTAATCATTAGTTGAAAGGTGTGCCCGAAATACGACCTTAGGCAGCAAGATCAATGTTAGGGTGATGATTCAATAACCAACAGTCTAAGAATGAACTACCGATCGTTAACTTCAAAGCAATATAGTTGCTAGAAGTACTGAACTCGGGCAGCATTGTTAGCATATTTGTATCCCGGTTGAAATCAACACGGGGACCAAGGAAGAATGGTGATGATGAGAAGTATCTTCATACCGAGAATTTTTAAGAGGTGGGGCAATGCCCACAACATTCTCGACATAAAAGACAGTAATACTTCAATGCAGAACACAACACTAGCTGGAGAGCAAGTTGTAATTATAATGTGGACAAGTTCGCGATGAATGGAAGTCAAGGGTGTTGTCGATGATAATAAAAATCATCGAGGGCAAGGCGGGTATTTCTCATCATGAACACAGTTGACATCTCGGAAGAAGTCAAAGTGTTGAAGGTGATCCGACACATTTGCCGGGAGGTTTCAAAAGGATGCAAGCAAACAACAACGGCAACAAGCAAGGGAATGACGAAGTGGTAAGTTATAGGATCAATGTATAAGATGTAAGCTCAGAACTAAAGTTGCCTTTCAAGACAAGCAACATGATGTTGAAGGCTCGACGTAAGTCGTGCTCACACACTGAAGATTTCGTGCACCAGAGAAGGACGAGGTAGCACAGCCAAAGATAGCAAGACCAGGATGCAGCCGATAGTCTAGGAATGACCAGATTGAGTTCAGAATTTCCTAGTAAAAATACTAGGGGTATTTGATTTGTAGTGTAGGATAATTCTACTAGTCGATGTCCTCGGTTGACAACAACCCAGAACCCGTAGAGTGATTACGACAAGGAAAGACATTACTTCAACAAAGTTAGTCAGATGTGGTGCAATGGCAAGACATCTTCGAGATACCAGGGGGTAATACTCGAGGGTAGAACATAATATAAGTAGAACCGGGTCATTGACCTATGATAGTAGATACTTCAACCTTGCCAAAATTAGACGAGGCTCTGGAATGAATTCCTATCAGATATATCAGATCAGGACAGCATGGTCGGAACCATAACTGTAAGGAGTCAATTCAAGAATACCGAAAGAATCATACAGCTGGATAATCATTTTGCAAGAAGCTTCTGAGACGGTCTACATCATTTTCATGGGCATGAACACAAAGTTCAAGGTCGACCCCCACTTCTTTAATGCATATCATTTCATTCACCTCTCGCTTTGATAAAACTGTAGTGTTGGAATTTTGTCTGATAGAACACCGAAAGATATGACTTGTTAAAACTTTCGGGTTCTCACGGATTAGGGGAAGGCATAGGATCAACCCATCGGGCATCTTAGTAACATATACCACAAGTTTCAAAAGTAAAAACACAAGCTCGAAAGCAGAGCATGGTTGGCCAAGCAGAGGATACAATTTACCAGAAGCATTATGTATCAGGGGAAGAACTCTCAAGGTGATTGAATATGAAGGGCACTGTCGGCTAACAATCCAACAATGGATCGGGCGATCCACAACGGAGCTGATGTGAGTATCGGTACTCACTCAGAGGAAGAAAGAATGTAGAGGCATCAATTTCAAGAATCACATGATTATTCGGATGCTTAAATAGAAAGAAATTATGGTTTCCAAAAACGAAGGATCAGAAGAAGACGCTCTGATCAAGGATGGATAAGTTGAAACACTTAGTTGGACAATGAATTAAAGGTTTGAATTGCCGAGAACCAACTCATGTCCGGATTGACGTCTGAGCCGGAAAGATAATTTTATAAAGGATAACCTGATGACTGCGTGCATACACACACATTGAATCAGTAGGCTCAAAACGGCCAGGACAAGGGATGTTAACGAAGACTACTAGTCATATGGAATTATACATAATGTAAGCAGGCAAGAATTTCAAGAGTAATAGGCTGGAGAGGATTTTCGAAAGATCGAAAAGTATTCCGAAGAATTTTGTGAGACACATGAACAATTGAGAAAAAGGATCCTCGATAAATGTGAGGAAAATAACCGTGAGGGTTTTTATGCGAAATAAAACTGCTAGACAGTAAACTCAAAGGATTCTCGAGACAACGGAATATATTTCGGGGCATCTTGTAACAACAAGAGCGACGAGGAATGATCGTGAGAATGACAAGGGCACACAGATATCCATAGGGATATATTGGTGGTAGGGAATTACAAAGGCAATGAACACAAGTTCTCGGGTTAACAGCGGAGAGTATCTTCAGGGTCTTCTGGTGCAGCAGACGGTCATCGATCATAAGGCACTCTCCGGGTGAAAGTGATAACGAGATCCTAATGTTAGATTTAGCAAAATTCATTTATCCCGAATAGAAGAGAGATAAGAGTCCCAGAGTATAGACGAGGAGTAAAAGATCCTAATACCACCCATTGGTGTTGTGGGCCCGTAAGCCACACAACAAGTTAGTAAATTTGTTTTTCAAAGACTAGACTCAACTTCGGCCAAGGAGTTGGAAAGAGGGATTCCTACAGGCAGTCGGCTCTGATACCAACTTGTGACGCCCCCGATTTGTCCGTACACTAATCATGCACGCAAATGTGTACGACCAAGATCAGGGACTCACTCGAAGATATCACAACACAACTCTAGACACAAATTAAAATAAAACAAGCTTTATATTACAAGCCAGGGGCCTCGAGGGCTCGAATACATAAGCTCGAAAACACAAGAGTCAGCGGAAACAATAATATCTGAGTACAGACATAAGTTAAACAAGTTTGCCTTAAGAAGGCTAGCACAAAAGTAGCAACGATCGAAAAGGCAAGGCCTCCTGCCTGGGACCTCCTAACTACTCCTCGAAGCCGAACTCCATGTAGAAACATCCTCGGGATCCTCTGACTCCTGGACTCCACCACCTGGTTGCATCATCCGAGAATAAGGGAGAAAAGGGGGAAAAGGGGGAGCAAAGCAACCGTGAGTACTCATCCAAAGTACTCGCAAGCAAGGATCTACACTACATATGCAATGATATAAGTGTAAAGGGGTAATATCTGTGGGCTAAACTGCAGAAAGCCAGAATAAGAGGGGGATAGCTAATCCAATCGAAGACTACGCTTCTGGCCACCTCCATCTTGCAGCAGTAGAAGAGAATATATGGAAGTAACAAGTATGCTCGCTTCTGGCAGCCTCCGTCTTGCAGCAGTAGAAGGGAATAGATGGTAAGTTCACCAAGTAACATCGTATAGCATAATCCTACTCGGCGATCCTCCCGCACATCACCCTGTGAGAGAACAACCACCGAGTTATATCTGGCACTTGTAAGGGTGTATTTTATTAAGTATCCGGTTCTAGTTATCATGAGGTCGGAGTACAACTCCGGGTCATCCTTTTACCGAGGGACACGGCTATTCGAATAGATTAACTTCCCTGCAGGGGTGCACCACATAACCCAGCACGCTTGATCCCATTTTGCCGGACACACTTTCCAGGGTCATGCCCGGCCTCGGAAGATCAACACGTCGCAGCCCTACCTAAGCACAGCAGAGAGGTCAGCCCGTCGGTCTAAGTCCTAAGCACACAGGGGTCTGGGCCCATCGCCCAATGCACACCTGCACGTTGCGAGGGCGGCCGGTAAGCAGACCTAGCCTCTCCTAATACCAGAGTAGGCTTCCAGTCCAATCCGGCGCGCGCCGCTAAGTCGCTGACGTCAAGAAGGCTTCGGCTGATATCACGACGTCGAGTGCCCATAACTGTTCCCACGCAGCTGGTTAGTGCGTATAGACCAAATGGCCAGACTCAGATCAAATACCAAGATCCCGTTAAACGTGTTATTATGAAATAACCGCGGACAACGACCAGGGCCAGGCCCACCTGTCTCCTAGGTGGTCGCAACCCGCCCTGTCGCTCCGCCACAAAGTAACCATCAGGGGGCTGTCGGGAACCCAGGCCCACCACTACCTGGGTGGAACCACCTGCCCCTTCAGCCCCCATCTCCGAATCATCATCATGTGTATGTAAAGTATGTATATAGTATATACCCGTGATCACCACCCGAGTGATCACGGCCCAATAGAATAGCATGGCAGACGGACAAGAATGTAGGGCCACTGATGGAATACTAGCATCCTATACTAAGCATTAGGATGGCAGGTACAGGTATCAACAGTTGTCGCAACAATGACAGTCTATGCAACAGAATAGGAGTAACCGAACGGTAACGAGCTACACTACTCTAATGCAAGCAGTAGAGAGAAGTATAGGCGATATCTGGTGATCAAGGGGGGGGGCTTGCCTGGAAGCCCTGCAGACGAAAGGAATCTTCGGAATCGTAGCCGTAGTCGAACACCGAAGCATCAGTGGTCTTGGGGTCTATCACAGTATCGGAGTCTACCGAAAATAAGCAACGAAGGGGAAACAAATAAATAACAGAGCAAACAATAGCATCACAAAATATAACAGGCAATACGAGGTGCTACGTGTGACCTAACGCGGTGCTCGAGATACAGGCGAAGAGGAATATCATCCGGGAAAGTATTCCCGTTGTTAGGCATTTTCGGGCAGATGAAACGGAGGGGGAAGGTTGCACGTTCGGTATGATAGAGAGGTGTAGTGGACGAACGGGTTGCGTAGTCGGATGCGTCTCGTCGTTCTGAGCAACTTTCATGTACAAAGTATTTTCATCCGAGTTATGGTTTAAAAGATATTATTTTCTAAAGTTTTTATTAATTTTTAAAATTCCTGGATTTATTATTAATTCGCAATTAAAGCAGAAATTCTAAGTGTACCCAGGGGTTGCCTAGCCTAGTCTATGACAGTAGGGTCAGGGGGTTTGGTTGACTGTTGACCAGTCAATGTATGAATAGTCAAAGAGGATTAGTGGACCCACATGTAAGTGTAATATGTGATAAAATTATTTTAGTTAATCAATTTACCTAGTGGGGCCACATGTAATAGACCCAAAGTGGGGTGCGTTAGTACAAGAGGGAATTAGTACTAGAGGGGGATTAGTACTAATCTAATGACGGCCGGCCTCCTGGACAGAGGCAGTAGCTGCAGCCGCAGCACGCACGAGCACTCAAGGGTGCCAGCGGCTGAAACCTGCGACGCCATCAGCGGCGACACAGGCGCGCACGCACGCGCGGGCTGGGCGCAGCCATTATGCGGCCCCGGGCAGCAGCAGTTAGAGCACACAGCAGCAACAGAAGGAATAGCAGCTAGCAGAAGCTTCGGGCAGCAATAGGGAGGAGGCGCGCTGGCGCTTGCGAGTAAGGGGAGCAGGGCACGACCCTAGGTAGTAGGCATGAGCGAGGTTCAGGGGCACAGTCGCGGCCACGGGGCGATGGGGGTCGGCCAAGCGGGCGGCGTGAGCGGCATCAGCAAGTACGCAGGAGCAGCAGCAACTCTGAGCACGCACGCTCGCATGTACGCGTATGCGCGAGATCGGATGAGCTCAGGGACGGAGGTTACAACAAAGAATCGAGGAGGCAAGCAGGGGGATGGAGGAGGAGCTCACGTAGAAGTTCGTGGAGGGCTCAAGGACGCCGGAGCTACTTGGAGACGGGTGAATCGAAGACGAGCAGTGGCGGTTGACGACGGAGGGGATCGACGGGTGCGGCGTCATCTTGGCGTTCCGGCTCGAGGCAGTCCACGTCGAGGTCGAGGACGACATCCTACGTCTTCTGGACAAGGTGGAGTGGCGAGGGGAGCACGGTTGCTACGCCGGCAGCAAATCCATGGCGACGGCTATGCCCGGATTCGCGTGGGAGAGAAGAGAAGCGACGCAGGGATGGACTGAATGGCGGTAGGGTTCGCCGGGGGGGCTCGGGGTGCCTTGTAGGTGTCGGGGATGCGGTGGATTGCCGGCACGTGGCCGATCCGCGGCGTGGACGGGCGCACTTCGGCCACCCACCCTCTGCTGAACAGAGGTTGAAGAAAAAGGGGGAAGTTGGGCTGGTCCGATCGGGTGGCCGAGGCCCAGGTGGGGGGTTGAGGCTTTTTGTGTTCTTTTGTTTGTTTCGGCTTTTCTCTTTTTCTTATGTTTCCTTATTTCTTTTCTGTTTCTTTTAGTTGCTGCTTATTCTAGCGTTAACAATATACCAAAGTGGCACATAATTGATGTTACCAATTATGTCACTGCCACATTAACTTTTTACCCAAACTAAAATAGTTCCATAATTATTTAATATTTAAAAGCATTTAAATAATAGTTTTCGCTGCTGTCTTATTCGGCTAATAGTATTTAAATATTTTATAAAGGTGTGGTTTATCCGCCATAATTACCTATGCATTATTTGGTTCACTTTGAACATTTTAGTTTAAATGTTTGAAACTTTTGTTGATTAACTTGATTTTGAATTTGAATTTGAATCATTTTTGAACTAACGCAAGATTAACAACAGTAATCATGGTGATGTCGCATCATTAGCAGGGAATTATTGTAGCTTAATTATCCGGGCGTCACAGGGCTGTTGGAGGGGTTTCTTGGGCCTCAAAGAGGAGGTACTTTCAGCCCACGAGAATAACTGTTGGAGCATCAAATGAACTCCAAACGTGAAGAGATTTGACAGGCGGGTTACACACAACAAAACAACATCGCACAACAAGTCTCACGCCCAACCGGAAACGTTACACAGCCAAACACCAAAGTAGGCCTCGGGGATGCCACGGACACGTGAGAGAGCTCCGGAACTCGAAACGAACAACGGGAAGGAACGAGTGGAACCGGATGCAAACGACAACACAAATGCAATGCAATGCACATGACAACATGACATGGATGAATGCACACACGCACATGACAAAAGGACGAAAACCCGAAAAGACGAAGAACCCGGAATGGAACTGATGAAGCCAAAGATATATATATTGCCCAAAAGGGAAAGTATTACATCCGGGGCATTACAAACTCTCCTCTACTACGAAAAGATCTCGTCCCGAGATCTAGGACTGGAAGAAGGAAGGGTACTCGGAACGAAGGTGATCTTCTCGTTCCCACGTAGCTTCTCGGTCGGTATGGTGTGGCCACTTGACTTTTAAGAATTTGATTGACTTGTTGCGGGTCTTGCGCTCGGTTTCTTCGAGAATAGCAACTGGGTGCTCTCGGTAAGACAAGTCTTGTTGAAGATCAATCTCCTCAAACGGAATGGTGCGTTCAGGTGTCTTGAAGCACTTGCAGAGTTGAGACACATGAAACACATCATGAACATTGGCGAAGTTTGAAGGTAGCTCAAGTTGATAGGCTAGATCACCTCTTTTGCCAAGGATCTTGAAAGGCCCGACGTATCTAGGAGCAAGCTTTCCTTTGATACCGAATCTTTGGGTGCCTTTCATCGTAGAAACACGGAGATAGACATGATCCCCAATGTTGAAAGCCAAATCACGATGCTTGCCGTCATAGTAGCTCTTCTGACACGACTGAGCGGCCTTGAGATTCTCACGTATGACTTTGCACATTTCTTCGGCTTCTGAGATCAAGTCATTGCCAAGAAGTTGACATTCACCAGTCTCGGACCAGTTGAGAGGGGTACGGCACTTCCTGCCATAGAGTATTTCAAACGGAGCTTTGTCGGCACTTGCTTGGAAGCTGTTGTTGTAAGAGAACTCGGCAAATGGAAGGCAATCTTCCCATTTCATGCCAAAAGATATGACACAGGCTCTGAGCATGTCTTCTAGAATCTGATTCACTCTCTCGACTTGACCACTAGTCTGAGGGTGAAAAGCAGTGCTGAAACGGATCTTAGTGCCCATGGCAGACTGAAAGGAGTCCCAGAACTTGGATGTGAACAAACTTCCACGGTCTGAGGAGATAACTTGAGGAATGCCATGTAAGGACACAATTCTGGAAGTGTACAACTCTACCAATTGAGCTGCATTGATGGATTCTTTGCCTGGAAGGAAGTGAGCGACTTTGGTAAGCTTGTCAATCACCACAAAGATAGAATCATTCCCTCTCTTGGACTTAGGAAAGCCAGTGACGAAATCCATTTCAATGTGGTCGAATTTCCACTCGGGAATAGGAAGAGGTTGGAGAAGACCGGCTGGACGTTGATGCTCTGCCTTCACTCTTCTGCAGACATCACATTCATTCACGAATTGGGCAATCTCCCTTTTCATGCGTGTCCACCAGTAAGATTGCTTGAGGTCTTGGTACATCTTGGAACTTCCGGGATGAATCGAAAGGAGGGAGTCATGTGCTTCGTCCATTATGAGCTTCCTGATATCACCTTTGGGAACCACAAGTCTGTCCTCAAAGAACAAGGTATCTCTCTCATCAACGCGATAGCACTTGTATTTGGGAGTACCCTTTGCAATACCATGTTTCACTTTCTGCACCATAGCATCACTGAGTTGGGCCTCACGGATCTGATCTTCCAAGGTAGGAGCAACTTGAAGATTTGCAAGAAAGCCTTGCGGAACAACTTGGAGGTTGAGCTTCCTGAATGCTTCACAAAGCTCAGGCTGGAACGGCTTGATAAGGAGACTATTGCAATATGCCTTTCTGCTCAAAGCATCTGCAATCACATTCGCCTTGCCATGTGTGTATTCGATGCTTGGATCATACTCTTGGATCATTTGGACCCAACGAGTCTGGCGGAGTTTCAGGTTCGGCTGTGTGAAGATGTACTTCAAGCTCTTGTGATCGGTGAAGATGTCGACTTTTCTGCCCAACAGAAGGTGTCTCCACGTAATGAAAGCATGTACCACAGCTGCTAGTTCGAGATCATGTGTGGGGTAGTTCTTCTCACTTGGCTTCAGTTGACGAGAAGTGTATGCCACAATCTTCTTGTCCTGCATTAGCACACCACCAAGTCCTTGAAGAGAAGCATCACAGAATACTTCGTAGGGCTTGGACTCATCTGGAGGAGTAAGAACTGAAGCAGAGATGAGCTTTTCTTTGAGAGTTTTGAAAGCCACATAACAATTTGGAGACTAGTTGTACTTGGCATTCTTCTGCAGCAAGTTGGAGAGAGGCTTGGCAATCTTGGAGAAGTTCTCAACGAACCTTCTGCAATAGCTAGCGAGACCAAGAAAGCTTCGGAGTTGCTTGACGTTCTGAGGAGGTTCCCAGTTGACAATGGCTTCAACTTTCTCGGGGCTTACCTCAATACAGTCAGCGGAGATGATATGGCCCAGATACAAGACCTTATCGAGCCAGAATTCGCACTTGGAGAACTTGGCATAGAACTTATGTTCATGGAGTTTGTCGAGAACCAGACGGAGGTGATTTTCGTGATCTTCTTCATTCTTGGAGAATACCAAAATGTCATCCTGATACACAAGCACAAACTCGTTGGTGTAGGGGTTGAAAATGTAGTGCATCATTCTCGAGAAGGTAGGTGGAGCATTGGCGAGACCAAAAGACATGACTGTATACTCATAGGAGCCATTGCTCGTTCTGAAGGCAGTCTTGGGGATATCTTCTTCACGAATGCGGATTTGGTGATAGCCCATTCGGAGATCGAGCTTTGAGAACACTTTAGCTCCTTTGAGCTGCTCGAACAATTCATTGATGTTGGGGAGCGGATACTTGTTCTTTATTGTCTTCTTGTTCAATGGCCGGTAATCAACGCAGAGGCGCTCCGTGCCATCTTTCTTCTTGACAAATAAGACACCATAGCCCCAAGGAGACGTACGAGGCCTGATCAGACCCATACGCTCCTGTTCATCAAGCTGTTTCTTCAACTCCTTCAACTCTTCGGGAGAGAGCTTGTACGGACGCCGGCATGCTGGCTTAGTACCAGGCTCGAGTTCAATGACGAATTCCACTTGACGATGTGGAGGCATGCCTGGAAGTTCTTCAGGAAAGACGTCTTCGTATTCGTTAACCACCGGAATTTGAGAGATGGCATTAATCTCGCCCTTGTCATCGAGAGAGAAAAGCCTGATTGTGTTATCCCGAGAGGCGAAGATAATCACGTCTTCATTAGGATGAGTAATCTTGACCTCCTTATTTGCACAATCAATGTGAGCATCATGCTGAGAAAGCCAATCCATCCCGAGGATGAGGTCAATGTCGGAGTTGCCGAGAACCACCGGTTTAGCCAGAAAGCGATAATCACCCATGCGAATAGAAACATACAGAGCAAATATATTAGAAGTCATACGTTTCCCCGGAGAAATGACTTGCAACTTCTGAGGCAGGCTTTGGACGTCAACATTATGCTTGGATGCAAATGGTTGAGACATGAAAGAACATGAAGAACCCGAATCAAACAAAACTTTTGCAGGGATAGAGTTTACTGGAAGGTTACCCAATATGACATCAGAAGAATTCTCCACTTGCGCTGCATTCATCAGATTCACTCTTGCTGCCTTTGGATTATGCTTGACAATAGCTGTGCTGACAGGTGGAGGAGGCGGAAGGTGCCTTGGGTTGGTGCACTTGTTGGAATAATGACCCTTCTGGCCACACTTGTAGCAAGTGACCTCAGAAAGCGGACGAGCAGGAGGAACACTTGACTTGGAAGCTTGGAACTGCGACTTGGACTGATTGCCTTGGTTGTGTGGGTGGGAGAAACCACGGCCACCAGCATTCTTGTTGTTGTTGTTGTTGTTGTTGTTGTTGTAGGAAGCTCGGATCACTGGAGGAGGTGGAAGACAAAACTTCTGTTGCTTCGCGACCACTTGAGAAGATGAGGAGGAGTGAACGGCGTCTCTGATCCTCTTTTTGGAAGCTTCCATCTTGAGCTGGGCTGCCTCTTGCTGAAGCGCCATGTTATAGAATTTGTCAAACTCATCAGGCTAGAACAAGGTGAGAGCAAGTTGAAGTTCATCCTTCAGACCACCACGAAACTGATAGATCTTTCTCTTGGCATCTGGAATGTCTTGCTTTGCATAGCGGGCAAGGTTCTGGAACTTGACATTATACTGGTAGACAGTCATAGAGCCTTGCTTCAGGTTGCGGAATTGCTCACGCATACCCTCGATGACACTTGTTGGAATGTGGTGAGAGCGAAAGTCCTTGCAGAAATCATCCCAGGAGATTACACGCCCTTCTCTGGAGTCTTTGTACTGCTGCCACCAGTCAGCTGCTTGGTCCTTGAGTTGGAAGGCTGCAAACTTCACATAGTCCTCGGGCCTGACGTTACTGCACTCAAAATGCTTCTTGATATCAGTAATCCAATCTTCAGCATCGAGAGAGTCGACACAGTAACTGAAAGCCTTTGGTTGATTGGCCAAGAACTGGTTGAGCGTAGCATAGTGCTGTTGGTTGAAGAAATTGCCTTGGTTCCCATGAGCACCCTGATTTGCTTGATTTGCTTGCATCTGCTGCATCATCCGCATAAGCAACTGGGTGTTCTGATTTGTAGTCTGCATAATTGCTCTCCAGGCCTCAGACGGAGGAGGAGGGGAAGGAGGACGGTCAGGAACCTCTTCACCCTCTGGGTTAGCGTTGGGAACCCTTTTAGGAGCCATCCTAAAAGAGATGACCACCAATCAGCCATTTTATTGAAAGAAGATATAAGCTGAAACAACGGCTAGAAATGCAACATAGTCTTCACAAGAATCATTCGAACAAGAGGAATGAATGAAATTCTCAGTTTAATGATAACAACAATCTTCACGAGAAGCCACTTGGGAGACAAAAGGTAAATAAGAAAAAACAACAAGGTGCAGATAGAACAAATACAAGATAGGAGCTTCGTTCGACATCTTTGTGCAGAAAGCTTATGGAACGTGTTATGAAAGGGTTTTGCAATCCCTGGATCAGCATAGCCAAGGACCCTTTAAGATGCAACTCCCGATCGGAACATCGGCCATAAAACCACTTTACTCAATGTAGAACCCCGAACTCCACAACCTCCATTCGTTGGAAGAATGCCTACGAGCTACTTGATGAACCCACCTATTAATTTCCGAAAGTTTCCAGTTATGCAATCAGGTGTTGGGGATACAGGGGAAGCATCGCGCACTCAACTCTAATCCTACATCCAGCTCTATCCATCCTTCAACACATAACCAGTTGTTCTCGGAAACCGTCTACCTCCGACCTTCAAAACGCATCTACTATACAAGCTATGGCAATACTCCCGAACTACCTCCCCAGTACTGGGTGATGTCGGGGTTATCTTGCCACTAACCACATAGGAGAGTTTTCGATGTCGGCCGTCTTAAGTATTCTAGAACTGCCGTGATATGTTTGTGACGACAATACCCCGAAGCTCAACTCCCCGGGACACTGCCACAACCCCTAATGTCAGGAGGCATCGAGAACAATATTCTCGTCACAAAGACATCGAAACAATCCAAACAATACTCGCGAGATTCCAAAAAAAAAATTGTGCAATTTTTGAGAGTAGAAGAGGCAAGAGTAACCGTCAGGAGTCCTCACCAGAGTGAAAAGAGATGAGGAGTAAAAGAAATCCTAATCTCCTATATAAATATAGGACTCAAAACATTTGAAGTGTGTGCCTAGACTCAACCGTCAACGCTTCGATCAAACAGTGGGGGCTTCTAGGTCGAACCTGGCTCTGATACCAACTTGTAATGCCCAGGATGGGACTATATCTCCTACGTGTCGAGGCACGACTTAAAGATATAAGCCCATTCTGGAATGATCGCAAGTTTGGTACCTTTGCACATCTCATGAAAAAATAGGGATGAAAGCGGAAAAGATAGTTGGCTTACACTCGCCACGTCACACAATTCATTACATGTCCAAACATCATTCAAATAAACATCACAACCCATCTGAGGGTGAAGATCCAAATGAAAGATACCAAACATAACATAAATCCACAGGTCTGAATCGCCCCTAGTAGAAACCTCTACTGATCAACCGGATAGTGCACATAGTAACGGCTACGTTCCTCGTCGTACTCCCAGTCTAGCTCGCTGCCATCTCCTGTGTAGCTCACCATAGTACCTGCATCTGGTGTGGTGTAGAGTGTGTGAGCCACAGAGGACTCAGCAATCCCGTTCCCGGGTAACACAACTATCCAAGCCATGGGTGTGGAACAAAGCTGAAGAAAGAACAAGAGGTTGCAGCAGCACTAGCACTAACTTACGTAAAAGAGAGCGAGAAGAGAAGTGCCTCGGACGAGAGATGATCACAAAGTGATCCTAACTAAGCAAGTCAAACATAACCCCACCGTTTTCACTTCCGGGACCCCTTTCGGAAAATGACCGTCATGGTACTCACGCTGGTAGTGTATTCTGAACATGGTGTCAAGTTTTCTACAACCGGATATTAACAAATTCCCATCTACCACATAACCGCGGGCACGGCTTTCGAAAGTTCATAACCCTGCAGGGGTGTTCCAACTTGGCCCATGACAAGCCCACGATCCGCGGAGTCGCAACTCCAAAGTGGGAAGGCCCGAGTATCCTCGGAATCCCGTGCTCAAGATACTCCGACTAAGGTAAGGCTAATCCAGCAAATCCTCCCGGCGTGCCGACACCCTGACAGTAGCCGCGCGTATCTAGTCTCAGGCCACGACCGGATGGGTGAAGCTACGGGTTTTTACCAATCCTCGAGTTTCCTCGTGGTGGCCCCGCAGGCTCCCCGTTTCGGACCAACACTCATGTGGAGCACTGGCCCGGGGTTGTTGATTAAGAACTCGGGTTTGCAAGACCCTATGCAAGTTTTTAGTTGTTTAGGCAAATAGTACCAATGTTGGGACTTGCTGGAAAAGACTTAGCACTTAGCGGTTTATCGAGGGGGTCCCATAACCCCAACCGTGTGAGGAACACATATTCAAGGAACATAACACCGGTTTATACTGTTCCTAGGGCGGCATTAGTGGAACAAATCACCAAGCAAAAGGCTTAGCCTTCCACCCATAACCAATATATAGATGATTTCATTTAATAATTAATATAGTGTGATAACCCAACAAGCTTCAACAAGAAGCAAGAATCATCAATCTTCTCCTACAGCTAACAATGCAAAGGATATAAACATGGCAAGATGAAATCTATCATGCAAGCTAAAGCAACCAACATTTAGATCATTTCATGATGAACATGTGGACATATCATTTGCATCATTTGGATAAACATGCACCAAGATATCACATTGCAAACATGGCATGAAAACAACTAATAGAAGCAGTTTATAACAAGTAGCACTCTTGCAACAGATATTTAAGCATCTAGATGAACTCAAACATGCATGGCACAATGGAACAAAACATAGTACAAGTCACCACGATCATTTTGACATATCATTTGCTCAAATCGGACAATCGCAGCAAAAGTTATCCACAATACAAAACAGCATCAGACATGAAAAATTCTAGGGACTTAGTGAAAAAAAAGCAACCTCTGGGGTCAACGCGGGCGGACGGAGTCAACGCGGGCTGGATCAGGCGGATCGGGCTAACGGGCCCCGCGGGTCTGGAGCGGATCCGGGTCGCGGCCCGATTTGGCCCGTTAGTCCCCCAGCGGGTCTGGATCGCTGGATCGGGGATCCTCCCGATCCCCCGAGGCGGCGGCGACCTGGGGCTACGAGGGCTCGGCCCCGGCGAGGAGGGGAGGCCGGCGGCGGGCCTAGCCGGCGGAGGAAGAGGCGGGGCCGGCGGCGAGGTCGCCTGGGCCGGCCGGGGCGGTGAACGGCGGTGAGGGCCGGCGCGGCGCGGCGAGGAGAACGGCGGCGGGATGGAGTCCGGCGGGGCGGCGAGGAGACTCTGGTCGGCGCGGAGAATCCGGCGGCGGCGGCTGTCTGGAGGTAGGAGACGAGGCGGCCGGCTCGGAAGCACGCCGCGGCAACTTCGGAAGCACGGCGGCTCGAGTCGGAAGCACAGACGCAGTGAGATCAGAAGCACGCCGTGTCAACAGTGGAAGCACCGCTCTTCAACGGTGGAAGCACCGGCGGCGAACTGTGGAAGCATTAGGGTTTCAGACGCGAAATTTGAGGTGGGTGGACGTTTATATAGGCACAAGGAGCTAGGGTTGTCCAAATGAGGGGAGGTTTTCGGCCACGAGATCACAATTGGATGGCCTAGATGAAGGGAAGGGTTTGAGTTGGGTTGGTGGGCTGTTGGAGGGGTTTCTTGGGCCTCAAAGAGGAGGTACTTTCAGCCCACGAGAATAACTGTTGGAGCATCAAACGAACTCCAAATGCGACGAGATTTGACAGGCGGATTACACACAACAAAACAACATCGCACGACAAGTCTCACGCCAAACCGGAAACGTTACACGGCCAAACACCAAAGTAGGCCTCGGGGATGCCACGGACACGTGAGAGAGCTCTGGAACTCGAAACGAACAACGGGAAGGAACGAGTGGAACCGGATGCAAACGACAACACAAATGCAATGCAATGCACATGACAACATGACATGGATGAATGCACACACGCACACGACAAAAGGACGAAAACCCGAAAAGACGAAGAACCTGGAATGGAACTGATGAAGCCAAAGATATATATATTGCCCAAAAGGGAAAGTATTACATCCGGGGCATTACACATCATGGTATGGATTTTGAAATAAATCTGTACAATTCTGAGAGCGTAACCCATTTTGGTCACAAAAAATGGGAAGCACTTTGCAAGATGTATGGTTTTTATATGGGTATGCTTGTCACCATGGATCTTGGTGATCCTGACATCGACCAAGACAATATGGACATTTGGGTCCTTGTTGACACGCTTCCAATTCTACCACTATGTGAGTTTCTCAAACATAGTTATTAACTAATTTATGTTGTTTATTTCAAAATAGTTGATAGCTTATTTTCATTGAAAGCTTATTTTCATTGTTCAAAAAATGTGCGGAAGATGGTAGACATAACCTACTACACCGATGGCTCTTAGTTAACTTATCAGGAGAAAAATCATCTGATTGCATTTTGTACTGATCATGAGAATTACAATATCTATTCTCAAACTCCTCCACATTATGGTGAATACGTGCCACTAGTGCACGTGTTGAACCACGGTAACATCCATGGAGATGCCATGGTAAGATTTTTTACTATTACGACATCCGTGCATCTTTTGCATAAATTCTTTTAAAACTTAAGTACATTGCTAACTACGAAGTTATTACTATGTTTTTAAACAGAAAATCCCGAAGGATTGTGTGCCTCATCTGATGTTTCAGAATGGTCGCCTTAATGTTTTGAACATACTGCTAGGTCATCCTACGAATCTCACCTGTCCATATCGGATTTCTAAAACCAGTGAAGACATGGTAATCAAAGAATGGAAAAAATGTATGGACAGTCGTAAGGAGGTTCTGGGAAGAAACATTGTGCGAAAGGCAAGAATTGGAGACATGATAATCTCCATTCTCCAAAATGGAGAGTCAGGGCATATCTTGTGTTATGCTATTTTACCTAAGAGAAGGTAGTAGGTCCTAGTTAATAATACTCATGATCATGTGCTAAGAACAACTAAGTAAGATTGGTTAGATGACTATGATGATGATGATGTGGTATCGAGTAGAAGTTGTATGACCGATGATGATGAGTATGACTTGTTATTATGATCCCAATGATGAGTTATTTATTATTATGATCGATGATGCATGATGCTAAGTTGTTATATGAGCATGATGAGTTATTATATATATCAGTAGGTGAAATGAACATGTATTAGATTCAAGTGGAGCCAACATGTGGTGCACATCAAAAGTTGTCACATCCCTAGCTTCACCCTGCACTAGGATAGCACTTGTCTATTGAATCATGTTTAAATTTCAATTAAAGTTGAAATGGGGATGGCAGAAACCCCAACACCCCCCCTTTAATCCAACTAGGGTTCACTGAAAATACTTTTCACTGTACCCAAAATGACCTTCACAAAATGTTCATCATTTTTGGTCTTGGCTAAAACCTCTGCCAAAAATGGTTTCATAATTTTGGGAGCCATTTTCGATATTTGTATTAAATCATAAAGTATTTGCATTTGGACGTTTAAATGCTATAAATATTTTTAAATGTATAAATAATCTTGAAAGTATTTTTGGGCTGTTGGATTTAATCTCTGAGGTGCCCATAAATATTTTCAGCTTTTATTTAAATGGTTTAGTATTTTTACTAAACTAGAAAACAAACAACAGAAAAAAAGAGAAACAGAAAAGAGAAAGAGAGAGAGAGAGGAAGCACACATGGGCCACTTACCGGCCTGGCACTATGCCGGCCCAGCCCAGCTGGCCGGCGCCAGTCATCCCTCTCCTCCCGCTAGGAGGACAGGGGCGTGTGCCCGCGGCTTGCACGCACGCGTGCGAGCAACCTCCTGCTTCCGCCGACGCTGGAGGCGCCACGCTACCTCCCCGAACTCCCTGGCTCTCTCTCACTCTCCCTGGACCCTTCCCATCTCCTCTGCGCTCTCTCGCGCATAGCCCGAGCGGAGCTCGTCGCCACCGCTCGCTGCCGCCGCGTCCACCGAGTCTCCCTCACCTAGCTAGCCTATCCATCAGCTCCGCCACGATGCCTTGAAGCTCCAAGCTAAAGCACGCGCCCTCGGATGCCGGGACTTGACGCCCTCGAGCTCATCACCGCCGCATCTGGCCGCCGGAGATCGCCGTCGATTCTTCATCTCCGGGACGTCCCCGAGCCCACTGAGCTACTCCGCCGCCTCCCTGCGATCCCCATGGTCTTCCCCCCTGTCCTTGCCGTTGTTTACGTCCTCTAGATGTCGCCCCCTTGCCGACGGAATCACGCCGCCGCCTGGCCTCGTCGCCGACGTGGCCTCGGTCACCTTTTGGTCACGGCCGCGCGTCCGTAGTGCTTGCCGCGACTCATAGAGCATCACTAGCGCCTCGCCTCTCCCTTTCGCTCACCGCAGCCGCATCCCCGCGCACACCGAGCTCCGGCCGTCGCAGTCGATCTCGCCGCCATCAACTCCGGCGACCTCAGCACCTCCCACTACCACCACCCGATGCGCCTCCTCGCGCTGCACCTGTAGGGCATAGCCGCGACTACTCCCGTGGCCGGAAACGGCCGACCGGCGATCGCCGCCACGTCGGATTTAGCGCCGCCGGTTAGCCACTAGTTAACCACAAGGTTAGCACTAACTAACCCACCACATAGACACTGACATCGGGCCCTATCCCTAGTCAAACACCAGTCAGCGCACGGTTTGAACGAGATTAGTCTCTGTGACGCTGACGTGCGGGTCCCAGCCATCAGGTTTGACCTGGGCTGGATCCTTTGACCTGATGATGTCATGCCGTGGTCATGCTAACGCAAAAAGTCATTTTCTGGATTTAGTTTAAATTAGAAAAACCGGGAAATTCCAGAAAATGTTTAAAACTTCTAAAAATCATATAAAATCAACCGTAGCTCAGATGAAAAAGATTTATATATGAAAAATGATCCGAAAAACGTGAAGAATCTGTTTACGGCATTATCATGCATGTTTGAGTAACTTACGCCTGCTGGTCAGGTCAAATCAATTAAATTTAATTTGAATATCAACATATGGAGTTTGAATTTGAACCCTTGGTTCAAATCAACTTCATTTAAATCACTGCTAGTTGCATTAGCTCAAATCACAGCATGTTGCCATGTCATGATCATGCATCATATTGTTGCATTGCATTGATTGTGTTCCTTTCCTGTTTGTCGGTGTTTGTCCCCTCTCAGTAGACGGCGTTCCGACATTATGTGATCGATGACATCGATGAAGACACAATGATATCTTCAGAAGTCCTAGGCAAGCAAAACCCCATTAAGCATTCCGATACAATCCTACTCTCTCGCTCTTGCTCTCTTTTACTACATTAGGACAACAACGCTTCAACTGTTACCTGTTGCGGTAGTTGAACCCCTTTCCTCTGCATGACCTGTCATTGCCATAGTAAATAGTTGAAACCCACTAGCATGAGTAGGAGTTGTTTGAGCCATGTTGTGCCTACTCATTCATGCTTTCTGGTTATGCCTACTATGCTTAGAGTTGTGTCGGGTCTGATTCATCGGAGATGAATTGGAATGTGGTCATCATGTCCTACTGTTGAGAGCTAAGTGTGTGAACACGATTTGGTAAAGGTAGCGATGAGAGGCCATGTAGGAGTACATGGTGGGTTGTCTCATTTAAGCCGTCCTCAGGAACTGAGTTCTGTCTTTGTTGACCCATGAACAGCTACTGCCACACGTTGGGCCCTGAAATATGACGCTTCTCGACTTATGCACTGCCCTTGTCCTCTGTCCAGGAGTTGCAATTAGTTTCTGGTGTTTGTAGTATGCTGGAGGCTGTACGTAGCGTTGACTGGAGGGGTGGGCTGTGATGCGGTAGGCACGTGGCACGGTGTACCGGGACGCCCGTTTGGCGCCTCGGGAACCCTGTACACATTGTTCGGGGCCGTAAGTGGAAACTTCGGCCGGACTCCCTTCGGATGGAACCTGAATAGGCGATAAACCTAGACTAGGGACTTGGGTGGTTAGTCAGGTCGTGGTCTACACCCACGTCGGCTTTCGCTTGAAGTCTGCCGAGCACATGTCGTCTGCAGACACTAAGTGGTGGAAACATGTGTGAAGAAGTACACCCCTGCAGGGTTACAAATGATCTATTCGAATAGCCGTGTCCACGGTGAAGGACTTCTGGGTTGCCTATACAGTTCATAGACAAGTGAAAGTGGATACTCTAAAATGTGCAAGATAAGCATGAGTGCTATGGATGGCCTTCTCGTAGGGAGACGGGAGCGGATCCATATTGGTGTATTGATTGGTGAATATGTGGAATCGTGTGCGCCACCTCAAAAGAGTTACTTGCAGTCGTAGTTCAGGATAGCGACCGAGTCAAAGCTGGCTTGCTGCTGTTAAACTCCACCACCCCTTTGTTGATACTGATGCATATATAGCTAGTTCTGATGTAAGTCCTCCTGAGTACCTTTGTACTCACGTTTGCTTAACTTATGTTTTTCCAGAGAGACTTCAGTCTCACTAGTGGTTCCACGTAAACTTCAACGTTTGTCTTGTTACCTCAGCTACGATCTTGTACCCTTGGGAGGGTCTTGTAGATAGTCAGGCTTCTCAGCCCTTTTCATTTGTAGTTGTCTGTACTCAGACATGTTATGCTTCCGTTGCGTGTATGCTCTATATGTTGGGTCATGAGACCCACTATTTGTAATAAATGCTATGATGGCTCTTCTGGGCCTTTATCTATATGAGTCATTGAGTTATGTTGTGATGCCATGTTGTGCATCACATACTTGCATGTTATGCGTACGTGTAATGTGTATTGCTATGTGTGGGATCCGACACCTAGTTGTTTACCCTTGGTAGCCTATCTTATAGGGAAATGTCTCCTAGTGCTTCCACTGAGCCTTGGTAGCTTGCTACTGCTCCGGAACACTTAGGCTGGCCGGCATGTGTCCTTCTTCGTTCCTGTGTCTGTACCTTAGGGGAAATGTCACGCGTTGTTCCTTTAAGTCCTTGTAGCTTGCTACGACTTGGGTTCATACGTTGACGACCAACACGTTTGTTGTTGGTCATGTATGCCCGTCTCTATAATTTAGCGCCACTTTTGGTTTATAACTAGTCATGTTGGCCTGGGTTCTCTGTCATATGGATGCTAGCGACACTATTATATACGTGTGCCAAAATGCGCAAACAGTCCCGGGCCAGGTAAGGTGGCACCCGTGGGGATACCGTGCGTGAGGCTGCAAAGTGATATGATGTGTTACATGCTAGACCTGTGTGACTTAGGATCGGGGTCCTGATAGCTTTGGTATCAGAGCCTGACTGCTTGTAGGATTACCAAGCGAAACTGGTCGAAGTCGTGTCTAGAAATTCTTTAGTTATTATAAGGGAATTGATTGTGGAAGTGAACGTAAGGGTCTTTTTACTCCTTTACCTTATGACCTTCTGAACTGAGTCACCTTCTTCTTTCTATGGGGATTAAGAACTAGGATTCTCATTCTATTTATCAGGATCACATTAATGTGGATTCAACCCTCAGTTCAGTTCCTACTATTTCTGTGTGTTCAACTATTGGTCTCAGAACCTTGACATTATGATGTTAAGTGGTTATGCTACCTTTTGCTTGGATCTCAAAATCCTTTTGAGCATTTATAGTCGTTATGCTGTCCGAGTCTTCCCAGGTTTCTAAACAATCTGATGCATTTGCAAAACTTTCCTTCATGTTCCCGATGTTCCTTTGTGAAGGAAATAAGCCCTAGAGGCAATAATAAAGTTGTTATTTATATTTCCTTATATCATGATAAACGTTTATTATTTATGCTAGAATTGTATTAACCGGAAACTTAGTACATGTGTGAATACATAGACAAAACAGAGTGTCCCTAGTGTGCCTATACTAGACTAGCTCATTGACCAAAGATGGTTATGTTTCCTAACCATAGACATGAGTTCTCATTTTATCAACGGGATCACATCATTAGGAGAATGATGTGATGGACTAGACCCATCCGTTAGCTTAGCATTATGACCGTTTAGTTTTACTGCTATTGCTTTCTTCTTGACTTATACATGTTCCTATGACTATGAGATTATGCAACTCCCGAATACCGTAGGAACACCTTGTGTGCTATCAAACGTCACAACGTAACTCGGTGATCATAAAGATGCTCTACAGGTGTCTCCGAAAGTGTTCGTGGTGTTGGCATAGATCAAGACTAGGATTTGACACTCCGAGTGTCGGAGAGGTATCTCTGGGCCCTCTCGGTAATGCACATCATAATAAAGAGACTTGCCGGTAACGATATTGAACTAGGTATAGAGATACCGACGATCGAATCTCGGGCAAGTAACATATCGATGACAAAAGGAACAACGTATGTTGTTATGCGGTTTGACCGATAAAGATCTTCGTAGAATATGTAGGAGCCAATATGAGCATCCAGGTTCCGCTATTGGTTATTGACCGGAGATGAGTCTCAGTCATGTCTACATAGTTCTCGAACCAGTAGGGTCCGCACGCTTAACGTTTGATGACGATCGGTATTATGAGTTTATGAGTTTTGATGTACCGAAGGAGTTTGGAGTCTCGGATGAGACCGGGGACATGACGAGGAGTCTCGTAATGGTCGAGACGTAAATATCCATATATTGGACAACTATATTCGGACATCGGAAAGGTTCCGAGTGATTCGGGTATTTTTCGGAGTATATGGGCCTTATTGGGCCATACGGGAATAGAGGATAAAGGCCAAAAGGAAGGAGGCGCGCGCCTCCCCTCTGGTCCGAATTGGACAAGGGGTGCAGCCCCCTTTTCCTTCTCCCTCTCCACCTCTTTCCTTCTCTCCTACTCAGGAAAGGAAAGGGGAATCCTACAAGGACTTGGGAGTCCTAGTAGGACTCCCCACACTTGGCGCGCCCCCTCTAGGGCCGGCCTCTCCCTTGCTCCTTTATATACGGGGGCAGGGGGGCACCCAAACACACACAAGTTGAATTGTTTTAGCCGTGTGCGGTGCCCCCCTCCACAGAAACACACCTCAGTCATACCGTTGTAGTGCTTAGGCAAAGCCCTGCGCCGGTAGATACATCATATCCGTCACCACGCCGTCATGCTGACGAAACTCTCCCGTGAAGCTCAACTGGATCAAGAGCTCGTGGGACGTCATCAAGCTGAACGTGTGCTGAACGCGGAGGTGCCGTACGTTCAGTGCTTGATCGGTTGGATCGCGAAGAAGTTCGACTACATCAACCGCGTCACTTGACGCTTCCGCTCCCGGTCTACGAGGGTACGTAGACACACTCTCCCCTCTCGTTGCTATGCATCTGGTAGATAGATCTTGTGTGATCGTAGGAAAATTTTAAAATACTACGTTCCCAACAGTGGCATCATGAGCCAGGTCTATGCGTAGATGATATGCACGAGTAGAACACAATGAGTTGTGGACGATACTAGTCATACTGCTTACCAGCATGTCATACTTTGCTTCGGCGGTATTGTGAGATGAAGCGGCCTGGACCGACAATACGCATACGCTTACGCGAGACTGGTTTCACCGTTATGAGCACTCGTTGCTTAAAGGTGCCTGGCGGGTGTCTGTCTCTCTCACTTTACCTGAATCGAGTGTGACTATGCCCGGTCCTTGTGAAGGTTAAACCATCACATACTTGACGAAATATCGTTGTGGTTTTGTATGCGTAGGTAAGAACGGTTCTTGCTAAGCCCGTAGCAGCCACGTAAAACTTGCAACAACAAAGTAGAGGACGTCTAACTTGTTTTTGCAGGGCATGTTGTGATGTGATATGGTCAAGACATGATGAGTTATACGATTTTGTATGATATGATCATGTTTTGTAAAGTTATCGGCAACTGGCAGGAGCCGTATGGTTGTCGCTTTATTGTATGAAATGCAATCACCATGTAATTGCTTTACTTTATCACTAAGCGGTAGTGATAGTCGTAGAAGCGATAGTTGGTGAGACAACAACGATGCTACGATGGAGATCAAGGTGTCGCGCCGGTGACAAAGGTGATCATGATGGTGCTTTGGAGATGGAGATCAAAAGCACAAGATGATGATGGCCATATCATGTCACATATTTTGATTTGCATGTGATTTTTATCTTATTATGCTTCTTATTTTGCTTAGAACGACGGTTACATTATAAGATGATCCCTTACAAAATTTCAAGGTACAAGTGTTCTCCCTGAGTATGCACCGTTGCAAAAGTTCTTCGTGCCGAGACACCATGTGATGATCGGGTGTGATAAGCTCTACGTTCAAATACAACGGGTGTAAGACAATTTTGCACATGCAGAATACTCGGGTTAAACTTGACGAGCCTAGCATATGCAGATATGGCCTCGGAACACTGGAGACCGAAAGGTCGAGCGTGAATCATATAGTAGATATGATCAACATAAGATGTTCACCATTGAAACTACTCCATCTCACGTGATGATCGGACATGGTTTAGTTGATTTGGATCACGTGATCATTTAGATGACTAGAGGGATGTCTATCTAAGTGGGAGTTCTTAAGTAATATGATTAAATTGAACTTTAATTTATCATGAACTTAGTCCTCGTAGTATTAGCATATCTATGTTGTAGATCAATAGCTCACGATGCTGCTCCCCGTTTATTTTTTATATGTTCCTATAGAAAACTAAGTTGAAAGATGTTAGTAGCAATGATGCGGAATTGTTCCGTGATCTGAGGATTATCCTCATTGCTGCACAGAAGAATTATGTCCTTGATGCACCGCTAGGTGACAGACCTATTGCAGGAGCAGATGTAGACGTTATGAACGTTTTGACAAAAGCTCGGTATGATGACTACTTGATAGTTTAAGTGCACCATGCTTTACGGCTTAGAACCGGGACTTCAAAAACGTTTTGAATGCCACGGAGCATATAAGATGTTCCAAGAGTTGAAATTAGTATTTCATATTCATGCCCGTGTCGAGAGGTATAAGACTTCTGACAGTACTTTGCCTACAGGATGGAGGAGAATAGCTCAACCAGTGAGCATGTGCTCATATTGTCTGGGTACTACAATTACTTGAATCAAGTGGGAGTTAATCTTCCAGATAAGATAGTAATTGACAAAGTTCTCTAGTCACTATCACCAAGTTAGTAGAACTTCGTGATGAACTATAATATGCAAGGGTTGACGAAAGTAATTCCCGAGCTCTTCGCGATGCAGAAGTCGGCGAAAGTAGAAATCATGAAAAAGCATCAAGTGTTGATGGTTAACAAGACCACTTGTTTCAAGTAAAGGGCAAAGGGATAGAAGGGGAACTTCAAGAAGAATGACAAGCAAGTTGTCACTCCTGTGAAGAAACCCAAAGCTAAAACTCAAGCCTGAAACTAAGTGCTTCTACTACAAAGGAAATGGTCACTGGAAGTGGAACTGCCCTAGATACTTGGCGGATAAGAAGGATGGCAAAGTGAACAAAGGTATATTTTGATATACAGATTATTGATGTGTAATTTACTAGTGTTCATAGCAACCCCTGGGTATTTGATACCGGTTCAGTTGCTAATATTAGTAACTCGAAACGAGAATTGCAGAATGAACAGAGACTAGTTAAAGGTGAAGTGACGATGTGTGTTGGAAGTGGTTCCAAGATTGATATGATCATCATCGCACACTCCCTATACTTTCGGGATTAGTGTAAAACCTAAATAAATGTTATTTGGCATTTGCGTTGAGCATGAATATGATTTGATCATATTTGTTGCAATACGGTTATTCATTTAAAGTCATAGAATAATTGTTATTCTGTTTACATGAATAAAACCTTCGATGGTCATACACCCAATGAAAATAGTTTGTTGGATCTCGATCATGGTGATACACATATTCATCATATTGAAGCCAAAAGATGCAAGGTTAATAATGATAGTGCAACTTATTTGTGGCACTGCCGTTTAGGTCATAATGGTGTAAAGCGCATGAAGAAACTCCATAGTGATGGACTTTTGGAATCTCTTTATTATGAATCACTTGGTGCTTGCGAACCATGCCTCATGGGCAAGATGACTCAAACTCCGTTCTCCGGAACAATGGAGCGAGCAACAGATTTGTTGGAGATCATACATACAGATGTATGTGGACCAATGAGTGTTGAAGCTCACGGCGGGTATCGTTATTTTCTGACCTTCACTGATGATTTGAGCAGATATGGGTATGTCTACTTAATGAAGCACAATTCTGAAACATTTGAAAATTTCAAAGAATTTCAGAGTGAAGTGGAGAATCATCGTAACAAAAAAATAAGAGTTTCTACGATATGATCGTAGAGGTAAAATATTTGAGTTAGCGAGTTTGGCCTTCAGTAAAAACAATGTGAAATAGTTTCACTACTCACGCCACCTGGAACACCACAGTGTAATGGTGTGTCCGAACGTCATAACCGTACTTTATTAGATATGGTGCGATCGATGATGTCTCTTACCGATCTACCACTATCGCTTTTGGGGTTATGCAATAGAGACAGCTACATTCACGTTAAATAGGGCACCATCTAAATCCGTGGAGACGACACCGTATGAACTGTGGTTTGACGAGAAACCTAAGTTGTCATTTCTTTAAGTTTGGGACTGTGATGCTTATGTGAAAAAGCTTCAACATGATAAGCTCGAACCCAAATCGGAGAAGTAAATCTTCATAGGATACCCATAAGAAACTATTGGGTACACCTTCTATCACAGATCCGAAGGCAAGGTCTTTTTTGCTAAGAGTGGATCCTTTCTAGAGAAGGAGTTTCTCTCGAAAGAAGTGAGTGGGAGGAAAGTAGAACTTGATGAGGTAATTGTACCTTCTCCTGAATTGGAAAGTAGTACATCACAGAAAATTGTTCCAGTGATTCCTACACCAATTAGTGAGGAAGCTAATGATGATGATCATGAAACTTCAGATCAAGTTTCTGCTGAACGTCGTAGATCAACCAGAGTACATTCCACACTAGAGTGGTATGGCAACCCGGTTCTGGAAGTCATGTTACTGGACCATGATGAACCTACAAACTATGAGGAAGCGATGATGAGCCCAGATTCCGCAAAATGGCTTGAGGCCATGTAATCTGAGATGGGATCCATGTATGAGAACAAAGTGTGGACTTTGGTTGACTTGCCCGATGATCGGCAAGCCATCGAAAATAAATGGATCTTCAAGAGGAAGACTGACGTTGACGATAATGTTACTGTTTACAAAGCTCGACTTGTTGCGAAAGGTTTTCAACAAGTTCAAGGAGTTGACTACAATGAGACTTTCTCACCCGTAGCGATGCTTAAATCTGTCTAAATCATGTTAGCAATTGCCGCATTTTATGAAATCTGGCAAATGGATAACAAAACTGCATTCTTTAATGGATTTATTAAAGAAGACTTGTATATGATGCAACCAGAAGGTTTTGTCAATCCTAAAGGTGCTAACAAAATGTGCAAGCTCCAGCGATCCATCTATGGACTGGTGCAAGCATCTCGGAGTTGGAATATACGCTTTGATAAGTTGATCAAAGCATATAGATTTATACAGACTTGCGGTGAAGCCTGTATTTACAAGAAGTGAGTGGGAGCACTACAACCTTTCTGATAAGTATATGTGAATGACATATTGTCGATCGGAAATGATGTAGAATTTTCTGGAAAGCATAAATGAGTGTTTGAAAAGAGTTTTTCAAAGAAAGACCTTGGTGAAGCCGCTTACATATTGGGCATCAAGATCTATAGAGATAGATCAAGACGCTTGATAAGACTTTCGATGAGTACATACCTTGATAAGATTTTGAAGTAGTTCAAAATGGATCAGTCAAAGAAGGAGTTCTTGCCTGACTTGTAAGGTGTGAAGTTGAGTAAGACTCAAAGCCACACCACGGTAGAAAAATATAGAGAGAATGAAAGTCATTCCCTATGCCTCAGCCATAGGTTCTATAAAGTATGCCATGCTGTGTACCAAACTTGTTGTGTACCTTGCCATGAGTTTGTCAAGGGGGTACAATAGTGATCCAGGAGTAGATCACTGTACAGCGGTCAAAATTATCCTTACTAACTGGATGACTAAGGAAATGTTTCTCAATTATGGAGGTGATAAAGAGTTTGTCATAAAGGGTTACGCTGATGCAAGCTTTGACACTAAATCCAGATGACTCTAAGTATCAATCTTGATGCGTATTGAAAGTGGGAGCAATTAGCTAGAGTAGCTCCATGCAGAGCATTGTAGACATAGAAATTTGCGAAATACATACGGATCTGAATGTGACAGACCCATTGACTAAACTTCTCTCACAAGCAAAACATGATCAAACCTTATTACTCTTGGGTATTAATCACATAGCGATGTGAACTAGATTATTGACTCTAGTAAACCCTATGGATGTTGGTCACATGGCGATGTGAACTATGGGTGTTATTCACATAACGATGTGAACTATCAGTATTAAATCACATGGCGATGTGAGCTAGATTATTGACTCTAGTGCAAGTGGGAGACTGAAGGAAATATGCCCTACAGGCAATAATAAAGTTGTTATTTATATTTCCTTATATCATGATAAATATTTATTATTCATGCTAGAATTGTATTAACGGGAAACTTAGTACATGTGTGAATACATAGACAAAACAGAGTGTCCCTAGTATGCCTCTACTAGACTAGCTCATTGATCAAACATGGTTATGTTTCCTAACCATAGACATGAGTTGTCATTTGATCAACGGGATCACATCATTAGGATAATGATGTGATGGACTAGACCCATCCGTTAGCTTAGCTATGATCGTTTTGTTTTACTGGTATTGCTTTCTTCATGACTTATACATGTTCCTATGACTATGAGATTATGCAACTCCCGAATACCGTAGGAACACCTTGTGTGCTATCAAACGTCACAACGTAACTGGGTGATCATAAAGATGCTCTACAGGTGTCTCCGAAAGTTTTCGTGGTGTTGGCATAGATCAAGACTAGGATTTGTCACTCCGAGTGTCGGAGAGGTATCTATGGGCCCTCTCGGTAATGCACATCATAATAAGCCTTGCAAGCAAAAGATTAATGAGTTAATCACGAGATGATGTATTACGGAATGAGTAAAGAGACTTGCCGGTAACGAGATTGAACTAGGTATAGAGATACCGACGATCGAATCTCGGGCAAGTAACATACCGATGACAAAAGGAACAACGTATGTTGTTATGCGGTTTGACCGATAAAGATATTCGTAGAATATGTAGGACCCAATATGAGCATCCAGGTTCCGCTATTGGTTATTGACCGAAGATGAGTCTCGGTCATGTCTAAATAGTTCTCGAACCCGTAGGGTCCGCACGCTTAACGTTTGATGACGATCGGTATTATGAGTTTATGAGTTTTGATGTACCGAAGGAGTTCAGTGTCCCGGATGAGACCGGGGACATGACGAGGAGTCTCGAAATGGTCGAGACGTAAAGATCGATATATTGGACGACTATATTCGGACATCGGAAAGGTTTCGAGTGATTCGGGTATTTTTCGGAGTATATGGGCCTCATTGGGCCATACGGGAATAGAGGATAAAGGCCAAAAGGAAGGAGGCGCGCGCCTCCCCTCTGGTCCGAATTGGACAAGGGGTGCAGCCCCCTTTTCCTTCTCCCTCTCCACCTCTTTCCTTCTCTCCTACTCCGGAAAGGAAAGGGGAATCCTACTAGGACTTGGGAGTCCTAGTAGGACTCCCCACACTTGGCGCGCCCCCTCTAGGGCCGGCCTCTCCCTTGCTCCTTTATATACGGGGGCAGGGGGGCACCCAAACACACACAAGTTGAATTGTTTTAGCCATGTGCGGTGCCCCCCTCCACAGAAACACACCTCGGTCATACCGTTGCAGTGCTTAGGCGAAGCCCTGCGCCGGTAGATACATCATATCTGTCACCACGCCGTCGTCCTGACGAAACTCTCCCGTGAAGCTCAACTGGATCAAGAGCTCGTGGGACGTCATCAAGCTGAACGTGTGCTGAACGCGGAGGTGCCGTATGTTTGGTTCTTGATTGGTTGGATCGCGAAGAAGTTCGACTACATCAACCGCGTCACTTGACGCTTCCGCTCCCGGTCTACGAGGGTACATAGACACACTCTCCCCTCTCGTTGCTATGCATCTGGTAGATAGATCTTGCGTGATCGTAGGAAAATTTTAAAATACTACGTTCCCAACACTTTGGGCCAGACTAAGCACCCTAGTCAGTGTGTTGAGGTACTCTGTTACCTCGACATATATGTTGGAGTTATTATTATGACCCTAGCTATCTTAGAGAATCACCCAGTAATCTAGCAATACTCTATATTCCCAGTGTGATGATTCTGGCCATCATTCTCGAAAAGCATCCCGTGATGCCATTTAGTTAGTAGGCATTCTACTCCTTGGTTCTTGAACCCGAGATTCACCCTACTTACTTCATGTTAATAGTGTTTGCTCGTTCCTTTAGGATATTAGTAACCTTGTGATAGTCCTCTAGGTCCATGGTTATCGTTCTTACAATACCTTTAACCATCATGGCAGAAGTTCTTCTAAACCAAAAGATCACAATAAGAGTGCTCTTGAGGAGTTCTCGATTCTATGTTGTGACTCTGCCAACTCTACCTTTATCTATGCATCCACAACTCACAAAGTTATATGTTCCTTTGAGTTGTCCCTTTTAGTTGTATTATGAACACCGTCTATCAGTTGATACTTAGGAGTAGTTGTGCATTCGTGTTCATCGGTGCCTATTATTCCTATGGTCCGTCAAGCCATTCTATTTTGGAATGACTAGGAGAGAAAAACTCCAGCACCTCATCCACATCTAGGTTTGGGTCAAAGCAGTTGTATTCCGCAGATCAAATGCCAATCCAGTTTTTTCTTCTGTTCTACCTTGGAGTGTTACCCTCTTGCATGTCACGTGTGTCATGGGAATTGCACCACCTCCTATGAACTCTTGATAAAGTGATACTTCTCGCCATCATCGTTTATTCCTTGATCTCCATGTTATTGTAACCGGAATACTGACAAGTGAACCGCGATGTGTGAAATCAATACCCCTAGAAACCTCGTTGCTTGGTAGTTAAAGGACAACAATTTCATTCTTAGCGTGTTGGTCACTAAATCACCATTCTAAGATTGATCGTGCTACCTAGTACATCTTCCTTGGTGCACTCTTCGATCAATGAGTTAGGATTATGTCAATCCTTTTCTCTTTTGATCCTACCATCTTGCCCTGAAAGGCAAGATTGTTCTTGAGCTTCATAACATATCGGTGGTTTGTGATTTTCTGAATATCTTCTTGGAAGTATTACCAGGTTTTTCCCTGACCGCTATGATTGAGTTTGTGATCAAGTTGGTTTATTGTAAGCCACCCCTTCTCTAAGAATCTGTGTTGGATATCCTGAGCTAGTTTGTTAAGCTAAACAACAACTTGGAGAGTTGGAAGATAAAAGCTTGATCTAACGTAGTTCATTTTGAAGGGATGTCCTTTGTGCGTGTGTTGAAGAAAGATGATATGTTCATCAATTGATCGTCATGTTCAGTTGCTGGACCTACCGTCTTATCCAAACTTTGATTTGAGTGTGGGCTATCCTCAACTCAAATCAGAACCAACGATGTTCGTAACATTGTCTTGCTCATGGTTGATCCCTCGAGCATACACCGTTACATCTTTTGGCCTGACCAATACTATCACATTGTTCACATAATGGTGGAATTCCAGTTATATGGAAAATTCCGATGAGTTGCTGTTGAGCCCATCAGCAGCATCTTGTCTCCTCCATGATTCATGTTGAACATCAACCTAGTGTTGGGAACTTTGTAAGCAATGCCTTCGTGTTCCGTTCATGAAGCTTATGCTTGGATGGAAGAAGTGACTTCCTCGAATTCATGTGCATTTGGTGCAAGTTGCCACTGTGAGTTCGAGAAGGATTGTCTTTGTTCCTCTGGTACCATCCGAAGTCAGTTATGCATGTGCGAAGTACTCTATGGTTTGATAGGTTGGCCCCCTCCATTCTATATGTATCTCTAGCACACCAAGCCACTGATTGATTTGTTCAAGGAGAATAAGTTCCTTCTTAAGAGATAATCCGGACTTATGTAAGGACTTCGATATCCTTGATGATGGTTCCCTAACAGAACTCAGTAGTGTTTTGTTGTAAGACTACTATGTGGTCATGCTTGTCTGGGACAACATGCTAACGTGTGTGTAGCAGAGCCAGCTCATATTTTGGAGCTTGCTATCGTAGTTCATCTCCCGAGAATCTCGCAATGTCATCTCATAGATTTGTGTTGCAAACTTTCCTTTCCAGACATGACGTCTGAAATATCCTATTACCAACCAGATCTGAATCTCAGGCATATATGATGGTTGGAACTTCCAGCATTTGCATTGTGTTCCCAGCTTGCACCTCAGTAATTGTTCTCCAGGATCATCTTCAAAAGTGGACTTACCATGGGTCCCATCCATCTCCGATGATAAGACAAATCAACCTTTGCGTTGTCTTCAACAAGATAGTCCACATCATCCATGCTAGTCAGAGTATGTCGTTTTCTCGAACTTCGTCAAACGATCGTTTGTGATCGCCTTTGGCTGGTATAGAGAATTTCAATGATCTTTGTATCAAAAGTAATTCTTTTTGCAACTTTAGGAACAATCCTACGAGTCACCTTCTCTAAGGTGCCCCATTTGGTGACATTGCTCACCATATTCTTTAAGTTTGGAATTGTTGCCTACCAAGTGAACCTTCATCATTTGTTTCACTCCATCCCTCCGGATGTGTGATCCGTGTCTCAGCTCAAGAGATGTTTCAACGTCTCACTCCATGAGTTGATCTCGAGTTGCTCGATCTTTCACAATATCAATTACCGCAGAGTTTCTTTCGTCGTCAAAATGTTGGACAAAGACCTTGACAGCAAGGATGTCAAGATCGACATGATGTAAGCAATCAACATTCTTATGAAGTGCATTTGGATCAAGAAGATTGTGTTAGCTTGCGTCCCATCTGATTTCTTACCTCACGTCTTGAATCTCGGGACGAGATTCTTTTTTAGTGGGGGTGAGTTGTCACATCCCTAGCTTCACCCTGCACTAGGCTAGCACTTGTCTGTTGCATCATGTTTAAATTTCAATTAAGGTTGAAATGGTGATGGCAGAAACCCAAGCACCCCCTTTAATCCAACCAGGGTTTACTAAAAATACTTTTCAATGTACCAAAAATGCCCTTCACAAAATGTTCATCATTTTTGGTCTTGGCTAAAACCTTTGCCAAAAATGGTTTCATAATTTTGGGAGCCATTTTGGATATTTGAATTAAATCATAAAGTATTTGCATTTGGACGTTTAAATGCTATAAATATTTTTAAATGTCCAAATAATCTTGAAAGTAGTTTTAGGCTGTTGGATTTAATCTCTAAGGTGCCCATAAATATTTTCAGCTTTTATTTAAATGGTTTAGTATTTTTTACTAAACTAGAAAACAAACAACAGAAAAAAGAGAAACCGAAAAGAGAAAGAGAGAGAGAGAGGAAGCACACCTGGGCCACTTACCCGGCCTCGCACTGTGCCGGCCCAGCCCAGCTTGTCGGCGCCAGGAGTAAATTGCTGAAAGCCACCACATTTGTGGCAAGGATACTACAAAACCACCATCTTTGACCAAAATTTCAAAAAACCACCACTTCCTCGGCAAGTGAGTAACAAAAAGCACTAAACTCGCTGTGAGCCCCGACTAAGTGAAAAGCTGACGTTTCGGGCCCACCTATCGGAGCCAGGTGGCAAGTAGCAAACGACAGAGGGTTAACGACCATTACGACGGCGCTAGTTAAGCACAGCCCGCGCGCCCGTTAGGGCATTACTCCCCTCTCTGCTCTCCTCATTCATTTCTCGCGCCGCACCTCCCGCCGCCGCCGCCGCACCTCCCGCTGCCGCCGGCGCACTGCCGACGGGAGGGGAGATGGTTTCTTGGTCTGACTGTTCCAACTCATCTTCTTCCTCTGACGATGATGTGAGCAAGGTATGTTTCAGCTCATGTGCATCTTGGGTTAGGGTTAGGGAGAAACGGGAATTGAATTGATTTTCCCTCTGCTTAGGTCCCTGCCACCATGGAGTGCACGGAATGGAGAGGAATAGCACTGAATCATCCTGCGCATTGTGAGCATCGTGCTCCTTGTGAGAAGTTTGTTGCCTTTGAATCCACTGATAGCGGCAGGAGGTTCTTGGGGTGTGGAAAAAAGGTGATTTTCTGACCAGTTGAGTAGGTAGTGTTTAAGTGATGTTAGTGATAGAATAGGTATGAAATATGTGATTGTAGTGAACTCCTCTGTTTAGTGATAGATAAGTCCGAAATTTGGCTGTGCAAAGTATAAAATGCATGAGTAGGCAGTGGAATAGTATGCCATTCTTTCTCAAAATCATTTAAGCTCTATATTTGCTATGCAGTAGTATGCAATGCAGTAGTAGAAACATGACTAGTTATTTTTTTTCAGTATTGATTTTAGAAATTGGATTAATTATATTTCCTATGTACAAACATTTGTAGGATGTACCCAAGTGCAACTTTGTGGATTGGATTGACCCTGAGTGGCCAGTTCAATTGAAGCAAGCTTTAAATACCATCTGGACTATGTATGATGAGGAGTTGACCACTAGGTTGAGGCAGAATGTACTTAATGCTGAAGAAGTAGTAAAGGTAATGGAATAGAAGAGGAAGATCGAAAATGACCAGAGGTTTTTTAAAGTTTACTTTGCCAAAATGGTGGCTGACACGGAGGATGCAATTACCCAGTTAGGGAATGCAAGGTTAGTCATTAGTGACCTGAAGGAAGAGATGGAGAAAAAAACTTGGAAAACAAATCAGACACTAATATTCATCAAGTGCTGAGGGCCAAAGCAGAGAAAGAGAGAGACCAAGAGAAGGAAGAGAAGATGAAGCTTCTCCAGGAGATGGACAAGATGAAGCAGGAGAGGGCCATGTTGTTGGAGGAGAAGGATAAGTGGAAGCAAGAGAAAAGGCACCTGGAGTACACTATAGATGATCTGTTCAAAGAGAAGGAGGCCAACAAGGGAAAGATTAGGAAGATCAAATATATAGTTGATGAATGATTCGATGTTGTTGTAGTTGTATCTTCTAGAGTACTGTATCTGCTATTTGTGGCACTAAAAGTGCATGACATTTGTACTGAATTTGAGCTGGATTAAATTGTGTTGCTGGATAATGCTATTAATGTTCCTTGTTCCTTTCATATTGTTTGAATTATTCATCTATCTATTAATTTGAGTAGGTGGTTTTGGTTTGTTTTTGTTTATGGAGTAGGTTGTTGTCGAGGTTTCGATGACCTCTATTGTAGGGTAGGGTTGTTTAGGTTGTCGTCGAGGTTTTGATGACCCCTATTCTATGGTAGGGTAGTATAGGTTGTCGTCGAGATTTTGATGACCCCTATTCAAGGGTAGGGTAGTATAGGTTGTCGTCGAGGTTTGATGACCCCTATTCTAGGGTAGGGTAGTTTAGGTTGTAGTCAAGG
>LR738711.1:631337548-631358257 GCA_902687465.1 Secale cereale
TTGTATGGTAGGGCAGTTTAGGTTGTCGTCGAGGTTTGTTGACCCCTATTCTAGGGTAGGGTAGTATAGGTTGTCGTCAAGGTTTCAATGACCCCTATTCTAGGGTAGGGTAGTATAGGTTGTCGTCGAGGTTTCGATGGCCCCTATTCTAGGGTAGGGTAGTATAGGTTGTCGTCGAGGTTTCTATGACCCGTATTCTAGGGTAGGGTAGTATAGATTGTCGTCGAGGTTTCGATGACCCCTATTCTACTACATTTAGGCTTGACCCAAAACTCACAGTAATTCTGCTACAATAACAGCATTTAGGCTTCACCCAAAACAATAATTCTGCTAGATCAAAGTAATCACAACATCCTGAAGGCTTGATCACTCATGACAACACTAATTGTCCACATAACATAAATACCACATAGGTTCACAGGACTCAAATTACCACATAAGTTCAGAGGACTCAAATTACCACATAGGTTCAGAGGACTCAAATTGAAACTACATGTTCAAAGGACTCAAATCATCACACATTATAGGTTCTCAGGACAAATACATGGGTTCCAGACCCAAAAGTCTCAACCACTGGCAGACATCACAGATCACACATTTCCACTTGCTGTGAAGTAGCGCTTCAGTCTTGCATATTTCCGAGGTTTCTTCCTTGGACCTGTTGCAGCACTTGATGCTCCACCAACTCTTCCTCCTCTCACTGACCTCTGTTTTTTAGCAGCAGCAGCAACAGTTGACGTAGATGTGGAAGTACCAGCAGCAGAAGAAGTCCCTTCTCCACTTGCAAGCCTAGGTGCAGCCCTTGGTGGTAAGAAAGCAGCCCTAGTTGCCCTAGGAGCAGCAGTTGGTGCCCTAGGAGCAGTAGTTGGTGCCCTAGGAGCAGCAGCAGCAGTACCATCAGGTGGAGTGTAAGATTCTGCCTTTTGCCTTCTTTTTCCTGTAGTTTTCAAATTAAGGAAACATTAAAATCTACATAAGCAAAAGAAAATAGAATGATGAAAAAATATGTACCATGCTTCTATTCTTCCTCAACTGGAGATCAAGCCTCAAAGGTTGTCCACAATTAGTAAACCTGTGGCCCATTAACCTACAATTGCCACATCTGATTGTAGCCATTCTAGAGGTATCTTTTGGTTTTGGCACTTCAAACCTTCCCTTCTTCCTCTTTTCTTCTTTTCTTCCACTCTAGTCCTCTTTGTGGAATATAGGAGGCTCAATATCAGGTTTTCCTGAATTGACCCAAGCATCTTGTCCAGGAACTGGGTACACTATTGGTTTGTATGCCTCCAAATACATTGCTTTCCTCAATAAAGGGCTTACAAAATCCTTAGGTTGCAGCTTGGCCTTGTAAATTGCACAGCAACCATGGTTGCATGGCAACCCTGACATGTCCCACTTCCCGCATCCACAAGTGTGCTCCTCAAGGTTCACATCATAGGTCTTTGGCCCACAACTTACTTGCCACACATTAGGCCCTGCCCTAATTGCTTTGCCATCTCTTTGATATTTCTTGCTCATCTCCAGCTTCTCTGCATATGTTTGAGCTATTTCCCATCTTGAAGTTGCTGCACTTTCTCTTTTTGCATCAAACCTCACTAGCAACTTGTCTTTGATTCCATTAATCATTATAACTATTGGTTTGTTTCTAACATCCATGATAAATTTATTGAAGACCTCACTTATGTTATTAACAAACAGGTCCATTTTGCAATTTGTGTCCATTTCATGCCTAGCCCATGTGTGTACTGGAATACCAGACAACCACCTCCATGCATCCTCACACTCATACTTCAAATTGGCCATTGCTACATCAAAACCATGCTTTGAGTAGGAATAACTAGCACTGTCTATGCATTTTTTTCAGATCTTCACCTCTAAATCCAGCTTTCTGAAAGTTAGCATAAATGTGCCTTAAACAAATCTTTGTAGGCAGTTTGGAAATACATCATTGACAACATTAAGCAAGCCCTAATTCCAACAAAAAAGAAAGTAACTAGGTTTCAATATTAAGTTCAAACAACCACTAATAGAGCATACTTAAGGCACAACAGAAGGTATCTAGTTTTGAAAGAGAACATAGATCATTGACCTTCTGCCTATCTGACATGATGGTGTATTTTCCAAACTTTCCCTCTTCTGTGCCTCCTAGAGCATACTTAAGTCGGGTTAGAAACCAACTCCAACTGGGTGTGTCCTCCACTCCTACAATTCCAAAAGCAATAGGATACATGTTGTTGTTGGCATCCCTACCAGTAGCTTCTAGGATTTGCGCTCCAGTTGTAAGCTTTATGAAGCATCTATCCAAACCAATGAAAGGCCTACACCCATTTAGAAAACCCTCCCTAGATGCATTGAGACAAAAGAAAAGACCATGGAATCTGGGACCTGGATGTGGGTTTTCATTTATGCTTTTTGGAGTGACAGTTGTGACAATGCATCTAGATCCTGAATTGCATAATTTAACAGTTTCAATGTAATTGGACAACCTATGTTACTGCTTCTTATGATCTCCTAGGACAATTTCCTTGCTGCCTTTTTAGCTCTCCATGCCATCATCTTTGGAACTTCAATTCCCAATTTCCTCTTTGCCTTGTCAACCAATGCTGGGACAGTTGTGTTAGGGTCTGATCTAATTGTCTCTAAGATAGTGCTTCCTAGCTACTTTGAGCTCACTCTACTATGTTTGTCACTAGTTGGACAAGTATGCTCTGCTCTAAACTTCTTTATACAAAATGTTTGCTCATTCTTGATCTGAGAAGCAACAATATAAAAAGGACATCCTTTGTCCTTGTGGTCACACCAAGCTATGACCCTGTCTTTGCAGTTCCTATGATATGTGAAAGTCCTAAGCTGCTTGATGTGAAAGTTCAGTAAAGCACTCCTAAATTGGTACACATCTTTGAAACATACCTTCAAACAAAATTGCTGCTCTGGATTGAGTCTGCTCTCATCATACCTATTTCTTGGCTTGCTCTCCTCTACTCTTGTTTTCCTTCCTGAGGGAATAATGAAAGACATAGGCTCATTGCCATCATCATCCTCTGAGTCCAAAAAATCAAGATTTTCATCCTCGGCATATGAGGGAAACCAGTTAGGCTCAATTGGATCATTGGCTGATGAGTGTGATCTTGTTGCTGGCCCTAATCTCTTTCCAATCTTAAGCACAGGCTTCTACACTACACCATATGCACTGAAATGTTCTTCAGCTTCCTTTGCAGCTTGTTCACTTTGGTCTTCCTCTTCCTGCTCCTCAACAACATCATAAATGTCCTCTGGTTCTGTATCAGCCTCAAAGTGCAGTGTTGCCTTCTTTATATCTGCTACAGTAGTCTGTAAATCTGCACTTTCTTCACAGGAGCTGTACTCCTCACTTTCTGAATCCACATCCACATCCATCTCAGAGTTATGGTACTGATAAAAAGCTTCTGGCTGGGGGGTGACATTGTTTGGATGGGCTTATAATTAACACTTTGCTGTGTTCCAAGGAGCAAACCCTCACCTGTGCCTCTGCCTGACCAACTAGAAACAGCATGGGCCACACCATCTTCACTAACTGAATACACTAAATGAGGATCACTGCTGTATTCTTCATCAGATATATCTACTGGTTCTGCTGCCTTTCTCTTTCCCTTCTTTGCTGGAGACACAACAATTGCCTGCTGCCGCTTGCCCTTAGTAACTGACAATGAAATCATCCTGCTGTCCTGGTATTGCCTCAACATTTCATCCACCTTTATCTAACTGTCAAGCAGTTTAAATCCATCCAATCCAATTCCATCACTACTCATGTAATACATGCAGTCTGAAAAACTGTAGCCATTGTCAAGCAACACATACATAAGATTGTAATATCTTATGTCTTTCTTAAAGAACTTTGTCCTCAGGTATTTAATCCCTTCAAAATTAATATGAATGTCCCACTACTCAAAACTCAACCTACAATGCCAATTATAGAGTACAAGTTACTAAAACATATTTTTGAAGAACACACTCGAAGAACACATAGTACAACTGGTATGTCATCCTAACAATGTAAATACATAAATTTGTAAAACACAACTAAAACTACTCTGTAATACTAATAACATAAACATACACAGAATTTGTATAACAAACAATGAAAAATACTGAACCGCCCCTTGGTGCTCACTTAATTCAGACAAAATAGGAACCCTAAATCAACATATATCTCAAGTATGAAGTACATTCACAATGAAATGAGAAGGAGATACGGGCCATATGGGTCGTCGCCGGCGTTGGTAGGGATGACTTTAGTAGCCGATGGCGACCGCGCCGCCAAGGAAGATGGGGGCTCATCCTAGTCGGGTTGCCCTCCGGCGCCTTCAGCTTCAATGGATCTGGATCCAGATGGAGCAGCAGGCCCCGCCACCAGCCACGCCGCCGCGGCCGCCGCACACGCCCTGTGCCCGCGCCACGGCAAGAGCGGGCTGTCCTCTGAGGAGGACGACTCGTACTGGACCCCAAGCAGGTTAGTCCCACATCGACCGGATCTGGAGCCGCCGTCCTCACCGCCATCGTCGACATCGCCGGAGGGATTCTTCGCCATGGTTTCGCTCGATACAGAGAAGAGAGGGATGGGAATGAGAGCACCAAGGGGCGGCGCAGCCAACTGAGCCAGCATAAGGCGCGGTTGTAACAGCCGTTACCCCTCTGCCGTTTGCCACTTGCCACCTGGCTCCGACAAGTGGGCCCGAAATGTCAGCTTTTCACTTAGTCGGGGCTCACGGCGAGTTTAGTGCTTTTTGTTACTCACTTGCCGAGGAAGTGGTGGTTTTTTGAAATTTTGGTCAAAGATGGTGGTTTTGCAGTATCCTTGCCATAAATGTGGTGGCTTTCAGCAATTTACTCCCGTTACTAGTCATCCCTCTCCTCCCGCCAGGAGGACAGGGGCGTCTGCCCGCGGCGTGCACGCACGCGTCTGAGCCACCTCCTGCTTTCACCGACGCTGGAGGCGCCACGCTACGTCCCCGAACTCCTTGGCTCTCTCTCACTCTCCCTGGACCCTTCCCCTCTCCTCTGCTTTCTCTCCCGCACAGCCCGAGCAGAGCTCGTCGCCGCCGCTTGCTGCCGCCATGCCCACCAAGTTTCCCTCGCCTAGCCAGCCTGTCCATCAGCTCCGCCATGATGCCTTGAAACTCCACGCTGAAGCACGCGCCCTCGGATGCCGGGATTTGACGCCCTCGAGCTCATCACCGCCGCATCTGGCGGCCTGAGGTCGCCGTCGATTCTTCGTCTCTGGGACGTCCCCGAGCCCACTGAGCTACTCCGTCGCCTCCCTGTGACACCCATGGTCTTTCCCCCCTGTCATTGCCGTCGTTTACGCCCTCTAGCCGTCGCCCCCTTGCCGACGGAATCATGCCGCCACCTGGCCTCGTCGCCGACGTGGCCTCGGTAACCTTTTGGTCACAGGCACGCGTTTGTAGTGCTCGCCGCGACTCGTAGAGCATCACTAGCGCCTCACCTCTCCCTTTCGCACACTGCAACCGCATCCCCGCGCGCACCGAGCTCCGGCCGCCGCAGCCGAGCTTGCCGCCATCAACTCCGGTGACCTCAGCGCCTCCCGCATCCACCACCCGACGCGCCTCCTCGCGCTGCACCTGTAGGGCCTAGCCGCCACTGCTCCAGTGGCCGGAAACGGCCGGCCGGCGATCGCCGCCGTGCCGGATTTAGCGCTGCCGGTTAGCCGCTGGTTAACCACAAGGTCAGCACTAACTAACCCACCAAATAGACACTGAGAGTGGGCCCCATCCCTAGTCAAACACTAGTCAGTGCATGGTTTGACCGGGATTAGTCCCTGTGACATTGACGTGCGGGTCCCAGCCGTCAGGTTCGACCTGGGCTGGATCCTTTGACCTGATGACATCATGCCGTGGTCATGCTGATGCAATAAGTCATTTTCTGGATATAGTTTAAATTAGAATAACCAGGAAATTCCAGAAAATGTTTAAAACTTCTAAAAATCATATAAAATCAACTGTAGCTCAGATGAAAAATATTTATATATGAAAAATGATCAGAAAAATGTGAAGAATCAGTTTATGGCATTATCATGCATGTTTGAGCAACTTATGCCTGCTGATTAGGTCAAATCAATTAAATGTCATTTGAATATCAACATATGGAGTCTGAATTTGAACCCTTGGTTCAAATCAACTTCATTTAAATCACTGCTAGTTGCATTAGCTCAAATCACAACATGTTGCCATGTCATGATCATGCATCATATTGTTGCATTGCATTGATTGTGTTCCTTTCCTGTTTGCCGGTGTTTGTCCCCTCTCAGTAGACGATGTTCCGACGTTATGTGATCGATGACATCGATGAAGACACAATGATATCTTCAGAAGTGACACGCAAGCAAAACCCCATTGAGAATTCGGATACAATCCCACTCTCTCGCTCTTGCTCTCTTTTACTGCATTAGGACAACAACGCTTCAACTGTTACCTGTTGCGGTAGTTGAACCCCTTTCCTCTGCATGACCTGTCATTGCCACAGTAAATAGTTGAAACCCACTAGCATGAGCAGGAGTTGTTTGAGCCATGTTGTGCCTACTCATTCATGCTTTCTGGTTATGCCTACTATTCTTAGAATTGTGTCAGGTCTGATTCATCGGAGATGAATTGGAATGTCGTCATCATGTCCTACTGTTGAGAGCTAAGTGTGTGAACACGATTTGATAAAGGTAGCGATAAGAGGCCATGTAGGAGTACATGGTGGGTTGTCTCATTGAAGCCATCCTCAGGAACTAATTTATGTGTTTGTTGACCCATGAACAGCTACTACCACACGTTGGGCCCTGAAATATGACCCCGCTCGACTTATTAACTGCCCTTGTCCTTTGTCCAGGAGTTGCAATTAGTTTCTGGTGTTTGTATTATGCTGGAGGCCGTATGCAGCACTGACCGGAGGGGTGGGCTGTGATGAGGTAGGCATGTGGCACGGTGTACCGGGACGTCCGTTTGGTGCCTCGGGAACCCCGTACCCATCATTCGGGGACGTAAGTGGAAACCTCGACCGGACTCCCTTCGGATGGAACCTAAATAGGCGATAAACCCAGACTAGGGACTTGTGTGGTTAGTCAGGTTATGGTCTAGACCCACGTTGGCTTTCGCTTGAAGGCTTCCGAGTACATGTCGTGTGCAGACGCTAAGTGGTGGAAACATGTGTGAAGAAGTACACCCCTGCAGGGTTACAAATGATCTATTCAAATAGCTGTGTCCGCGGTGAAGGACTTCTGGGTTGCCTATACAGTTCATAGACAAGTGAAAGTTGATACTCTAAAATGCGCAAGATAAGGGTGAGTGCTATGGATGTCCTTCTCGTAGGGAGACGGGAGCGGATCCATAGTGGTGTATTGATTGGTGAATATGTGGACTCGTGTGCGCCACCTCAAAAGTGTTACTTGCAGTCGTAGTTCAGGATAGCCACCGAGTCAAAGCTAGCTTGCTGCTGTTAAACTCCACCACCCCTTTGTTGATAATGATGCATATGTAGCTAGTTCTGATGTAAGTCTTGCTGAGTACCTTTGTACTCACGTTTGCTTAATTTATGTTCTTCTAGAGAGACTTCAGTCTCACTAGTGGTTCCGCGTGGACTTTGACGTTTAGCTTGTTACCTCAGCTATGATCTTGTACCTTTGGGAGGGTCTTGTAGATAGTCAGCCTTCTTAGCCTTTTTCATTTCAGTTGTCTGTACTCAGACATGTTATGCTTCCGTTGCCTGTATGCTCCGTATGTTGGGTCATGAGACCCACTGTTTGTAATAAATGCTATGATGGCTCTTCTGGGCCTTTATCTATATTAGTCGTTGAGTTATGTTGTGATGCCATGTTGTACAACACATACTTGCATGTTATGCGTACGTGTAATGTGTATTGCTATGTATGGGATCCGACACCTAGTTGTTTACCCTTGGTAGCCTATCTTACAGGGAAATGTCTCCTAGTGCTTCCACTAATCCTTGGTAGCTTGCTACTGCTCCGGAACACTTAGGCTGGCTGGCATGTGTCCTTCTTCGTTCATGTGTCTGTCCCTTAGGGGAAATGTCACGCGTTGTTCCTTTAAGTCCTTATAGCTTGCTACGACTTGGGTTCATACGTTGATGACCGACATGTTCGTTGCTGGGTCATGTATGCCTGTCTCTGTAATTTAGCGCCACTTTTGGTTTATAACTAGTCATGTCGGCCCGGTTTCTCTGTCATATGGATACTAGCGACATTGTCATATACGTGTGCCAAAATGCGCAAACGGTCCCGGGCCAGGTAAGCTGGCACCCATGGGGATACCGTGCGTGAGGCTGCAAAGTGATATGATGTGTTACATGCTAGATCTGTGTGACTTAGGATCGGGGTCCTGACAAAAGTACTACTAATCCAAACAAGTTCAAGTTCGGATTAGAGTAGTACTTTCAACATGCACCACATGTCGCCTCCACTTGAATCTACTCCACGTTTATTTCACCCACTGTTATATATAATAGGTAATCATGGTCATAAAATCATATGATGAAAGTACTATATATAAAACCACACAATGAAAATAAGCTGTATTTTTAAAAATACAGGAAAAGTTAGCAACAACGCTTTTTAGAACAGGCACTACTGCTACTTAGGTATAGCAGCATCGCTTTTTAGAACAAGCGCTACTGCTAACTAGGTATAGCAGTAGCGCTCCCATTCCAGCGCTACTGCTACTAGTTAGCTGTAGCGCCTTAGTGGTAGCGCTGGAACTAGCGCTACTACTAGATATAAAACAAGCGCTACTACTAGGGTTTTCCCTAGTAGTGACATCTTCAACATCTACATGAAGTCATCATCGACAATACCCAAGGTTAGTTCATCCCTCTTAGGGGGGATATCACATCTAGGGGTAGCTTTACTCTAATCAATTGAACTAAAGCAACTCTAATGACGTGAACACAACAATGCTTTATGTAAAAGTGGTAACCCCACTTGTGCTTAAACGATGAGTATGACCTATGGTCAAATGTTCTCATTTGACTCCTAAGTCAATATACTCATATATAGATGACCTAGTCATTGCCAAATTGCTTGATAAATGCTAGAGTGTTTGTGCATGCTTTGTCACATATTTCATTTGCCATCTTATTGTGTGAGCATGTTGGATGCATATTTTACTCATTCGAGGACATCCATCTATTGCTTCGATTGTTTGGCTCTTCCTCATTTGCCAAATGGATGGACAAGAATGCCTAAGAACTCCCTCTAGCTATCTATGATTTTCTCGTCTCGAACTCTATTCATGCTATATCACAAAGTTTGATCAAGTCAGATTCAAACCACTCTGTGTGAGGTGCACTCGGAGTCCCCAATTCGTCATAGACTTAAACTTCCAAAACCTCTCTGTGCATTACGGTATGACCGAGTCATCCACTTCGGTCACACCGTGATCACTAAGTTGATCTAGGTTTTCAATCTCGGTGCAACCGATTTGAACTCTTCGGTCACACCGAGTTGCAGTAACCGCTTGCGATTCTGCATCTCGGCGCCACCGAGTTGTTCCACTCGGTCACACCGATAGGGTCGAGAGATATATACCCACAGGTGAGATTTTGGAAATTTCTTCAAACTCCTCAGCCCGCGCGTGTGTCCTGCTCTGCCTCCTCGGGTCTACGGATCGTCTCCTCGCCGCCAGCGACCTCCCGCTGCTGGTTTCGATCACCGTCAACGGAAATCTGCTCCGCCATTGTCGCTGTAGCAAACTCCCGCCGAATTACGGTATGGGTTCGACTCTATGTGCTATTCCTTTAACTCTGATTCATAGCACATTACTTTGCCATGATCTTTACCACATATGCAAACTATCTATCCACTGAAAAACATCCTTAGATTAGATTTGATCTGAAAATTTAGGGTTAGGTCTCCGCCGAACTCATCTCAGACCGACCGAGTTATAGAAGTCGGTCTCACCGATTTGGCTTAGGCCATTGCACATGCGATTTTCGGTCTAACCAAAAACTGCAAATCGGTGTGACCGAGTTCGAATCTCTATGAAACCCTAGTAATCTCGGTGCCATTGAACTATGACTCGGTCAGACCGAGTTCACTACTTTAGTTCCAAAATTGCTTCGGTATCACCGAGTTTAACAAATCGGTAGCTTATATGTCTCCAACGTATCTATAATTTTTGATTGTTCCATGCTATAATTTATGAAGTGTTGGATGTTTAATGGGCTTTATCATTCACTTTTATATCATTTTTGGGACTAACCTACAAACCCAAAGGCCTAGTCCAGATTGCTATTTTTTGCCTATTTCAGGGTTTTGCAGAAAAAGAATATCAAACGGAGTCCAAACGGAATGAAACCTTCGCGTGAGATATTTTTGGAGAAAATCACGCCAGAGGAACTTGAGAACCACATCAGGGGAGCCTCGAGTGGCCCTCGAGGGTGGGGGGCGCGCCCCCCTTCCCAGGGCACGCCCCCCTGCCTTGACGCCCACTCGAGCGTCCCTCGGTGCCCTCCTTCTTCCTATATAAGTCCACGTACCCCAGAAACTCCGTGAACAGAGAGAAAACCCTAACTCCACCGCCGTAGCTTCTGTTCCCGTGGATATCCCATATTGGAGCCTGTTCCGGAGCTCCACCGGAGGGGGATCCATCACGAAGGCCTTCATCATCATCATCACCGCACTCACCATGAGTTGTGAGTAGTTTACCACAGACCTTCGGGTCCATAGCTAGTATCTAGATGGCTTGTTCTCTTTCTCCGGATCTCAATACAAAGTTCTCCTCAGTCTTCGAGGCGATCTATTCGATGTAATCTCTTTTTGCGGTGTGTTTGTCGAGATCCGATGAATTGTGAGTTTATGATCAAGGTTATCTATGAAAGATATTTGGTTCTTCTCTAAACTTTTTATGTGTGCTCATAATATCCCTGCAAATCTCTTCGAATTATTGGTTTGGTTTGGCCTACTAGATCTATAGTTCTTGCAATGGGAGAAGTGCTTGGCTTTGGGTTCAATCTTGCGGTGTCCTTTCCCAGTGACAGTAGGGGCAGCAAGGCACGTATTGTATTGTTGCCATCGAGGATAAAAAGATGGGGTTTACATCATATTTCTTGAGTTTATCCCTCTACATCATGTCATCTTGTTTAAGGCGTTACTCTGTTCTTATGAACTCAATACACTAGATGCATGCTGGATAGCGGTCGATGTGTGGAGTAATAGTAGTAGATGCACGTAGGAGTCGGTCTACTTGTCTCGGACGTGATGCCTATATACAATGATCATGCCTAGATAGTCTCATAATTATTCGCTTTTCTATCAATTTCTCGACAGTAATTTGTTTACCCGCCGTAGAATACCGCTATCATGAGAGAAGCCACTAGAGAAAACTATGGCCCCCAGGTCTATTCTCAACATATCAATCTACATCTACATTACTTTTACCGCTTTTATTTGCTGTTTTTATTAAACTAAAAATACCAAAAATATAAACTATCATCTCTATCAGATCTCACTCTCGTAAGTGACCGTAAAGGGATTGACAACCCCTTATCGCGTTGGCTGCGAAGTTTTTATTTGTTTGTGCAGGTGCGAGGGACTCGCGCGTGGTCTCCTACTGGAATGATACCTTGGTTCTCAAAAACTGAGAGAAATACTTACGCTACTGTGTTGCATCTCGCTTTCCTCTTCGAGGGAATACAACGCAAGCTCAAGAGGTAGCAGTAGCTCCGAAATGCTTTCTGTTGAGAACTAAAACTAAGTTTTTGAGTGATCTGTTTTGCAAAAAAACTCTACACTTTGTGATGCTTATCCACTCTACCTCATCTACATCTATTCACAGGGTGTGCTGTCAGTGTTATTGCCAAGTTGTCTGACCAGAGTGACAGTCAGAACAGGTCAGAGGAACATGCACAATTGAGTGAGGGCTCTAGTCCAAATAAATCTAGCTACTGTGAGAGTAGCAGGAGCACACCAAGCAACCTGCCTAAGGCATCAACTAGGCAGAGAAAGAAGAAAACTTCAGATTCATAGGATGAAATTTTTGAAGTTGAAGAAGTCAGCTCAAAGATGAAAGTTGCTAGGAAGGAATATGGCACAACTGCTTCAACCAAGCCTGGACTGAACAAGAAGGTCCCTGCCAAAAGAGCTCCAATTTCAAAGGCCAGAGCATCAACTCAAGAAATAATGGTGTTCACTCTATAAACCAGAGATGATGATCCAGCATGAACTAAAAAAGGGCTAGGAAACCCACAGCCAGAGTGATTGGCAAGCCATCCATGAGAGATGATGATGATGATGAAGCTGAAGAAGAAGAAGAAGAGGATGCTGCACCAGCACCTAAATCTCAGAAGCTGATGGGGGATGCCATTAAGCCAGGGGTCGCTCCTTCAAAGCCCAAGACTACCCCCAAAGCTGCTGCTCAAGCCACCAAGTCTACACACAAGAAAAGCACAAGGAACATTCCAGCTGTAGAAAAGAACAAGGCCCCAGTGCCTGAAATTGAAGAAGATGATGAAGTCCAAGTGCTTAGGAAGCTCAAGCCCAACATCCCTGATCATGATGATAATCATATTGTTGTTGAGGACATGAAGTTGAGGAAGGATGCAGGTCTCAGAAGATGGAGACAATCTGATCCATATGTTGTGAGGAGAAGGACTGTTGTGGATTATAGGTTCCACACCAAAGATCAGCGGGATTTCTATGAGATCATTCAGCTTGACAAGAAGCCAATGGTATGTGACATGAGATGGGTTGATTGGGAATACATCAAGGAAAATGAAGATCACTTTCCAGGTGTGCATGAAAGTTTCAAATCATGTGGTGTTCACAAGTTTGTGGGACAAAAATTGACAAAATGGAATGATGAACTCATCATGCAATTCTACTCCACAGCTCATTTCTATCCAGATGGTAGAATTGTATGGATGTCTGAAGGTACAAGGGACCAGTCAAATGTTGATGAGTGGGCCAAGTTGATAAAAGCCCCTGATGAGCATGAAGATGAATTGGATGTCTATGCCAAGAAGAAGAAAGACCACAACTCTATGGCCAACATGTACAAAGTGATCCCAGACAAAGCATTGGAAACACACTATATTGAGGCATACATTGTTGCCCAAATCTGGAGATCATAAGATGATCAGAGAAAACTCAATCAACTCGCTGCACATTTTTTATGTCCCTCAAAAGTTCAAGGTCATGAGCCTGATTGTTGAACCAATCAGGAGGACTGCTGCAGACCAGAAGAGATCATGTGGGTATGCTCCACACATTCAGGAGATCATAAACTCCAAGATGGGCACAGGCACATACTTATTGGACAAGGAACATCTTCCCTTATTGCCTGAATTTGAGGACAACACAGTTGTCATGGATGAAGAAGATCCCACATCTGTGCAAGCACAAGAAAAGAGAGAGAAAGCTAGAGCTGAGAAAGCAGCAAAGATGCCAAGTGTTGAAGAGGCATCTCAAGTGTCCCTCAAATCTAAACAAGATCAAATAGCATATCTGATTCAAGCAACTTTGAGGATTGAGAAGGGCTTGGCCACCCTGACTCAAAACCAGGAGAGCTTGGAGAGGATTATAGAAACCAAATTTTATGATCTTGATCTAAAGGTTACTGAGATACAAACAATAGTTGAGCAGCTCCAGGAGAAAAGCAGAATAGAGAAAAGGGAAGGCAACTACTGATGCTTTTCAGTGAGTGCCTAGAGGACAGATGTCTACTACAGTGCCTGTACGTGATACAAGAGCAACATCATCAGCACCAGCAGCCACAGCTTCAGTGCCACCTCCAGCAGCCACTCCACCAGCTCCAACTACATCAACTGATGCCTTTGTCCTTGGATTTATCTCTACACCGCCTCCCGAAGACCAAGCCTGAGAGACGCATATCACTATGCATATTTGAAATTTCTGGTAACTTGTTGCCGAAGGGGGAGAAATATGTATAGATCATAGGCTTCGAGAGAGAGTGTTTTGCTTCTTTGTCTCTCTTGTTCTTGGTTGAACTTTACTGTGTGCTTGGTTTATACTTTATGTCCTTGTGTGAGATACTTGTTTGATCATGTGATTGATCATATGCTACTTTAATGCTTTCTTGAATGATATTATCTTTTATATCCCTATATGATCATTCACTTTGCTTGGTGATGAGTTCTTGCTTTTAGTTTATGTCATTTTGAGCGCTCCACTAAGATGTATGTGACATGGAAGAGTAACCCAAGATCCTAATCGATTGTGTATTCGCATTCAAAAGCAAATTTTAAATAATACACAAATTTAGGGGGAGCTCTTGCTTATCACATACTTCTCAAAGCGACGATGTATTTCAATCTTATTATCATTTGTCGAAACTTTGATCTATATGTTGCCATCAATTACCAAAAAGGGGGAGATTGAAAGTGCAACTATCCCTACGTGGTATTGGTAATTACTAACAACATATAGCTCATTGAACTAATGCTATCCGAAGATAAATATTTCAGTAAATTTCAATGATTGGGATGGCATGGATTAGAAATGTGGACCCCTCAAAATGCTAAGGACATATATTGGCTCAAGCTCAAGACTCTACATTTTCTATTTTAGTGATCCAAGATCACATTGAGTCCATAGGAAAGCCAATACTATTAAAAGGGGATGCAGTGTCGCTTAATGTGTTTCTTGCTCAAAATGCTTAGTGATATGCTCCAAAACCCTCAACCACTTTCTCACATCCACATATGTCCCAAACCAAAAGTCAAACTCGGCCCCACCGAAACCTCCTATCCGACGCAACCGAGTTCAGTTGACATTGCCATTGCCACAAACCCTAGTCACTTCGGTCTCACCGATAGGGATCTCGGTCTCACCGAGATGGGATTTCAAACTCTCTGTTTCCCTTTGTAACTTTTCGGTCTAACCGAGATGAGCAATCGGTCCCACCGAGTTCGCAATGCAAACTCTCTATTTCCCCTACATAACGTTTCGGTCCAACCGAAACGAGTGAATCGGTCCCACCGAGTTTGCCTGAACAACTCTCTGGTTAGCTTATTACCAAAATCGGTCCTACCGAGTTTGTGTAATCGGTCTCACCGAGATTACATTATTCCCTAACCCTAATGAAATCGGTCCTACCGAGTTGATCATATCTTTCCCACCGAAATGCCTAATGGTCACATTATGAACTAAATCGGTATGACCGAGTTCTCTGATTTGGTCCCACTGAGTTTGGGAAATTGTGTGTAACGGTTAAATTTTGTGTGGAGGCTATGTATACCCCTCCACCCACTCTTCATTCGTGGAGAGAGCCATCAGAACATGCCTACACTTCCAACATACATTTTCTGAGAGAGAGAACCACCTACACTTGTGTTGAGGTCAAGATATTCCATTCCAACCACATAAATCTTGATCTCTAGCCTTCTCCAAGTTGCTTTCCACTCAAATCATCTTTCCACCAAATCTAATCCTATGAAAGAAATTTGAGTGTTGGGGAGACTATCATTTGAAGCACAAGAGCAAGAAGTTCATCATCAACACACCGTCTATTACCTTTTGGAGAGTGGTGTTTCCTAGATTGGTTAGGTGTCACTTGGGAGACTCCGTCAAGATTGTGGAGTTGAACCAAGAAGTTTGTACGGGCAAGGAGATCGCCTACTTCATGAAGATCTATGTAATGCCCCGGACACACCCGCCGGTGGTCGTTACTCCTGGCGGATCTAGACTAGCCTCACATATCAATACTAGTCTTTTCTGCGCACTTTGTCCTCACTCGTGCGCACCCGGGAGCAACTTCTCGGTCGGTCACCAATCCTGAAACTACTCCAAGCCGAGCACACTTAACTTTGGAGTTCTTTCCAAATAGGCTCCCCAAAAAGAAGGAATTCTTTACTGATATGAGTAGTCTATCATCCCTAATAAGCCAGGGTATCACATACACCCCCACTCAGAGGAACCGACGTCCTCGTCGGGCCACAGGAACATTCCCTCTTGGTACATACGTCTGTGCTTCCAGTCCGGTACTTGTGACATGCCGTGTGCCACGATGGGTCACAAACCTCATGAATAACATGACCGCACACCTGTCCGCAAACATCCTTGTAATCACGAGGGTTGGCTCTAATACCAACTTGTAACGCCCCGGACACACCCGCCGGTGGTCGTTGCTCCTGGCGGGATCTAGACTTGCCTCACATATCAATACTAGTCTTTTTTGCGCACTTTGTTCTCACTCGTGCGCACCCGGAAGCAACTTCCCGGTCAATCACCCATCCTGAAACTACTCCAAGCTGATTTTGCTTAATTTTGGAGTTTTTTCCGAATGGGCTCTCGGAAAGGAAGGAATTCCTTATTGATAGGAGTAGTCTATCATCCCTAATAAGCCAGGCTATCACAATCTACCCTAGTGAGGCAAGTCCTTCATGGGCGATGGTCATGGTGGGATAGACAAGGTTGCTTCTTCGTGGACCCTTCATGGGTGGAGCCCTCTGTGGACTCGTGCAACCGTTACCCTTCGTGGGTTGAAGTCTCCATCAACGTGGATGTACGATAGCACCACCTATCGGAACCACGGATAAAAAATCTCCGTGTCTACATTGTGTTTGCTCCCTCAAACTCCTCCCTTTACCTTCATATGCAATTGCTTTACATTCCGCTGCTATACTCTTAGAATTGCATCTGTAGGTTGATTGCTTGACTTGTGCATAATTGCTAAAATCTGCCAAGACTTAAAATTGGGAAAAGGCTAGGTTTTTATTTGGTCAAGTAGTCTAATCACCCCCCTCTAGACATACTTTCGATCCTACAAAGATCATGTCAGGACGTTTGGGGTCTTCAAAACCAGGAGGTTGAGCGACATAAACTTCTTATTCAATTTTGCCATTGAGGAAAACACTCTTCACATCCATTTGATACAGTAGTATGTTATGATAATTTGTAGAGGCTAGAAGTATGCGAATGGCTTCAATACTAGCCACGGGAGCAAAGGTTTCATCGAATTCAATTCCCTCTACTTGTGTGTAACCTTGAGCAACGAGGCGGGCTTTGTTTCTGATCACTTGACCATGTTCATCTTGTTTGTTGTGATATATCCATTTTTTACCAATAATGTTATGCTTGCGTGGATCAGGGCGTTTGACTAACTCCCAGACATTATTGAGTTCAAACTTTTGAAGCTCTTATTGCAAAGATTGAATCCATTCAGGTTCCATAAATGCTTCATCAACTTTCTTGGATCCCATGATGGAGATGAAAGCAAAGTGGCCATAAAAGTTTGCTAGCTTTGAATCCCTTGAGCGAGTAAGTAGACCAGGTGCATTGATGCTGTCAATGATCTTCTCAATTTGAACTTCATTAGTCACACGAGGATAACCTGGACGAAGATTATGATGTTGAGTATTTTCCTCAACCTCAGTATTGTCTTCACGATCAACATTGGCTTCTAACCGAGGTTGAGCTATAATTACAACTTCATCGTCTTCATGTTCCTCACAGGGTATGATCTCTCCAGTACCCATTTGTCTGATAGCTTCACTTGGTGTTGGTTCAGGTGTCACATGTGGCATGTGCTCTCTTTGCGAGCCATTAGTTTCATCGAACCACACATCTACAATTTCAACCAATTTATAATTAAAGAGGTTGAAGACTCTGTAGGTGTTCGAATCATTTTCGTAACCAAGCATGAAACCCTCATGTGCTTTAGGTGCAAGTCTTAAAGTGTGATGTGGATCCTTTGTCCAACATTTTGCACCGAAGACTTTGAAATAACTTACATAGGTTTTCTTATCAATGAGTAGCTCGTAAGAGGTTTTTTGAAGAACTTGTGAAGATAAACTCTATTGATGATATGGTAGGAAGTATCAATGGCTTCAAGCCACCACTTTCGTGGTGTCTTGTATTCATTAAGCATTGTGCGAGCCATCTCAATAAGAGTCTTGTTCTTACGCTCCACGACACCATCCTGCTGAGTGATATGTCTCCAACGTATCTATAATTTTTGATTGTTCCATGCTATTATATTATCATTCTTGGATGTTTTATAACCATTTTATAGTAATTTTATACCATTTTTTGGTACTAACCAATTGACATAGTGCCAAGTGCCAGTTCCTGTTTTTTGCATATTCTTTACATCATAGGAAACCAATATCAAACGAAGTCCAAACGCAGAGAAACTTTTTGGAGATTTTTTTACCACAAGAAACCCAATGGGCCAAGCCAACACCTAGGGGGTGCTCCGAGGGGAGCACAACCCACCAGGGCGCGCCAGGAGGCCCAGGCGCGCCCTGGTGGGTTGTGCCCACCTCGGGTGACCCCGGACCGCCTCTTTGCTCTATAAATACCCCAAAAATACCAAAACCCCAGGGGAGTTGACGAAATATTCATCCAGCCACCGTAGAGTCCAGAACCATCAAATCCAATCTAGACACCATCTCGGATGGGGTTCACCACCTCCATTGGTGCCTCTCTGATGATGCGTGAGTAGTTCTTTGTAGACCTACGGGTTCGTAGTCAGTAGCTAGATGACTTCCTCTCTCTCTTGATTATCAATACAATGGTCTCTTGGAGATCCATATGATGTAACTCTTTTTGCGATGTGTTTGTTGGGATCCGATGAACTTTGAGTTTATGATCAGATCTATCTTTTTATATCCATGAAAGTTATTTGAGTTTCTTTGATCTCTTATATGCATGATCTCTTATAGCCTCGTATTTCTTCTCCGGTATTTGGGTTTTGTTTGGACAACTTGATCTATTTATCTTGCAATGGGAAGAGGTGCCCGGTAGTGGCACTACAGGAATCAGCTTCTTTGCCGACTGCCATGGCAGTCGGCAAAGGCATGAATTGCAGTCGGCAAAGCTCTTTGCCGACTGCTAGCAGTCGGCAAACAGTCCGGCTGAATAAGTGGCGGTAAAGGCCTTCTTTGCCGTCTGCTTCATAGAAGCAGTCGGCAAAGCTCTTTGCCGTCAGCCTTTTGCGGCCAGCAGACGGCAAAGAGCGTGGACGGCAGTGAGGTGAGGTGGGAGCCGTTAGGGGTTAACGGCGTGGTTTGCCGTCTGCTGGCAGTCGGCAAAGACCTTTGCCTCTTTGCCGACTGCCGGCAGTCGGCAAAGACCTTAGCCTCTTTGCCGACTGTCGGCAGTCGGCAAAGAGCTGAGCCTCTTTGCCGTCTGCTGGCAGTCGGCAAAGTCCCCAAATAGGCAACCAGCGTTCCCAGGTTGAACAGGGAGCTGCCACGTGGCATTCTTTGCCGTCTGCTAGCAATCGGCAAAGCTCTTTGCCGACTGCTGGCAGACGGCAAAGAGCCTATATAACCCCTGTTTTTAATTGAATTCATTCAATTTGACAGAAATTCATAGATATATACAGATAATACATATATACTCAACAAGCATATCCAACAATATATTTACTCAAGTCCAACATATATCCATATGACATAAGAAGTTTCCAACAATATATTTCCTCAAGTCCAACATATATCCATATGACATAAGAAGTTTCCAACAATATATTTCCTCAACTCCAACATATATCCATATGACATAAGAAGTTTCCAACAATATATTTTCTCAAGTCCAACATATATCCATATGACATAAGAAGTTTCCAACAACATATCCAACAATAAGAAGTTCCCAAACATGTTTTCATAAACAAAAAGGAAGCACAAGGAGAATATATGAGTCCATCAATGCAAGCTTCCTCATCTCAAGCAAATCTGCAAATTGGGAAAGATGAAAGTTAGAAGAAGAAGAATAGCTAGAAGAGGAAAAGAAGAAGAAGAAGAAGAGGAAAATAAGAAGAAGATTTTATCTTCTCTTTCTTTCTCTCCTCCCCCTCTTCTTTATCTTCTTCTTTTCCAACAAATGTAGTTAAAAAAAGCCAATTTAGAGCTAAGCTAGGTAAATAGGTCATTTTGGAGATAAGATAAGTTCAATGTATCATATTGGAGCTAACCTAGGTAAACTTGGTCATTTTGGAGCTAAGCTAAGTTAAATGGATCATATTGAAGCTAACCTAGGTAAACTTGGTCATTTTTTAGCTAACCTAGGTAAAAATGTCATTTTTTGCTAAGCTAGGTAAAAATGCTAAGTGTGTAGGTCAATTTAGAGCTAGCTTAGGTAAATAGGTCATTTTGGAGCTAACGCGGGTAAAATGGATCATATTGTAGCTAACTTAGGTAAACTTGGTCTTTTTGGAGCTAACGTAGGTTAAATGGATCATATTGGAGCTAACATAGGTAAACTTGGTCATTTTGGAGCTAACCTGGCTAATTAGGCCATTTTTGACATAACTAAGCTTATTGTGTCATTTGTGGACTAAATAGGCTAAATTATGTCATAAATGGACTAAATAGGCTAAATAAGAGGAGGAAAAGAAGAAGAAGAAGAAGAAGAATAATAAAAGAAGAAGAAGATTTTCTTATTCTTCTTCTTCTTTTCTTCTTCTTCTTCTTCTTCTTCTTCTTCTCTTCCTATTCCTTCTTTTCTTCCTATTCCTTGATTTTCTTCATCTTATTATGTCATTTGTGGACTAAATAGGCTAAATTATGTCATAAATGGACTAAAAAGGCTAAATAAGAGGAGGAAAAGAAGAAGAAGAAGAAGATCTTCTTCTTCTTCTTCTTTTCTTATTCTTCATCTTCTTCTTCTCTTCCTATTCCTTCTTTTCTTCCTATTCCTTGATTTTCTTCATCTTATTATGTCATTTGTGGACTAAATAGGCTAAATTATGT
>LR738711.1:631369034-631391673 GCA_902687465.1 Secale cereale
GGACGTCTGAGCGACATCACATAAAGGGCTTATATCAAAAATAAATGACAAGAATGCCACAGTCGGACGTCTGAGCGACATCACATAAAGGGCTTATATCAAAAATAAATGACAAGAATGCCACAGTCGGACGTCTGAGCGACATCACATAAAGGGCTTATATCAAAAATAAATGACAAGAATGCCACAGTTGGACGTCTGAGCGACATCACATAAAGGGCTTATATCAAAAATAAATAACAAGAATGCCACAGTCGGACGTCTGAGCGACATCACATAAAGGGCTTATATCATACAAAATTGAGTAGTTCATGGAGGTAGCACCATCCCAAGAAATACTCGGTACATAACAGTAAACAGGTTAGTCCATCCACAGGAGTAACATTCAGCCGGGTTTACCTCTGTCAGTTAAGTATTTGTTCTACAGAGACTGACGCTGAGACTGACACTGATCTGCTAACCAACGTCCTTGACCAAGGACATGGTTATGCGAATGGTTTTGACTTTGCAGAGTTTGTACTTTTTACCAAAGCCAACGGATTTCAGTAGTCACAAGGACTAGTTCCGTTCACGGTATTTTAGAAGAAAACACATCTAACCAGTACACCACCATTCCACATTCCGCTGCCAGGAATCACCCTAGGCAACGTTCAAGAAAAACTCTTGAGACGGGGAGGTCACTCCTCGAATAGCATGGGATCAAATTTATATCGCGCGCTCTAAGGGGTGCCCCCCTCTCGGTCCCAACCGGAAACACCCATGCCCCCTGACCGGATGACGGCTTTAATCCAGGGCCATGGAACCCTCATCACGGCCTCTCTATTTGGTGTGTACCAGGAAAGAGGTTTGCAACTTACTAAACCGTATTCTTTGCAGAAAACATGTGGCAGCACAAAAAAGGGAAATGGACGGGATCGAGACTTGATCCACGTCGACACCGGAGTTAAACAGTTGTTATAGAACTGGCATGCTCCAACAATACCAGCTTACAACCTATCATGCCACCACATGATCATGTTGTTTCTCCATCTTATGATCTCATCAAGTTTTGTAGCTCACTTGCAACTTACCTTGCATGGAATATAACATCCAACAAATGCTTATATAAACATGCCATAAGAAAAACCACTCTAGCAAACATGAAAAACACTCATCATATCAAAGGTTCAAACATGCTTGCCTGGTTCGGAGTAGTCGGAGTCTAGCTCGGCGAAGTTTGCGGCTCCGTCACCTTCTTCGGTATCTACGGTATAAAAGGAATCGGATACTAACGTAAATACCGTGCGTGCGTAAAAAGTGTTCCAAATATTTTTCAAATAAATATGATAAAAAACTAGGCAGAAATATGAAGATGACAGAAAAAGAATCAACTCAAAATCATTTTTAGTTTAAAAGTTATAAAGGTTTTAGTCCAGGGACTAAACTGTTATAAACAGAAAACTTTCCAGGGGCTAGTTTGAATAAACAGAAAACGCTTCGGATGAAAATACGCCAAACCTAATAGAAAGCGTACTTTGCCCGAAGGCGCCTTTGGAAAACGTTTCGAATAAAAAGAAAAGGCTGACAAGGGGGTCCCGCATGTCAGGTTTGAAAGGGAAACCAGAGCTCGCCGGCGCCAGAGACTTGCGATGATCGCCGGCGACGAACCACTGCGAGACAGAGAGGGAGGGAAGTACCGGTGTGTTCAGGAGGTCCTTCCGCGTCGGTGGGTGGTGGAAGAGACCGACGGGAAACACCACAGCGACGGCTACCTCCTCTACGGCGGACGGCAGCGTTGGGCGATGATGGGTCTCACCGGATAGGGCTTCTGACTTCAAATTGAGTCTTGGGTTAGATGGGGTGGTCGACTAGAAGGTTACTGGCAGAGTTTGGGCGGCGGGGGCGCACTCACCAGAGAGAATCCTGCCGGAGCCCGAAGCGGATCGGGGCGGCCGGAGTCGGGGAAGAAGGCCTCCTAGGGGTCTTCCTAGTGGCTGGGCGCGGCTCTGGTGAGGTGGAGGAGTGGTGCTGGGTCGAATGCGAGCTCGAGGCCTCTATTTATAGCCGGCCCGAGGTGGTTGCCGAGAACGGGATCGCTCCGGCGAGTGATTACGGCGAGGCAGTGGTCGGGCTGGTGGTTTAGGTGACTGGGCATCTTCGGATTGATCCACTGGCTCCATTCAACAACTAAGCTTGATCGGATTTGGCCTGCTCCCGCGGTTTCGACGGAACGGAGCTCACGGGCTCGTCGGCGGCAGGAAGCGTGCTCTGCGCGTCTCAGGCCACGGCGAGTGTCCCTTAGCGCGCTCTGAGGATAAGATGGCCACGCGGAAGCTTGAGGAGGCTTGGGCGGTGCTGGATTTCGGTGCTCTTCGCTGAGCTCGTCTGACGGCCGAGGCGGGCGGCTTTGTCATTGCTGCACTCGCCGGAGACGATGGGATGGCTCAGCACCGACGCCCACGTCCTGCCAACCGACCGTGCGGCGCGAGGATAAGGAGGAGGAGCAGTTAACAAGAGGCCAAGCGAGGAACTGGCGAGATTGACGACGATCGACTGAAGAAAACGACACTGGCGACTGAACTTTAACACTGAACTCTGAATTTTGACAGGAACAGTGCACACAAGCTGCTTGATGAAATGTTTGACGCACGTGGAAAATTTTTCTTGAGCTGGGACTTGGTGAGGGGGTCTCTTGATGCATCTGGAGACTGCCTGAATTATCCCAGATTTTTAGGAAAAGAAAAAGAATGCATTTCACCAAAAATGGCAAATCTGCTCCAAACTTGCAGCAAGCATATTTTGAAAATATTGAACTGTTGACCAGTAGATCTTGATGGATATAGGTTGAGGGTACTAAGGACTAGCCAGAGGAAATTTATTTGGACCCAAAACTCAAAGGGATCTAGCAGTTCCTTTGTGATTCACCAAGGTCCAAATAAATGACAGAAAATGATTTTGTGGTTAAAATAAAAAGAAATAAAATCTAGGGGAAGTTGAAACTTGCTGGACTTGATGCTTGAATTGACCCAAAGTAGGGAGGAAGGTTTTGGAAGGAAGTTATCAACATAGGTCATGGCAAGAGAGTATTTTTGAATAGGGAGGGATAAATCCAAAGATTAAAGGAATTCTTTTTAACAAAAGAAATAGTAAAACAATCCAAAAGTAATTGTGTTGAACCAACACAAGTTGAAAGACCCTCAAGACCAGAATCAAGATTGAGAAGGACTCATAAAAGATTTGTCTTAAACAAAATTTGAGAAGGAGAGTCCCTCTTTTAGAAAAATTCAAATAACCTCCTTTAAATCAAATAAAGAATTTGGTAAAAAACCAAACCAAAATTTTGGGGTGTTACAACACCTACCCCCTTAGGAAAAATCTCGTCCCCGAGATTTCAGCTGATCCTCAAATAGGTGTGGGTACTCTGCCCGAAGAAAATCCTCTCTTTCCCATGTCGCTTCATCTTCGGTGTGATTGCTCCACTGAACCTTGAAGAACTTAATTGCCTTCTGACGGGTTCTTCTTTCAGACTCCTCCAATATTTTTACTGGACGTTCCCTGTAGGTGAGGTCCGGTTGCACGTCAATGCTCTCATGAGATACACGCTTCTCTGGGTTGCTTACACACTTCCTCAATTGTGATATGTGGAACACGTCATGGACGTCTGACAGTTCTTCGGGTAGGTCTAACTGGTAGGCTACTGTGCCTCTTCGTGCAGTCACACGGAAAGGTCCAATAAAACGTGGTGCTAGCTTTCCTTTAATTTTGAATCGTTGCAGGCCCCGCATAGGGGATACTCTTAGATACACATATTCACCGGGTTCAAAACTGACTTCACGATGTTTCTGGTCATAATAACTCTTTTGTCGGCTCTGGGCTGTCTTGAGTTGATCCCTGATTAATTTAACCTTCTCCTCAGCCTCCTTGAGCATGTCTGGGCCGAAGATACGGCTGTCTCCTGTCTCTGACCAATTTAATGGGGTACGGCATCTTCGCCCATACAAGGCTTCAAAAGGTGCCATCTGTAGACTGGATTGGTAACTGTTGTTGTACGCAAACTCGGCATATGGTAAACTTTCTTCCCAACTGGTTCCATAAGTGAGAACACATGCTCTCAGCATGTCCTCTAGAATTTGGTTTACACGTTCAGTCTGTCCTCCAGTCTGGGGGTGATATGCTGTGCTGAATACTAGTTGAGTTCCCAGAGCTTGTTGTAAATGATCCCAAAATCTAGAGACGAATTGAGTGCCTCTGTCGGATATTATGGTCTTTGGAACTCCATGTAGACAAACAATACGGGAGAGATAAAGCTGGGCAAGCTTCTGAGTGGTGTGGGTTGTCTTTACTGGAATAAAATGTGCCACCTTGGTCAACTTATCTGTGATGACCCATATGGCATCATTTCCGTGTCGTGACCGAGGTAGTCCGACAATAAAATCCATTCCAACCTCGTCCCATTTCCATTCAGGTATCCTGTTTGGCTGTAATAGTCCTGCTGGTTTTTGGTGCTCGGCTTTAATGCGCTGACATGAATCACAACAGGCAATGAATGTGGCTATATCCCTCTTCATACCGTGCCACCAAAATCTTTCTTGAATGTCTTTGTACATTTTAGTTCCTCCAGGGTGGATGGAATATGGAGCGGTATGGCCTTCGGACAAAATTTGTTGTTTGAGGTCTTCTACATTTGGCACGCAAAGCCTGTCTCCGTACCATAGTATTCCCTCACTGTCTACGACGAATTCTGAGGCTTTGCCCAGACTCACTTTTCTTTTTATGCCTTCGATGCTGGGGTGTCCATGCTGAGCTTTCTTAATTTGTTCCATTAGGGTGGGTTGTATTTCCAAATTTGACATAGTGCCTTCAGTGACCAACACCATGTTGAGTTTGGCAAACTCCCTCTGAAACTCAGGTCTCAAGTTTTGTGAACTGTCGTTGCTCGAGCTTGGATTTCGGCTGAGAGCATCTGCCACAACATTTGCCTTTCCTGGATGGTAGTGAATGCCAACATCATAATCTTTCACTAATTCCAACCAGCGTCGTTGTCGCAAATTGAGTTCTGGTTGTGTGAAAATATATTTGAGGCTTTTATGGTCTGTATATATTTCACATCGATTTCCAAGCAAAAAGTGCCTCCATTCCTTGAGTGCATGAATAACTGCTGCTAATTCCAAGTCATGAGTGGGATAGTTTTCTTCATGCCTTCGTAGTTGCCTGGAAGCATATGCGACCACTTTGCCTTCTTGCATTAATACGCATCCGAGGCCCTTCCGGGACGCGTCGCAATATACTTCAAAATTTTTGTGTATGTCTGGTATGACCAATACTGGTGCTGTTGATAATCTCTTTTTGAGTTCTTGGAAACTTTTCTCGCAATCTTCAGTCCACACAAATTTCTTATCCTTCTTGAGTAGCTGTGTCATAGGTTTTGCTATGGTGGAGAATCCCTCAATAAATCTTCTGTAATATCCAGCCATTCCCAGAAAGCTTCGTACATCGGTTACGTTGGCTGGTGGTCTCCAGTCGAGTACGGCCTTGACTTTTTCTGGGTCCACGGCAACACCTTCTTGGGTTAATACATGGCCCAAAAAACCAACCTGTTTTAGCCAAAATTCACATTTGCTGAATTTGGCGTACAATTGATGTTTCCTTAATTCCCCCAGCACAATTCTGAGATGTTCAGCATGTTCTTCTGGTGTTTTGGAATATACTAAAATGTCATCAATGAACACCACAACAAATTTGTCCATAAATTTCATGAACACTTTGTTCATGAGGTGAACTAAATATGCGGGGGCGTTTGTCAGTCCAAACGGCATTACTGTAAATTCATATAATCCGTATCTGGAAGTGAATGCTGTTTTAGGGATATCTTCTTTCCGTACTTTTAATTGATGATATCCCGACCTTAAATCAATCTTTGAGAAAACCTTGGCTTGTGCAAGCTGGTCAAATAAATCATTTATCCGTGGCATCGGATATTTGTTTTTGATGGTAACCATGTTGAGTGCTCGATAGTCTATACATAATCTCAGTGTCCCATCCTTTTTCTTGGCAAATAATACTGGCGAACCCCAAGGTGAGGAGCTGGCCCGGATAAATCCTTTGTCCAGTAATTCTTTTATTTGCTTCTTCAATTCTACCAACTCGGAAGGTGCCATTCTATAAGGTTTCTTGTAAATGGGAGTGGTTCCAGGTGCTAGTTCAATAATGAATTCTATTTCTCGGTCTGGTGGCATGCCTGGTAGCTCTTCAGGAAATACATCAGGAAACTCACACACCACTGGAACTTTATTTAAATCTGAAATATCCACCTTGTTCAATCTTGGTCGCAGTGATATTGGTCTTTCTTGAGCTGCAATTTTTATCGTCTTCCCGTGGTGATGAGTGAGGATCAAAGTCCGATTGAAACAGTCGATAAATCCCTTGTTGGTGGTTAACCAGTCCATTCCTAGGATAACATCCAGTCCCTTATTTTCCAATACAATGAGGTTTGCTCGAAACTTTAATCCCTCAAGCTCAATAACCACACCTTGGCAATAATTCTGGGTGATTTGCTTAATCCCGGGGGACTTGATGGTCATAGAATTTTCCAAGGGGAGAATCGGAAAATCATGTTGCAAAGCAAATTTCTTTGAAATGAACGAATGAGAAGCTCCAGAATCAAACAAAACCGTGGCAGGTATTGTGTTGACAGGAAACGTACCGAGTACGATATCCGGAGCATTCTGCGCTTCTTCCTTGGTCACATGGTTCACGCGACCCTTCTTGTGATTGTTGCTGGGGTTGAAGTTGTTACGCTTGGGGGCTGAATTATTTCCACTATTGTTTGTCTTGGGGGTCAAGTTTCTTGGCTTTGGGCACTGCTTGGCATAATGTCCTTCCTCTCCACAAGCGAAGCAAGTAACGCCTGGGCGATACGTAAAATCTGTGTCCCTTGCATGAAAATTCTTGTTTGAGCGTTGAACACTGTTTGCGGATTTGTTCGCCCCATTTTTCCGGAAATCAATCTTGTCCCGGTTGTTGTGAGATTGAGAAGTCTTGTCCCGCTTGCGCTTGCGAAAACCCTCCAAGCTGTGGCGTTCATTCTCCAAGGTAATAGCTTTGTCCACAAGTGTTTTGAAATCTGGAAAGGTGTGCATGACCAGCTGGCATTTAAGTGCTGGTGCCAGACCGTCCAGAAACTTTTCCATCTTTTTATTTTCAGTCATATGTTCTTCGTTGGCATAACGAGATAGTTGAGTAAACTGACTATTGTACTCAGTCACTGACATGCTTCTTTGCTTGAGGTCATCGAACTCCCTCTTCTTGATCTTCATAACACTTCTGGGAATGTGCGCCCCACGAAAATTTTCCTTAAACTCCTCCCAGGTGATGTTGTTTTCATTGGGATGCATGTGTAGGAAATTTTCCCACCACGATGCAGCTGCTCCTGTAAGGTAGTGAGGTGCATACAGTACTTTCTCACGGTCTGAACATTGTGCAATAATTAATTTCCTCTCAATGTCTCGAAGCCAATCATCAGCCTCAAGAGGTTTATCAGTGTGAGAGAAAGTTGGGGGACGTGTCTTTTGTAGTTCAGCCAATTTGGAATGCTGCTGGTATGGTTCGCGGTGATTTCTCATGTTGATAATATGGCTCATCATTTCTTGATGATGCTGCTGGCTTTGCTCATAAAGGCGGCATACTTGAGAAAATGCTGCTTCACTGTCTTGCTGACTTGTTTGCCCTTGTGTGAAATTGTTACTTGTCTGGGTACCATAATTTTCTTCTGGCGGGCTTTGCATGGAACGAGTCCAGGGACGATGCATTTTCCACTCTGGGGTATTTTTTTTTACAGAACTCATGAGAAAAAAAGAAAAAAAATCCGAGTAGCAAAAATAAATAATTTTGCAAAGGCAGGAATTTGAAAACTCCGAGATTTTTCAAGAAAATACTTGATTGCGCATGGAGAAGGACCGCTCAGTATCTTACAAGCAAGCCATAATTATACAATACCTCACTCAGGATGCGCGTACACATTCCTGACATGTTATTAAGGCTAGTGCACTTCTCCGAGTTCCTACATGATGCGTACACAAACTACTTCTCACCAAGCCTATATACATATAAACATATTATACAAGCAGGTACATCACACGGCTGCTCGGCGCACTCAGTCGGAGATGGTAAAAACTTCCCTTGGCCTGCCGAGGGTAAGTCCCAGTACTGCTGGGGACTCAACTTCTTCCTCACTAATAGGCTCTAGGCGCGGAGTACTGGGTTGTGCGGCTGAAGCGAGTGTGGCAGGCGGTGCAGCCCTAACTGGGGTAGGAGCAATGACTTGGTCAAACTCCTCAGTGGTAGGTAGGCGGCGAGCGGTGGCTCGGATGGCAGGTGCATAGGATGCTGAGGACGAGATGTATGACAGTGGTGGTGCTGTATGGAGCAGCTCCCTCCTGTTGGCAACACAGCCCTGAACTGAGTCCATACGGGCAGCCACAAAGTCGTCCACGAGGTTATCAAAAGCTGCCTCAAGAGCCTTGAGATACTCAACAAGCATCTCAATAGCATCATCTCGTTCTCCCCTAGTGCAAGCAAATGCATAGTGACAAGTGTATGGCACGTGGCATGGGAGGTAGCGGTAGCGACGAGCCTTCATCGAAGGAAGAGCATCCCGGAGACGAGCTATTGCCTCACGGGCAGCCATCTGCATGGCATGCCTCTCCGTAGGCATGGCCCTCCCAACAAATCGGAAGTGGCGTGATACAGAACGTCCTCCCTTGAATTGCACCGCAGCCTGGTGCATAGACACGCTGTCGCTGAGCTTGTGCTCGTAGAGCGTGAACTCCGGACGAGTCGATGGCCCGATCGCGATCTTGGCGATGGAGGCGAGGAGCTTGATAAACCCCTCAGGCACATTGGCGAACACCTGTGATTCACAGTCGCGGCCAGCCATCTACAAAAGTAGACAAAAATTCCAGATAGTCAAATCATAAATTTATGATGACTAACAGAAAAATTGCTACAATTTGCAAATTGCTAAAATAACATCTATTACGCTAATAACCGATTAGCGATCGCGCCTAGTGGCTTCCTACAGTCAGCCTGGCTCTGATACCAAGGTTGTCAGGACCGGTTTTTCAATAAAACATTTATTGAAAAATCGCCCCTTTCGCTAGACCAGTAAAGAAAATCCTCCTTACTGGTAGACAAATCCTTGATACAGAAAATCCAGAAGTACTAAATATTATACGGGGTCGAGCTGAGGCTGCTCAACAATTTATTACAAGCACGCCAATATTACACAAAAAGGCGGACATGACACAAAGGGTTATGGTGGCATAACTACTAACTCGTAGATATAGTGGTGGTGGATATGTCACAGTGATGTGGGTGACATGACTCCAGAATCTTACAACTCATCAAGCGCCGGAGTGAGGCTCGATGATTTTATTCGGGTTGCGGAAGCGTATATAATACAAGTGACCAACTCCAGGATCGCAAGGGACTGACTGGGAATCCTCTAGGCGTCGGACTCGCTATCGTACTCTTCATCCATAAGATTGCCTTCGTCAACATCTGGCCAAATCAACAAGCCAGGTGAGTACTTTGAATGTATTCGCAAGACAGTCTGGACATAAGATATAACAAATGCAAACATGATGCATACGAGCAGATTAGTAATACACACACACGAGTAATTAAATTGGCACTGCAACATAAATAAAATAGCTGACGACCGATCGGGTGTCTGAAGCGATGCCTCGAAAGGTAAAACAGAATAAACATGCCGCAGTCGGGCGTCAGGGCGACACCGCAGAATGGGCTTATATCAAAGGTAAATAACAAGAATGCCACAGTCGGACGTCTGAGCGACATCACATAAAGGGCTTGTATCAAAAGTAAATGACAAGGATGCCACAGTCGGACGTCTGAGCGACATCACATAAAGGGCTTATATCAAAAATAAATGACAAGAATGCCACAGTCGGACGTCTGAGCGACATCACATAAAGGGCTTATATCAAAAATAAATGACAAGAATGCCACAGTCGGACGTCTGAGCGACATCACATAAAGGGCTTATATCAAAAATAAATGACAAGAATGCCACAGTCAGACGTCTGAGTGACATCACATAAAGGGCTTATATCAAAAATAAATAACAAGAATGCCACAGTCGGACGTCTGAGCGACATCACATAAAGGGCTTATATCATACAAAATTGAGTAGTTCATGGAGGTAGCACCATCCCAAGAAATACTCGGTACATAACAGTAAACAGGTTAGTCCATCCACAGGAGTAACATTCAGCCGGGTTTACCTCTGTCAGTTAAGTATTTGTTCTACAGAGACTGACGCTGAGACTGACACTGATCTGCTAACCAACGTCCTTGACCAAGGACATGGTTATGCGAATGGTTTTGACTCTGCAGAGTTTGTACTTTTTACCACAGCCAACGGATTTCAGTAGTCACAAGGACTAGTTCCGTTCACGGTATTTTAGAAGAAAACACATCTAACCAGTACACACCCATTCCACATTCCGCTGCCAGGAATCACCCTAGGCAACGTTCAAGAAAAACTCTTGAGACGGGGAGGTCACTCCTCGAATAGCATGGGATCAAATTTATATCGCGCGCTCTAAGGGGTGCCCCCCTCTCGGTCCCAACCGGAAACACCCATGCCCCCTGACCGGATGACGGCTTTAATCCAGGGCCATGGAACCCTCATCACGGCCTCTCTATTTGGTGTGTACCAGGAAAGAGGTTTGCAACTTACTAAACCGTATTCTTTGCAGAAAACATGTGGCAGCACAAAAAAGGGAAATGGACGGGATCGAGACTTGATCCACGTCGACACCGGAGTTAAACAGTTGTTATAGAACTGGCATGCTCCCACAATACCAGCTTACAACCTATCATGCCACCACATGATCAGGTTGTTTCTCCATCTTATGATCTCATCAAGTTTTGTAGCTCACTTGCAACTTACCTTGCATGGAATATAACATCCAACAAATGCTTATATAAACATGCCATAAGAAAAACCACTCTAGCAAACATGAAAAACACTCATCATATCAAAGGTTCAAACATGCTTGCCTGGTTCGGAGTAGTCGGAGTCTAGCTCGGCGAAGTTTGCGGCTCCGTCACCTTCTTCGGTATCTACGGTATAAAAGGAATCGGATACTAACGTAAATACCGTGCGTGCGTAAAAAGGGTTCCAAATATTTTTCAAATAAATATGATAAAAAACTAGGCAGAAATATGAAGATGACAGAAAAAGAATCAACTCAAAATCATTTTTAGTTTAAAAGTTATAAAGGTTTTAGTCCAGGGACTAAACTGTTATAAACAGAAAACTTTCCAGGGGCTAGTTTGAATAAACAGAAAACGCTTCGGATGAAAATACGCCAAACCGAATAGAAAGCGTACTTTGCCCGAAGGCGCCTTTGGAAAACGTTTCGAATAAAAAGAAAAGGCTGACAAGGGGGTCCCGCATGTCAGGTTTGAAAGGGAAACCAGAGCTCGCCGGCGCCAGAGACTTGCGATGATCGCCGGCGACGAACCACTGCGAGACAGAGAGGGAGGGAAGTACTGGCGTGTTCAGGAGGTCCTTCCGCGTCGGTGGGTGGTGGAAGAGACCGACGGGAAACACCACAGCGACGGCTACCTCCTCTACGGCGGACGGCGGCGTCGGGCGATGATGGGTCTCACCGGATAGGGCTTCTGACTTCAAATTGAGTCTTGGGTTAGATGGGGTGGTCGACTAGAAGGATACTGGCAGAGTTTGGGCGGCGGGGGCGCATTCACCAGAGAGAATCCTGCCGGAGCCCGAAGCGGATCGGGGCGGCCGGAGTCGGGGAAGAAGGCCTCCTAGGGGTCTTCCTAGTGGCTGGGCGCGGCTCTGGTGAGGTGGAGGAGTGGTGCTGGGTCGAATGCGAGCTCGAGGCCTCTATTTATAGCCGGCCCGAGGTGGTTGCCGAGAACGGGATCGCTCCGGCGAGTGATTACGGCGAGGCAGTGGTCGGGCTGGTGGTTTAGGTGACTGGGCATCTTCGGATTGATCCACTGGCTCCATTCAACAACTAAGCTTGATCGGATTTGGCCTGCTCCCGCGGTTTCGACGGAACGGAGCTCACGAGCTCGTCAGCGGCAGGAAGCGTGCTCTGCGCGTCACAGGCCACGGCGAGTGTCCCTTAGCGCGCTCTGAGGATAAGATGGCCATGCGGAAGCTTGAGGAGGCTTGGACGGTGCTGGATTTCGGTGCTCTTCGCTGAGCTCGTCTGACGGCCGAGGCGGGCGGCTTTGTCATTGCTGCACTCGCCGGAGACGATGGGATGGCTCAGCACCGACGCCCACGTCCTGCCAACCGACCGTGCGGCGCGAGGATAAGGAGGAGGAGCAGTTAACAAGAGGCCAAGCGAGGAACTGGCGAGATTGACGATGATCGACTGAAGAAAACGACACTGGCGACTGAACTTTAACACTGAACTCTGAATTTTGACAGGAACAGTGCACACAAGCTGCTTGATGAAATGTTTGACGCACGTGGAAAATTTTTCTTGAGCTGGGACTTGGTGAGGGGGTCTCTTGATGCATCTGGAGACTGCCTGAATTATCCCAGATTTTTAGGAAAAGAAAAAGAATGCATTTCACCAAAAATGGCAAATCTGCTCCAAACTTGCAGCAAGCATATTTTGAAAATTTTGAACTGTTGACCAGTAGATCTTGATGGATATAGGTTGAGGGTACTAAGGACTAGCTAGAGGAAATTTATTTGGACCCAAAACTCAAAGGGATCTAGCAGTTCCTTTGTGATTCACCAAGGTCCAAATAAATGACAGAAAATGATTTTGTGGTTAAAATAAAAAGAAATAAAATCTAGGGGAAGTTGAAACTTGCTGGACTTGATGCTTGAATTGACCCAAAGTAGGGAGGAAGGTTTTGGAAGGAAGTTATCAACATAGGTCATGGCAAGAGAGTATTTTTGAATAGGGAGGGATAAATCCAAAGATTAAAGGAATTCTTTTTAACAAAAGAAATAGTAAAACAATCCAAAAGTAATTGTGTTGAACCAACACAAGTTGAAAGACCCTCAAGACCAGAATCAAGATTGAGAAGGACTCATAAAAGATTTGTCATAAACAAAATTTGAGAAGGAGAGTCCCTCTTTTAGAAAAATTCAAATAACCTCATTTAAATCAAATAAAGAATTTGGTAAAAACCAAACCAAAATTTTGGGGTGTTACATGGGCTCCTACTTCTATGACAACAAATCATGACAAAAAATGGGTTTTTCATCCTGGACAGGCCAGGGACGCACCTGCATGACATTCTTTGGACCGTCCATGACGGAAAAAATCATGGTAAAAGCGTGGGCGAGGAAAATTTCAGGGAGTTCTCGGTTACGGTGGGTGGTCGGGGCGGAGCGATGCACAGAGGTTTGCATGTTTCTCTTGTACACGTCACGTGTATGTCCGAGGCGTTGGGCTCTAACTGAACCCAAGCAAGTTGAACCTGAGCGAGTGCACTAGCTACGTACGTTACTGAACCCGAGCGAACGATCCCTTCGCTGCTAACTGAACCCAAGCGATTCCTTCGCTACCGCTGCTAACTGAACGCGATCGAACCTGCTACCTCTTGATGAACAGTGAACGTGGGGTTGGTTGAACGGGTCGAGACGTACGTGGTTGGGGTTGGATGAACAGTTCCCGGTGGGGGTTGGATGAACATGACCCCATGGTAGTAGTAGTAGGTGGTTGCCGCTGGGTGAACATGACAACAAGACAAGGCCGCCACAGCTGAGGCGGTGGGGGTGCATGAATAGGACGCCATGGAGGGCTGGTTGAACAGTACCCGGTGGAGGTCTGGTTGGATGAACAGGACCCTGTGGAGGGCTGGTTGAACAGTAGCCGACGGAGGGCTAGTTGAACAGTAGTTAGTGGAGGCAGAGGAAGACGTTGTGGATGAACAGTGTAGGTGGAGGCCGGAGGAAGTCAACAGTGGGTGAATAGTAGCCTGTGAAGTCCCGTTTTGCATTACGCCACACCTTTCCTGATGAACAGGACCCCCGTTTCGACCGCAGCGCTCCAACACAAGTTCGTTTCCTCTGTTTTGCCGTATGCCAGACCCCTCCTGATGAATAGGATCTGGTTTCGACCGTAGCCGGTCGAGTAGAAGGCCGTTTCCTCCGTTTTGCGGTATGCCAGACCCTTCCCGATGAACAAGACCCCGTTTCGACCATACGTCCTCCAGCAGAAGGCCGTTTCCCTCCGTTTTGTGGTATACCACACCAAGTTTTCGCTGTTCCGTCCAAGCCGGTTGCCTCCCAATGACACGACGCGTTCTGTTGCCTCCCGATGAACAAGACCCTGTTTCTTCATTCCAACCCCGCCGGTTGGCTGCCGATGAACATGATGCCATTGCTGCCGTCTGCTGCCTCTCCATGTACACCAGCCCTGGCCATACGTATGTGCGAGTACGCGTTCGAGACCCCGCTCGTATGTATGTACGTGGCCGTATTTTTTTCCATGTGACTGTACATATGTGTACACGGTTTAGAAGGGACTGTACGTACGAAACATATCGCTCCTTACTCGGCCACGGTTCATCGCTGCAGAGAGACCGATCGACCGCTATGTACGTACACACTCATGACCTGGCAGATAACATTGCGTACGCTTCCACCGGGTGGGTCCCAGCTGTCAGGGAAGACAAAGAGGCACTTCCTTGCGTGCGAAGATATAGCTGGCGGGTCCCAACTGTCAGGGACGAATTAGTTTTTGCACGTAATAAGGAGGCACTTCCGCCTGCGATGATGTTGCTGGTGGGTCCCAGGTGTCAGGGGCAGGAATAAGGAGGCACCTCCTTCCGTGCGAAAATATAGGTGGTGGGTCCTAGCTTTTAGGGGGAGGAATAATTTTATTTATGTGTAATAAGGAGGCGGTTGCGTGCGTGCGTCCATGGAACCGGTGCGTCCCCGCTGTCAGCCTCTCCACGTACAGTCTTCTTCTGATAACTATCGTTTGTTGACCACGTTGACCACGCCGTGCCGAGCGCACCAAGGCGGTGGACGACGGCGAGGCCCCGGATGGCAACTAGCCGGATATGGGAAGATGCGGCAGTGGAGTCGTAGACGGGGAGGTGTACGAGTGTTAACTGGTTCTAGTGCAGCGTGGTTCTGCAGTCAGCGGAGAATTAGAGAAGGTGTCAAGGGGATGACCTGAACGGCGGTGGGGTATTGCTTTGGAGTAAAGCTTGCTAAGCAGAGCTGCAAGCAGCTGGAGGCGGGAGGTGGTGGTCCCGGCAGCGCTCGAGGAAGAAGACGAGTGCCTGAAGATGGATGTCGGCCGTTTGATGTAAATCCAACGCCTAAGGATATCAGAATCATCTATTGACTAACTTGACAACGCGTTGCGTTGGCTTCGACCTATTGGCCCACATTTGAGCCTCAAAAAATGTGGCATATATTCAATCAAGTTTTTAGAATTTACAGTCCATTTGCTGGGCTGGGTGAACAAATAATGTAGCGTCCATGCGGCCCATTTATATTATTTCTAAAAAACTACAGCCTATTTGCACTTTCTGAAAATACACGAATTTGCTGGGTTGGGTGAACAACTAATGTAAGGTCGACACCGCCCATTTAATTTTGGGAAAATTGAATTTATACCCTTAGTTAGGTCACCCTCGACTGATTTGCCCCTAATTTTGGAAAACACGTGGTCTTGCACAGCTTTAACTACTTTGCTTGCGTTTTTTTCCTTCCGGCACATCTTTGTCCAGTCAGCGCCGTTTGACCGCAAATGACACGCTACTTTGGACATTTGTGCCCCTCTCGGTGCTATACCTAATACCCCTTCATCCTCAATGTGCTAGCGCAAGGAAACAGAGCAGAACGAGAAAGCCTGCGAGGAAAAATGAGTGGGAGGCAAGGTGTGGCGCGGTAGAGCAAGGAGCGGCGGCGCATGGCGAGGTGTCAATGAAAAATCTTGATTTGAAGAAGACAATGAGAGAGAGAGAGAGATGAGATGCTGCTAGTTCTGGCATTGTTGTTTATAGGAATGTGTGTTGATGTGTTTTTTGTGTTGTAGTTTGTAGCAGTTGTTGAAGAAAGTGTGTGTGAGAGAGATGTATTGAATGTTGTTTATGATGCACTATTGTAAGCTAAATTTGAAGATCATTATTAACTGCAGATACTGTGCCAAATTCAGCAAATAGAGCAACACACAGTAGCAAATCGAGCAACCAATTGTAGCAAATAGAGCACATATTGTACCAAATAGAGCAACCTGATATTGTACCAAATTCAACAAACTGACATTGTACCAAATTCAAAAATTGACATTGTACCAAATATAGCAATTTCATAATGCATTTAAGCACACTTAGTACTAGAAATTAAGTGCATAACAACAGGATAACATCACTATCAAGTATAACATAGTCCTAGAACTTAAGTTTCTTGCTCCTGGTGTTCGTGGCTGGGTTTGGAGCTAGCATTGCCTTGCTTCTAGTGTTCTTTGATGGGTTTGGAGCTTCAACTATTTTTCCTGCTCTTTTTGGAGAGAAACCTTTGATTTGAACACTGCTTTCTTGCTCCTGTTCCACAATAGTATTCTGCTTGACACACCTGAGAGAACATCCTCTTGATGCTACCCTTTTATAATTTTTACTAGGGCTAAAACAAGTGGAAGCATATCATAGTTTGAAAGATTTTATAACCACTTTATAATGCAGTAAGATCAAAACATGTAAGAATTTGTAGCTCCTGTAGATCTTATACTTGACTCCACAACTAGCTCCTATGGATGCATCATGTGAGGGCTCCTTTGGTGGTGCCATCTGCTGCGGAAGAACATCAGGTGCAGTCTCATCCTCCTCCTCCTCCTCTAGTATTTCTGCTTCTGCTGGTTCATTGGCAGTAGAATGATCATCTGCATTGTCTCCTCCCCAGTGTTCATCTTCTCCAAAGGCTGGATCAACAGATTGTTTGCAGCCCTTGGCTTTGTGTCCACATCTCCCACACCTGTCGCACTTGTGTTTCCTAGGACCAAGGCCTTTTCCGTTTGTGCTACTTCTAATCCTTTGCTTTCTTGGTCTGCCTGGAGCTCTGTGTTGAACAGGAGCACACAATTTGAATCCAGGATCTATAATGCACCATTGTTTCTTGCCTTCTAGAGCTGGGAGGTTCTCAGCATAAGTAGCTCTGAACATGTCAACTGAGTAATATTTGTGGACATACTAATCTATTCCACTTGCTTCACCTCTTCACTACTAGGAAAAGGACTATAGATGAAATGGATACTAATGGCACACCTGACATGTGGTGCGCCACTAATATATACCAGTGGCGCACCATGTGCAGGTGCGCCATTAGTGTGGAATACACTAATGGCGCACCAGGCACATGGTGCGCCACTAGTAACAATTTTTTTCCAAACATACTAATGGCGCATCCAGGCACAGTGCGCCATTACTAGTTCTAACTAATAATGGCGCACCAGCCACAGGGTGCGCCACTACTATTCTTTTTTTATTCTTTGTTTTGCAAAACTACTAATGGCGCACCGTGCAATAGTGCGCCATTACTAGTTTAAACTAGTAATGGCACTATTCCACAGTGCGCCATTAGTATTTTTTTTGCAAAACTACTAATGGCGCACCACCAGCAGGTGCGCCATTAGTAACCTGGGTTACTAATGGCGCATTTGGAGGTGGTGCGCCATTAGTAACCTGGGACCAACAAGATATTTTGGACAGCCACACCTACCCACTCACTTTCCCCACTTCATTCTCTCCACCTCCTCCTCCAAGCTTGTCTCGGCTGCCTCCTCCTTGTCACCTAATTTCCACCATAGAATCATCCAAATTATGTGGTTAAATTACCCTTTTTGGTAGGTAAGTAAGGGGGGATGCTATCTTTATGTTGTTCTCCCTCCAACAATGTGCACATGCACTTTTTATGGCCTAGCTAGATCTATGTATGTTCGTGGTGTTGCATATGTTTGTGGTGTTGCATATATGTTTGTGTTTGCAGGTACCGATATTTGAAATGCGATAGTTGCCAATATTTTGTCGGAGTGTTGATTCATTTCCGTTTCGGCGAGAATTTTGGCATTATGCATTCTTTTTGGTCCTATTTTTAGGGAAAGTCATGCCAAATTTTTTCTTGGTTCTAAAATTTCGTTTTGCTCTACCTCGCAGGCGACCATGGTCCACACGATGACCGTAGGCATCGTGAATAGGTTTTTGAGCTCCGCGAAGGCCGAGATGCTTCAAAAGAACGAGACGGAGATAAGATGTCTGTGTCGAAGATACAAGCTGAAGAGCCTTATTGCGGACCCGGATTCCGGGCAGGTGCGGGACCACCTGCTCTTGCGTGGTTTCATGGATGGCTATCGGTGGCAAGGTGATGAAGATGACTACGAAGTCGTCCATGGGGGCCGGGAAAAAAAATGAGGAAGGGCAGCAAGACAACCATCGCGGCTCGGGCGGGCGAGAAGACGAAGAATCTCCAGGACATGATCACGACGGTGATGCTGTACACAGTCATCATGTAGAAGATGCAGGACATGATGATGAGGAAGATGCTGGAGCAGACAACGGGCATGATCATGAAGATTAAGATGCCGGCGGAGCAGACGATGATGGACCATCGATGGGCTGGGTGCAGGACCCTCATATTCAAGAGCTGCTTCTCAAGCAGACGGATAACGCAAGAGCTGCCGCCCGAGAGAAAGCCAAGCTGGATCAACTGGAGATAGACGCGGTTACTACATTGTATGAAGGATGCAGGCCCGAGGATACCTGCCTGAAAGTAACGCTCATGGCTCTGGAGATGAAGGTAAAACATAAAATGACCGACGCATGCTTCGACGAGAACATGTCATTCTGGCACGAACGTCTTCCCAAGGGGAACAAGTGCCCGACCATTTTCGAGGAGGCGAAGAAAATCGTGTGTCCTATGGATTTACCGCACGTGAAATACCATGTGTGCATGAACAATTGCATCATTTATCGGGACGAGCACGCGGAGTCTACCATATGTTCGGTGTGCGGCGTCACTCGATACAAGAAGAGGAAGAAAGCTCCTCGAAAAGTGGTGTGGTACTTTCCGATCACTCCTCGTCTGCAGTGGTATTTCGCAGACCCTAAGGTAGCAAAGCTCCTGCGTTGGCACGCGGATAGGGAGGAGAAGAAGCGAGAAGATGACACAAATTATCCGGAGATAAATAAAAAAGACAAAATGCTGAGTCACCCTAAGGATGCGAGCCAGTGGCAAGCGTTGAACTTCGAAGACGCAGAATTTGGGAACGATCCAAGGAACATCGTGCTGGGCGCGAGCACCGATGGAGTCAATCCGTTTGGCAGCCAGAGAAGCACACATAGCACCTGGCCTATGTTTGTGTGGATGTACAACCTTCCCCCCTGGTTGTGCATGAAGTGGAAGTACATTCACATGAGTATGCTAATTGAAGGACCGAAACAACCAGGGAACGACATCAATCTGTATCTGGGGCTGCTGAAAGAGGAGCTAGACACGTGGAAAATGTCAGCCAATACGTGGGACACCACAGAGAAAGAATATTTCCCTATGAGAGCCGCACTACTAACGACGGTGCACGACTATCTCGGTTACGGATATGTCGCGGGGCAGGTGGTCCAGGAATTTTGTGGATGCGTCAGGTGCATGGATGACACAATGTATCGCCAGCTAGATAGAGATCCCGGGTCTTCGAAAACCGTGTTCATGGGACATCGAAGGTGGCTTCGCGATGATGACGTGTGGTGAAAACGCAAGGATCTGTTCGATGGTGAAACCAAACCCCGAAGACGCCCGTGTACGAGGACCGACGAGGAAATAGACGAGCTGTTGAAAAATTGGAAAGATTGCCCACTGCCGGGAAAGAAGCAAAAGGTGCCAGAGCCGGGAAAGAAACGAAAGGCGCCAGAGCCGCTGCTGAAGATATGGAAAACGAGGTCTGTTTTCTGGGACTTGCCGTACTGGAAGATCCACCGTGTGCCTCACAGCCTTGATGTCATGCATATCACGAAGAACGTGTGCGAGAGTCTGCTTGGTAACTTGCTCAACATGCCAGAGAGGACCAAAGATGGGCCGAAAGCAAGGGCAGACTTGAAATCAATGGGCATCAGGGAGGAGCTTCACGCTAGTGATGATGATGATGAGGCAAAGCAGGACACAGAAAGTCGTCGCAAAGGCAAAAAGGCCAAGAAGACCGGAAATGACCACCCTCCCGCGTGCTTCACTCTAAGCCATGAGGATATCGAGCAGTTTTTCACCTGCCTCGTAGGAGTAAAACTTCCTTACGGTTACGCGAGGAAGATAAGCAGATACCTAGACCCAATGAAGCAGAAGTTCAGCGGGATGAAGTCTCACGACTGTCACGTGCTGATGACGCAGATACTTCCAGTTGCAATCCGTGGGATCATGGACGCGCACGTCCGTGAAATGCTATTTGGCCTATGCAACTTTTTTGACGTCATCTCTCGGAAGTCGGTTGGCGTGAGGCAACTCAGAAGGCTACAAGAAGATATCGTGATGATACTATGCGAGCTTGAGATGTACTTCCCGCCCGCATTCTTCGACGTTATGGTGCATCTACTGGTCCATATCATGGAGGATATCATCCAACTCGGGCCGACGTTCCTGCACAGCATGATGCCGTTCGAAAGGATGAATGGTATCATCAAAGGATACGTTCGCAACATGTCATGTCCAGAGGGAAGCATAGCCAGGGGCTTTCTGACCGAAGAGTGCATCTCCTACTGCACGAATTATCTAGGCATCGAGAACCCCGTTGGTCTGCCCGTCAACAGGCACCTCGGCAGGCTCGCTGGATGGGGTCACCATGAGGGTCGCCGTGAAATGCATGTCGACTTCGAGGGTCGACTCGCTGACTTTGAAAGAGCATGCCTACAACACATAGACGAAGTCGATCCTTGGGTGGTAGAGCACAAAACCTTTATTGAGAAGACGTACAATGACCGAGGCCAACAGAGGACGGACGGAGATATAATCAAAGAGCACAACTCATGTTTCACGCGTTGGTTCAAGCAGAAGCTTTTGTCGTACCATTTACATGAGGATTCTTCCGCGGAAGAACAACTCATATTCGCCTTGTCACAGGGCGTCGAGCACAACCTGATGACCTATGAGGCGTACGATTACAACGGTTACACATTCTACACCGAGGACAAGGACATGAAGAGCGATGGTTATAAGAACTCCGTGGTAACGATGGAATCCTACACCGGTAACGACAAGGACAGATACTACGGAAGGATCGAGGAGATCTGGGAGCTGAGCTACGCTGGAGAGAAGTTCCCGATGTTCCGTGTCAGATGGGCCAAGAGCTTCCTAAAAGAAGACCGGTATTTCACCACCATGGTTATACCCGAAGCCAAATCCAAGACCGCGGGCGCAAACGTCACCGCGAAAAATGAGCCATGGGTACTGGCTTCCCAAGTTGACCAATGCTTCTTCATTACCGACCCGTCAAAGCCCGGTCGTGTTGTCGTGAGGAGAGGCAAAAGGAAGATGATCGGAATGGATGGAGTAGCCAATGAGCAAGACTTCGACAAGTACGGCGACCCGAAGATCGAACATGACGACGATGATGAAGTAGCAGCATACACCACAAGAAGAAGCAGGACCACCCTACCTAAAGGACGTCCGTTCCACAGAAGAACTCCATTTGCGAAAAAGAAGGGCAAGAAGATTGTGAACAGATAGCTAGCTAAGATCGACTGTATTTAATCGTAGCCTTCATTTCTCGATTGTATTTCATGGGCACTTTTTGAACTCTTGAATGTTTTTAAATTTCATGGACACTCGATCTCGATCCCCCTCCATCTCAATCGCTATCCCACCTCGCCAGATCCGGCCCCCCTCGCCGCCGAGCACCCCCCGCTCCACCGGCCGCCGCCGCCGACCCCCCGCACCTCCCCTACTCCACCGCCGCCGACGACCCACCGCACCCTCCCCCGCTCCACCGGCCGCCGCCGCCGACGCATGAACTCATGATATTTTCAAATAATAAATTTGATGATATTTTTTCATATTCATAAATATTTTCAAATAACAAATTTGATGATATTTTTTAAAAAATTATTACTGTTTTATAAAAAAATATTACTGTTATGATTTAAACAAGTTTGAACATATTTAAACACAAATAAGTATGAAACAACATTTTAAATGCATAAAAAAATTGGGGAGCCTGGGAATTGAACCGAGGACCTCCTAGTGTGTGTGCTGCGTGCTGACAAGTTGGGCTAGTGGGTGTGTTCTGATGGAGATAGGGTTAGGTGGAATATAACCTGACCAGTCGGGCTAGTAACTAAAACAAAATACTAATGGCGCACCAGGGGGAGGTGTGCCATTAGAATCGTCGTACTTATGGCGCACTAGGGGGAGATGCGCCATTAGTAATCTCCCCCCATCCATTCCTCGCCCCCACTCCACCCATTCCCTCTCTCCCTCGCCAGATCGATCCCCTTCGTCCATCTCCCCCCTCCACCGCCCAGACGCCGCCACCCCCGCGCCACCCCCGCCGAGCCGAGCGCCGCCTCCCTTGCCGCCCCCGCGCCACCCTCCTCGAGCCGAGCGCCGCCTCCCTCACCGTCCCCCTCTGCCCGCGCCCGCGCCCTC
>LR738711.1:631391855-631432068 GCA_902687465.1 Secale cereale
CCAGCCCATCGGCATGCCCCAGCGCTGCCGCGGCCTCGCCACCGACGCCCCCCACCCCCCCGGATGAGCCCCTCGCCTCTGCCGCCGTCGACGTTCCCGTGCTACCTCGCCACGCAGTCGCGACCCTGCCCCCTCTCTGCTCCGTCTGCGACTCCGCCATTGGTCTTTGAGTTATGATTGGTTCTTCTGATGAATAGATTAAGCTCCTCTCTAGCTACACCATTAGTGCCTGGGATTCTGAACTAGAAGTTGAGAAGAGCTTTGAACAGCTCACTCATGTCATTCCGGGTGCGGAGGAATTTCGGCTTTCCTCTTACCTCAAGGATCTGGAATTCAATGATGACTAAATTGTCAAACAGACTGTGCTTTGTAGTTCTAGTTACCTTTAGAACCCTAGTTTCATTTACTAATTGAGATAGAGCTGACTCTGTGGCTTCATGTATATTCTGCAATAAGGCACTTTGGCGTCTATATATGTACTCTGTACCTCCTGGTATGTAATCTGGTGCTTTTTGGCGCTAGAGAGTGCTGGGAGTATTAGTATCGTAGTTATCACTATCTAAATTGCCCTTGCAATCAACTAACATTCCATGCTTCAACATAGCATTGTCCTGTTCTAAGCACTAAAGTAGGTTCAACACTTGAATCTACGATTTGCTCACCTGTTGTTAAGGTAGGATGGGATTCGTCTAATGCCTTCTGTAATGCTCTGTTGCACCGAGCGCTCACCTGTTGATAAATTTGTAGTGGGTAGTTTGATTCCAGTGGAAATAAGGAAACTGGCGATCGATTTTCTTCTCCTTATTCGCAACGGTTTCTGTTAAGTATATGCCCAGACCTAGACGGTAGTGATTTTAGTTGTACTACTGATCTTGACTGATTATTTCAGCAGCAATATTTCCACAACTGTGCTGAATGAATAATTTATTTATGCCTGTTTCTTCTCAAAAGATGAAGTATCTGGTTGATTGCATCTTGACCAGTAGCATTTTCAGCTCTTTCTACTTTATTGACCAAACAATTAATGAAATTACTGGTCATGTATAACCTTTTCTTCTTGGCTGTTCAAAGCTCTTCTCAACTTCTAGTTCAGAATCCCAGGCATTTTGGTATACTAATTTGCACGCTAGTAGTAACCAATATAGTTTGTTTCCTTCCAGGATATTGAAATTGCTAGTCATGTATAACCTTTTCTTCTTGGGTGTAGCACTCAATGTGTTAGATAGTGAATAGTTTTGAGTTACCAGTGCACAAATGAGTCTGAGACATGCCAAGCTAAGCTACTCACCATTTGAACTTCAAAGTATAGTTTTACAAGCTTCTGCAACGTTTTCTTAACTGTTGCTGCTGCTGTTATGCCTGTATTCACTGCAGTTGCTGCTGTACTTGTGATGATGTTGTACTTGTGATGATGCTACTTGTGATCTTCTGAAATGACCCATTGGCGACTGCATTACGCGGGGATAATGATTTTGCAGGTACCCCGAGAGGCCCTTGAGTTTGTTGGAATGTCGATTAACTTCCGTTCCGGCAAATTCGGGTACTCCATATGTACTATTTTCAGCAAAGGTCATGCTGAAATTTTCCGTGAATTTTAGCATGATTTTGCTAAAAATAGGACATATTGGGTACTTGTGACTAATGCAAGGGCCGGGGTATCTTAGTACTTAACTAAGTATGATCAACTGCCCCATTTATTCTTGCTGCATTAAACCATAGGCGGCAATATAGCCAAGTGATTAGGCCCAACTTAGAATTCTCCTTCCGAGCTTAGCTTTTAGGATGCCTCGGTATCGACAAACCATAAATTATAAAACCTTGGATTTTAGGGTGCCTCGGTGTCGATAAAAACCTGAATGATGAAATCTTAGGCTTTTAGGGTGCCTCGGCGTCGAAAAACCCTAAATGATAAAAGCTTAGCTTTTAGGATGCCTCGGTGTCGACAAACCCTAAATGATGAGACAATGATCTTGTTCCTTGATAATAACCAACTTTTTGACCAAACTTTTTTCCTATTTAGAGAGAAACATGGCCCACAACGATGAGGCCGGCGGTTCAGGCGGCAAGGCATTCTGGGAGCTGTCCCATGAGATGGAGGAACAACCTCACTTCTATGAGGACACCGCGAAAGACACCGATCCTGACACCACTGATGGTGCCGCCGAGGATGACCCCACTGATGGTGCCGTCGGGGATGACACCACTGATGGTGCCGCCGAGGATGCCACCACTGATGATGGCGGCGCATGCACATATGGCAGCCAACCGAAGAGGCAACGGAAGGACCGGCACCCGACTGTGCTCCGTACCGTCAAGGAGGAATTTACTGAAGTGGACTCCGACGAGAATCCAACGGCGCCCAAACAAATAATCAAGGGGTACTTGCTTTAGCTCGGGTACATTCTCCGGAGCACCGTCTCGATCAACACCGAGAACCTAAGGCATAAGGAGCGAGTGAATTTGCGCAACCTCCTCTTCACGAAGCTGCACGAACGATACAAGTTCCCCGCTGAATTTGAAAACACACGCCTCACAGGGAATAAAGTGAACAATGCCGTCCTCACGAGGATGAGCACGGCCCTGTCTACTTGGAGAAGCTCGGTGAAGAGAATGATTGACAAAGGTTTTAGTTATGAGAAGATCAAGCAGAAAAATCCTTCGATCACCGAAGATGACTACAACGAGTTCAAGATCAAGTGCGAGAGCACCGCAACCTCCGAATCAAGTCAGCGGGGGAAAGAAATGCGGGAGTTGAATTTAGGGGAACACACACTCGGTCCCGGCGGTTACAGAGTGGCGGAGCCTATATGGGACAAGGAGGACGCAGAGCGTGCCGAGCAAGGCCTACCGCCCCTCTTCGATAAATACGGTGACAAGCAGACCAGGAACTTTGTCAGGGCCCGGTACAAGGAGGACCCGAAAACAAAGGAGCTTACCACGGATCCGAAGACCAGGGCGCTTGAGCTTGTTCTGGTAAGGAATACACCCCCGCGTAATTAGCTCCATATGGTTGCATTCTAATTAATGAAGCAAAATTTCTAAATGGTTCACATTCCTTCCGCATGCGACTAAAAGTAGTAGCGTGGGGTCGACTCAGAGCACCCCTTGGGACACCACTCTAAATAGGGCGTTGAATGTAATGAAAAAAAGGATAAGCTTAGTAAGCCGTCGTCAGCTGGTCGTGTGGCCGGCAAAGGCTTATCCACAAAATGGTCGTCATACTATAACGCTGGTGGGCGAAAGGAGAAAAAGACCAGCTCGGAAAGCCAGTCGCACGAGGTTCAAGAACTCAAGGCACAAGTGGCGCGGATTCCGAAGATTGTCCAAGAGCAAGTGCAACAACAACTGGGATCGACGCTCACCGGCATCATGCCTACGTTGATTCAGGGGCTGACGACGTGGATTGCGGGCGGCCAACAGGGGCCGCCCCCGATTCCATGCTTCACGGCCAGCAACTCGCAGAACGCGCAGGCGGGGCCATTGGTGTCTCCAGCGGAGGCGGCATTGGTGTCTCCGACGCCGGCACGGGCATTGGATCTTAATGCACCCGGGTGTACGCCGGCCGGCACCTCTGCAGCAAGCGGCCCCTCCGTCAATTGCACGCCCGCCATTGGCGGTGCCTCGACATTAGCCGAGCTCGACGCCATCATCACGGTAACTAATTAAGCCTCTCGGCTGAGGACTTCATCTCCTTGCCTTTCACTGGGCATCCTTGACGCCCTACATGTTTTCGCAGGGAGCCGCTGACGTTCCGTGCGCTCTCCTGCACTTCGTGAACAACGAGTTGGTCGATGTCGCCAAGGGCAAAATCGTTCAACCGGGCAACCCCGTGTTCCACGGTAATCCGATGCCACCCACCTTGTATAGGGTTCAACTGGTTCGGGTGCTGCCAGGCTGCGACGAGTTGTTACCTCCGATTCGACCCGTCGAGGCCGACGAAGATGATGTGATGACCCTCAGCGCCTGCCTAAACTGGCCCCTACTTTGGCTGAAGAGCCAGATTCGTTTGGGGACGGGGACACCACCCCAAAGACAACGCCGCCAGTCGTGCCGGCGCCAAGCCATGGCAAGACCGCCGCAACGATGCCGGACATCCCTATGGCACTGGATCCGAACATGCATATGGCACAGGATCCGAACGATGACGACGACAACGACGACGATACATTTGCCAACGTCGATAAGTACTTTGCTGATCATGGGTACGATGGCGAATTCATGGGGCCTCCTTCTCAAGAACCCAACCCTACAAAAGACGTGCGCGATCTAGCTGGTACCACGGAGAAACCAAGTTGCAACAGGCGTCGTCTGGCGTTCTGTTCTCAGGAGACGCCTCCAGCTGCCGACTTCACCGAGCCTCAGATAGCCGAGGTGCGAAATATGATCAGCCCCAACACACTCAAGAAGGCGGTCTGTGAGCAGAACTCGGTCCCATTACACGAGAAGAAGAAGGCACGGAAAAGAAAGAGTAACAAGGGTCCGAGCCAGCCGGCACCGAGTACGATCCATGCTTAGGACGGGCCACCTTCACCTAAGGATATAATGAGGAGGGTGCATGTGGCGGGTAGGCCGATGCTACCGACTAATATGCTCAATGCTGCAACCGGTGCTATGCGGAGTCTGCATGACAGTGTTCTTTCTTTCGAGAAGCGGCGTCTCAGAGAGAAGGATGTGGCATACCCGGTTTTCGCGGCCAAGGTACCAGAGGGCAAGGGCTTTGTGGATAACTCCATCGGGGATACGATCGTCTTGCGGTTTGATGACATCTTCCCTATGTTTAACCTTCATCCGCTGCACTACACCTTCGTTCGGCTATTTTCGCTGAGTATGGAGATGCGGATCATTAGAGACAAGACCCCGGACATCGTGATAGTCGACCCCTTCTACATGCGTGCCAAGATCATGGGCAGTGCTGGGGACCGGCAAGTCGCGAGTTTTTACCTCGAAGGCGTCATTCTGGCAAACCGAGATATGGATAACTTCCTCGTGCCTTACTTTCCCGAGTAAGTCGTCCCCTCAACTGCCCCGTAACATATGATTTCTTAGATTTCGATCATTTTTCTTTTAACATTCCATGTTTTGTGCAGTGACACACATTGCACACTCATCCTCCTTAGCCCGTAATATTCCATGGCCTCGTATTTCGACTCAGACCGTCAGTCGAAGGTAGACTACACAAATGTCAAGAAAGTTCTTGATGATGTTCTCCCCGGCTATGCCAAATCTGGAGGCACCTTCACCAGGACAGTTCATAAGTACAGCAAGCACGTGTTCACCCACAATACGATGTTCTGCTGCGTCAAGCAGCCACCTGGCGGTCAGAAGGGTGCCTACTATGCCATCCATCACATGCGGGCGATCGTACAGGACCATCATCACCTTCTGCTACCAGATAAACTCAAAGATTGGGCCGCGAGCGTGTCGGCAATCCAGGACGCGGACATCAGACAAGAATTCTTTCGCATCCAGTCGGAGTTTGCAGAAATCATCCATCAAGATGTCCTTCGTACCTCGGGGAGTTCTACCTCAGAAATCAACTGTCCAACAGTGACATAGACACAATGCTACAAATGCAGGCTGACAACACCCGCGATTTCATGACTCCCACGATAGACGGCGGCTTCATCCACGCTCCGGTCCCTTGAGTCAAGTCGAAAGTAGTGATGCTATGTCTAGTTTTGAAACATGGATTGGCTCATGTTGTAATTAAACTTTAATGAACTTGTAGTATGTCTCTTTGGTTTCGACAGTCGTTCAACTTAGATGTAATCGATGCTATTAATGTCTTGCTTTTCTCTTTCGATCGTTTTGTTGCATACTTATATATTGTTTATGTATTGTCTGTGAATTGGTACTAACGTTTCGTTTGGCTAGTGCATAGAGATGCCGTCGTATGTCGTGTACAAGGGTAAGGTTCCCGGAGTCTACGATGACTGGGAGGAGTGTCGGAGGCAGGTTCACCGTTTCAGCGGTAACAGTTACAAAGGGTACACCACTAGGGCGGAGGCAGAATCTAGATACGCGCGCTATCTAGCGGGAGAGAGGAGGGAGCGTTGGAGGAACCGGATGAAGACGAGTTTCATCGCGATGATGCTCATCGTGATGACCGCAGGTCTCTTCTATGTGATGGTAGTTTAGATGATCGATATCGACTTGTAATGTGAAGACAAACTCGCTACTCGCGGTCTCGAGACTTGTAATATAATGTTCTATCTTTGTTTGGTCTTTTGAATTCGGAGACTAATATGATGAATTGTATTCGGAGACTAATATGGTGAAATGTATTCAGAGACTAATCTTCTATTGTATTCGATGAATCTGCTGTTGCTGTGTGCTGCTGTCTATATTCTGTCCAATAATACATTTTGTAACCTGTGCAAAAATCAGAAAAGTAAAAAAAACCTAATATTCATACTAATGGCGCATCACACCACAGTGCGCCATTAGTATGCCAAAGGATACTAATGGCGCATCTCCCCACAGTGCGCCATTAGTATGCCAAAGTTACTAATGGCGCATCACACAAGAGTGCGCCATTAGTATGCCAAAGCACCTGGGTATATATGGCCCCCTGGGAGGCATACTAATGTCGCACCGTGGGCTATACTAATGGCGCACCTCTAAGCAATAGCAAGCAAGGCATGGTAAGATCACATCATGGCTTCAATCAACTCCTACACATGCTAGTGGGTTTCAACTATTTACTGTGGCAATGACAAGTCATGCAGAGGAATGGGTTCAACTACCGCAGCATAATGTAGCAGTTGCATCGTTGTTTTCCTAATGCAATAACAGGGAGCAGGAGCGAGAGAGTATGATTGTATCGGAATGAACAAAGGGGTTTGCTTGCCTGGTATAGCAACGTGTAGAGCACTGCTCCTCTGACAGGTACTCTGGAACGGTCTCCGGATCAGAACCTATCGAGAAGAACGGTGCCGACAATCAAACACAAGCATATGCAACAATATGATGCATGAAGATATGATGTTGTTTGAGCTAATGCATCTAGCATTTTATTTGGTTGAATTCCATTTGAACCAAGGGTTCATATGCAACTCTAAAATAAGCATTTTTAAATGCCATTTATGTGTTTTCATATAATCAGTGGGGATAACTTCATTTGTCATGCATGAAAATGGTATAGATGGATAGATTGAATTTTTCTGATAATTTTTCATATATAAATTATTTCATTCTGAGCTATTGTTGAATTTCTGTGATTTTTTGAAGTTTAAACCAATTTCTGAAATAAATAAATCATTTCTGATTTATTTAAAATCCCAGAAACATTTACTGCGTCAGCATGTCCTCATGCTGACGTCAGGAGGGTCAAAGGGCTGGTCCAGGTCAAACATGACATGTGGGCCCGGCATGTCAGTGTCACAGCTAATTAACAGAGTTAATTAGCGCTAAGCTAAGAGCTAATTAAACTATCAGTGGGGTCTGGGCCCACTAGTCAGTCGCACAACATCTAACAGTAAGTAACTAGACCTAACTAAACTAATTAACAGGCACTGGGGCCCACTGTCAGTGACTCTAGGTTGGGTTAGTTAGTCACTAACGACAGTGCCACGTCAGCACGCTGGAGTTACTCGCCGGTGACCTCATTCCGCGGCGGTGACTCGCCGGAGAGGGTCGGGTTTCGCGTACAAGGGGCGGTTTTGGGCGCGGTTAGTCCCGTTGGAAAGCTGGCACTTGGCCGCATCCAACAGTGCAAGCTGTTCGACCTGGGGTGGCCGAAAACAGCGCCGGCGGCGAGGTTTGCGGCGGCTGGAGCTCGGGTGGGTGCGGGGTTGGTGCCGCGGCTTGCAAATGAGCTGTTTGTCGCACTAGGGTTGCTCTACGGGATGCTGCGAGTGCAACGGACGCACGCGCGGGACCAGAAGGTCACCGAGGCTTCGCCGGCGATGAGCCCGTGCGGCGGCGGCTATGGTAAGCAAGGGGGCGACGGCTACAGCGACCAAACGGAGGAGGAGTTAGGGGAACACAGACCGGTGGCTCACAGTGGTGCCGTAGAGATGGCCAGCGTGCCCGGGGAAGCAACGACGGTGGCGAATCGATGGTGGAGGTCCTCGGTGGCCGGCAGTGAAGAAGGTGATAATGGCGACGATGGAGGACGTCCGGGCTCGATTGCTTCTGCTTGGAGATGGAGAGCGTCGCGGCGAACCTCGGGGACAGCTCGGGGAGGCGGGGTGGTGTTTGTGGCAGCGGTGGTTGCGATCGGCGGCGACGACGCGCTCGGGTCCGAGCAGGGGAGAGAGCAGAGGAGAGGGGAAGGGTCCAGGGAGAGTGCGAGAGGGTCGGGAGGGCGCTTGGCTCATCCAGAAGCAACCAGGCGTCGAGGGGGGAGAAGCAGGCAGGCAGGAGGTGGCGCGGCGTGGCGAAGCACTCTCCCTATGTCCCCAAATAACAAAGAGTCTCTTGTGTCCCCAACACACCCAATACAATCGTTAATTGTATAGGTGCACTAGTTCGGCGAAGAGATGGTGATACAAGTGTAATACCAATGGTAGATATAGGTTTTCGTAATCTGAAATTATAAAAACATCAAGGTAACTAATAATAAAAGTGAGCACAATCGGTATTGCAATGTTTGGAAACAAGGCCTAGGGTTAATATTTTCACTAGTGCAAGTTCTCTCAACAATGATAACATAATTAGATCATATAACAATCCGTCAACATGCAACAAAGAGTCACTCCAAAGTCACTAATAGAGGAGAATAAATGAAGAGATTATTGTAGGGTACGAAACCACCTCAAAGTTATTCTTTTTGATCGATCTGTGAGGCTATTCCTATAAGTGTCACAAACAGCCCTAGAGTTCGTACTAAAACAACACCTTAAGATACACATTAACCAAAACCCTAATGTCACCTAGATACTCCAATGTCACCACAAGTATCCATAGGTTTGATTATACAATATGCATCACACAATCTCAGATTCATTTATTCAAGCCAACACGAAGAACTTCAAAGAGTGCCCCAAAGTTTCTACCGGAGAGTGAAGACAAAAACGTGTGCCAACCCCTATGCATAAGTTCACAAGGTCACTGAACCCGCAAGTTGATCAAAAAAACATACATCAAGTGGATCACGTGAATATCCCATTGTCACCACAGATAAGCACATGCAAGACATACATCAAGTGTTCTCAAACCCTTAAAGACTCAATCCAATAAGATAACTTCAAAGGGAAAACTCAATCCATTACAAGGAGGTTGAGGGGGAGAAACATCATAAGATCCAACTATAATAGTTGTCGGTGTACAAAAAGACGGGGGAGTACACTTTTTGTACCCCTATAACTATGCACGGGCAGTCTGAGCCGCCGGCACCACCACACCAAGCAAGGCAAGGGAGGTGAGCCAGGGTGAGACCGAAGCTCAAGAGAACTAGAGCAACACCAAAACCAAGACCACAAAGAGCAAAGGAACGAAGCAGGTTCCCCCGGCAAGATCCTTGCCGGGAGCCGGTTTTAGTAGCCCCGGCAAGATTCTTGCCGCGACAACTCCCCGGCAAGACCCTTGCCGCGACAACTCGCCCCACTTCTACGGAGCGGATCACCCTTGAGGCCACTGCCCCCATGGGGCAAGGATACAGGAGACATCCCCGTAGTGGCATGCAGAACTTTGTGAAGACATTCAAGATCAGTTACGCACTAAGAAGACGACGACCCTTGGCGGGATCCCAGCCAAGGAAGACCACAAGACATCCGGCAAGCACCTTGCCGGGGATGGCAGCAGGCGCCGCGGCAAGACCCCTGCCGGGGCCCCGGCAAGGCCCTTCCCGAGGACATCCGCAGGGCCACCATCGGGCCCACACCAACTAAACTTCCACCGCCTTATGCAGCTGCCGACCCAACCAGCTGGGCAGGCACCTGCGTGGCGACATGCAGATCTTCGGGAAGACCCACCATTGCGCCACCTCAGCTGCCTACCTACCTACATGGCATCTCAGGCATCGCTGGCCAGGGCGCGTGTCGACACAAGAAGGAGCGGCGACGGACAAGACAGGTCTCTCCCCCGCCCCCGATAAAGCGAGTACACCTAAGCAAGACGCATTAAATGCACCTTGTCATGTAATGCGAGGGATAACCTCGCATCACTGTACCCTTTCCACCTCCTGTGTGCTACTGTGGCAACCCCTTTTTCTATAAAAGGAGGCCCGAGGCGACCAGGAGGAGGACTCGGGTTTTTGGAGCTCCTCACGCCCCATAGCTAGTTGGAGAACACAGATATACAATCCACCAAAGCAGGAGTACGGTTTTACGCATCCTCGCGGCCTGAACCTGGATAAACGAGCCATGTGCTATCTGTTTGATCCGCTCTTCTCTCAACCCCGCGCCCCGCTAACCGTAGTAGGGATTCTTGTGATCCCATAGGTGTCGTTCCCAATACACCGACATCTTTGGCGTGCCAGGTAGGGGGTGCGCAGTTGTGAGAATCGACTTTAGCAGTTAGTTCGACGCTTCTTCATCATCATGGCACCCAAGAAGAAGACGACGGTGGCGGTTGGCTAGTCGGAAGCCGGACAGCCCGTCCCGACACGGGCGAGCAGCGGACCGGTCGCGGAAAGGACCCGGGGCGCTGCTCGCGAACACCAACACCGTCCCAGCAGCCGGAGTTTGGGAGGCGGCGATGTTTGTGCGCCTGGTAATGGGCCACACACCGCCAAATCCAATGACGGAGCTAGGCCCTCCGCGAGTGGCGCGGGGCCCTCCAGGATCGCTACCGCATCACCCGAAGGCGACGCAAGGACCTCTAGGACTCCCACGCCGGCGCCAACAGCGCGCTCCTCCCAAGTAGCGCGCGACGAACAGCGTCATCACGCCAAAGACCCCGGGCGTCGCCGCGGGAAGAGCCCCGAGCGCCACCCCGATTTCAGCCAAGCATTTGTTTTCATACTCTATCATTTCAAAACTTTCAACTTTCACGCAATACATGAGCGTGAGCCATGGATATAGCACTATGGGTGGAATAGAGGTGGTTGTGGAGAAGACAAAAAGGAGGGAAATAGTCTCACATCGACTAGGCGTATCAACGGGCTATGAAGATGCCCATCAATAGATATCAATGTGAGTGAGTAGGGATTGCCATGCAACGGATGCACTAGAGCTAAATATGAATGAAAGCTCAACGAAAGAAACTAGTGGGTGAGCATCCAACTTGCTTGCTGACAAAGACCTAGGGCATTTGAGGAAGCCCATCGTTGGAATATACAAGCCAAGTTCTATAAGGAAAATTCCCACTAGTATATGAAAGTGACTAAGCATGAGACTCTCTACAATGAAGAACATGGTGCTACTTTGAAGCACAAGTGTGGAAAAACTATAGTAGGAATTGTCCCTTCTCTCTTTTCTCTCATTTTTTTGGAGGGGCTTTCTCCTTTTTTTAGCCCCTCTCTATTTTTTTGGGCCATCTCCTTTTTTTATTGGCCTTTCCTCACATGGGAAAATGCTCTAATAATGATGATCATCACACTTTTTATTACAACTCGAAATTACAACTCGATACTACAACAAGTATGACTCTACAAGAATGCCTCCGGCGGTATACCGGGATATGCAATGAATCAAGAGTGAAATATATGAAAAATTATGCATGGTGGCTTTGCCACAACTACGATGTCAACTACATGATCATGCATGGCAATATGACAATATGATGCGTGTCATATGAATGGAACGATGAAAGTTGCCTGGCAATATATCTCGGAATGGCTATTGAAATGCCATGATAGGTAGGTATGGTGGTTGTTTTGAGGAACAATATGGTGGCAGTTTTGAGGATGGATATATAGTGGGTTTATGGCACCGGCGAAAGTTGCGCGGTACAAGAGAGGCTAGCAATGGTGGAAGGGTGAGAGTGCGTATAATCCATGGACTCAACATTAGTCATATGAACTCATATACTTATTGCAAAAATCTATGATTCATCAAAACAAAGCTATCAACGCATGCTCCTAGGGGGGAGCTTGGTACGAGTTAACCATCGCGCGCCCCCGACCTCCACACAAAGGTTGGCACTCTACAAATACCTTATGCTCTAACTGTTGGGGATCGTAGCAGAAAATCAAAAAAACTTCCCTACGCATCACCAAGATCTATCTAAGGAGTCTACTAGCAACGAGCGAGAGGGGAGTGCATCTTCATACCCTTGTAGATCGTGAGCGGAAGCGTTCAAGAGAACGGGGATGATGCAGTCATACTCGTCGTGATCCAAATCACCGATGATCCTAGCGCCGGACGGACGGCACCTCCGCGTTCAACACACGTACGGAGCAGCGACGTCTCCTCCTTCTTGATCCAGCAAGGGGGGAGGAGAGGTTGATGGAGATCCAGCAGCACGACGGCGTGGTGGTGGAAATAGCGGGATTCCAGCAGGGCTTTGCCAAGCACTACGGGAGGAGGGAGAAGTGTCACGGGAGGGAGAGGGAGGCGACAGGGCATGGGTGCGGCTGCCCTCCCTCCCCCCACTATATATGGGGCCCCTAGGGGGGCGCCAGCCCTAGGAGATCCAATCTCCAATGGGGGGGGGGGGGCGGCGGCCAGGGGGGAAACTTACCCCCCAAGCCAGGTGGACGCGCCCCCACCCCTAGGGTTTCCAACCCTAGGCGCAGGCGGAGGCCCAATGGGGGCGCACCCGCCCACCAGGGGCTGGTTCCCCTCCCACTTCAGCCCATGGGGCCCTCCGGGATAGGTGGCCCCACCCGGTGGACCCCCGGGACCCTTCCGGTGGTCCCGGTACAATACCGGTGACCCCCGAAACTTTCCCGGTGGCCGAAACCTGACTTCATATATATAAATCTTTACCTCCAGACCATTCAGGAATTCCTCGTGACGTCCGGGATCTCATCGGGACTCTGAACAACTTTCGGGTTACCGCATACTTATATCTCTACAACCCTAGCGTCACCGAACCTTAAGTGTGTAGACCCTACGGGTTCGGGAGACATGTAGACATGACCGAGACGACTCTCCGGTCAATAACCAATAGCGGGATCTGGATACCCATGTTGGCTCCCACATGCTCCTCGATGATCTCATCGAATGAACCACGATGTCAAGGATTCAATCAATCCCATACACAATTCCCTTTGTCTATCGGTATAGTACTTGCCCGAGATTCGATCGTCGGTATACCGATACCTTGTTCAACATCGTCATGGCAAGTCTCTTTACTCGTTCCGTAACACATCATCCCATGATCAACTCCTTGATCACATTGTGCACATGATGATGATGTCCTACCAAGTAGGCCCCGAGATACCTCTCCGTAACACGGAGTGACAAATCCCAGTCTCGATTCGTGCCAACCCAACAGACACTTTCGGAGATGCCCGTAGTGCACCTTTATATCCACCCAGTTACGTTGTGACGTTTGGCACACCGAAAGCATTCCTACGGTATCCGGGAGTTGCACAACCTCATGGTCTAAGGAACGGATACTTGACATTGAAAAAGCTTTAGCATACGAACTACACGATCTTGTGCTAGGCTTAGGATTGGGTCTTGTCCATCACATCATTATCCTAATGATTTGATCCCGTTATCAACGACATCCAATGTCCACGGTCAGGAAACCAAAACCATCTATTGATCAATGAGCTAGCCAACTAGAGGCTCACTAGGGACATGGTGTTTGTCTATGTATCCGCACATGTATCTGAGTTTCCTATCAATACAATTCTAGCATGGATAATAAACAATTATCATGATCAAGGAAATATAATTATAACTAATTTATTATTGCCTCTAGGGCATATTTCCAATAGTCTCCCACTTGCACTAGAGTCAATAATCTAGTTCACATCGCCATGTATTTCCAACAGTCCCTATGTATTTCGCAAAACTTTATGTAATATCGTAGATGCTGCTACCATGTTCCACTTGGAGCTATTCCAAATTGTTACTCCATTAAACGTATTCAGTATCTCTACTCAGAGCTATCTGGATAGGTGTTAAGCTTCCATCGACGTAACTCTTTACGTCGAACTCTTTATCACGTCCATAAATGAGAAACATTTCCTTATTCCCCTAAGGATAATTTTGACCGCTATCTAGTGATCCACTCCTGGATCACCTTTGTACCCTCTTGCCAGACATGTGGCAAGGCACACATCAGGTGCGGTACTCATCATGGCATACCGTATAGAGCCTATGACAAAAGCATAGGGGACGACCTTCGTCCTTCCTCTTTCTTCTTCCGTTGGTCAAGCTTTGAGTCTTACTCAACTTCACACCTTACAACTCAGGTAAGAACTCCTTCTTTGACTGATCTATTTTGAACTCCTTCAAAATCATGTCAAAGGTGTGTGTTCTTTTGAAAGTATCATCAGGCGTCTTGATCTATCTCTATAGATCTTGATGCCCAATGTGTAAGAAGCTTTATCTAGGTCTTCCTTTGAAAAACTCCTTTCAAACAACCCTTTATGCTTTAAAGAAATTCTACATAATTTCGGATCAACAACATGTCATACACATATACTTATCAGAAATTTTGTAGTGCTGCCACTCACTTTATTGTAAATACAAGTTTCTAACAAACTTTGTATAAACCCAAAAACTTTGATCACTCCATCAAAGCGTATGTTCCGACTCCAAGATGCTTGCTCTAGTCCATGGAAGGATCGCTGGAGCTAGCATACCTTTTAGCATCCTTAGGATCGACAAAACCTTTCTGATTGTATCACATACAACCTTTCCTTACGAAAACTGGTAAGGAAACTTGTTTTGACATCCATCTGCCAGATTTCATAAATGTAGCTAATGCTAACATGATTCCGACGGAATTAAGCATCGCTACGGGTGAGAAAATCTCATCATAGTCAACTCCTTGAACTTGTGAAAACTCTTCGCCACAAGTCGAGCTTCATAGATGGTGACGTTACCGTCCACGTCCGTCTTCTTCTTAAAGATCCATTTATCTCAATGCCTTGCCGATCATCGGGCAAGTCCACCAAAGTCCATACTTTGTTTTGATACATGGATCCTATCTCATATTTCTCGGCTTCTAACCATTTGTCGGAATACGGGCCCACCATCGCTTCTCCATAGTTCGTAGGTTCAATGTTGTCCAACAACATGACATCTAAGACAGGATCATCGTACCACTCAGGAGTAGTACATATCCTTGTCGACCTACGAGGTTCGATAGCAACTTGACCCGAAGCTTCATGATCACTATCATTAGTTTCCTCTTCAACAGTCGTAGGTTCCACAGAAACATCTTTCTGTGTTGCACTACTCTCCGGTTGAAGTGAGGGTTCGACAACCTCCTCAAGTTCTATCTTCCTCCCACTCAATTCTTTCGATACAAACTCCTTCTCGAGAAAGGACCCGTTCTTAGCGACAAACATTTTTGCCCTTGGATCTGAGATGGAAGGTATACCCAACTGTTATCTTTGGGTATCCTGTGAAGATGTATTTGTCCGCTTTGGGTTCAAGCTTTTTTTCCGGCTGAAGCCATAAGCATCGCAGCCCCAAACATTAAGAAACGACAACTTTGGTTTCTTGCCAAACCATAGTTCATACGGCGTCGTCTCAACGGACTTAGATGGTGCCCTATCTAAAGTGAATGCAGTTGTCTCTAACACATAACCTCAAAATAATAGCGGTAGATCGGTAAGAGACATCATAGATCGCACCATATCTCATCAGGTTCGATTACGACGTCCGGACACACCATTACGTTGTGGTGTTCCAGGTGGCTTCAACTGCGAAACAATTCCACAATGTTTTAAGTGATTGCCAAACTCATAACTCAGAAAATCTCCCCTTGATCAGATCATAGGAACATGATCTTCTTGTTATGATGATTCTAAGCTTCACTCTGAAATTGCTTGAACTTTTCAAACGTTTTAGACTTTTGCTTCATTAAGTAAATATACCCATATCTAATAAAATCGTCAGTGAAGATGAGAAAATAATGATATCCACCACACGCCTTAATTCTCATCGGATCACACACATCAGCATGTATGATTTCCAACAAGTCACTTGCCCGTTTCATTGTACCTGAAAACGGGATCTTAGTCATCCTGCCCATGAGGCATGGCTCGCATGTGTCAAGCGATTCAAAATCAAGTGACTCCAAACGTCCATCAGCATGGAGTTTCTTCATGCATTTTATGCCAAAATGACCTAAGCGGCAGTGCCACAAGAAAGTGGTACTATCATTATTAACTCTACATCTTTTAGCTTTAATATTATCATGTGTATTACTATGATCGAGATTCAATAAACCATTGGGTGCATGACCATAAATGTATTATTCATGTAAACAGAATAACCATTATTCTCTAACATAAATGAATAGCCGTATTGCAATGAACATGATCTAATCATATTCATGCTCAACGTAGACACCTGATAACATTTATCTAGGTTCAACACTAATCCCGAAGGTAGAGGGAGCGTGCGATGGTGATCTTATCAACCTTAGAGACACTTCCAACACACATCGTCACCTCACCCTTAGCTAGTCTCTGTTCAGTCTGTAGCTTTTGCTTCAAGTCACTAATAGCAACTGAACCGGTATCCAATACCCAGGTACTACTAGGAGTACTAGTAAGGTACACATCAATAACACGTATATCAAATATACTTTGTTGAAGTTGTCAGCTATCTTATCTACCATGTATTTGGGGTAGTTCCGCTACCATGTGACAGTTCCCCTTACAATAGAAGCACTTAGTCTCGAGGTTTGGGTTCAACCTTGGGTTCCTTCATTAGAGCGACAACTGGTTTGCCATTCATGAAGTTTCCCTTCTAGCCCTTGCCCCTTTTGAAACCAGTGGTCTTTTTAAACCATCAACACTTGATGCTCCTTCTTGATTTCTACTTTTGCGGTCTCAAGTACCGCTAATAGCTCCGGGATCATCTTCATCCTTTGCATGTCATAGTTCATCACGAAGTTCTAGTAGCTTGGTGATAGTGTCTAGAGGATTCCGTCAACCACTATCTCACCTGGAAGATTGACTCCCACTTGATTCAAGTGATTTTAGCACCCAGTCATTCTGAGCACATGCTCACTAGTTGAGCTATTCTCCTCCATCTTGTTGGCAAAAGAACTTTCCAGAGGTCTCATATCTCTTAACACGGGCATGAGCCTGAAATCCGAATTTCAGCTCTTGGAACATCTCATATGTCTTATGGCGTTCAAAACGTCATTGGAATCCCGATTCTAAGCCGTAAAGTATGGTGCACTAAACTATCAAGTAGTCATCAAGACGTGTCTGTCAGGTGTTCACAACATCCACAGACGACGTTGTAGGTGTTTGCACATCGAGCGGTGCATCAAAGACGTAAGCTTACTGTGTAGCAGTGAGGACACTCCTCGGACTACGGACCCTGTCCGTATCATTGCTTACAATATCTTTCAACTTAGTCTTTCTCTAGGATCGTATTATACAAGGGAGCTACAACGCAAGCTATTGGTCTACAACATAATTTGCGAAGACAACTTAGACTATTGTTCATGACAATTAAGTTCATCTAAACAAATTTAATGAACTCCCACTCAGATAGACATCTCCCTAGTCATCTAAGTGATACATGATCCGAATCGACTAGGCCGTGTCCGATCATCACGTGAGACGGACTAGTCATTAACGGTGAACATCTTTATGTTGATCGTATCTTCTATACGACTCATGTTCGACCTTTCTCTCTTCCGTGTTCCGAGGCCATGTCTATATATGCTAGGCTCGTCAAGTGGACCCTAAGTGTATTGCGTGTGTAAATCTGGATTACACCCGTTGTATGCGAACGTTAGAGCCTATCACACCGATCATCACGTTGTGATTTGGAACAACGAACCTTAGCAACGATGCACAGTTAGGGGGAACACAATTCTTGAAATTTTAGTGAGAGATCATCTTATTTACTACCGTCGTTCTAAGAAAATAAGATGTAAAACATGATAAACATGACATGCAACCAAATAATGACAAGATATGGCCAATATCATTTTGCTCCTTTTGATCTTTATCTTCGGGGCTCCATGATCATCATCGTCACCGGCATGACACCATGATCTCCATCATCGTGTCTTCATGAAGTCGTCTCGCCAAACATTACTTCTACTACTATGGCTAACGGTTAGCAATAAAGTAAAGTAATTACATGGCGTTTTCAGTGACACGCATGTCATACAATAAAATAAGACAACTCCTATGGCTCCTGCCGGTTGTCACACTCATCGACATGCAAGTAGTGATTCCTATTACAAGAAGATGATCAATCTCATACATCACATATATATCATTCATCACATCCATTTGGCCATATCAAATCACACGGCACATGCTGCATGAACAAGTTAGACGTCCTCTAATTGTTGTTGCAAGTCTTTACGTGGCTGCTATAGGTTTCTAGCAAGAACGTTTCTTACCTACGCCAAAACCACAACTTGATATGCCAATTTCTATTTACCCTTCATAAGGATCCTTTTCATCGAATCCGAACCGACTAAAGTGGGAGAGATAGACACCCGCTAGCCACCTTATGCAACTAGTGCATATCAGTCGGTGGAACCTGTCTCACGTAAGCCTACGTGTAAGGTCGGTCCGGGCTGCTTCATCCCGCGATGCCACCGAATCAAGATAAGACTAGTAGCAGCAGGTAAATTGACATGATCTACGCCCACAACAACTTGTGTTCTACTCGTGCATAGTAACTACGCATATACCTAGCTCATGATGCCACTTTTGGGGATCGTAGCAGAAAATAAAAAAAAATTCCCTACGCATCACCAAGATCTATCTATGGAGTCTACTAGCGACGAGAGAGAGGGGAGTGCATATACATACCCTTGTAGATCGTGAGCGGAAACGTTCAAGAGAACGGGGATTATGGAGTCGTACTCGTCGTGATCCAAATCACCGATGATCCTAGCGCCGAACGGACGTCACCTCAGCGTTCAACACACGTACGGAGCAGCGACGTCTCGTCCTTCTAGATCCAGCGAGGGGGGAGGAGAGGCTGATGGAGATCCAGCAGCACGACGGTGTGGTGGTGGAAATCGCGGGATTCCAACAGGGCTTCGCCAAGCACTGCGGGAGGAGGGAGAAGTGTCACGGGAGGGAGAGTGAGGCGCCAGGGCATGGGTGCAGCTGCCCTCCCTCCCCCCCACTATATATAGGGCCCCTAGGGGGGGCGCCAGCCCTAGGAGATCCAATCTCCAAGGGGGGCGGCGGCCAGGGGGAAACTTGCCCCCCAAGCCTGGTGGAGGCGGCCCCACCCCTAGGGTTTGCAACCCTAGGCGCAGGGGGGGCCAAGGGTGGTGCACCAGCCCACCAGGGGCTGGTTCCCCTCCCACTTCAGCCCATGGGGCCCTCCGTGATAGGTGGCCCCACCCGGTGGACCCCCGGGACCCTTCCGGTGTTCTCGGTACAATACCGGTGACCCCCAAAACTTTCCCGGTGGCCGAAACCTGACTTCCTATATACAAATATTTACCTCCGGACCATTCCGGAACTCCTCGTGATGTCCTGGATCTCATCCGGGACTCTGACCAACTTTCGGGTTACCGCATACTTATATCTCTACAACCCTAGCGTCACCGAACCGTAAGTGTGTATACCCTACGGGTTCGGGAGACACGTAGACATGACCGAGACGACTCTCCGGTCAATAACCAACAGCGGGATCTGGACACCCATGTTGGATCCCACATGCTCCTCGATGATCTCATCAGATGAACCACGATGTCAAGGATTCAATCAATCCCATACACAATTCCCTTTGTCTATCGGTATAGTACTTGCCCGAGATTCGATCGTCGGTATACCGATACCTTGTTCAACATCGTCATGGCAAGTCTCTTTACTCGTTCCGTAACACATCATCCCATGATCAACTCCTTGATCACATTGTGCACATGATGATGATGTCCTACCAAGTAGGCCCCGAGATACCTCTCCGTAACACGGAGTGACAAATCCCAGTCTCGATTCGTGCCAACCCAACAGACACTTTCGGAGATGCCCGTAGTGCACCTTTATATCCACCCAGTTACGTTGTGACGTTTGGCACACCGAAAGCATTCCTACGGTATCCGGGAGTTGCACAACCTCATGGTCTAAGGAACAGATACTTGACATTGGAAAAGCTTTAGCATACGAACTACACGATCTTGTGCTAGGCTTAGGATTGGGTCTTGTCCATCACATCATTATCCTAATGATTTGATCCCGTTATCAACGACATCCAATGTCCACGGTCAGGAAACCAAAACCATCTATTGATCAACGAGCTAGCCAACTAGAGGCTCACTAGGGACATGGTGTTTGTCTATGTATCCGCACATGTATCTGAGTTTCCTATCAATACAATTCTAGCATGGATAATAAACAATTATCATGATCAAGGAAATATAATTATAACTAATTTATTATTGCCTCTAGGGCATATTTCCAACAGTCTCCCACTTGCACTAGAGTCAATAATCTAGTTCACATCGCCATGTATTTCCAACAGTCCCTATGTATTTCGCAAAACTTTATGTAATATCGTAGATGCTGCTACCACGTTCCACTTGGAGCTATTCCAAATTGTTACTCCATTAAACGAATCCAGTATCTCTACTCAGAGCTATCTGGATAGGTGTTAAGCTTCCATCGACGTAACTCTTTACGTCGAACTCTTTATCACGTCCATAAACGAGAAACATTTCCTTATTCCCCTAAGGATAATTTTGAACGCTATCTAGTGATCCACTCCTGGATCACCTTTGTACCCTCTTGCCAGACATGTGGCAAGGCACACATCAGGTGCGGTACTCATCATGGCATACCGTATAGAGCCTATGACAAAAGCATAGGGGACGACCTTCGTCCTTCCTCTTTCTTCTTCCGTTGGTCAAGCTTTGAGTCTTACTCAACTTCACACCTTACAACTCAGGTAAGAACTCCTTCTTTGACTGATCTATTTTGAACTCCTTCAAAATCATGTCAAAGGTGTGTGTTCTTTTGAAAGTATCATCAGGCGTCTTGATCTATCTCTATAGATCTTGATGCCCAATGTGTAAGAAGCTTTATCTAGGTCTTCCTTTGAAAAACTCCTTTCAAACAACCCTTTATGCTTTACAGAAATTCTACATAATTTCGGATCAACAACATGTCATACACATATACTTATCAGAAATTTTGTAGTGCTGCCACTCACTTTATTGTAAATACAAGTTTCTAACAAACTTTGTATAAACCCAAAAACTTTGATCACTCCATCAAAGCGTATGTTCCGACTCCAAGATGCTTGCTCTAGTCCATGGAAGGATCGCTGGAGCTAGCATACCTTTTAGCATCCTTAGGATCGACAAAACCTTTCTGATTGTATCACATACAACCTTTCTTTACGAAAACTGGTAAGGAAACTTGTTTTGACATCCATCTGCCAGATTTCATAAATGCAGCTAATGCTAACATGATTCCGACGGAATTAAGCATCGCTACGGGTGAGAAAATCTCATCATAGTCAACTCCTTGAACTTGTGAAAACTCTTCGCCACAAGTCGAGCTTCATAGATGGTGACGTTACCGTCCACGTCCGTCTTCTTCTTAAAGATCCATTTATCTCAATGCCTTGCCGATCATCGGGCAAGTCCACCAAAGTCCATACTTTGTTTTGATACATGGATCCTATCTCATATTTCTCGGCTTCTAACCATTTGTCGGAATACGGGCCCACCATCGCTTCTCCATAGTTCGTAGGTTCAATGTTGTCCAACAACATGACATCTAAGACAGGATCATCGTACCACTCAGGAGTAGTACATATCCTTGTCGACCTACGAGGTTCGATAGCAACTTGACCCGAAGCTTCATGATCACTATCATTAGTTTCCTCTTCAACAGTCGTAGGTTCCACAGAAACATCTTTCTGTGTTGCACTACTCTCCGGTTGAAGTGAGGGTTCGACAACCTCATCAAGTTCTATCTTCCTCCCACTCAATTCTTTCGATACAAACTCCTTCTCGAGAAAGGACCCGTTCTTAGCGACAAACATTTTTGCCCTTGGATCTGAGATGGAAGGTATACCCAACTGTTATCTTTGGGTATCCTGTGAAGATGTATTTGTCCGCTTTGGGTTCAAGCTTTTTTTCCGGCTGAAGCCATAAGCATCGCAGCCCCAAACATTAAGAAACGACAACTTTGGTTTCTTGCTAAACCATAGTTCATACGGCGTCGTCTCAACGGACTTAGATGGTGCCCTATCTAAAGTGAATGCAGTTGTCTCTAACACATAACCTCAAAATAATAGCGGTAGATCGGTAAGAGACATCATAGATCGCACCATATCTCATCAGGTTCGATTACGACGTCCGGACACACCATTACGTTGTGGTGTTCCAGGTGGCTTCAACTGCGAAACAATTCCACAATGTTTTAAGTGATTGCCAAACTCATAACTCAGAAAATCTCCCCTTGATCAGATCATAGGAACATGATCTTCTTGTTATGATGATTCTAAACTTCACTCTGAAATTGCTTGAACTTTTCAAACGTTTTAGACTTTTGCTTCATTAAGTAAATATACCCATATCTACTAAAATCGTCAGTGAAGATGAGAAAATAATGATATCCACCACACGCCTTAATTCTCATCGGATCACACACATCAGCATGTATGATTTCCAACAAGTCACTTGCCCGTTTCATTGTACCTGAAAACGGGATCTTAGTCATCCTGCCCATGAGGCATGGCTCGCATGTGTCAAGCGATTCAAAATCAAGTGACTCCAAACGTCCATCAGCATGGAGTTTCTTCATGCATTTTATGCCAAAATGACCTAAGCGGCAGTGCCACAAGAAAGTGGTACTATCATTATTAACTCTACATCTTTTAGCTTTAATATTATCATGTGTATTACTATGATCGAGATTCAATAAACCATTGGGTGCATGACCATAAATGTATTATTCATGTAAACAGAATAACCATTATTCTCTAACATAAATGAATAGCCGTATTGCAATGAACATGATCTAATCATATTCATGCTCAACGTAGACACCTGATAACATTTATCTAGGTTCAACACTAATCCCGAAGGTAGAGGGAGCGTGCGATGGTGATCTTATCAACCTTAGAGACACTTCCAACACACATCGTCACCTCACCCTTAGCTAGTCTCTGTTCAGTCTGTAGCTTTTGCTTCAAGTCACTAATAGCAACTGAACCGGTATCCAATACCCAGGTACTACTAGGAGTACTAGTAAGGTACACATCAATAACACGTATATCAAATATACTTTGTTGAAGTTGCCAGCTATCTTATCTACCATGTATTTGGGGTAGTTCCGCTACCATGTGACAGTTCCCCTTACAATAGAAGCACTTAGTCTCGAGGTTTGGGTTCAACCTTGGGTTCCTTCATTAGAGCGACAACTGGTTTGCCATTCATGAAGTTTCCCTTCTAGCCCTTGCCCCTTTTGAAACCAGTGGTCTTTTTAAACCATCAACACTTGATGCTCCTTCTTGATTTCTACTTTTGCGGTCTCAAGTACCGCTAATAGCTCCGGGATCATCTTCATCCTTTGCATGTCATAGTTCATCACGAAGTTCTAGTAGCTTGGTGATAGTGTCTAGAGGATTCCGTCAACCACTATCTCACCTGGAAGATTGACTCCCACTTGATTCAAGTGATTTTAGCACCCAGTCATTCTGAGCACATGCTCACTAGTTGAGCTATTCTCCTCCATCTTGTTGGCAAAAGAACTTTCCAGAGGTCTCATATCTCTTAACACGGGCATGAGCCTGAAATCCGAATTTCAGCTCTTGGAACATCTCATATGTCTTATGGCGTTCAAAACGTCATTGGAATCCCGATTCTAAGCCGTAAAGTATGGTGCACTAAACTATCAAGTAGTCATCAAGACGTGTCTGTCAGGTGTTCACAACATCCACAGACGACGTTGTAGGTGTTTGCACATCGAGCGGTGCATCAAAGACGTAAGCTTACTGTGTAGCAGTGAGGACACTCCTCGGACTACGGACCCTGTCCGTATCATTGCTTACAATATCTTTCAACTTAGTCTTTCTCTAGGATCGTATTATACAAGGGAGCTACAACGCAAGCTATTGGTCTACAACATAATTTGCGAAGACAACTTAGACTATTGTTCATGACAATTAAGTTCATCTAAACAAATTTAATGAACTCCCACTCAGATAGACATCTCCCTAGTCATCTAAGTGATACATGATCCGAATCGACTAGGCCGTGTCCGATCATCACGTGAGACGGACTAGTCATTAACGGTGAACATCTTTATGTTGATCGTATCTTCTATACGACTCATGTTCGACCTTTCTCTCTTCCGTGTTCCGAGGCCATGTCTATATATGCTAGGCTCGTCAAGTGGACCCTAAGTGTATTGCGTGTGTAAATCTGGATTACACCCGTTGTATGCGAACGTTAGAGCCTATCACACCGATCATCACGTTGTGATTTGGAACAACGAACCTTAGCAACGATGCACAGTTAGGGGGAACACAATTCTTGAAATTTTAGTGAGAGATCATCTTATTTACTACCGTCGTTCTAAGAAAATAAGATGTAAAACATGATAAACATGACATGCAACCAAATAATGACAAGATATGGCCAATATCATTTTGCTCCTTTTGATCTTTATCTTCGGGGCTCCATGATCATCATCGTCACCGGCATGACACCATGATCTCCATCATCGTGTCTTCATGAAGTCGTCTCGCCAAACATTACTTCTACTACTATGGCTAACGGTTAGCAATAAAGTAAAGTAATTACATGGCGTTTTCAGTGACACGCATGTCATACAATAAAATAAGACAACTCCTATGGCTCCTGCCGGTTGTCACACTCATCGACATGCAAGTAGTGATTCCTATTACAAGAAGATGATCAATCTCATACATCACATATATATCATTCATCACATCCATTTGGCCATATCAAATCACACGGCACATGCTGCATGAACAAGTTAGACGTCCTCTAATTGTTGTTGCAAGTCTTTACGTGGCTGCTATAGGTTTCTAGCAAGAACGTTTCTTACCTACGCCAAAACCACAACTTGATATGCCAATTTCTATTTACCCTTCATAAGGATCCTTTTCATCGAATCCGAACCGACTAAAGTGGGAGAGATAGACACCCGCTAGCCACCTTATGCAACTAGTGCATATCAGTCGGTGGAACCTGTCTCACGTAAGCCTACGTGTAAGGTCGGTCCGGGCTGCTTCATCCCGCGATGCCACCGAATCAAGATAAGACTAGTAGCAGCAGGTAAATTGACATGATCTACGCCCACAACAACTTGTGTTCTACTCGTGCATAGTAACTACGCATATACCTAGCTCATGATGCCACTTTTGGGGATCGTAGCAGAAAATCAAAAAAAATTCCCTACGCATCACCAAGATCTATCTATGGAGTCTACTAGCAACGAGAGAGAGGGGAGTGCATATACATACCCTTGTAGATCGTGAGCGGAAACGTTCAAGAGAACGGGGATTATGGAGTCGTACTCGTCGTGATCCAAATCACCGATGATCCTAGCGCCGAACGGACGTCACCTCAGCGTTCAACACACGTACGGAGCAGCGACGTCTCGTCCTTCTAGATCCAGCGAGGGGGGAGGAGAGGCTGATGGAGATCCAGCAGCACGACGGTGTGGTGGTGGAAATCGCGGGATTCCAACAGGGCTTCGCCAAGCACTGCGGGAGGAGGGAGAAGTGTCACGGGAGGGAGAGTGAGGCGCCAGGGCATGGGTGCAGCTGCCCTCCCTCCCCCCCACTATATATAGGGCCCCTAGGGGGGGCGCCAGCCCTAGGAGATCCAATCTCCAAGGGGGGCGGCGGCCAGGGGGAAACTTGCCCCCCAAGCCTGGTGGAGGCGCCCCCACCCCTAGGGTTTGCAACCCTAGGCGCAGGGGGGGCCAAGGGTGGTGCACCAGCCCACCAGGGGCTGGTTCCCCTCCCACTTCAGCCCATGGGGCCCTCCGTGATAGGTGGCCCCACCCGGTGGACCCCCGGGACCCTTCCGGTGTTCTCGGTACAATACCGGTGACCCCCAAAACTTTCCCGGTGGCCGAAACCTGACTTCCTATATACAAATATTTACCTCCGGACCATTCCGGAACTCCTCGTGATGTCCTGGATCTCATCCGGGACTCTGACCAACTTTCGGGTTACCGCATACTTATATCTCTACAACCCTAGCGTCACCGAACCGTAAGTGTGTATACCCTACGGGTTCGGGAGACACGTAGACATGACCGAGACGACTCTCCGGTCAATAACCAACAGCGGGATCTGGACACCCATGTTGGATCCCACATGCTCCTCGATGATCTCATCAGATGAACCACGATGTCAAGGATTCAATCAATCCCATACACAATTCCCTTTGTCTATCGGTATAGTACTTGCCCGAGATTCGATCGTCGGTATACCGATACCTTGTTCAACATCGTCATGGCAAGTCTCTTTACTCGTTCCGTAACACATCATCCCATGATCAACTCCTTGATCACATTGTGCACATGATGATGATGTCCTACCAAGTAGGCCCCGAGATACCTCTCCGTAACACGGAGTGACAAATCCCAGTCTCGATTCGTGCCAACCCAACAGACACTTTCGGAGATGCCCGTAGTGCACCTTTATATCCACCCAGTTACGTTGTGACGTTTGGCACACCGAAAGCATTCCTACGGTATCCGGGAGTTGCACAACCTCATGGTCTAAGGAACAGATACTTGACATTGGAAAAGCTTTAGCATACGAACTACACGATCTTGTGCTAGGCTTAGGATTGGGTCTTGTCCATCACATCATTATCCTAATGATTTGATCCCGTTATCAACGACATCCAATGTCCACGGTCAGGAAACCAAAACCATCTATTGATCAACGAGCTAGCCAACTAGAGGCTCACTAGGGACATGGTGTTTGTCTATGTATCCGCACATGTATCTGAGTTTCCTATCAATACAATTCTAGCATGGATAATAAACAATTATCATGATCAAGGAAATATAATTATAACTAATTTATTATTGCCTCTAGGGCATATTTCCAACAGTCTCCCACTTGCACTAGAGTCAATAATCTAGTTCACATCGCCATGTATTTCCAACAGTCCCTATGTATTTCGCAAAACTTTATGTAATATCGTAGATGCTGCTACCACGTTCCACTTGGAGCTATTCCAAATTGTTACTCCATTAAACGAATCCAGTATCTCTACTCAGAGCTATCTGGATAGGTGTTAAGCTTCCATCGACGTAACTCTTTACGTCGAACTCTTTATCACGTCCATAAACGAGAAACATTTCCTTATTCCCCTAAGGATAATTTTGAACGCTATCTAGTGATCCACTCCTGGATCACCTTTGTACCCTCTTGCCAGACATGTGGCAAGGCACACATCAGGTGCGGTACTCATCATGGCATACCGTATAGAGCCTATGACAAAAGCATAGGGGACGACCTTCGTCCTTCCTCTTTCTTCTTCCGTTGGTCAAGCTTTGAGTCTTACTCAACTTCACACCTTACAACTCAGGTAAGAACTCCTTCTTTGACTGATCTATTTTGAACTCCTTCAAAATCATGTCAAAGGTGTGTGTTCTTTTGAAAGTATCATCAGGCGTCTTGATCTATCTCTATAGATCTTGATGCCCAATGTGTAAGAAGCTTTATCTAGGTCCTCCTTTGAAAAACTCCTTTCAAACAACCCTTTATGCTTTACAGAAATTCTACATAATTTCGGATCAACAACATGTCATACACATATACTTATCAGAAATTTTGTAGTGCTGCCACTCACTTTATTGTAAATACAAGTTTCTAACAAACTTTGTATAAACCCAAAAACTTTGATCACTCCATCAAAGCGTATGTTCCGACTCCAAGATGCTTGCTCTAGTCCATGGAAGGATCGCTGGAGCTAGCATACCTTTTAGCATCCTTAGGATCGACAAAACCTTTCTGATTGTATCACATACAACCTTTCTTTACGAAAACTGGTAAGGAAACTTGTTTTGACATCCATCTGCCAGATTTCATAAATGCAGCTAATGCTAACATGATTCCGACGGAATTAAGCATCGCTACGGGTGAGAAAATCTCATCATAGTCAACTCCTTGAACTTGTGAAAACTCTTCGCCACAAGTCGAGCTTCATAGATGGTGACGTTACCGTCCACGTCCGTCTTCTTCTTAAAGATCCATTTATCTCAATGCCTTGCCGATCATCGGGCAAGTCCACCAAAGTCCATACTTTGTTTTGATACATGGATCCTATCTCATATTTCTCGGCTTCTAACCATTTGTCGGAATACGGGCCCACCATCGCTTCTCCATAGTTCGTAGGTTCAATGTTGTCCAACAACATGACATCTAAGACAGGATCATCGTACCACTCAGGAGTAGTACATATCCTTGTCGACCTACGAGGTTCGATAGCAACTTGACCCGAAGCTTCATGATCACTATCATTAGTTTCCTCTTCAACAGTCGTAGGTTCCACAGAAACATCTTTCTGTGTTGCACTACTCTCCGGTTGAAGTGAGGGTTCGACAACCTCATCAAGTTCTATCTTCCTCCCACTCAATTCTTTCGATACAAACTCCTTCTCGAGAAAGGACCCGTTCTTAGCGACAAACATTTTTGCCCTTGGATCTGAGATGGAAGGTATACCCAACTGTTATCTTTGGGTATCCTGTGAAGATGTATTTGTCCGCTTTGGGTTCAAGCTTTTTTTCCGGCTGAAGCCATAAGCATCGCAGCCCCAAACATTAAGAAACGACAACTTTGGTTTCTTGCTAAACCATAGTTCATACGGCGTCGTCTCAACGGACTTAGATGGTGCCCTATCTAAAGTGAATGCAGTTGTCTCTAACACATAACCTCAAAATAATAGCGGTAGATCGGTAAGAGACATCATAGATCGCACCATATCTCATCAGGTTCGATTACGACGTCCGGACACACCATTACGTTGTGGTGTTCCAGGTGGCTTCAACTGCGAAACAATTCCACAATGTTTTAAGTGATTGCCAAACTCATAACTCAGAAAATCTCCCCTTGATCAGATCATAGGAACATGATCTTCTTGTTATGATGATTCTAAACTTCACTCTGAAATTGCTTGAACTTTTCAAACGTTTTAGACTTTTGCTTCATTAAGTAAATATACCCATATCTACTAAAATCGTCAGTGAAGATGAGAAAATAATGATATCCACCACACGCCTTAATTCTCATCGGATCACACACATCAGCATGTATGATTTCCAACAAGTCACTTGCCCGTTTCATTGTACCTGAAAACGGGATCTTAGTCATCCTGCCCATGAGGCATGGCTCGCATGTGTCAAGCGATTCAAAATCAAGTGACTCCAAACGTCCATCAGCATGGAGTTTCTTCATGCATTTTATGCCAAAATGACCTAAGCGGCAGTGCCACAAGAAAGTGGTACTATCATTATTAACTCTACATCTTTTAGCTTTAATATTATCATGTGTATTACTATGATCGAGATTCAATAAACCATTGGGTGCATGACCATAAATGTATTATTCATGTAAACAGAATAACCATTATTCTCTAACATAAATGAATAGCCGTATTGCAATGAACATGATCTAATCATATTCATGCTCAACGTAGACACCTGATAACATTTATCTAGGTTCAACACTAAACCCGAAGGTAGAGGGAGCGTGCGATGGTGATCTTATCAACCTTAGAGACACTTCCAACACACATCGTCACCTCACCCTTAGCTAGTCTCTGTTCAGTCTGTAGCTTTTGCTTCAAGTCACTAATAGCAACTGAACCGGTATCCAATACCCAGGTACTACTAGGAGTACTAGTAAGGTACACATCAATAACACGTATATCAAATATACTTTGTTGAAGTTGCCAGCTATCTTATCTACCATGTATTTGGGGTAGTTCCGCTACCATGTGACAGTTCCCCTTACAATAGAAGCACTTAGTCTCGAGGTTTGGGTTCAACCTTGGGTTCCTTCATTAGAGCGACAACTGGTTTGCCATTCATGAAGTTTCCCTTCTAGCCCTTGCCCCTTTTGAAACCAGTGGTCTTGTTAAACCATCAACACTTGATGCTCCTTCTTGATTTCTACTTTTGCGGTCTCAAGTACCGCTAATAGCTCCGGGATCATCTTCATCCTTTGCATGTCATAGTTCATCACGAAGTTCTAGTAGCTTGGTGATAGTGTCTAGAGGATTCCGTCAACCACTATCTCACCTGGAAGATTGACTCCCACTTGATTCAAGTGATTTTAGCACCCAGTCATTCTGAGCACATGCTCACTAGTTGAGCTATTCTCCTCCATCTTGTTGGCAAAAGAACTTTCCAGAGGTCTCATATCTCTTAACACGGGCATGAGCCTGAAATCCGAATTTCAGCTCTTGGAACATCTCATATGTCTTATGGCGTTCAAAACGTCATTGGAATCCCGATTCTAAGCCGTAAAGTATGGTGCACTAAACTATCAAGTAGTCATCAAGACGTGTCTGTCAGGTGTTCACAACATCCACAGACGACGTTGTAGGTGTTTGCACATCGAGCGGTGCATCAAAGACGTAAGCTTACTGTGTAGCAGTGAGGACACTCCTCGGACTACGGACCCAGTCTGTATCATTGCTTACAATATCTTTCAACTTAGTCTTTCTCTAGGATCGTATTATACAAGGGAGCTACAACGCAAGCTATTGGTCTACAACATAATTTGCGAAGACAACTTAGACTATTGTTCATGACAATTAAGTTCATCTAAACAAATTTAATGAACTCCCACTCAGATAGACATCTCCCTAGTCATCTAAGTGATACATGATCCGAATCGACTAGGCCGTGTCCGATCATCACGTGAGACGGACTAGTCATTAACGGTGAACATCTTTATGTTGATCGTATCTTCTATACGACTCATGTTCGACCTTTCTCTCTTCCGTGTTCCGAGGCCATGTCTGTATATGGTAGACTCGTCAAGTGGACCCTAAGTGTATTGTGTGTCTAAATCTGGATTACACCCGTTGTATGCCAACGTTAGAGCCTATCACACCGATCATCACGTTGTGATTCGGAACAACGAACCTTAGCAACGATGCACAGTTAGGGGGAACACAATTCTTGAAATTTTAGTGAGAGATCATCTTATTTACTACCGTCGTTCTAAGAAAATAAGATGTAAAACATGATAAACATGACATGCAACCAAATAATGACAAGATATGGCCAATATCATTTTGCTCCTTTTGATCTTTATCTTCGGGGCTCCATGATCATCATCGTCACCGGCATGACACCATGATCTCCATCATCGTGTCTTCATGAAGTCGTCTCGCCAAACATTACTTCTACTACTATGGCTAACGGTTAGCAATAAAGTAAAGTAATTACATGGCGTTTTCAGTGACACGCAGGTCATACAATAAAATAAGACAACTCCTATGGCTCCTGCCGGTTGTCACACTCATCAACATGCAAGTAGTGATTCCTATTACAAGAAGATGATCAATCTCATACATCACATATATATCATTCATCACATCCTTTTGGCCATATCAAATCACACGGCACATGCTGCATGAACAAGTTAGACGTCCTCTAATTGTTGTTGCAAGTCTTTACGTGGCTGCTATAGGTTTCTAGCAAGAATGTTTCTTACCTACGCCAAAACCACAACTTGATATGCCAATTTCTATTTACCCTTCATAAGGATCCTTTTCATCGAATCCGAACCGACTAAAGTGGGAGAGATAGACACCCGCTAGCCACCTTATGCAACTAGTGCGTATCAGTCGGTGGAACCTGTCTCACATAAGCCTACGTGTAAGGTTGGTCCGGGCTGCTTCATCCCGTGATGCCACCGAATCAAGATAAGACTAGTAGCAGCAGGTAAATTGACATGATCTACGCCCACAACAACTTGTGTTCTACTCGTGCATAGTAACTACGCATATACCTAGCTCATGATGCCACTGTTGGGGATCGTAGCAGAAAATCAAAAAAAATTCCCTACGCATCACCAAGATCTATCTATGGAGTCTACTAGCAACGAGAGAGAGGGGAGTGCATATACATAACCTTGTAGATCGTGAGCGGAAACGTTCAAGAGAACGGGGATTATGGAGTCGTACTCATCGTGATCCAAATCACCGATGATCCTAGCGCCGAACGGACGTCACCTCAGCGTTCAACACACGTACGGAGCAGCGACGTCTCGTCCTTCTAGATCCAGCAAGGGGGGAGGAGAGGCTGATGGAGATCCAGCAGCACGACGGTGTGGTGGTGGAAATAGCGGGATTACAGCAGGGCTTCGCCAAGCACTGCGGGAGGAGGGAGAAGTGTCACGGGAGGGAGAGTGAGGCGCCAGGGCATGGGTGCAGCTGCCCTCCCTCCCCCCCACTATATATAGGGCCCCTAGGGGGTGCGCCAGCCCTAGGAAATCCAATCTCCAAGGGGGGGCGGCGGCCAGGGGGGAAACTTGCCCCCCAAGCCTGTTGGAGGCGCCCCCACCCCTAGGGTTTGCAACCCTAGGCGCAGGGGGGCCAAGGGGGGTGCACCAGCGCACCAGGGGCTGGTTCCCCTCCCACTTCAGCCCATGGGGCCCTCCGTGATAGGTGGCCCCACCCGGTGGACCCCCGGGACCCTTCCGGTGTTCTCGGTACAATACCGGTGACCCCCAAAACTTTCCCTGTGGCCGAAACCTGACTTCCTATATACAAATATTTACCTCCGGACCATTCCGGAACTCCTCGTGATGTCCTGGATCTCATCCGGGACTCTGAACAACTTTCGGGTTACCGCATACTTATATCTCTACAACCCTAGCGTCACCGAACCGTAAGTGTGTAGACCCTACGGGTTCGGGAGACACGTAGACATGACCGAGACGACTCTCCGGTCAATAACCAACAGCGGGATCTGGATACCCATGTTGGATCCCACATGCTCCTCGATGATCTCATCAGATGAACCACGATGTTAAGGATTCAATCAACCCTGTACGCAATTCCCTTTGTCTATCGGTATAGTACTTGCCCGAGATTCGATCGTCGGTATACCAATACCTTGTTCAATCTCGTCATGGCAAGTCTCTTTACTCGTTCCGTAACACATCATCCCGTGATCAACTCCTTGATCACATTGTGCACATTATGAGGATGTCCTACTGAGTGGTCCCAGAGATACCTCTCCGTCACACGGAGTGACAAATCCCAGTCTCGATTCGTGCCAACCCAACAGACACTTTCAGAGATACCCGTAGTGCACCTTTATAGCCACCCAATTATGTTGTGACGTTTGGCACACCCAAAGCATTCCTACGGTATCCGGGAGTTGCACAACCTCATGGTCTAAGGAAAGGATACTTGACATTGGAAAAGCTTTAGCATACGAACTACACGATCCTGTGCTAGGCTTAGGATTGGGTCTTGTCCATCACATCATTCTCCTAATGATGTGATCCCGTTATCAATGACATCCAATGTCCATGGTCAGGAAACCGCAAGCATCTATTGATCAACGAGCTAGTCAACTAGAGGCTCACTAGGGACATGGTGTTTGTCTATGTATCCACACATGTATCTGAGTTTCCTATCAATACAATTCTAGCATGGATAATAAACAATTATCATCAACAAGGAAATATAATAATAACTAATTTATTATTGCCTCTAGGGCATATTTCCAACACTAACTTTGTCACATAGTGGTTCACCATACGTACATGATACGGGAATCACTAACCTTAACACAAGTATTTCTCAGTTTCATAATAAATCCACTATCATGACTCTAATATCACTATCCTCATGTCTCAAAACAATTATCAAGCATCCAACATCCCATTCTATTCAATGCACCTAGTGTGAATTTTTTTACTACATTGACATTGGATGTTTATCATGTGAAGACTAGTTTCTTTGGCCTAAACACATTACCATGCTGTTTTATCAGAATCTCAAAAAGATATAAGTGAAGCATGAGAGTTCACCAATTTCTACAAAATATTACCACCACCGTGCTCTAAAAGATATAAGTGAAGCACTTGAGCAAAAACTATTCAACTCAAAAGATATAAGTGAAGCACATAGAGTGTTCTAATAATTTCTAGGCCATATTTAACTCTCTCAAATACGTGTGTCCAGCAAGGATGATTGTGGAAAACTAAAAAACAAAGACTCAAATTATACAAGACGCTCCAAGCAAAACACATAACATGTTGCGAAAAAAATATAGCTCCAAGTATAGTTACCGATGGATGAAAACGAAAGAGGGGATGCCTTCCCGGGGAATCCCCAAGCTTAGGCTCTTGATTATCTTGAATTTACTTGGGGTGCCATGGGCATCCCCAAGCTTAGGCCATTGCTACTCCTTGTTCCATAGTCCATCAAAACAATACTCAAAACTTGAAAACTTCACAACACAAAACTTAGACAAAAATTCTCGTGAGCTCCGTTAGTATAAGAAAGCAAACCAGTACTCAAAAGTGCAGCAATGAATTCATTCTTTGTTTATATTGGTGTTAAACCTACTGTATTCCAACTTATCTATGGTTCATATCCTCCAATACTACTCATAGATGCATCGGAATAAGCAAACAACACACGAAAAACAGAATATATCAAAAACAGAACAACTTTTAGTAATCTGCAGGTTTCGCCTACTTCTTGTACTCCAAAAAATTCAAACTAAATTGGTAAATTTGCGGAATTTGTCTAAAAATCGCCTGCAGAAAGAATCAACTAAAAAGCACGCTCCAGTAAAATCTGAAGACTACTTTAGCAAGCGCTAACGATTCTATTTTTTACAGCAAGATCACATAAACTTCACACAAGTCTTCCCAAAGGTTCTACTTTGCACAAACACTAAACAAAACATGAAAACACATCTAATCAGAGGCTAGATGCAATATTTATTTCCTAACAGCAGCAAAAACAAAAAAATATAAAGTTGGGTTGCCTCCCAACAAGGGCTATCGTTTTACGCCCCTAGCTAGGCACGATACAAGATAAATCTAGGTATTGCCATCTTTGGAAGGCAATCCATAAATGGCTCTCATGATAGATTCATATGGTAATTTGATTTTCTTTCTAGGAATGTGTTCCATGCCTTTATTTAACAGAAATTGGAATCTAATATTTCCTTCCTTCATATCAATAATTGCACCAATCGTTCTAAGGAAAGGTCTACCAAGAATAATAGAACATGAAGGATTGCAATCTATATCAAGAACAATGAAATCTATGGGCACATAATTACTATTGGCAACAATAAGAACATCATTTATTCTTCCCATAGGTTTCTTAATAGTGGAATCCACAAGATGCAAATTTAAAGAACAATCATCAAGCACATGGAACCATAGCAAATCACACAAAGTTTTTGGGATAGTGGAGACACTAGCACCCAATTCACACAAAGCATAGCAATCATGATCTTTTATTTTTATTTTGATAGTTGGTTCCCATTCATCATAAAGCTTTCTAGGGATAGAAACTTCCAACTTAAGTTTTTCTTCACAAGATTGCATCAAATCATCAACTATATGTTTAGTGAAAGCTTTATTTTGACTATAGGCATGCGAAGAATTTAGCACGGATTGCAACAAGGAAATACAATCAATCAAAGAGCAATTATCATAATTGAATCCCATGAAATCGAAAGTAGTGGGTTCATCACTATGCAAAGTTTTAATCTCTTCACTCCCACTTTTAGCAATTTTAGCATCAAGATCTAAAAACTCCAAATCACTGGGACATCTTAAAGCAGAATCATCTCCAATCCTATCTTCATCAAGATTAATACTAGAAAAAAAGGATCTAATAGGAGACACATCAATAACTTTCAGATCTTCATCTTTATTTTCATGATAACTAGAAGAACACGATTTAATATAATCTTCTCTTTTAGCACGCATTCTAGCGGTTCTTTCTTTGCATTCATCAATGAAAATTCTCATGGCTTTGAGAGATTCATTGATATCATGCTTAGGTGGGATAGATCTAAGTTTCAAAGAATCAACATCAAGAGTAATTCTATCCACACTTCTAACCAATTCATCAACCTTAAGCAATTTCTCTTCAAGCAAAGCATTGAATTTTTTTTGTGAGATCATAAACTCCTTAACACTAGTTTCAAATTCAGAAGGCATCTTTCCATAAGAGTTGTTGTAGGAATTACCATAATTATTAGAGGAATTACTAGGAAATGGCCTAGGATTAAAATTACCTCTATAAGCATTGTTACCAAAATTATTCCTACCAACAAAATTCACATCCAAAGATTCAACGATATTCTCAATCAAAGTGAACCAATGCATATCATTAGGATCAGAAGAAGCACTCTTAGCAAATAATTTCATAAGTTCATCCATCTTTCCACACAAAACACTAATTTCTTCGATAGCATGCACTTTTTTACTAGTAGATCTTTCGGTGTGCCATTGAGAATAATTAACCATAATATTATCTAGGAGTTTGGTAGCTTCTCCTAAGGTAGTTTCCATGAAAGTGCCTCCGGCGGCCGAATCTAAAAGATTTCTAGAAGCAAAATTCAAGACAACATAAAAGTTCTGAATAATCATCCATAGATTCAAACCATGTGTAGGGCAATTACGTATCATCAATTTCATTCTCTCCCAAGCTTGTGCAACATGCTCATGATCTAGTTGTTTAAAATTCATCATATCGTTTCTTAGAGAGATGATCTTAGCAGGAGGGAAATACTTAGAGATAAAAGAATCTTTGCACTTATTCCACCAATCAATACTATTTCTAGGCGAAGAGGAAAACCAAGTTTTAGCATCATCTCTAAGTGAAAACGGAAATAACTTCCATTTAACAATATCGTTATCCGTATCCCTTTTCTTTTGCATATCACACCAATCAACAAAGTTTTTTAGATGGGTAGCGGTATCTTCAGTAGGAAGACCGGAGAATTGATCTTTCCTAAAAAGATTCAACAAAGCAACATTGATCTCACAAGATTCAGCATCGGTAATAGGTGCAATTGGAGTGCGAATAAAGTCATTGTTGTTGGTATTGGAGAAGTCACACAATTTGGTATTGTTCTGAGCCATAGTGACAAGAAAGCCATCCGACACACACAAGCAAACAAGAAGCAAGCGAATGATAAACACACGGCGGAAGAAGGCCAAATAAAACGGCAAGGGTGAAGTGGGGGAGAGGAAAACGAGAGGAAAATAAATGTAATGCGAAGGATAAGGGTTAGTGATAGGTACTTGGTATATGACTTTTGCATAAGCCTCCTCGGCAACGGCGCCAGAAATTCTTCTTGCTACCTCTGGAGCTTGCGTTGTATTCCCTCGAAGAGGAAAGGGAGATGCAGCATAGTAGCGTAAGTATTTCCCTCATTTTTTGAGAACCAAGGTATCAATCCAGTAGGAGACCACGCGCGAGTCCCTCGCACCTGCACCAACAAATAAGAACTTCGCAGCCAACGCGATAAGGGGTTGTCAATCCCTTTACGGTCACTTACGAAAGTGAGATCTGATAGAGATGATTGTTTATATTTTTGGTACTTTAAGAACAGCAAATAAAAGCGATAAAAGTAAAGTAGATGTAGATTGATATGTTGAGAATAGACCCGGGGGCCATAGTTTTCTCTAGTGGCTTCTCTCATGATACTGATATTCTACGGCGGGTAAACAAATTACTGTCGAGCAATTGATAGAAAAGCGAATAATTATGAGACTATCTAGGCATGATTATTGTATATAGGCATCACGTCCGAGACAAGTAGACCGACTCCTGCCTGCATCTACTACTAATACTCCACACATCGACCGCTATCTAGCATGCACCTAGTGTATTGAGTTCATAAGAACAGAGTAACGCCTTAAGCAAGATGACATGATGTAGAGGGATAAACTCAAGCAATATGATATAAACCCCATCTTTTTATCCTCGATGGCAACAATACAATACGTGCCTTGCTGCCCCTATGATACGTCCAAAACGTATCTATAATTTCTGCTTGCTCCATGCTTCTTTTGTGTGATATTGCTATGATATTGATGCACTTCCGTACACTTTTGATCATATTTGGACTAACCTATTAACTCAGTGCACCACAGTGCCAGTTCCTGTTTTCTGCTGTTTTTCTATTTCAGGTTTCCCCCAAATTAAAAGTGCTCCAAAAATTCCAGGAAAAATATAGGAAAAATCAGCGTACAGGAAGCTTCATGAAGAACCAAAGATGGGCCAGAGGGGAGCCAGGGGAGGCCCAGGCGGCCACCTGGCGCGGCCCCACCCCTGGCCGCGCCAAGGGGGCGCCTGGGGCCCCTGCTCCGCCTCTGGATGCCCCCCTTCGCCTATATATCCCTCTCGCCCCGAAACCCTCGAGGACAGAACCCTTTTTCGCAATCTCGCCTCTGTTCCGCCACCGCAGCACTTCCAAGATCGGGAGCATCAAGAGAACTCTTCCCGGCACCCTGCCGGAGGGGAGAACCACCACCGGGAGCTTCTCCACCACCATGGACGCTTCTCGGATGAGTCGTGAGTAGTCCACCTTGGACCATGGGTCCATCATCAGTAGCTATGTGATGTTCTCCTCCCCTCTTTGCTCTTCATGGTTTAGACCTCGTGAGCTGCCCTACATGATCGAGGCACATATGTAATCTTTCTGCCGTTGCTTTGCTGAGTTTGCTGGGATCTGATGGATTATGAGACTATGTTCAGATTGTGTTTGAGTAATATATTTGATTCACCTCTTTTATATCTTTGTTCTTGAGTAATTCTTGCATGTTCTCCGTTGTTGTTTATTGCTTTGGCCAAGTAGTAGGTAGTAACTCCAAGAGGGAGCGTTATGCTTGATTGTGGGTTCATGCCCGCTGATGACTAGCTTGAGTGACAGAAACATGAGTCTAGGGGATGTGCTGTTGCCACAAGGGAGAAAACAACGGTGCTTGTACTTGCGGGTGCAAGGATTGTTTACTTTACGCAAAGTTCTTTTAATGCAGTTGTCTGTTGCTTTGAGTTTACACTTTGGGTGGGATTCGCAACTTAATACCAGCGAGATGTTCTGGATAGATATCTCAAGGTGGATGATTAGTAGTAGATGCAGATGGATTTCAGTCTACTTGCCTTGGCGTACCGCCCATGCTTTTGAGCCTCTACCTTTCTTTGCAGCATAGTTAGCATTGGTTTGCGCACATAATCCTGTCAATTGCCCAGCTGTAATTTGTTTACCTCGCTTTGCTGTTTTATCGTCTTTTGGGAGAGAGACATCACTAGTGAACATCATGGGACCCCGGTCCATATTACCACCGCTGATCACACCTTCTATTTTCTTCCTGTTTTTATTTCCTAGTTGCAGTCATAGCTATCATTATTATCTCTTGTGTTTGATCCTTTGTAAACAACAAGGCCGGAGGGATTGACAACCTCTCTGTACTCGTTGGGAGCAAAGTTATCTGTATTTGTGTGCAGGTCCCGTCAACCGCTAAGTTTCTGGCGCCGTTGACACCTACTTGTCGACCCTCGGAGTCTCACGGGATTCGATCCTTGGTATCTTTGCCAAGGGAAATTTGCCGCTACGCTACATCTCAACCTTCCACTTGGGGTAACCAACGAGGGGCGAGAAGCCATCACCCTACTGTCACTGGGAAAGGACACCGCAAGATTGAACCCAAAGCCAAGCACCTCTCCCATTGAAAGAACTATAGATCTAGTAGGCCAAACCAAAACAATAATTCGAAGAGACTTGCAAGGATATTATGAGCACACATATAAAGTTCAGAGAAGAACCAAATATCTTTCATAGATAACCTTGATCATAAACTCACAATTCATCGGATCTCGACAAACACACCGCAAAAAGAGATTACATTGAATAGATCTCCTCGAAGACCGCGGAGAACTTTGTATTGAGATCAAGAGAGAGAGAAGAAGCCATATAGATACTAGTTATGGACTCGAAGGTCTGTGGTAAACTAGTCACAACTCATGGCGAGGGCGATGATGATGATGATGAAGGCCTCCGTGATGGATCCCCCTCTAGTGGAGCTCCGGAACAGGCTCCAAGATGGGATATCCACGAGAACAGAAGGTACGGCGGTGGAATTAGGGTTTTGTCTCTTTTCTCGGAGTTTCTGAGGTACGTAGACTTATATAGGAAGAAGGAGGGCACCGGGGGACGCTCGAGGGGGCCACGAGGCGG
>LR738711.1:631433855-631446722 GCA_902687465.1 Secale cereale
GGGCAGCTAAGATTGGGTAGCTCCCTAGTAGAGCTTTTATTTCTTCCAATCCAGCTGTGGCCCCATTCGTCCATCGAAGTTGTCAGTGCTTTGTAGCAATCTGTAGAGTGGCAATACTTTTTCTCCTAATCTGGAGATGAAGCGGCTTAAGGCCGCTACACAGCCTCCTAGTTTTTGCACTTGCTTGAGATTAGGTGGCATTTTGAGTTCTGGGTTAGCTTCGATTCCTCTATGGGATACGATGAATCCTAATAGCTTTCCGACTGGAACGCCCAAAACACATTTTTCCGGATTGAGCCTTGTGTCATATTCTCGGAGGTTGGCAAACGTAAGGCGGAGTTCCTCCACCAAAGTCTCAACGTGTTTGGTCTTTACGACTACGTCGTCAACGTATGCCTCCACTGTTTTGCCAATTTGCTTTTCTAAGCATGTTTGAATCATGCGTTCATATGTGGCGCCAGCGATTTTAAGTACAAAGGGCATAGTGTTGAAACAAAAAGGGTCGTACGAGGTGATAAATGCCATTGCGGCCTGATCGGATTCTTTCATCTTTATCAGATGGTATCCGGAATAAGCATCAAGGAAGCACAGCGAGTCGTGTCCAGCCGTTGCGACGATAATTTCATAAATGCGGGGCAAAGGAAAGGGATCCTTTGGCAGGCCTCATTCAGGTCTGTGAAGTCGATACAGAGGTGCCAGGATTTATCCTTCTTCGGTACCATGACCAGGTTGGCTAGACAATTCGGGTGTTTAATTTCTCTGATGAATCCCGCTTCTAATTGCTTGGCTAACTATTCTCCCATTGCTTGTCTTTTGGGTTCAGAAAACTATCGCAGTGACTACTTGACTGGTTTGAACCCTTTGATAATATGGAGGTTGTGTTCGGCCAGCCTGCGTGGGATTCCCAGCATATCTGAAGGGTGCCAGGCGAATATATCCCAATTTTTTGAAGGAAGGTGCATAACGTGCTGTCCACCGCAGGATCCAGCTATGCCCCAATGGATGCTGTCTTATTAGGGTCCATTGGGTGCACTTGGAATTTGATGATTTCATCTGCTGGCTTGAAGAAGGTAGACTTCGATCTTTTGGCGAGGATCACATCGTCCTTATCTACCTTTGATCCTAGGGTAGTTAATTCTTCTGCCGCGAGGGCTTCAGATGATGCCTCTAAGGCTAAGGATGTCGTCTTGTTTTCGGCGCGGAGTGCTCTATCCAAATCACTTGTTAACGTGATCACTCCGTTGGGACCTGGCATTTTAAGCTTCATGTACCCGTAATGGGGTATAGCTTGAAAGCGTGAGAAAGTGTTCCGTCCTAGAAGGGCGTGGTATACGCTATGAAAGGGAACAATGTGGAAGAGTAGTTCCTCTGATTTGTAGTTATCGGGTGTGCTGAATACTACGTCGAGCTTAATGCTTCCCGAACACCAGGCTTCGCGGCTTGGTATAATTCCTCTAAAGGTTGTGTTGGTGTGCTCAATGCGGGATTTCTCGACCTGCATTTTTGCAAGCATTTCCCCATATAAGAGGTTTAGTCCGCTTCCTCTGTCCATAAGCACTTTAGTGAGGCGGAAGCCGTCCACTATTGGATCTAGTACAAGAGCTGCTGATGCTCGGATCGGTCGGACTCGAGGTGCGTCATCGGCAGAAAAACTAATTGCCGTGTCGATCCATGGGCTTGCAGAGCTAGTTTGGTAAACCTCGACAAGTTCGTGATTTGCTCTCTTGCGGCGGTTGTTTGAGGAGAACGTCTCGAAGACGGTGAAGACGTCGATGTCCCTCTCCCTTGGTATGGTGGTGGCAAGAATTGTCGTCCGACCTTTGCTACCTGTCGGAGTACCCAACATGCTTTAGGGCAATGGTTAGGGATATTGTCCGGGGTTGCATGTATTCGTCAAGGTGTATCGAGTATTCGTCCAGTACGGACCTGTACCTTAAAAAAGGTTTGTTCTTCTTGCCAATAGGCATGTTATCGGATGACCTGCTAGGGTATGTCCGTTTAGCCTTGATGATGTATTGTCCGGATATGGAATGTTCTATATGTGTATTCTGGGCTTTCGAAATATTTTCCATTGCGCAGTACTTCCGTACTAACTGCAATAATTCTGTGAAAATCAGAATATGACGTCGGTTGAGGGTGTTTAGGACTCCCTTGTCCGTGCAATTGCGGTAAAATAGGGAGATCTCTTTGTCGTCACAGCAGTCCCTGATCTTGTTCTTAACAAGTAGGAATCTGGCCGAGTAGTGGTTGACCGTTTCCTCGGGCTGCTGTTGTATGTTCACGAGATCATATATGTCCGGGAGTCTGGATTTACTTGGAGAGTTTTTCCAAGTGTGGGTGGGTGTTGGTAATTTTAAATCCCGACCCAAAGTGGTATTCGGGGTTTTGACAACCTCAATGGTGACAATCCGGGTTCGACAGGATCTATTCGTCTTTCGGGTCCGTTGTCAGTCCCAGAGCTCAACAAACATAAAGCGCCTCCCGACAGGGGCGTGTTCGGCTCAAAGGGTTCAGAGATCCGAACTGTTGCGGTCTCCGTTTCGAGAGGAGAAGTCTCCATGGCTCCGTCCTCAACTGCTGCCACCAGATGAGTGATCGGGGAAGGATAGATCTCATCATCGCCGGATTTAAGTCCGATCTGATCTCCTAGCAATGAAAGCCCCAGGGCGGCGATGCGATCCAGCAGCTCGTTTATGGGCGAGAGTTCTGCCGAGATCGCTTCATCGGAGTGGCCGGAATCGGCATAAATGTGATGCTTGATAGCCACAGCGGCCATGCGGGCGCTGTGACGCCCGGATAGTTAAGCTACAGTAACCCTCTGCTAATGACGACGCGCCATCACAAATACTGATTGATAACCTCGCGATGATCCATTCTCGTTCGAATTCAAAAGTCAAAATCAAGTCAATCATTAAAAGTTTTCAAACTTTAAAGCTAATATGTTCTAAATGTGTCAAATAAAACATAGGCAATTATGGTGAAGGATCCACATCTTTATATAGTAATTAGAGGCTCTAAGATAATTAAACCAATAGTCAAAACAATTAATTAAATGCCTTTTGAGTTTTATAAAATATTAAGCTAATTTATTTTGGGTTAAGGATTAATGTGGCAGTGGTGGTTTCAATAAAGCTAATTTAGGTATTCATAATATAATTCACAGAACTAGAATAAAATGGAGAATGAAAAAATAAACAGAAAAGAAACAAAAAAAAAGAAAATAACACAAAAAGGAAAATTAGAGGGGGACCTAAACTACCGAACCTTTGGCCCATCTAGCCAAATGGCTGGCCCAGCCCACTCCAGGCACCTCCTCCTTCCTCTGTTCATCAGAGGGGGATCGTGGCGACCATCCAGGCCGCCATGGTCATCGGTGACGCCGTGGAGGCCATCCCACGGTTCCTCTGGGGATAAGGAGCCCCCTCCCCCGAACCCTAGCAGCCCCAGAACCTTTTCCCCTCTCCCTTCCCGCGCCGTTACTCTCTTCCCCAAACACGACCGTCACCGTGCCGTCGTTGTCGCCGCGGCCATCGTGCTCCCCATCGCCTGAGTAGATGTCCAGAAGGACCGCCACCATCAACTTCGTCCATCCCGAGCACCAAATCGAGCAGAGCCGGCTCGTACGCTCGCAATCGAGCTCCTTTTCTCCGCGTACTTAGCCGGCCGTCGTCGTCGATTGCCTCGTCTTCGGTCCGTCCCCGGCCACATCGAGCTCACCTCCGGCACCGCGGTAAGCCCCTCCCCCGTTTGCCATTTTTCTCTGGCTCGATCTGTGCCCGTATTGGTCGTCCCGTGAGCTCCGGCCGCCATGTCCGTTGGAGCTCAGTGTCCGCGCGGTCCTTGTGTACTACTGCTGCTGCTCCTGGTCGCGCTCGCCGTGACTCTTCGTCGTGCCTCGCTCCCAGCCTGCGCGCCCCGTCAGCGCCCCTGTTGTGCTTCGGCCATATTGCTGCTGCTAACTGCCGCTGCAGCATGCTGCCTCGCCGCGGCTGCTACTGCCGCTGCTCCTCACTGTCGCCTCCGCCCGCCACTTCCGGCGGCCCACTGCCCCGCGCCCGCCGCCGCCGCCGGCTGGCTTCCCTCCGGTCCGCCTCCCTGTTCCGGCCGGCGCCCGTGCGGCCCCTGGCCGCCGGCGCCCGTGCGGGGCTCCCCACCCGTCCATTGCTCGGGCGGGCGACGCCCACTCCCCCGGGGCTCCGCCCCGTTAACCCACACCCAATAGGCCATTAGGCCTATGACAACGGGGGCCCAGCCCTAGAGCGGTAAAAAAAAAGAGATAAAAAAAAGAATTAAAAATAAAATAAAAATATTAATTAATTAATTAACTAAATTAATTAACTTAATTAATCACTGTTTAATTAACCTAATCAATTAACTAAACTAATTAAACTTGTTTAGTTAGTCTTAGACAATGACAGGTGGGACCCACTGGTCAGTTTGACCAGTCAACCATGCTGACGTCAGCATGATGTCATGCTGATGTCATAAATCCTTTTCGAATTAATTTAATGAATATTAAGTTCCAGAAATTAATAAAAACTATAGAAAATCATATCTTTTAAACCGTAACTCGGATGAAAATAATTTATATATGAAAGTTGCTCAGAACGACGAGACGAATCTGAATATGAGGTCCGTTCGTCCGCCACACATCTCTATCATACCGAACATGCAACATTCCCCTCCGTTTCATCTGCCCGAAAATGCCTAACACCGGGAATACTTTCCCGGATGTTTTTCATCCTCGTCGGTATCACCTCCTATCGCGTTAGGTCATACGTAGCACCGCGTTTTGCCATGTTATGATTTGTGATGCTATTGTTTGTTCTGTTATTTATTTGTTTCCCCTTCGTTGCTTATTTTCGGTAGACTCCGATACCGTGATAGACCTCGAGACCATTGATGCTTCGGTGTTCGACTACGACTACGATTCCGAAGATTCCTTTCGTCTACAGAGCTTCCAGGCAAGCCCCCCCCCTTTGATCACCAGATATCGCCTATTCTTCTCTCTACTGCTTGCATTAGAGTAGTGTAGCATGTTACTGTTTGGTTACTCCTATTGTGCTGCATAACCTGTCATTGTTGCTACAACTATTGATACTTTACCTGCCATCCTAATGCTTAGTATAGGATGCTAGTACTCCATCAGTGGCCCTACACCCTTGTCCGTCTGCCCTGCTATTCTATCGGGCCGTGATCACTTGGGTGTGATCACGGGTATATACTACATACACTTTACATGATACATGATGTGACTAAAGTCGGGTCGGCTCTTTGAGTACCCGCAGGTGATTCCGATATGGGGGCTGAAAGGACAGGTGGCTCCATCCAGGTAGTGGTGGGCCTGAGTTCCCGACGGCCCCTGAGTGGATCTTTGTGGCGGAGCGACAGGGGCAGGTTGAGACACCCAGTCGAGAGGTGGCCTGGCCCTAGTCGTTGTCCGCAGTGATTTTCATAATGACACGCTTAACGAGTTTGGATATTTGATCTGAGTCTGGCCATTTGGTCTATACGCACTAATTAGTTCGTGGGAATAGTTATGGGTACTCGACGTCGTGGTATCAGCCGAAGCCTTCTTGACGTTAGCGACTTAGCGGCGCGCGCCGGGTTGGACCGCGTAACGCAACTTCCTTAGTAATGGAGGTTGCTAGGTCTGCTCACCGACCGCGTACGCAACGTGCAGGTGTGCGTTGGGCGATGGGCCCGGACCCCTGCGCGCTTAGGACTTAGACCGGCGTGCTGACCTCTCTGTTGTGCTTAGGTAGGGCTGCGACGTGTTGATCTTCCGAGGCCGGGCATGACCCTGGAAAGTGTGTCCGGCCAAATGGTATCAAGCGTGCTGGGTTATGTGGTGCACCCCTGCAGGGAAGTTAATCTATTCGAATAGCCGTGTCCCTCGGTAAAAGGACGACCCGGAGTTGTATTCCGACCTCATGACAACTAGAACCAGATACTTAATAAAACACACCCTTACCAGTGCCAGATACAACTCGGTGGTTGCTCTCTCACAGGGTGATGTGCGGGAGGATCGCCGAGTAGGTTTATGCTATACGTTGTTACTTGGTGAACTTACCATCTTTTCCCTTCTACTGCTGCAAGACGGAGGCTGCCAGAAGCGGGGATACTTGTTACTTTCCAGCTACCCTCATCTTCTGCTGCAAGATGGAGGTTACGAGAAGCGTAGTCTTCGATTGGATTAGCTATCCCCCTCTTATTCTGCTTTCTGCAGTTCAGTCCACATATATTACCCCTTTACTCAGATACCATTGCATATGTAGTGTAGATCCTTGCTTGCGAGTACTTTGGATGAGTACTCACGGTTGCTTTTCTCCCCCTTTTCCCCTTCTGTCCCTTCTTCTCGGATGACGCAACCAGATGGTGGAGCCCAGGAGCCAGAGGATCGCGATGATGTTTCTACATGGAGTTCGGCTTCGAGGAGTAGTTAGGAGGTCCCAGGCAGGAGGCCTTGCCTCTTCGATCGTTGTTACTTTTGTGCTAGCCTTCTTAAGGCAAACATGTTTAACTTATGTCTGTACTCAGATATTATTGCTTCCGCTGACTCTTGTGTTTTCGAGCTTTTGTATTCGAGCCCTCGAGGCCCCTAGCTTGTAATATAAAGCTTGTATTATTTTAATTTGTGTCTAGAGTTGTGTTGTGATATCTTTCAGTGAGTCCCTGATCTTGGTCGTACACATTTGCGTGCATGATTAGTGTACGGTCAAATCGGGGGCGTCACAAGTTGGTATCAGAGCCGACTGCCTGTAGGAATCCCCCTTTCCAACTCCTTGGCCGAGGTTGAGTCTAGTCTTTGAAGAACAAATTTACTAACTTGTTGTGTGGCTTACGGGCCCACAACACCAATGGGTGGTATTGGGATCTTTTACTCCTCGTCTATACTCTGGGACTCTGATCTCTCTTCTATTCGGGTTAAAAGATTTTATTAACTCTGACTCTAGGTTCTCGCAACTATTTCTCCCGGAGAGCCCTCATTACGGAAGATCACCTGCTTCGTCAGAAGATTCTGAGGATATCCCTCGATATTTTCCCGAGACCCTTGTGATCATCGCCTTTGCAATTCACTGCCACCGATATATCCCTATGGATATCTGTGTGCATTTGTCATTCTCATGATCATTCCTCGTCACTCTTGTTATTACAAGAGGCCTCGAAATATTCTCCGTTGTCTTCAGAATCCTTGAGTATACTGTCTTGTAGTTTTATTTCACATGAAAACCCTTACGGTTATTTCCTCACATTTATCGAGAATCCGTTCTTCTCGATTGTTCATGTGTCTAATAATATCCTTCGGAATACTTTTTGATCTTTCGAAAATCCTTTGCAGCCTGTTACTCTTGAAATTCTTGCCTGCTTGCATAATGGTTAATTCCATATGACTAGTAGTCTTCGTTAACATCCCTTGTCTTAGCCATTTTGAGCCTATTGATTCAATGTTTGCGTATGCACACAGTCATCAGGTTATCCTTTTAAAATTATCTTTCCGGCCCAGATGTCATTCCGGACATGGGTTGGTTCTCGGCAATTCAAACCCTTATTGATTTTCCAACTAAGTGTTTTCAACTTATCCATCCTTGATCAGAGCGTCTGCTTTTGATCCTTCATTTTGGAAAACCATAATTTCTTTCTATTTAAGCATCAGACTATTCATGATATTCTTGAATCTGATGTCTCTGCATTCTTTCTTCTTCTGAGAGAGTACCGATACTCAAATCAGCTCCATTGTGGATCGCCCGATCCATTGTTGGATTGTTATCCGACAGTGTCTTTCATATTCAATCACCTTGTGAGTTCTTCCCCTGATACATAATGCCTTGGTAAATTATATCCTCTCCTTGGCCAACCATGCTCTACTTTCGAGCTGGTGTAACTACTTTTGAAATTTGTGGTATATGTTACTAAGATGCCCGATGGGTTGAACCTATGCCTTTCGCTAATCCGTGAGAACCCGAAAGTTTCCACGAGTCATATTCTTATGGTGTTTTGCCAGATAAATTCCCAACACTACAACTTCGTCCAAACAAGAGGTGAATGAAACGTATGCATTTGAGAAATGGGAGTCGACCTTGAGCTTTTGTTCATGCCCATGGAAACGATGTAGACCGTCTCGGGAGCTTCTTGACAAATGTTTTTTCATCTAAATAATTCTTTCGGTGTCAATAAATTTGATCCCTTGCAGTTATGGTTCCGACCATGCTGTCCTTATTCAATATATCTGGAATGAATCCATTCCAGGCCTCGTCAATTTTTGACAAGGTTAAAGCATCTACTGTCATAGGACAATGACCTAGTTCAACTTCTATCGTGTTCTACCTTCGAGTTATACCCTCTGATATCTCGAGGATATCATGCCTTTGCACTACACCTTTTGAACTTTTGATGAAGTAATACCTTTGCTTGTCGTAATCACTCTATGGGTTCTAGGTTGCCGTCAACCGAGGACACCGTTTAGTAAATGAAATCTGCTCTAAAAATTCAACACCCCTAGTAGATGTTACTGGAAAGTTTTTAAACTCAATCTGGTTTATTCCTAGACTATCGGGTACGTCCCTTGTCTAGCTATCTTTGACTGTGCTACCTTGTCCTTCTTTGGTGCACGATTTCTTCAGAGATTGAGCACAACTTACGTCGAGCTTTCAGCATCTGGTTGCTTGTTCAGTAAGGCAACTTTGATTCCGAGCTTGCATCTTATATATTGATCCTATAACTTGCCACTTCGTGATTCCCTTGCTTGTTACTGTTGTTGTTTGATTGCATCCTCTTGAAACCTCCCGGCAAATGTGTCGGATCACCTTCAACACTTTGACTTCTTCCAAGATGCCAATTGTGTTCATGATGGGAAATACTCTCCTTGCCCTCGATTATTTTTATTATCATCGGCAACACCCTTGACTTCCTTTCATCGCGAACTTGTCCACGTTATGATTACAACTTGCTTTCCAGCTAGTGTTGTGTTCTTCATTGAAGTATTACTGTCTTTTATGTCGAGAGTGTGGTGGGGATTGCTTCACCTCTTAGAGATTCTCGGTATGATGATACTTCTCACCATCACCATTCTTCCTTGGTCCCCGTGTTGTTTTTAACCGGGATACCAATATACTAAAGATGTTGTTTGAGTTCTATACTTCTAGCAACCCTATTGCTATGAAGTTAACGATCGATAGTTCATTCTTAGACTGTTGGTTATTGAATCGTCACTCTAACATTGATCTTGCCGCCTAAGGTCATATTCGGGCACCCCTTTCAACTAATGATTAATGGTGTATGTTTTTTTTTCTCGAGCATACAACATTATATCATTTGAATTGATATGTGTCATCCTATTGTTCACATTATTGTGGAAATCCCTCCGTTTGGAATTCTCGATGAATTGTCGCTAAGCCCATCAGCCACCTCCTCATCCTCTCCTTGGTTTAATGATGGACTATTGTTTCGGGAACCCACTCCCATAGTTCATTTCCCGAGAATCTTGCAATGTCATTTCATCGATTTGTGTTGCACCTTTTCTTCTCGAACATCCTGAGTCTGAGGTATCATGGCACCAATCGGTTCTGAATCTCGGTCAGATATGATGGTTGGGACAACTTTCCAGGAGTTTTAATGTTGGTCCTTTGATGACCCGGTAATATGATGTCATGCCCAGCACCCCTGGCTGGGGGACCTATCATTATATTTTCTTTTGCAAGGATAACTATTCTTCCAGGAGGAAATTGTAAGACTTATTTTATAACTTGCTCATGATGGATCATTTGTGTATCCAAAGTCTGGCCCTTGCTTGAAACACCATATCATTGTACCCTGAAGCATGATTATGATACCCCGCTTATCAATAAGAACATTGGTGGCGCGATGCTAAATGTTTCTTGGTCAGTTATCCAAAACCGTTGTATGGGTAACATCTTGATTAATCTTTGCCTCTTTATCTGAATGGTTGGGTACTTGCTCTCCTAACCTGTATGCCATGTTCTGCTTGTTCATGGGAAGGATATACTCCTAATAATTGTGTGTAATCACAATTTTCCTTTCCATTTGTTTGTTTAACCTTTCCTTGATCTACATGATCTAAGCAGTAATAATTCTCTGCTTATGTTAACACCTCGTTGTACAACTCTGTCAGTAAGACATTGATTCTATCGTTAATAACATTCCGGTAACCACCGATGGATGAGAACTTTGCCTATTGGTCCGCCTCGTTTCAACGAGCGGGAAAAATGGTTCTCTTCGTTCCCCGTCCTTTGTACCGACATTGTTGCCGTCATAGCTGACGAGCTATCCACTGACATGCCTCCCTGTCGTGGCTGTGCAAGATGTCACCACCCTTCCTACTTTCAACCCACATGGTGGGCCCATAACCCACAGGTCCACTGGATCGAAACCTAACTGTTCTTTACAATCCGGACTCTAATGTATCCTTTGCACCTGGCTTCGTGTGTGATCAACGAGCTAAATTCTATACCATTATTCATCCTGGAATTAAACACATTGTTATTCTCGTTGTTCAAGCCCCATTCCAGCTTCTGTCTAGGCATCGAATGTTTGCCTACCCAATTGAAACTTTGGTACCGACATATATTGCACACAATGAATTCACTGAAATACAACTTGTGGGGTACCTCGTGTATTTCCCATTGAGTTCACCATCAGATTTCCAGCTTTGCGGAGATGCGTTCTTCCGGATTTTTTTCCCCTGGTCACGTTCGTAGGACGATGGAGATCCTGAAGAAAGGATGACGATTTTATCACGATGACTTGAAGCAGAGAAATGAAGACATCAACATAATGATTCGACCTCTTCGAGAAGGGCAGCCAAGACCGAGAATACTCGTTAGGTTTTCGCTACCGGCACTCCCCCCCCCCCCTACTCCACCGCTTAAATCTCGGGACGAGATTTCTTGTGGTGGAGGAGAATTGTGACGCCCGGATAGTTAAGCTACAGTAACCCTCTGCTAATGATGACGCGCCATCACAAATAGTGATTGATAACCTCGCGATGATCCATTCTCGTTCGAATTCAAAAGTCAAAATCAAGTCAATCATTAAAAGTTTTCAAACTTTAAAGCTAATATGTTCTAAATGTGTCAAATAAAACATAGGCAATTATGGTGAAGGATCCACATCTTTATATAGTAATTAGAGGCTCTAAGATAATTAAACCAATAGTCAAAACAATTAATTAAATGCCTTTTGAGTTTTATAAAATATTAAGCTAATTTATTTTGGGTTAAGGATTAATGTGGCAGTGGTGGTTTCAATAAAGCTAATTTAGGAATTCATAATATAATTCACAGAACTAGAATAAAATGGAGAATGAAAAAATAAACAGAAAAGAAACAAAAAAAAAAGAAAATAACACAAAAAGAAAAATTAGAGGGGGACCTAAACTACCGAACCTTTGGCCCATCTAGCCAAATGGCTAGCCCAGCCCACTCCAGGCACCTCCTCCTTCCGCTATTCATCAGAGGGGGATCGTGGCGACCATCCAGGCCGCCATGGTCATCGGTGACGCCGTGGAGGCCATCCCACGGTTCCTCTGGGGATAAGGAGCCCCCTCCCCCAAACCCTAGCAGCCCCAGAACCTTTTCCCCTCTCCCTTCCCGCGCCATTACTCTCTTCCCCAAACACGACCGACACCGTGCCGTCGTTGTCGCCGCGGCCATCGTGCTCCCCGTCGCCTGAGTAGATGTCCAGAAGGACCGCCACCATCAACTTCGTCCATCCCGAGCACCAAATCGAGCAGAGCCGGCTCGTACGCTCGCAATCGAGCTCCTTTTCTCCGCGTACTTAGCCGGCCGTCGTCGTCGATTGCCTCGTCTTCGGTCCGTCCCCGGCCACATCGAGCTCACCTCCGGCACCGCGGTAAGCCCCTCCTCCGTTTGCCATTTTTCTCCGGCTCGATCTGTGCCCGTATTGGTCGTCCCGTGAGCTCCGGCCGCCATGTCCGTTGGAGCTCAGTGTCTGCGCGCGTCCTTGTGTACTACTGCTGCTGCTCCTGGTCGCGCTCGCCGTGACTCTTCGTCGTGCCTCGCTCCCAGCCTGCGCGCCCCGTCCGCGCCCCTGCTGTGCTTCGGCCGTATTGCTGCTGCTAACTGCCGCTGCAGCATGCTGCCTCGCCGCGGCTGCTACTGCCGCACCCTGCCGCTGCTCCTCACTGTCGCCTCCGCCCGCCACTGCCGGCGGCCCACTGCCCCGCGCCCGCCGCCGCCGCCGGCTGGCTTCCCTCCGGCCCGCCTCCCTGTTCCGACCGGCGCCCGTGCGGCCCCTGGCCGCCGGCGCCCGTGCGGGGCTCCCCACCCGTCCATCGCTCGGGCGGGCGACGCCCACTCCCCCGGGGCTCCGCCCCGTTAACCCACGCCCAATAGGCCATTAGGCCTATGACAACGAGGGCCCAGCTGTGACGCCCGGATAGTTAAGCTACAGTAACCCTCTACTAATGACGACACATCACCACAATTACTGTTGATAATCTCGTGTTAGTTCGAAAACGATCCAAATAAAAATTTGAATTAAAAGAAAACACAAAAGTTTTCAAACATTAAAACTAAAATGTTCGGGATGTGTCAAATAAATCATAAGGAATTATGGTGGAGGATCCTTATTTTTATAACATATTTAAATGCACCAAAATGATTGAAACAGCAGACAAAACAATTAAGTAAATGCCTTTGGTATTTTCTAAAATATTAAACTATTTTATTTAGTTGCCCAAATTTATGTAGCAGTAGTATATTTATTGAGACTAATTTAGGAACTAGTATGAATTTTAATTTAAACTAAAATAAAAAGGAAACTAAAAAGGAAAGAGGAGAATAATTAAAAGAACAGAAATAGAAAACATAATTGTAAAAGAACCCC